>CM034050.1:1232297-1451713 GCA_019804595.1 Bruguiera parviflora
AAAAAAAAAAAGTCTTTTCTCTTTTTTCTTTTTTCCTCCAAAGGTTTACATTTGCGTGTCGCGTAAGACCCAAGAAGAACGTGGCCATACAAAATTTTTCTTTTTCCCCCTTTTTGCGTAAAATTCAAAATACACTGAATCTGAAATAAAATATATTGAAATTTTAGAAAAATATACTGAATAATATCTAATTATTGAAAAAAAAAGAGAGAAAAAAAAAGGAAAAGAAAGAAAGATGACACTGTCGAATGCGCTCGTCGAATCCCGTCTGGCCGTCTCATCCACGCCACAACACTGATTCGAAACGTTCGAAACGGGCTGTCGACATGACGGCTCGTCAAAAGCGTGAAGTCCTCCGTTGGCGCAACGATTTTAGCGGAGGAGGGCAAATTTGACATTTAACTAACTGTTAAAATAATAAGAATAATAGTAGTAGTAGCAGCCAGCAGTAGACGACTAGGCGTTGAGTGGGGGAGCATTGGAACCGGGGGCGCTAACAATCCTCGAGAACTGAAGCGGAGTAGCATACGACGCCGTTAAGTAAATAAAATTAATTTTAATAATACTTAATTTAATATTCACGGCCTACACTCTACACTCTCTTGTTTTATTTTAATATTCATTATTTCTATATTTTTGAGGTCCACGAAAAAGAGAATGATAGGAACCGGAACCCGAACTGGGATCCAAACCCGAGTGACTCACTATATAAGCCACGGTCCCATCTTACTGCTCCGTCTTACGGATTTCTAGGGTTTAAAGGTCTCTCTCTTGTCGGTGCGAAGCAAAGCATCCGCCATGACTGCTCAGACCCAAGAAGAACTTCTTGCTGCGCATCTCGATCAGCAAAAGCTCAACGTACTCGTACTCTCTGTCTTTTCTCTCGATCTTTCTCTCTGTGTGGTGGTTGGTTGTTGGTGATGGAGTTGGAGTTGGACGGATGATTATATAAGGTTTAAGGACCTTTTCAAAGGGTTTAATAGTGGTTTATTTTGTTTACTTTTTCATCACAGGGTAATGGTTCCTTCTTATTGTATACTTTGATTGCAAATGTTGGTTAGGATTTGATTTGGATTGTGGTTCTGGCTAGAGATTTAAGATGTGTTTTATTATCATTTTTGGAATAAATGTGCTAATTGTTTGTGGACATGAATTTACTGTTGAGTAACGAGGGAGGATTTCAAATGCAAGATCTAAAAATATATAGATAGAAATCTTGGTGTTTTGGTTTTATGAATTGTAATCAGGAATGCAGAAATACTTGTCCTGACGGTGGAAAGTCTAATGGATTCTACCTACTACTAGGAGGATGGTAGGTAGCATCTAATAGGCTTTTCTCCATCTTGGCAAGAATTGTTTGTTTGATTTGATGAATCTGTCCCTACAAAACACAAGAACAACATCAAATATGATTTGCATTGAACAAGACTAGCACTTCAACTTGTTCAAAGATTGACAGACTTCTCTTAGTGTGAACTCTGGACAAATATGCTTGGATTTGAAAGGGAGACCGTGTACATGTGTTTAGACTTTTATGATCTCTTTTGAGCTCCTGTCTATGCTACGCAAACTGTTCCTTCTTATAATGGGTACCAATCAGATGGTTTTCCTTGGGTAAGAGCAACTGAGTTGTTCTTTTGCATTTTATGTGGTTTTCACGTAAGAGACACTAAGTTGTGTTAAAGATGGAAATGCGCCTCTATCACTTTGAGGGATTGGAACTCGGACGACTTGGAGCTTCTTTCTAGATGTGATGTATGGCTGTTATATCCTTATTGTTTTTAGGCAAACCAATTGGAGTACTTTTGGAATTCAAGGAATTTCTCTATCAATCTTGCTCTCTGAAAATTCATGTGCATTGGTTACTAAATACCATCTTATGCGTGACCTTAGTCTTGTATAAGTTGCTCCTATTTCATCTATAGTGATGCTGACTCTCATAACTTATACCTTGGTCATGTTTGGAGTGAAGAGCTGCTTTCAGATCGGTAGGATTGGGTTTTCGAACTCTTGAAGGAATATGCACATGTTTTGGCCGGGAGCAAGAAAATCATTTATGTCAAGGTGTAATCTTCATGATCTTCATGCTTGTATGAAATCTGAGGATTTACCTTTTCCTCAATCCTTCATCTTGATTAGGAGTATACTTTTAGGCTGTTTGTGCAATTGCTTTCTGAGGAAAGAGATGGCAAGCCTGGCACTAGGTCTTTAATGCCAATAGTGGTGCTATGTTGGTAAAACCACAAACATGCGGTAATGTCTATGTTTAGCATTCTAATGACTTAGCTTTTCCTCAACATTAAAAATGATAGAGACATCTTTAGACATTATGTTTAGGAAAGAACCTTCATGTTGACTCTATCCTTTTTGTTTGCAACTTTGACATCTTGAGACTTAGTAGATACTTGTTACTTTTTTCCACTAATGTTAATCTGGCTTTGCTAGGGTTCATTATCTTGAGAGTCATGATGGTTTTAATTATTTTTGGGAGTCATTTGCATGGTCTTTCTCAATGGAAATTGGACTTCAGTTTACTCTGAGCAGATTTTGGGGCAGTGAATCTGTAGCTATGGGCATAGAGCCAGAGAGCCAGCAGCCATGGCTGATAGGTTTTCATGAACCCAACCCACCCCCCTCAAAAAAAAAAAAAAAAACTCTCACAGACAAGGTGGCCCTGGGCAGACATTGGTAACAATTTGTGGTTATTCTTTTTGCAACTAGATGGCCTTTTTGCTTATTTGATATTCATGATTGTCATTATAGTATCTTTGGATGGTTAGCAGTACTTGGTCTCTATAATAACCCATAGATCTGCAGCTTGATGATTTCACTAAGTTTATTCTTATATTTTGGTTGAACTTTCTGAGTTTTTGCAGCCTGATGAGCCTTTGATCGAGGATGAAGATGATGAAGATGACAGTGATGAGGATGAGGATGATGACAAGGATGAAGAGGATGTTGAAGGTCAGAACATTTGAAACATGAATGGCTTATGGTGCTGCCCATTGAATATACTTTTGTGTCTTTTCACTCCAGCAAATTCTGCAAATTTTTATCCTTATCTGTGAAGATAAGGATGTTGTCCATGTGGGGAAAGTGAATGAAGCATATGCCCAAATCAATTAGAGAAAGAAAGGGAGGAGAAAAGTTTGAGACTATCTTAATACATGCTGGGCACATTGTTTCAATTGATTTTCAACCTTTTTTTTTAGGGAAAGGAGATGTGAGTGGGCGGTCTAAGCAGAGCAGAAGTGAGAAGAAGAGTCGCAAGGCAATGTTGAAACTTGGAATGAAGCCAATCCCGGGTGTCAGCCGTGTTACTGTTAAAAAGAGCAAAAATGCGAGTACCAATTACTTGTCCACTTTTCTGTAGTTGCAATAATCTCACCCTTTGTTCTAATATGCCATTTATGCCTTGATTTCAGATAATGTTTGTGATCTCAAAACCAGATGTTTTTAAGAGCCCTACTTCAGACACATACGTTATCTTTGGGGAAGCAAAGATTGAGGATTTGAGCTCTCAACTGCAGAACCAGGCAGCAGAGCAGTTCAGGGCTCCTAGTACAGCTACAGTGGTATCGAAGCCCGAACCATCAAGCATTGCTCAAGACGATGAAGAAGTGGATGAGACTGGAGTGGAGCCAAAGGACATTGAGTTGGTGATGACACAAGCTGGGGTTTCTAGAGCAAGGGCTGTGAAAGCTCTCAAGGCCACAGAGGGCGATATTGTTTCTGCCATTATGGAGCTAACAAACTAATCATTGTTGTTGTGATGTGTCTTGATGAGCCTGAATTTGTTTCCTTCTCCCCAAAACAAACCATCCCCCCACCCCGGTGCCAGTGTCCAAACTGCCAAGTTGTTTTGCCTGTGGACGACCTCTTGTTTGTGTCTTCTGCATTTGTCTTAGCTTGCGGTTTTGCACTACGTCGTGTGTTTGAAAAACAGGTATCTTCTGTATGTCAGTTTTGCAGGCAAAAGCAAGTCCATAATGGACTGTTGAGTGAGAGGTGATACTAGCATAGATTCTAATAAAGGCGTCAATTCTAAACCATATACAAGTTAAATGTGATTGGCCTTTGAGCGCAAAGGTGATGGGAAACTGAGCAGAAAGAAGTTAGGTTCTACTTGTTAAGTGCTAAAGTCAGTTAGGATTCGAAAAATTTAAATCGGTAGTAGGAGGCATTAACAAGGCACATTGTCTACTTTTAACCAAGCAGGTGTGCTGCTTGAAATTACACGTCCAACTGCTGATTTGAAAACCAACGGTAATGTAATTAATCATACGAGACCATCAAAAACATAAAGAGAAGTTATTGGCAAGCACGGGTAAAACAGGTTGCAAATACGATAACGTCATTTACGCACAAAAGTTGCAGATCAAAGCACAAGAAACCCTCCCATCACTTTCAAAGAAAGACTTCAGAGTTGTAGACCCCGAGTATCAAACCTCCTCGATTCCGACCAATTTATGGGAGGCAACAAGTTGTCTTTGGATAGACAACAAATATGGCGTTCAGAACACATTGGCGTTCTAGTCAAAAGGCCAGCCTGAATATCCCATTTGGTGGTGGTGGTTGTCTTGCATGGAAGGGGAGCTGCTTCCTGTATGGCCATCATGATTAGAACCAGAGTTAGAGGAGCGGTGGAATGGCCACAAGTAGGAGAATGGATTTCGTCTTCCTTCCCTGCTAGTCTCCCTACCATTGTAGTTGCTGCTACTGCTACGAGAAGTTGAGTTCTGAAAGCTATGGCTGCTGCTTGTTCCTTGCGGTGGTAGCTCCTGGCGACAGACAGGGCATGAGTTATGCTGGACTAGCCACGGGACTATACAATCTGAGTGATATATGTGGCTACATGGCATTTTCCTTGCTTCAGACCCCAGCTCAAATTTATCTTTGCAGACTGGACAGTGTGAATCAGAACGAAGATCCCTCTGTGTGATCTTTATAGTAGGCATTGCATCGATAGATGATCTGGTTGCTGGGGGGGGGACCTCGCTGATCATTAGCTGAGAGCTGTGCAAACAGTTCCTCTAGTCCAGGACCAATGAAATAATCACCAGCATTACCTCGTGCAAAAGCAATTCCAGAAGCCCCAGGAAACAGAGCTCCAAACCCACCATTTCCAGAGAGTCTTACAGGAATTTGACCACCAAAAATCAACAGAGGACCAAACCCCGGATGCTGTTCAAGAGTAGAATCAGATCTGACTCTGACATCATGATTATGGCTTCTGTCTGCCAACCGCTGCCTCATAAATGCTGAGAAAGCTCCCATAAGCCCAAATCTCTGTTCACGATCATCATCACTGTCCAGCCCAAGAAAATCCAATGTGCTAACCTCCATCATATCATCAAGTTCTTGAACAAATCCTCCATCACAGTAGACACAAACTGCATCTCTCCCTCGCAACCTAAAAGGCCGTCTGCAACTGTAGCACCAGTGGGTGTTTCTGCGGCTTGACATTCTCTCCTCTCTTCCCTTTGCAAAGGTCTGAGAACACAAAAACCAACTCCTGTCTCCAAGAATCCTCAAAATTTATCTGTTACCTGTATTGTAAGCAATGCATAACCATGTGGTTAAGTACTGCATTAGTATATAGTACTTGTCATTCACAAAGTGTTCCAACCAAGGGGTTAAAAATAAGTAATGCCTGTGGAACTAGATGATACTCTTCCTGGATTCAATTAACGTTTTCATCATCAATTGATCACCAACTCTACCTCCAAAGCAAAAACAGCTCATAAAATGACATTTCTGCATCCAATCCCTATCATAGCCCCTCCCTTTCTTAGCAAACCACAATTTCTAGCCATTGAAGATTCCTAAAATACAGAGAATAATTGGTCATGTTCCCTGATAAGGTGCATCCTCAAAGAATATACAAAAAAATCTCCCGCCAATTATATGGAATATACTAATTTGTAATCCCTATATATATATATATATATATAAAGAGAGAGAGAGATTGAGAGAGAGAGAGAGAGAGAGCAATTGAAATTGAAATCACTCCCCTTCGTCTCCGAAGAACAGAAGAATGATCCCAGCTATAAAACAAGATCTCAACAAATCCAAGTTTAACTTGATAGAAAAAGAAGTGAAGAAATCATTGGAAATAACCGGTCATAAAGACATGCATTAAAAAATGCATAAGATAATGATCACAACAATTGTCGGCATATGGACATATGCACCCCAGAGGTTTGTGAGAAAAAAGAAATTTAAGATCCTTTAAATCAATCAGATATTAGCTCGCATCGAATCTTCCGTAAAAGCCCTCAAACCAAATTTACAATTCAGCTCATACCCTCTGAAATGGTAGTCAAGTTGAGGGATAGGCATATACAAAGAAAGGATGCCTTGATCATTTGACAGTAAAAAGGTGGTCCATTTATTATACATAATCACTAAAGAAGTATCCACCTTGGGGAAAAGGCAACATTAAAAATGAAGGCTATTTCCAGAATCAATTTGATAAATACAGAAACAGATTCTAATTTCTATGGTTACAATGCCGAGTGTGTACTGGCTCCCACTTGGCACCCGTTTGTGATGATACTAGAGTTCCGGATGCTATCCAAACCAAATCAAGCCTTTCATTTTTTAATTTTTACCGAAGCATACATCCTGAAGCAGCAATTAACTGATAAAAAAGATAATTCCACTGGAAATCCAAATACAAATCCTTTAAACAGAAAGTATAGAAATTACATTTAGTGTACCTGGTTGCACTGTAAACTACTACATAATCCATCCACCCATATTGAAGTTGACTAAGGAAGACTATTATAAAAGCATAATAAAAATATTTAAAAAAAAAAAAAAACCCCCAGATCTGAACTATAAATTTGGACAAATACTATAAATTTCATTTATTGGCTAAGCAACAATTCGTGAGATTCAAAGTTCAATAATTTGTCAAGAAAAAACAAACAAAAACATCAATCACAACCCAAATAAATTGATAACCAAAAAGCTTCAATTGAAACAACACCAGAACTTATGTGATCAGGGAGGATATGAAGCTGGAGAAAATACAGTATTTGGTGCTTTCAACATAACAGAAACATATATAAAAAAAGAAAAGAAAGAAAAAGAAAAAAGCCGAAGAAACTCTCTATATCTTTACCTTTTGAGAAGCTGATGGAAGGAGACGGACATAGTGGATCTGAAGAGTGTGTGGACTGAGAGATAGAAAGAGGCTGTGCGAGGCAATCAAAGCGTTGACGCCAGTAATGATAATTGTTTTTTTTTTTTTTTTTCTTTGCAAAAAATGGGGCCAATGGGTAAAAAATGGGGCCACTGTCACTGGTGGTCTATCCTAACGTACACTTGGTGCGCACGACGCCTACTGCGTCTTTATTGCATGCGACGTCGTCTTTGTGCTTCCGTGGTATCTCTTTGTCGTGTTCACAAAAATCCAAAATTTCTAGAATTACAATCAATTAGCTGAACCAGGTAAAAAATTAAAATTAATCGAATTAAATTGAAATGTTATTTTAGATAAATATATGTGTATTTCTTATTTTTATTTTAATAATAAAAAATATTACTAATATAATTATTAATAACAAATAAATACTAATCCGATATTATTATATATTAAATATTTATTTATTTATTTTATACATATGATAATAATAATAATTATTATTATTTTATGTTTAAAAAATATATATCAATTTTTTAATACTTTTAAATTCAAATTTTAAAATTTTTTATTTTATTTTGATTAATCTTAACTCTCACACTGAGATTTTCAGATTAATCAAAAGTTTAAATAATCAAAATATTGATCTCCTTTCAGAATTTTAAAATATTGATTCGATCAATAAACCGCGCGCAGTCTAACATCCTTTCTTTACAGAACCACTAAATCTCCCCAGCAGTCTAATCTCCATTCCTTACAGAACTACAAATCTCCTCTCCAGAATTTTGCACGCTATTGTCCGACTGTTGGAGGGGTTTTAGATTCGGATTAATGTCCACACGCTACATTAATTAATAATAATTTAGGATCTTTCTATGGTACTAACTTCCCAAAAAGGGTATCAGTACCCTGCTATCCACCCTTCAATAATAGTAGGCTGGTACGTTAGTGATAGAATCTCTTTAATTAGATTGGTTTCACAAGTATAAGACTTTCTCATCTAAATAAGCTCTTTTTAAGTCCTGTGATCCAGATCCTCGGCTCATTTACACCGAGAAAAGCCGGACTCAAAAGCTAGACTCAAAAACTCGTACCCCTTTTTCTCTTTAACCCTCTTCAACTATCTGAGTGGATGTCCTTGGCAACACACAGAAATCAAAGCTTAGTGCGCCACCGCATGCTGTGAAGCGGCCTATAAACTCGAATGTGTTGATCATCCCATTGTCAAACATTCAAGGAGCCTTACCGCAGGCACTCATACTCTACATCTACCATCGCCATTTCGCTTCATGGTTCCAGTTTGTGCTACGGCGAAAACACTTGATGCTGCCGCACTATGCCATCATGCTGCTGCGCTGAATGCAGTGGGAACACAAAAAAATTGAAGTGAATTTCATAACATCATGATCCCACTCAGTCAGCATCACCAAGTCCATCACTTCCATCGCCCTTCTTGGAAATAGGCGCATATTGTGAGCTGGGTTTCTTGGACTGAGAAGCAATTTCGGCATTCTTTCGCAGGACAGCTCCTGGTGATGGGTACGGCCGCTGTTGAAATAGAGGACCCTGAAAATTACAGAAGCATAAAGCACATGAAGATTGAGAATCAATAACCTTGGAATCAACAGATAGTTTACACATTCTTGTGCATACAAATAAAGACAGATCCCGTGTGATGACAGATATGTTGCAAACAAATGACTATTGATTGAATAGATACAGGTGGGCTTTTCAAATGGTAAGATGATAGCACTCAGAAAGTTACCAGAACAACGTTAGTAAGATCAATTTTATACAATCATCTGTGTGGTTAAACAATTGCAGACTAGTTAATCAAGGATGATAAAGTAAAACTTGCCCTCCTAATTCCATCCTTGATCTCCCAGAAGATCAAGGAAATAAGGACATAAAATTGCAATAACAGGTAGGATTGAGGAGATCAAATATCTAAGGGCAGGGCAGTGACATCACCCAGCCCCTACCTGGTTTCTACATATATTTTGACATGTCTGTTTAGATGAATAAGAAATCCAAGCCATCAAAACCACACTCAGCAAGGTCTACAGTTTTCAGTACAAGCTTCTATCAGAGTAGTATAGGACAATATGATCCACAATAAAAGACAATTAGGATACCGTAGCAGTAGTATCGGCTGCCCGTGGCTGCACTCCTTTCAAACCCACTACCCTGCAAAATTGGCATCACATGGAGTTAATTAGTTTACCCATGGATTCTGAGGAAGTCAAGAGAGCTACCAGTGAGTGTTCTGTTAGGTGGCCTATGACAGAGGGGTCACATACCAGCCACCTCGGGGAGCATCTGAATAAGAGCTCGGGTCCATAGGGTCCAACTCGTCATCCTCAGCATAGGCACGTTTTCTGCTGTCTCTTCTATTTCCTTTTCCCATAGGAGGTTTCCCATTGGATCTACATGACCAGTATCAAACGACTCATAATTATGCATCCATAGAACATGCATGTCATCACTCATGACATACTCTCATGCAGTTGTCAACAAAATTCCCTGGCCTAGAAAAATCATCCTTGCCATCAAAATAAAGAAAAAATCCTCCTCTCTGTATCTATATAACACTCAACAGTCATGGAGATGACAGATGGGAAGAATTTTAATTAAATTTCCTAGGCTCTATGGATACCAGTTAATTAAATAGAGAGACTAGTAGTGTGAGCAACATTTGATCTCAAAGTAAAATTAAGATAAGGTACCTTTGCTTTTGGAACTTTTTTTCAAGATCTCCTTTGAGATGAGTCTGCTGCTGATTATTAAAATGGGATGTCAAGTACTGGGATTGTGGAAGATTTAAAACTCTGCACCACATTCAGTTGCCAAAAGTGGACATGACAAGAGTGAGTAGACAAAGATTTAAATAAAGTTGTTGTGCTTGATGAAGACAAATCAACATGCAGATTCATCCATGAATCTTTTATGAGAGAAGTTGTCTGTGCAACGAGAACCAAATTCATGGAATGCTGGCAAATTCACCGTGTACAATGATTGCAATATCCCCATGTCTGGACAAGCCCTACTCCCCAACCACCACATTCCATGCATTTCTTTAGCATGGATGATTGAACATTTTGATTCCCACCAAAATCATTAGCATAACCTGTGATGTCTGAC
Organism: Bruguiera parviflora; assembly: GCA_019804595.1. NCBI lineage: Eukaryota > Viridiplantae > Streptophyta > Magnoliopsida > Malpighiales > Rhizophoraceae > Bruguiera > Bruguiera parviflora. The sequence goes on from CM034050.1 coordinate 1,242,589, forward strand.
TGTTGTGAGGCAACTCTTTGTGATGTACCAGGATGCTCCCACTGTGACACATGGGTCTTTGTATTGTAGTAATATTTTCGACCTGAAGGTTAAAACAAAAAAAAAATCAGTTACGAAAATAAAAGGGAAGGTGCTGTGCCAACTTGGATACTAATTTACTTTGCAAATCAAAACAAGTCCCCACTTGGTTTTAGGCAAAAATCAACCATTTCCATCCCCTACTGATACAAACAAATTCACATATAACATGACAGAAAGCCAAATACATATACAAAATTCAAAAGCTGAAAATTATGAATGTGTTTTCTCCCCCACCTAACAATGTAATAACAAAGAAAAATACAAACAGAAGCATAAATACTGTGCATGCAGCACCTGAAGTTTCATCCATTGCCTCAATCCAGTCCCCAAGACGTGGCAAAGACAGCAGAGCTTGTGTAGCTGAAGGCATTTCAACAGGCCTTTCCCACTGGCTCTTTCCAGTGCTTTCATGATAATAATATAGAGCACCGCTTGCAAGGTCTTTGACTTCCACCTAAACAGAAAAAGATAAACAGAAATGGCATAAAAGCAGGAATGATAATGGGCACAAAGGCCCAATGCACAAACTTTTGTTTTGAAGAATTATATCTTTATGTGTATCACCCAAAACTATTCCAGCCCAAAATAACTTATAAAATTTAAGCCCTCCATCTGCGTTCTCATACTACAGCAACAAAATTTTATCCTAGCCAACCAGAGAGGCATGAGTAGGCAGTTTCCAGCAAAACAAAAATGTCCTATATCATGGTTCTCAGGTAAAAACATTAATATTATGCACTGCATTCAGTCTTCGACAGAGGAATGAAATGGAAACACTTATGGAATATGCATATATAAAGAGAGGGATTGAGGCATACCCATCCAGGAGGCAACCCCCTGATTTCAATAGGTTGGGTCGAACTAGGCTCCAACTTCTGCAATACAGGATGACATGCAATTAGCAATAATAAAAATAGCTTATACAGCAGAAACTTGGGAATAGAAAAAATGAAATGCAAGATATGCCAGCATTAAAAGAACTTCTGAAATTTCCAAAATTAAAAGTAGCTAAACAAATTAAATAAATCAGTTGTTAAAAAAAACATACTGCTGCAACCAAAAATTTTCCCTAATTCTACAAAACACAAGGAGATTGAAAGGACAAGGAAAAATAAAAGGTGCACAGCACTCAAGGACAGGTAAACTTGCAGTATCATTTTTTAGTGTTTGGCCTCTTTGTGTATCCTCTTTAAGAACACCTCTTGCCAATAACTTCTGCTTAAGGTACTCAGGAAGTTCCTTAGTAGTAGATTTCTGATCTGACTCTCCGCCAAGTTCAGGCTGTAAATAACCATGATATGCACCTCCCCCAGGTACACCATACCCATTCCCGATTTCTGCTTGTCCTGCCAGAAAAGCAAAGGATTAACACATCTTCAAAAGAAAATTGAATTATTCTTGGAACAATACAGAGAGTACTAATTCATTTCTTTTAGAAAACACTTTGAAAATTAAGCAGTCCCACGTTATGGCCAAATAACTTTTTTTATAATTATTTTGAAGAGAAACCAATCTAATTGTCCCAGCATAACCCACTCCCTTCGATGGTCATAAACATAAATTTCATGGACAGGCGGCAAATTTCAAAGATAGTCAAGATTTCATTTGGTGGTGAATGTCAATTCAACACCTCAGCATTGTCATTATTCAAATGCATAGTTTTATACGCAGAGGATTTGGCAACCATCACTATGCATTCAGGCAACAAGTCTAGTGGAAGAGAAGGAAAGAAACACATTCCTAGTTCATTCTTATTTCCGAATTGCTCTGCTCGCAGGACTACAGCTTTCTGCTCCTCTCTTCCATAAGGAGACCAATTTATCTTCTATAAAACTCTCTTCTTGATTCTTTTTACGCCTTAAACCCTAAAACTAGGAATGATAAGTAAATTTGCCAAGACCACAATGTCTTGTGAGGAAGACACACCTTCAAGAACTCCTTCATTTAAAAAATATAATATTAAAAAAAGAAAAAGAAAAAGAAAAGAAACTATAAATAGAAAAGGTAGTGCATTATCAACCATCTTCAGAAATGGCAGGCTTCCCCCGCTTTAATGCCATTTCTGCACGATGTTCAGTGGTCATCTTGAGCAGATGTTCCTGTGTGTACACGCAAACCAATAAAGGGGTGTTTGAATCCAATAAATTTCTTCACACAATTTCACAAGGACAAAACCCCAATAAAGAATTACAAGAACAAATAAATGAATATAGAGACATGCGATTCAGACACCTTCAGAGCACTTGGGTTGCGTCGTTCATCAAAAACATCTCTACCATCCTTAGGAGATCCACTTGCACCTTCTGCCTCTCTAGAATCATAAGAACAACCACAGATAAGTGCAGTAATTTCTTCTACTCTTTCTTTGTTCCATACACCCCAGGTACTAATAAAAACTTGTTTAGTTCAACTTCCCCCTTTTTTATTTTAGAAGTGCCGTAAGAAAGCATAAAGGTAATACAAGAAGTACACTATTTTTTTTTTTAATGGATGGACACTAGTATAAGAAATTAGTAATTTCCCAGTGAAAGAATTGGTCCATACTTGATTAAAGGCACTTCCAACTTCTTTTTTCCATTTTGCTAGGAAAAATACCTTTTCTAAGTATCGAAAAAAATCAAACACACTGTTCCCCCCCCCCCCCCGGGGGGGGGGGGGGGAAAAAAAAAAAAAACTAAAGACAAGCAAACCAAACACACTCTAAATTAAGCTCTCCTTAAATAAAGAAGGGCATAATTTTATTGAGATAAACCAACCTGTGACCTTGTATGACTCTTTGAGTTTCAATTTCCTATGATCAACAGTAGAAAAAATATGAATCAGGAAAAAACCCAAGAAAGAAAGAAAATAAAGGATTCAAGAAGAAAGTATAGCGAGGAGGTAAAGGCAAAAACAGATTACTTGCTGAAGTAAAACGGCATTCTGGGCAGCAATCTCAATGTGACCGGCACCAGCACCGCCGTCAACTGGTGGATTATATTGACTATTAGACACCGGATTCTCCACCTTCTCGGACAATTCCTCGCCCATTCTTTTCTACTCCTTTTCTTGAAAATTGAAATTAAAGACCACTCTCCTTTCTAGCGTTCTCTGGCTCGGAGAAAAGCAAGAACACGTACAATTATTTATTTATTTTTTCTAAGGAAAAAAAGACACGAGAGTTTGCGTAGGCTTTAAGCGGAGCAGTGAGATACGACAATCCGTACCTGAGGCCGAGGGCGGCAGCGGTAGGTGGTGGCTCCGGCGATTAGTTAGTTGCCTGCCGCTTTCTTCTCTCGTCTACTTACTGATCGTTGCCGCTTTCTTGAATTTGGAAGAATTTTTCAAATTAGGGTTTGTTCGCAGGATCTAGAAATTTTTGGTTTAATTCGCGGAAAATACAAAAGATTGTTGTTCTGCATCGGCCTATCCCTATTTCTAATTCAACCCTCCAATATTTCATATTTTCTATTTTCCCCTCATTCTCATAATGGCCCGGCCCGAAAGAGTGTTGGACATTCATGTGTGTGCTTTGAGTTGCGGGAAGCAGTTACTACTATTCATAGGCCCGTTATAACGACCCTGGCGGAACGACATCGCATTGCTGGCGGGCCTCGCAAAATTTTTAGGGGGCCAGCGAGCACCCACGCAGTCAAACAGGCTTTGCACCTACGGGCTGGCTCCCTCTCGCCACACCAGCGCTCCCAATTGGCGGCAGCGTGAACGGTATTTCGTAACTGGGCTCGGCTCAAATCCATTGTTTTAACATTTTGCGGGATTCTTGATTCGGCCCAAAGTAGTTGAACCCAACGGCCCATTTATTGATTCTTGGGTTTTGGTCTATTTTGCGGTTTGAATAGTGTTGGTGTGAACAACCTACTTACCAGTATGTACATTCCTGGTGGATTGAAACTATTTGTCCATCCAGACATTATCGACGCATCATGGCATTTGTTTCTTCCTTCTTTTTTTCTTTTTTTTTTTAAACAAGGACTCCAAAAGGTGAGAAAAAAAAAATAGAATCACCAAATTGGAATATGAAATTCAGAAACTTTAACAAAAATGTCTCGATCAATTATACAAGAAATATAAGACATAGGTTAATGCTTTTTTTTTTTTTGCTTTTTTTTTTTTTTTCGCATAAACTTTGAGGGGAAGAACTCACGTAGGGTAAGTAAGAATTATTTTCCCTGTAATTCCCTATTAGTTAAATAAATAAACACTTTCGATCTTAACGGTAGCTTCAGTGTCACTCCTTAACTTTTAATGAATCGATCAATCCCTAGTGCTAGCTACTAGCCACACACAAGTTGCATCCTCATGTGTCAAAGTTGGCCTCCCTATCCATATATAATATATATATATATATAAGTTGGTACCTCCCCCACCCACCAAAAAAAGCGGGGGGGAAGAAAAAAAAAAAGGAAAAAGTTGGCAATCCATGATAATGATGCGTTGTGTTTCTACCAAAAATAAAAGAAAATGAAAAAAAAAAATCCGGTTTGAGAAACCATAAAAATTTATGCCGCCATTATTGATGCCTCGATGGAACCGTTCAATTGTGTTAACGTTCAGTAATAGTCGTACTGCCACTTTACGCTCTCTGCCGCATCGTTCGCTGTTGCATGTTTCATTCTCCATTACATTTCTTGTACCTTCCCTATGTTTAATGTGCAGATTAAATTAGGTAAAGATGGTGATTTTTTTCAATTAAAAAATTAAATTAAGATATTAATTGGCAACCGGTGACTTAAATCCTTATAATCTCATCTTTTCTGAAAGAATTTAAATTTAAAAAAAAAAAGTACGATAGCTATTGGCTAAATTGAACCTTTGTTGAGAAAAGATGTGACAAGAAGATTCCATTTAATCCCCAGAAGAAACGTAAAAGGAACAAGAGTGATCGATAGGACTTCTATCTACTTTTCCCTTTTTTCTTTTTTTTTTTTTTTTGGTTTCCTTTTTCTTTTATTGTTTCTTTCTTTGTCACTTTCCATGCTTTTGCTTTCGCTTTGTCCTTCCCTCAATGTAAACGCACATATAATTAGCATCAGCCTCCTGGCCCATCCCAAGAGACAAAAAGCAAATCAATTTCATCGGTTTCTTTAATTTTATCCCTGAAGCCTCTTGCCTTTCTATCGCAATTCTTTTTAGTAGGGATACTGAATCAATCAATAAGCACCTTTTTTTTTGGGGGGGGGGTTACTTCAGAAGTTTTGAGTTGTTCCCTTCATTAATAAAATAATAATAATAATAAGAAAAAAGAAATGCGGCCATGTATATTGCTACGTATTGAAATTAAAATGTGATGCAGTTTGCTTTGCCCAGTGTATTCAAATTCATCAAACTCATTTAAAGCCAAGTTGACCCCCCAAGTCCTCCAGGGAAGTCTTGCATTATAGCGAAAACAAAACAGCTTCCGACAAAAGAAAGCGAAGGATAACATTATTGCATGTATATACTTTTTGTATTATTGTAGTTTTCAAATCTTTCTACAAGAATTGAGCTGGCAAATGGCTAGACTGCTTCCCAAGAGACGCTTTTATCAACAACAAGGATATCTAGAAGCGGAAGCAAGAAAAGGCATTACATGGACGGAAGCTGCTGTTTCTTTGCGTGTTACCATCACCAAGAGGGTCTATAATGTTTAGGTAGTGCAAGATTGCTAAACACCATTAATAATTGACCGCTGAGAATTGGAATTTCAGGTTCATTTTAGTGGGAAGCAGCTACATTTAACGGAAGAATTTATTATTTTGGCGGAGCCTGAAGGGGGGCTACTTCTGTGAAGAGCAGGGTTTTCTATTTTTATGCAACTTTATAAAGCAATTCCATGAATGAGTAGCTCGAAATTGACAAGGGCAAGTGCATGAATCCATCAATCTCGTAACATCTACGAACTAGTTGATCTAGAATTGCAATGCCAAATCTCAGCCAAGCAGGCTGGCATCCCAGCAAAATCTGAAAAAGACACAACTAACTACGCGTACTCGTGCAAGATTCTTACCGCGGCGAGACGAAGGAAAGCAAACAACCAGAACCACATCCCGCTTGACTGACTTCCCTTCTCCAACCTATCAAGACCCAAGAATACGCTCGAGACGGTCCAGTTTAATTGGCTTGTAAACTGACTTTGTTAATTAGTAAAATCTGGATCACCGGGAGAAAAATAATTATTTCGTGTTTGACTCGTTATTATCATATGTCAATGAAAAATGGATTAAATCTGACCAATGTTTCTTCCATTGCTTCGTTGTGAAGTTGCATCATGCGGGCGACTTGAATCCATCTAATCTCCCGATATCGTACACTTAAAAATTTCAAATTTTCAACCAAAAAAAAAACACCCCTTCTGTCAAATTTTCCACATATACATAGAAACGACACGATCTTTGAAATGCCAGTGTGAATATTCACGTAGATAACAAATAGTACTCTCCAGCCGCAAAACAAGTTCATCTCTCTAGTCGTGAGACAATGCGTTTCTGTTCAAGTTCAGGATTCTAGCTTATATTTATAGGAATCTATTGTGCCTTTAAATTTAATAATTCAATAACTCGTTTCTATTTAATTTTTATCGTCAAGTTAACTGAGCGCGAATCGCGCTGCACGTAAGTCACTATAAGATCATAACAGGTTCAAAATTTTCTTCTCAAACTTAAGATTTGGTTAAAGATAAAATCACACGAAAGAAAATTTCATTAATTGTGAAAGAGATTGCATTCTGGTCACGGGTCACAAATACTATTATCATTGTATTTACAATATATATATATATATATTTATTATTATTATTATTTAAAGAAAAAAGAAAACAAGAGAATAAAAGAGAAGGGATCACATCGGTCTCTTCCCACCCCCCCCCGGTTCCCGCATCTCCCCTAGTAGACTTTCACAAGGCACAGCTAGCACACCCAAGACAGGCGCAATTGAGCCCTCTATCTGTGAGATACGTGGCACGAGACACATGGGGTGAGGTGTTCCAACCTGAGGCCGCCTGGCCTGCTGAAAGTAAAAAATAAAAAATAAAGATTGCTATGCAATGGCCACGTTTTCGTGATTGGTTTATTATTATTTTATTAGTTGTCGTGTCCCCCAAGTCAATGGCTGTCCCGCGTAGGTTTTTGTTGACACAAATAGTATAAACAAAGTTTATGATAGAAATCCTGTTATAGCATTATGTTTAGTAAATTAATAGACAGAAATTAATTGAAGCATCAAAATACATCACCATTTTATTCTCGAGTATGAGGCATATTTATTACATCTTGTACGGCGATACCCTCCTCTCTGGTTGAGTTAAGAAGCTGGTTAAGATTACTCGGCAAAAGTTAAACGTCGTTATAACGGAATCTCAAAAGCCGAGTGGGACTGGAAGCGACTCCAAGCCAAAAGGGCCAAAAGCCGAGCCAGAGCCGAGAGCAGAGCGAAGACTTGGGCGCTAAGGCTGTCGGCTTTCTGGGGAGTGAAAAAACCACCCCAATAAACACTAGTAAATAGGATTATTCTCTCTCTCTCTCTCTCTCTCTCTTTTAATTTTTTCCAAAATTTGGGCGTCATCCATTCGTCACGCCACGTAATCACTTTACGTCACTGCTGGCGCTATTTGTCGGCTTTATGATTTCAAAATTTTTTGTCGTTATTCCGGTGATTTCTTTTTGTTTTTTTTTTATTTTTTTTTTGGATTTTTTTTATGTATAATTTAGAAAGAACGACGATACTGGGCACATTGGCACGGGCTCTGTCCGCTCTCTCCTGCCTCAATGAGTGTGTATATATATATATTTATTTATTTATTTATTTATTTTGTGGGGTCAGTGGAAATCCACTCCCCTCTCTACGGTTAAGTAACAGAAGTTATAGAACCAGAAAGAAACAGGAAAATGAGGTAGTTGCCGTGCTGCTATGGTGTTACTTCGCGAATGGCTTGATAGGGTTTTTTAAACAAAAAGTTAACTGCTGTCATTTCCAATTCCAATCGATAAATCAAGCGGATATAATCTGAGTTACCACTCGAAAGAAGAGCCTTCAAGGAGGTTCAGAATTACGAGGAACATACACGTGTTTTAGGAGACACATCAATTCCCATGTTACCTAACTCCACTTTTGCCATGCCATGCCCTTACAGGATGATACCGAACTCCCTCTCCCAATAAATCTAGGCTCTAGACCTTGTCTTCGAGTTATCCTTGCAGATTCAAAACCAAATGTATATTTTCACAGAGCATTGCGCCGCTAGAGATTTATTAAATTTGCATAATTGGGTCGTCACCGTGGCATCAACCAAATTAGAGTTCGCATAAAACACTCCCCCCCCCCCCCCAAAAAAAAAGAGAGTAATTTAAAATCGCCTCGACAGAGAAGCACTTTGACAAGTGATTTTCGGAAGAGAATAAATTTTAAGATATTGATTCTGACAATGCGATGGAGCCCACACGCTCGGTGTCTCAAAGAAAGTCCACGACACTTCTTTTACCAAAGGAATCTGTAATTGATTGTGCTATGTGCCTATAACTAAGAGACTCGGGTGTGTAGCATTCAGACGTGTTGGCATGCAGTGCAAAACGCAGGTTATATCAAAACGCGTTCTTTTAGCTTGTATGATGGCATAAAAGAATCAAAACCCAGTGCCTGCACTGCCAAACGGAGCTGTACTCCATGGCCATAATGCGAGAATGATTGATTGCTCGAAGCTTTATTATTGTCTCATCCGATAGGCAAATGCACGTTACACAATCGTCGCTATATATATATATATATATATATATATATATATATGCACTCTCAACATTGGTTTTTTTTTTTCTTTTTGTTAGGATTATGTATAAAAACATTTAAAATATATAATTAATAATAATAACAATAGTAGAATATATAAACTCGCTTGTATATAAAACACGTGAATTCAAATATACGTATGTAAATTGCAACACATTTCTGTTGCTCTAATTAACAAATTGGTGTTTCGTTATTTGTGATCGAGAAACACGGGGCAGAAATTGAATTTTAAATTTCATAAGTTTAAATTTAAACTTGGAGGTTTCATGCGAATAAATGAAATGAAACGGGACAATGACAGAAGAGACGTTTCTTTCGGCGCCAAAAGAGAGCCGTCTGCTACACTTCAAATGAGAGGGAGAAGGGTTCAAGAAGAAAAAAATAAAAAATAAAATAAAATCACCGGTTTTCCTCTGAAATTTGGGAGAGAAGCGCATTGGTATATTCAAACGAATCTTCATATATAATGCGCGGATTGAAGATGTAGTTTGGTACTTTAGTAATTAATAGGATCAGTTCATTTCATTGCCCCATTACAGTCGAACGAGGCATTATAAGGTAACGGCACTACTACAATTACTATTATATATATATATATATATATTACTTGACTAAATTATTAATTAATATTATTTTAATTCACACATAAAATAAAAATAGAATGAGGGGAAAAAAAGGAAAAGAAAAAACACTACGAGTAATAAGAAATGCAAAAGGCTCGGGGGGCGCGTTTACGCGTAAAGAAGGGCGCCGAGCGACCCGGCTTGACCGTTTAAGCCCCACACAAAAGAGGCTCGCGCGCGCGCGCACGCACAGACTGGACCGGGAGAGTACAGTGACCGAGCCGCAGTCAAAACAAACCACGGTTAGTTTTAATAAACTGTTTTTGGTTACAATGCGCTCAGTCCACTTACCTTATCAGTTTTCGGATAACAGCGATGTCCGTACGAGTAATCTGACGCGTGTAACGCGGTTTCTTCTGCACCTCCCCACCAGCGCCGCCCTATTTATGTCTCTCGCACCCCCCTGCCCTCTCCCTCTAAGAGTCTCTTTTCACTTATATTCTACTAATTAAAAGAGCAACCCTGGCCTGCGGCTCCCAGAGACCCCAGAAGAGATCAAAAAAAACAAAAAAAAAAACAAGAAGAAGAACACTAGCAACTAAGTCCCGGTCTTGATTTCTTTCGTACAACGTTTGCACTTTCGAGAAATGCGTAGAGCAATCTCTTAAATTGTGTTCTGTCGGAGTTTTTCTCTTTCTTTCGTCTTGCCTCTGTTTCTGTTTTTGTGTCTTAAGTTCTTTTTGGAGATGGCGTCTTCGGAGAACTTGGAAAGTCTCGCACCGTGGGGCTTGCGGACGACCTTCCCTGAGTTGTGGATTTCGGAGGCGTATGCCCGCGACACTCAGACTATCACCAATGCTCTCCAGAAATCTCTCTGCAATAATTCTAGCATCTCCGCCGCCGCCGCCGCCGCCGCCAACCCCGTCGTCTCTGAAACGCTCACTTCTGACCCGTTTCTTGCGTTGATTAATAGCGAGACTGCGTTGCCGGCGTTGCCTCCGGCCACTCCTTCCGCTTCCAATGTTTCCGGCTCCGACCCAGAAACGGCGCCGAAACGCCAGAGAAACGCCGTGCCTGGAGCGACCGGGAAGGTATCTAAACGGAAGTCCCGTGCTTCGAAGAAGTCTCAGACGACTTTCATCACGGCGGATCCGGCCAATTTCCGGCAGTTGGTGCAGCAGGTGACCGGCATCAGATTCGCTAGCTCGCAGATGCCGTTGGCGCCGGTACTGAAGCCCGAGCCGCAGAGACCCGGCGGCCGTTTGCAGGGGTGCGGTGGTGCTGGCGGTGGGGTTGCGTGCTTACCGACTCTCGACACGTCGGCCTTTCTGCTAGATCATCACCACGGGCCAATGGTCACGGCATCCATGTCTGGATCTGGGTCTGGGCCTATTGTTGGGTCTGGCCCAATGTGCTTTACTCAGTCCCTGGTGGCCGACGGAGGCCGTGGTGTCGCCGGCTCCGCCACTGGTTTTGATTTTGACTCATTCTCCAGCTTTCCAACTCTAGAGTCATGGAAAGTTATGTGATATTTTCACGACCAATAAAAAAAAGGGGGGGGGGGGCATGTTTATGTGAAATTTTTTACCCGTTTTCTCTGTAACAGAATATGTTTTAGTTTTCCCTTTTTTCGTCTGATAAAAAACCCTTTCCGAGGCCCGTACTTGCGTAACGGAGCTATCTGTTGTTATTGGATAAATATTTTCGGAGGGCCTTCGTTTGGGTTACATGTATTTTGGCTAGCAACTGAACTTCTATGACAATATTGTATTTCTTTCTTTCTTTCTTTAATCTTTCAAATTTTACCAGCATTAACACGGTAAGATCAGATTTTAACCGCGATCTAAACATAAAAATTATTATTAAAAAAAATTATGATAATTAATTACTAATTATCTATTTATCGCGTGTTTTCCAGATATTCTCATAAGCATATATATGGTACTCCTCATCTAGTGTTACAGGATTTTTTTTCCCCTCTTTTCCCGATGGTTATACTCATAAGTGAACTCTATAATATACGTGCCACCGATAGGCATTTTGGGCACGTTACATTTTTTGAATAGTGAATTGGCTGTTCGGTGTCATTATATATTTGATAGTGACTTTTCTCTTTGTCTTTTTATTATTATTAATATTATTTATCATTTAATTTTTATAAATTCTTTGAACGACGAAGAAAACGGTATGTTTTTTCTATAGGGTCCCTTTTTTTTTTTTTTCCCCCCCAATGTTTCAAATATGTGGGCATGGTTGGCAAATTAGAATACAATATCGGTGCCATAAGAGATGGCTTAAATTACAAATCTTTAAGTGGGCGATCGGGCACCCTTCACTCTCAGGGTCATCATCTTCTTGTAATTTTGCCCTTACGACTATTACACGGCGACTTTTACTTTTGTCCCATAAATGACCCCAAATCGACGCCATCTAAGATTTTCATTAAAGAAAATTTTTGTTTAGAAGAGGACTCGTCATTGTCTCGGGCAGCCAAATAAGCAATCTTGTTAGACCATAATATCAAGTGCTCCTTCCCCGTTAGGCAAGTTCGCAGTATATGACTGTGTCATCAATGGGTGTTTCTATATTATGCAGCGTAAGCACTTAATACAGTAGTTTGGATAATAATTTAGTATATTTTTTTTTATTAGTTTGGATTCAAGTTTCTGTACTCATCTTGATAAGATAAGTTTGGTTATTTAAATACTTAATAGTAAAAATTTAAATTTATTAATATTAAAAAGTAAATACATATAAATTTTATTTGAATTTAATGATATTTTAATAATAATTTTTATATATAAAATTAAACGAGAATAATAGCGAATACATTTTTATTCTAATTTATAAAATATAACAATAAATACACTTATAATATAATTATATATATATATATATATAAATAATAAAAGGGAGGAGGGTGGGGCAATGCCCTTAAACATCGGGGGAATATTTTCAGTACCAGAGTCACAATGGCGTTGTTTTGTGTCTATAGTTCGACGTCATCCCCGCCCCCTCTATCATTGTTGCACGTCTTATCGATCCATGTGTGGGGCCAACAAATTAAACGAAGAATAATTGACATTTTGATGTTATCTTATGGCTTCAGTCCACACTCCAACAACAGATAGAATCACAAGAGTTGGGCAAAATGTTATTTTGATAAAGAAATTAGCCTCTCGGTGTTGTTTAAGGAGGCATGCCATGCGTCGGCTGGGACACTAAATTGTTGCGTTTCACTTGCCACTGCAACGAGAGTGAGTCACGAATGAACAGAATGCCAATTCGCCTTTTGAACCAATTTGAGGCGCCACCTGACGTGAATCTTTTGTTTCACAGGTTAACAGAAAAGGGAATGTGGACCCCCGGAATTTAAATTGCCGTGTTCTTGTACACGAACACCTGCGCCAGCATTCATATCAAACATTGTCAACAACATTTATTGACTTCGTTTCTAACATATTGAATGTTTAGATGTATCTTCCAGCCGAGTTGTTTTTCATTTCAGACTCGACGAAAGTTTATTTCATTAATTACACCTTAATACGGAATCCTAGAAACCCTCGCCCTCTCTATAGATCACAGAGCCACGCACCATATCGAGTAAATTGACATCGTGATTATTTTAGCACCATTGCTTATTCGAGTCAAAAAAAAAAAACAAAAAAAAGAGTTCAATTAATGAAATGATCCTCTCTAATGTGTTAGGTAACAGAATAATCTGACTTGGTTCTTGGGAATTTCTTTTTCTAATATTTTTTTTTCCAAGTTATAGTTTGCATTGTAATCGTTGAAGAAATAAAATATAGAGATAGAGACCAATACATATACAATAAATTGCACGCTATATTATATATGCATGCATTCGTCCGTGTCCCTTTCTAAACCTAAAGTAAAATAGTGTGTGTGTGTGTGTGTGTGTGTGTGTGTCCCTGAACATAATTGTCACGATTAAGTCCCACGCCCATGGAGTAACGAGAGAAGAGTGGAATCAATTAACTGGGGGGGGGGGGGGGGGGGGCACAACCAAACAGAAAAAAAAAAAATCTATTTTTAAAAACCTCCTTTTTTTTTTTTTTTGGCCCCCTTTCGATCGTTATGTTATTACTATAGTCCTTTTGGTTCGGGTGACTCGGTCTCATTCTTCGGGTTCTTTTTTCTTTCCATTTATATTTGTAAATTAGTCGTTTTCCATGCGGAGACAGTCTCATGTTACTTTTCCTTTTCGCAAGATTCTCTCCCTCCAATTTTTTCCACACACACCGTAGAGAAACGAAAGAAATTAATAAAAAAATAGAAGGCGTTCTTAATGCATGTGAAGGATGAGCGTACGTGGATGATGGAGACTTCCATCGGCGCCAAACTGCTCTTACCAATTGTAGAGTAACTCTTATAATAAGTAAGCGACATCTTTACGTCATTAAGCATTTTAAAGCTCATTCCCACTCACCCTTTTCGATATTCAAAGCCGAGAAATCCTTTTCACGGCCTCCCTGAAGTAGGTTCGTTTTCCGTGTGGCTTCTCTCTGATATTTCCAATTTGAATGAAAATTGACTCGGGCTTATATAATTAAACATTACCCTACACTTGCTGGGGTAGCACTTCATTGTATTTGTTCGCTATCCTAAGTTCCGTATTCAAACTTTATGGGGTAGCATGAACCGAACCCACAATTTACTTGTTGGGTGAGCCCAGGAATGGATCATATCGCAATCTTTGCTTTTCGACGAAAATAAGTCTGCCCCTGTTTGTTTCTACAGCTAATTAGAAATGTGACCCGAAGGGTGACAGAACTATAAGTAGGACCGCATGGTTGTTTAACTTTTAAAGTCCTTTAATAAGTCAAAATTGTTAACAAGTCAAGATTATTGGGCTAGCCAGCATCTGTCCTTTTTTTTTTTTTTTTTTCTTCCAAAGCACGAACCATGCGGAGGTCGAGTTCTACGGTTACGGTTACCACAAGAAAACAAGCCCTTCAATGGATTTGGGTGCATATTTTGCTCTCTCAAATGCGGTTTTCAAGAAGCAAACAAGACTCAATTATGTTATGCACCTTGAAAAACTTATGGCCGTTGCATGTTGTGGTTATGGAAAGAATCGGTTTGTTCAAGGATGACCCAAAGTCATAACGTAAGCACTTGAATGATGTTATACCAGGAATTAAAAAAAAGAAAAAAAAAAGAAAAAAGAAAAACAACGTGCGAAGGTCTGCTGCCACGAGTATATGGTTCTGCACTCGCCTAAGAATGAAAATGAAATGTTCTACTCGAGAAAAGTCAAAAAAAAAACAAAAAAAAACAAAAAACAAAAGAAGAAGAAGAAGAATGAAAATGAAATGCGCCAAATTTTTGCAATTCAAACAATTTTTTGTTTTTTGTTTGAAGTAATTTTAAATTCTCACTTTTTTTTTTCTCTTGATTAATTATTTGAATTCGATATTCAATTCTCAGTTAAAAACAAATATGAACAACAAAATTTTATTTTATTGAAATTCCCTTCTAAATTGTTATTGCTATTAGTAGCAAGGGGATCAGATATATCTTTAAGTTGGTATAGATAGTTAATGCGTAATTATTCTGTTATTTTCCCCTTTTCTTTGAATAAAAAATTTCATTTTTTGGCGGCCAGTTATCTTCATTAAAATTTTTTTTTAAAAAAAAAAAAGGGAAAAAGCCAAAGCAATAGAGGAAAATGGAGAGGGGGGGGGAAGGAAAAAGGGAAAATGAACCCGACGGCAATGATGGGATGGAGAGAAAACCGGTGGGGTGGGTCAAGAATGGAGGGCTGAAACTGGGCTGGGCTGTACTTTGATTGTAACATCTTGTCCTTTTCTTGGCTGACTGGCTTCCCATCAAAGAGATATTAGACTTTTATGCCGTGTCTCCGAGAAAACCAACTCATCGATCCTCCACCGTCCGATTTATATCTCCTTCGGGAAGATGCAGCGGATGAGAGGGTGGGTGTTGACTGTTGACTGAAATTCCGTATTGACTGGTTGGGCATTTTTATTATTTCCCGTCGGGGGATGCGTCTGTATTGCTTCATACTTCTAGAAACGATTTGATCATTTCTCAAATATTTATGGTTTGATTACGTAATAACAATGTAATGAAAAATACATAAAATAAATAATAATTTATACACATATTTTTTTAATTTAATAAATATTTCATTAAATTACGTTACACATCGTATTTATTCTTATTATATTGTTATTTAATATAATCCATAAATAATTTTTGTTTACAAAAATGGCCATGTAATTTTTTTTATTAATTTTAAAGTTTCAAAAGCCACCCAAAATAAATATTTTTTAACCATTTCTCTCTCTCTCTCTCTCTCTCTCTCTCTCTCTCTCTCTATATATATATATATATATTCTATAGCATAAGCTTCTTAATTTGGTCTGTGGACTGGGGTTGGGGGGGGGGGAATAAAAAAACACAAGGGTGAATTGGGGTCGAGAGAGACTAGCTTGAATCGAAGCAGTTGCCTTTAATGGGAGACGAGTGAGAGGTTTACCAGTGGGGTGACGTGTCGGTTGACTGTTGCTATCCTTTTCAACCATATTTAATGGCGCAGCTCTCGTCCTTTATTACGACCGGCTGCTTGGAATTTTTCTTTTTTTGAAGACCTTATTCTGGCATTTGCATCTCGTCATTAATTCTTTAAATTTAATGGCTGCAAAACAACTGACTTGTTTGGGAAGTGGGAAAGTGGATGAAAATGGAGAATTATTGGCTAATCTCTCCGATCGGCAGAGGGGGAATAAGGAGAACTTTCTAGTTTTGAGAAAAATTTTCCTAGTAAATAGAAAAAAGAACGGAAAAGAAAAAGAAAAATCGGGTGTTCTAATTTTTTGATTTTGTAAAGCATTCAAAAAGTTACTTTTAAATTATTTTTGACATTTCTTTTTTTGTTAAGTAAACACATTTTATATATTTTACCCGAAAAATGAAATGAAAACAACAAAAAATAAAAAATAAAAAGAAGAAAGAGAAGAAATAAAAATTGACAAACACCCCTCAGTTTCCTGTCCCCTTGTTTTCAACTCTTATTCCTTTTTACGCCGATCCTGGTTACTTTTCCTTTATTTTTGATTTTAAAATGCCAAGGTCACTTTCTTCTAGTTTTCTTTCCTTATTCATTCCATGTTTGACAATTTACACCGAGCAATGTTATCTATCCTCTAAAAAATCGGCCTTTTCCGGGCAGGAGGGGATGGGCTCAATTTCCGAAAGCATATCCACACTGCAAAGAGGCCTTTTCATGTTGAGATTTTACAGAGTCCCCATGAACCCAACTGCCAAAAGGCCCAAAAAAATAAAAGAAAAAAAAAAACTAAAAATAGAAGGAAAAGAAAGTGGGCGGAGAAATTCGGGCCCCGCGTGGAGGTAAAGAAATTGACCCCACAATGGAAGAATCTGCCAGCAGTAGGGACAGGACTTGACCGAGGCCCTAGTTGAGTTACAATTTGGAGAAATGGGTATATTTCGCGTATTGAGATTAGGTTAAAAAAGATGACCCTTTTGAATTTTTGATGTCCTTGTTAAAAGAAGGGTGAAGAAAATATTCTCATCTCAAATTGTTAACTTTTAAAGGGCAAGCCTGAAGCAGTGGCATTATTGGACTCTTCGACAATACTGAGTTTCCCAATACACCTAAAATGAAAGAAATTGCATGCATGCAGTTCAAATTTAAGATTGGAGCTTCTGCAATGTTTAGGAGTTTTTCTCAATCCTGAACGTCAAGTATTGCCTGTGGGCACCATTTGTATAATTGTGCAACTAGCTCCCTCTTATAGTTTGCCCCATTGCCTCTATTCCCTTTTCACTCCTCTCAGATGCCACCTCATTGGATTGGCCCTCTGGTGCCCGGCATTCAACCTTCTTTGATGCATGGAGTTTAGTAAGTTAACAGGAAAGGAAAACTACGTGAATGAGATTACAGGCATTCACCTGATTATTGATTGAGTAGCTGCTGCTTTGAGGCACAAAGGTTGCCTTTTATGACAACTTTAATGCACCATTAAGGTAGTGTCAGCCACCCTAAGACAAAGTGGCTACGGCTGCTCAAGAGGTTGAGGTATTCCATTGATCATATTCTGACTATATTTTGGATTTCCATAAAGTCATAATATGACCGCATTACGATTTAATGTGCTGAGCTCCATCGTCCTCCCAAGGCACGTGTCACTTTCACTGTATCCATTCCCATATCATCCTTGAAACTCTTCCTCAGATATATGATTGATGTCATCTGGATCATCTTGGTCGTTCCTAGTGCCAAAGCTCTCTAAAGTTGGGATAACCCAATCTCCTTCTCTTGCAATCCCAGCACTGGGTTTGGAACTCAAGCTATCATTTACTGTTTTAAGCTGCTCCCGAGATTGCAACTCTCTTGTATTTCGACTACCTAGTACCACAAGCTCCAACATCTTCCTCCTAACAGCATAGAGTGAATTTGGCTCAACCAGAAGGCCTTTGCTATATGCTTCTCTTAGAAATACAGTATGAGTGCTCCCCTTGGTTGATATATAGAAAATTCCAGGGTGCTTTAAAAGCAACTCACGCACATTTACTTCCATGCCGAAATCCTTCCTAAAATGAGCCAATCTTTCAACCTCAACCATCTTCTCCACTGTTAAGCACAACAACTCATGAATTATCCCAACAGCCCTCTTCTCATATCGTTCAATCCCTACACAAGTTCGCACCCGAACCACCTCCTTTCTCTCATAAGGCTTCAAATATGGAAGCCTCTGCCAATTCTTCAACTTGTCCTTAAACCCTGCCTTAATCACGAACCCAGTGGGAAAATTGATGGGAAAAGCATACCTTATCTCAAACTCACTCAACCACTTCTCTCTATACTCTTTCTCCCTCCATTTCTCAACTTCTGCAATTCCCATACCTTCATGTCTGTCAACTAATTCTACTATTTCCAGATTAACTAACCTAAAATCATCTCCATACTTAGATAAAATTGAGTCTCTAAAATCCTCCGGCAAACCCAATTCTCTCCTAATCAATCTCAAAGCATGAACATGAAGGGTCCCATTTGTGGATATCATCAAAAGCTTCTTCACCCTCCGGACATTTTCCAATTCACACTCTTTAACGACGCTTTCTTCCTCACCAATCAAATCCTTCATTTTCCTCGTGATTCTACAACACAAATTCCTCCTCACCGGATGCGTAAATACATCAAACACGTGAGGGTATTTATGGACAAATTCACCTATACCCACATTCAATCCCACCACATTCTTCCACCTAGACATCAGCTGTACGGATACAAAAGCACCGCGCTTTCGACTGGACATGAGGTCGTGTAAATTGAGGATGATTTTGAGTTTCTTGAGCCGGGTCGCCAGCTTATCAAGCTTGGAGTCTCGGGTTCGGTCTTCTAGCCGGGTTTGGGCAGAACTCACTGGCTTCTTCCATCTCCTTTGGATGAAGAACTCGAATGGGCCAAATGGGGTTGAGGAAGGATTTGGTCTTGAACGATTAAACTGAGTTATCGATTGAGAAACTATATGGGCATTAATGCGTTTCAAAAAGATCATCTTTTTTTTTCCTTTCGGGATTGCAATAAACAATAAAATGGGTACCTTTTTTTATGTGTAGATATGCAGAGAACAATAAAGAATCTCTGTCTTACTAGT
Source organism: Bruguiera parviflora (assembly GCA_019804595.1). Lineage (NCBI taxonomy): Eukaryota > Viridiplantae > Streptophyta > Magnoliopsida > Malpighiales > Rhizophoraceae > Bruguiera > Bruguiera parviflora. The sequence continues at coordinate 1,261,658 of CM034050.1, forward strand.
CTTTTGGGGCTGAATTGGGAAGAAGGGAAGAGGAGAGAGGAGGAGGAGAGGTGGGTGGCGGCGGCGGCGACGGCGGCGGTGAGGGGGAGGAAGGGAGGGAGCTTTAGGTATTTATTATTAAGACCCAAAATTCAAACTAGTGAATAAGCGTTGGGATGAACTCGTGGAAACGAAACATAAGCAAAACGTGAAACTAACCAAATAAAGAAGCTCTCTTCCGGTTAATTCGATTGCTGTAGTGTCGAAAGATTTCATAGACATGGTTCTCGATCTCCGATGTACCGAAGAAAGGCGATTCTTGTAGGAATTGCTCATATCTGAAAATAGTCCGTTTGGTTTGGCAGAAAACAACGAGAAATCTCATTAGAAAGAAAGAGACTGTAGATGAAATATTACTTTGCTTGGCTTGTGACTGGGAAAGAAAATAGTCAGAAAAATTAGATCAAAATTAACGTTGAGTCCATTAAAATTTCTCACTAAAATAGGGGAAAAAGAGACGGAAGTTAATAAGTGTGGTCCTCTAATTACAATGCCAACAACTTGCTGTTGCCAAATAACAGAATTTATACATGGGCAAGTTCGTTTCAATATAAGGGTATAATTTTTATTTTATAAACAACACAACAATGCATGTTCTATTGTCTTTTATGGTTTCAGTCAGGTAGTAAGTAACGAAGTACCGAGAGAACTCAAAGGTGTTAATAGTTTTAATTTTAAAGGTTTCGAGTTTGAATTTTACATTAGTGACGTGGGTTTACGTGCTCCGAGGAAAATATAAATCCAGCAGCAGTTCGGTGATATGAATACTAGGCAAATATCGTAGTGTGGGAGAGCACACAAAGATGCAAGTTCGTAAAAGAATACAACACTTCAAACGTTACCACTGCAGTAGAAAGATTTTAATTGCTACATGGATCGCAGCTACAGAAATGCTTTTAGCTATTTGTCCTCAATTATTATTGAAAACGGAAAAAACAAGGCATTGCAAAACGTCGGTAATGCTGATATTCCTCATTCAACTGCAACTTGTTGCTTCGATTCTGGCTTCAAAGATTCATCCTGGCATGAAAACAGTAAAAACAAATAACTTCTATACATAAACAGTAATTTGCTTGAAAAAAGGGACAGGAACAATCACGAAGATGACAAAAAGATTTTTGGAAATGAAAACTAATTATCTCGATGTGGGGTGGCAGTAATGCTCCTGCAATTTGATCCGGCAAGCAAGCCTGTTTAAGTTAGAGAAAGAGAGGAAAGGAAAACACATAGAATAGGAGTCTCTTTCACCTCACCTTAATACAAACATAAATGTAATGGACATCAGGGTTCTTTCCAAGTAGTGCTTCCACTGAACTGCCATCTTCATCCAATGGAACAGGATTTGTCAACTCCCATTTTAGTTGTTCAGGGCATTCTTCTGGCAGAAACTTCCCTGCGCGTTAAAGACAGCCATACCATGAACATCCAAATCTAAGATCTGCCGCTATTTCAGACTCGTGCTGAAAAAATCAATTACTTGAACAGCTGAACTAGAGATTTCCAACACACAATCATGCAATCTCAGAATTTATTACTTAAGATGTTGGAAACCAGAAATCCATAATCTGGTAGGAAAGAGTAAACCTAACCAGCTTCAGAGAAAACCAAAGAGAAAAAAAAAAGAAGAATATCATTCCATCTGTTCAAGCAACAATTCAACAAAAGAATTCCTGAATTTGAGCCATCTAATCTAAAAAACTAAAATGGGAATTTCAGCCAACCTATCACATGGAGTTTAATCCTCCAAAAGCAAGATTCTCTCAACAGGCGCAGGCGATACGCGGGAGATCCATATGTCACCTGCAACATATTATAAGTCCAAGGTAACCAAAATGAAAAGCAAACAAGACACATCCTGGCCCTGCACTCCAATACACAGTGACTTAATAAGCTTGAGCTAAACTTACCAGAATATAAACTCCATTATCCTTGAGGACCCTATAGTTTGTCATCAACTGCTTCAATATATGGTGAACAAATCAAGAAAATAAAAATCGCAAAAGAAATATTAACTCACAAAGACCCTCATTCACAAGTAGTTTTCCTCACTCTAACGTACCTCGAAACTTGCCCGAGCATCCTATCAGCATTTTGCCGCGAATTATTCCCACACTACAAGTGAACAACAATATTAATAACTATCTAAGCATCTATCAAATTGGTTGTTCCAAGCTATAAATAAACAAAATTCAAAACTCACAAAGCGCTCACCAGGATGGAGTCCAGTGTTCCTAGGAAGGCACATTCCAAACAAACACCATCAAAAAAATCTTAATTAATCAAGCCCTTTTTTTTTTTTTAAGGAATACTGAGTTAACAATTAATTGCCAAAAAAAAAAAAAAAAAGTTACCTTTATCTATAACAGCATCAAAAGAAGCTGTGTGGAAAGCACTCATATCGCGGACATCCATTTTAATATCTGCCATCAATTATTCAAATTTAGGAGAACTTCCTGAACAATTAGTAGTAAATTATGGTAATTTAAAAAGAAAAAAAAAAACACGAAAGAAAAGGAAAAAAAGAAATGAGATTACATACATTTGAGTTGAGGACGACTAGAATACTTGGATCGCATAGCGTCAATCACAACAGAGGATATATCAACGTTAACCACCTCCTCGTATCCATCATCCACCATGCCTTCGCTAAACGCTGCTTCCACCCATTTTTTTTTCCCATTATAATTACCAATTTTCCAATTCAGAAACGGAAGTTAATAATTAATTGTAAAGATCCTCTTTTTTTTATAATTTTTAAATAAAGAATAAAAAAGAAGATATTAGAAAGGGCGAAAAAATAAAATAAAAAAAAAATTGTGAAGGATCCGGAAACGAGGAGGTTGGATCGGGATCCAATGCGAGAGAGGGAGAGTTGTTTTGCACCTGAGTTGCCACATCCGACGACGAGGACGCGAGGACGGAGTCGGCGAGGGATGTATAGATTGAGGAGAGGAGCCAAGGAAGGGTACTTCTGGTACCAATCGAAGGGTCCTGGTTCGTTGGTGTACCGGTTGTCCCAGTACCACGCCTCACCGTATGCTTGCGTGGCCGTCGCCGTCGTCGTAGTCGTCGACGACGTCATCTTCCTCTCTCTCTCTCTCTCTCTCTCTCTCTCTCTCTCTGCTTCTCTTAAACAGTTTGTTAGCTTTCTACTTTCTAGGCCCTTCTTCACCAACGCACTCGTCGCCTTGTGTTTTCCTAATTTCCTCCCGTCGGCCCTTGTTACCGTTAATTGAAAACGTTGACAGGGGTATTAAGGTCATTTTAACCCGAATAGCCGGGGCCACGGCAAATTGTTAAATTTCTCCAGTCCCGCTTTACCGAACGATTGCGGTGCATTGTCCGAATTCTCACAAAAAGAAAAACCACAGCGGTTTTCATTCGTGTCCAATTATGCCTATTTACTTGGCAGGATTGAACGTTTTGCGCAAGAATTCATTAAGAGTTTGAAAATTCTTGGGTGCTTTTTGAGTCTTTAGGCCTAGCAAGGGTGTTCGAGGTTTCCAACATCCTGCTTGATATAACTCACTGAAAAATCCCATTTTGCGAGTGTCTCGCTCATAGTCCTACGGCATTCCTCAGTACAGTGGCGAACATAGACCATTAGAATTAGGCAGCCTACCGGGTGATAAAAAAAAATTGAGTAGCAAGTCAACTGGCACAAGTAGGCAAAGCCAACCGCATATCCTGTCTAGGATTTTGGATGCACGTAATTTTTTTTTTTTTTTTAAATTTTTTCCCGACAGAATGGCCAGATTCATCGTCTATGTCATGGAAGAAATATTATGCCATCAAATTCCTCCATTGCAATCGCTCACAGATCCTACCAGCTGCCATGAGAGCAATAGTTACGAAGACCAAAAAGTCTTGCGACTGTTAACCATCTAGTGAAATCAATTGTGCCTTCTCAAAGTGCAAATTGGAAAAACAATTTTCAATTCATATTTTTCCGAAACAGAAAAACAGTTTTGTTATGTTCTTAAACAAAAGCAAATGCAAGCATCATGAAGAGTCGAGATTTCTCACAAAAGGGTTTGAAATCCAGCAAGTTCAAGATTGTAACAACATCATCAACTATGGCAAAACGAGGTCTGTTGAATTTAACTCAGTAAGGGTTCAACCTATTAAAGAAGAGCCTTTGCTGTGGCTTTCAGATATTTGGGGCAATTAAACTAACATAGAACTTGAGCTATCTCTTCTTTCTACCCCCTTTCCCAGGCTTGGATGGCCCAGCATTTGATGAGGATGCAGGCTCCTGCTTCTTAGTCCTCCCCGGATGTCTGGGAACCAACTCCGCGACACGAAGCATTAGCTGTTTCCCTACAATGTAATCACAGTACAGACTAGATGCATCAAGGGAAAATCAAAAAAGAAAAAGAGGAAGAAGAAGAACAAGATGAAGATGACAAAGATAGATTCTGCAGTGCAACACAAGCCACCAGCCCAGCCAAGCCTTATTTTGAATTAATTATGAACAACATGAAACTAATAATCTCATTCTTTTTCCTTCCCTTCATCCATTGTAGTGGAATAGGACTGTGGCACACACACCTGGATTCTTTGGGATGGAAAGGTAGCTTTTGCCAGACTTCTTGTACAATAGTGTAAGACCCAAGTTAACATAGCTTTTATGGCCATCCAGTAATCAATTATGACAGAATATTAACCTAATACAATAGCTAGTTCACAGTACCATGAAAGTACCGCTTCATGATATGGGACAATTTATTGCAGATCAAATTGTTTAAACTCAAGTATGCTAAAACAAGAACTTTTTAGACTTAGATTAAGTTGGATGCATTTCCATATTCAAAACTTATGTCCCTTGCAAGACAGCCTAGTTGGCATAAAATTGAGACACGGTTACTTTCCTTGGTAAGCATTTTGGAATTGAAACTTCGGAAGATATAATCATCATAACCATGACGAAAAGCTTGCAAAGTAATAGCATAGGCTTGTACCTGAAAGAAATTATATTTCTGAAAACCTAATCTTAAACTAGACGTTGCTAGCCACTCTAAAAATCAACAGTCAATTCAACCCAGTACATCCACATATTCACAACATACCACATTCTTGACAATATGCCAAGAGAAACACCACAACTCTCACTCGGCAGAGTGATTCTGAAAATTTCATTAGAAATTAGTTCTGCTGGAACTAGGCAATAGAAATTGGCAATCAAATAGGCTCTAAAGGGGTCAAAATGCCCTCGACAGCAATATACTCATCTTTTGGTCATACATTCACCCCATAGACACACACAAAATAGAAAATGCAGCGACGAATCGAGCAAAAATATTTGAAACATGCAACAAAGACCAAAAAATTGCAGAAAGAGATGTACTTACTGGTAGGTATAGCTGGATTGAACAAAGTACCATCTTCCCTCTTGAGCAATACTCTGACTCTCCCCACTTGCATAAAATCTCGCGGATACGCCTTATCGATCTACAAGAAAAACCGGAACACGAATCAATCAAAACGAAACAAAAGCAACTAAACAGCCAGAGTAGCCGAGCAAAAATAGACACAAAAGTCGGGATCTTTGGACCTCAATGGCAAAAGGGAGCTTGAGATGGCCGCAGCAATCACCAATCTCGACACAAGTTGGATTCTCGCAGGCCTTCGTCGCGCAGATCCGCCTGCCCTCGGCTATGGTTTTCTTGGAGTTTATGTAAACGGGGTACAGCACAACCCATTTCTTTATGTTAAGGCCGCCGGCACCTTCCATCATCTCTAGAATATGGAATTGCTCAAATGAATTGGAACGTATTAACAACGATAGAATGTGAAATCAACGTGAATTGGAATCTGAGTTTAGTGCAGTAAAGCATAAACCCTGAAAAAGAAAAAAAAAAAAAAGAGGAGAAAATTGAAAGGAGAACAATAGGGTTGATTTCTCGGGTTTGGAAACCCAAATTTTAATTTGGAAAAAGGAAAAAATCCGTGAACTGCCGTTATGTAGTTTATGAAGACTCGATCCGATCGTCCGTTGAATCTTGAATTTTCAAGGTGATTTTAGAAGATGAATCGAAAAAATTTTATGACGAATTTTTATAAATTTATATAAAAAAATAAATATAAAATTTTGATTATAATTAAAATAAATTCTTATAATTTAATTAATATATATGTAAGTATAATTAAATAAAATTGTTATTTTTAATATTTAATTCATAACATTTTATTCTTTAATATAATTAAAATTTTATAATTATAAATTTTTTCATAAAAAATTAAAAATATTATTAAATTTACTTTTTAAGAATAAAAAATTAAATTTACTTATTATTAAATTTTTAAAAAAAATTATTTTAAATTTTTTATAATTAATTTTACTTAACTAATTATTTTTTATAATTTTAAATTAAATATTTAAAATTTTATTATTCTAATATTTGTATTAAATATTTAAAAATTCGCTCAACGCGGCGCTGAAACTTTGTTATTAGAAGCAAGAGAGAGATGACAAAAGGGTGTGAGGAGAACATGCCATGTGGGGATTGGTACAGAAAATTTCTAAACGACGCCGCGTGGGTTCCGAAACGGGAAGAAATCTTCATGTAACGTGGAAATCCTAAGCGGAGAGGGTAAGCCAGGCAAAAGCCTAAGAAATCTTCCCTCCTCATTTCAAAATCTAAAAGCCCTAGCGCGCCTACGGTGATTATGGGAACGTTCCTGTGATGCAATTTCATCTCATACACACACGCACAGAGTCTTTTCCAATTTTCTTGTTTCAAATTGTCCTTTTTTTTTTTTTTTCTTTTTTGTTCTTTGAATTCGGAACCTTTGAAGTGTTGATGGTGAACGGTCTTCAGTTCAGTGCCGTTTCAAGCGGATCATTTGGGCGCTACGAGTGGGGACCACGAAACAGAACGGCAAGGGAAAATCAATGGAGAAAGAAGGGTCTAGTGAAAGCTTTGCAGGGCATCGTCACCGACTCTATTAAACGCTTTCTTGATCCCAATTGCGTAAGCCATTAGTGCCCCTACCCTTTTTTTTTTTAACACTTCTATTAATTTTTTTTTTTTTTAGGGTTTTCTTGGTTCTTTTTGTTGTGCGGAATCTTGATGACACATATTGTGATTGATGTTTTTAGACCGTACTCTTCCTAAGTATTGTTGTTGGATAATGTTGTTTGCTTTTATGTTACTACAATAAGGGATTATTTGTTTATTTTATTATTTTTTCCATTTTTTTTTTTAGCCCAGATGGGTCATCTTTCAAAATTTTTTGCAAACATATTTTACTTAAATTGTGATTAGAACGTGTCTCTGTTTCTCAATAACCGCTTCAATCTCTTGAACACGGAAATTTTGTAGAACACCTCCCAAAAAAAAAAGAAAGAAAAATCGAAAGAATCACAAAAGATAGCACTTTCAAGTTGACAATAATCACCATAATAGCTTTCTCCATGTAATTATCCTTGTTTGAATTTTTTTGATACTATCTTTAAGACTGTGCTCGCTGTGAAGGCAGCATCGGCCTGGAATTGATTCCTGTTTCCTTGTTTGCATTGGTAACAGAAAGTTGTCAAATGTGAAAATATTCTCTTTGTGGTAATGCTAACATCACTCTTTAACATTTGAGGTCAAGCTAAAAAGACCTTAACTGTTGCTTAAAGAAACATAATTTGGCACCACCTCAGGCATGACTAATGACAAATTTTTTTGAACCATCTTGGATGATAACCAAATATGATAAACTTGACATAAAACTGGCTTCTACTTCAAATTGACTAGCGGGAATGGATGTCATGCTTGTGCATTCTCCTGTAATGAACCATACAGGTAAACTTGTTACCAAAGGTTGATCTTCAAGGATTGAGTTGGCACCAACATAAACATATTATTGCATTTGTCTCTGCCCCATATCAGGTTTTAGTTCATGATCTTGAAGACTCCAGTTCGTATATCTATGCTTTTTATTCAAAAAAATGTGCTTCATCTATTTTGCTGTAAACTACTTTCTTAAGTGCAACTTTTAATTTTCAACAGAGGGAAAAGATCCTTGCTTTTTGACTAGTGAGTGTCAGAGAGGCATTAAAGTTCTTGAATGGAGGCCAAATGGTGGGAACTCACTTTCTGTACCATGCAAGCAAGTATCAAGAATGCTTCATCTTTAATATATTGAACTCTGGTTTGCAAATCCTTAAGCTTGTAGAATTTCTTGGCTATTGGATTTAATTTCAGGGGTGGAATTTACACTTGGGCTGCCTCTTATCCAGGCAATGCTGCATCTGTGAGATCTGGTGCTGCTTCGTTCAAAAATAAGTGCACTTTCTAGAGGTTCTGGAACTCTATGGACTTTTGTAGATTTTCTTCATAGCTGGATGATGAACAAACAAGTGCATTTTCTTGGAGTTCTAATGGAAGATATCCCAATCTATTTGCCATCCAATTTAGCATCAATTTCAGTCCTGTTCCCTATAACAGTTGTAGTTTATATCAAAATCATCACAGTTCTTGCTCACCAGCAAGGTCTCTCAGTAACATGCTTATCGTTATTTTATGTTCTTTTCTTGCCACTTTCCCAAGTTTTAGCATGGATTTCTTTGCTCCCCCATGTTCTTGGATTGGTTTATTTTTTTGGTGGATATTAAATTACCTTGTCCTTGACTATTCTTCGCATATCTGGCATCTTCTTCATATGAGAGCTCATCATTCACCATATGGGACTTGCGCAAGGTATGCCAATTTTGTCAGATTCTTAATTGTTCTGATATTCATTTTGTCTGTTTTGAAACACTCACTGAAATTTTTTATGCTGAATTAAGTATACCTGCAGGGCATGACATTGACTGACAAACAGATTCTTCTGTGTATTGCTAGGGTATGTAATGTCCTTCTCCCTGCCTGATTGAGTGTCATTTGGCTTGCACGAGATGATGTGACCAAGGCTTAATAGTCAATTATGCCAGTTGCGTATGTGCCATGTAAATATGTCAGCTGCTTTGGAAATGCATCTTTTCATGAATTACATAGCCAACCAATGTTTGTAGAACAAATTTGCAAGTATGTAAAGCAGATTTAGATGAAATTCAAATAGTTATGCATGTAGATGGCCAAGGTTCACTAAGTGAAAATATTTTGATTAAAAATTTGTTATGCCTTCATCCAATTTCGGCCAATGTTGCATTGTTTTGCTTGGTATTTTGTTAATGGTATCTGAGATAGCACATTGTTGGGCTCGATATCTCTTGCTTTGCAATGATCTGTAACTTGATATCTCTTGTTTTTGTAATAATTTGTAGGAGTGGGAACGCCTGTTTGACAAGGATTAGGGGCATATCAATGCTGAAATGGTCACCTACTGCAGATGACTACTTTTCCACAAAATTGTATGTTCCTATTTAAACTTCCTATGATTTGTTTGCAGTAAAATGAGGCATTGCTCTGCCTTGGGCAATGTATCTTAGGTAGATTTTCCTTCCTTTCCTAGTGATGGAACATTTTATCTTTGGGAACATGTGGACATCCAAAAGATGGTCTTCAACTAGTAGCTCTATCACGGTAAATGCAATTTTATACATCATTTGCAGATGTCTTTAGCGTGCATGGTTATCTCTCACCATCCTGCCATTTTTGGGCTCACTAATACTAAAAGTTCTAGTCCAAGCTTTAGTTTCTACTTAATCTGGTCCTCATAAATATTGTTTTAGTGTGTGATACCAGTTCAGCTTCCTTTTACTTCCCAAGTTTTCAGTCTGACTAAGGTGGCCCTGTGTTTACTACAAAAAAGATTTGAGTCAATTCCTCTAAAGATGGACAAAAGGCTTAGGAGTTATTTTTGCCTTTGCCAGCCTGTCATGCCTTCTGAAATATCTAAATATGTTAAAAGGGATAAGGGATAAATTTGCTACCAACCTTGGTGCATATTGATTCTTTATTGCCAAATCATCAACTGATACCCTTTTTTTCATTTTTCCTTTGAGCATTTTTTCGCTAGAATTGTATGTACGTGTTGGTCTTCCCATTTTGAGTTTTGAGGTGGAATCACTATTTTACACAGATGCAGTTGTTTATTATGTCCGTAGGCTTGATCATTTTGTCCGATGATTCCCTCTGCAGATGCACGCCTACTTCCTGCTGATCCGCCGGATATAATATCCTTGACAAGCAGTTGGATATAGAAATGTTTAATTCTGTTTGGAGCAGCTTAAAGGTTTTCTCTTCTTATGGTTAATGTATTCAAGTGGATGACTTCTTAAAGGCAATGAGAGCAGATCTTTGAGAGTTGCTGAGTTTGTCTTCAGTTTTGATTTTCCTTTAAAATACTCACCTAACTTTAGGATATCATTGGGTCATTGCCTATGCAGATAAGTGGGATAGACATTATTTGTTGAATCTAACCTCTTAATCTGATGAAATTTGGAAACTCTGGCTTTAGAGATTTTGGACACTCCCGATCCCAACAGCCGACCGTAAGATTTGGCTGAAATTTTATGGCTGTCAACCTGGAGGTTCTCACCAACCTGATATTGATTTGAGACTGATTTCTTTCCAATGTTCTCTGTAAACCTCTAAGTCGATTAATGAACTTAATATTTTTAATGCCGTGACTTGTAAGGTCAAATATGATTGTTTATCTATTTCATTTTGTCTTTTTTATACAGAGCAATGCATGATGATCCAGGAAACTACTTTTACCCTCGCATGTTTTACCATGTAGTCATGGACTTGAGAAGATGGCCTGGGATGCTTCTGGTGAAAGATTAGATGTATCATATAAGGAAGGGATGACTTGTACAGAGGTCTCATTGCCATATATGACACGAGAAGAACTCCGTTGATTTCTGCATCACTAACGTGTGTTTTAAGTTTGATTATTTATCATAGCATTTTCATGTTCATTTTATTTGTTATCATTTTTTTTTTAGGCACATTGGAATTAACACAGCAAAAATGTGGCTTTTAATTCTAAATTGGAGATTCTGATAAAGAAACAAATGGTCCATTTGATTCCAAAATTTTATTTGCACGGACGACGATTGGAAACTTAAAGGGAAAGCTGTTCAGTGACTTTAATGCATCGGAAAAGCAGAGAGAACCCATTGGAGCAGGCTTGATGCTCCATCTTGACACGAACGACTCTTCAAGTTTCACGATCACTAGCAACATTAATTGTTCGCTGGTTGCTGCAAGAAATAATTAATTATGGGAATTCACCAATATGTTTTAACCGTTTATTTGTTTTAAAAAGTTATATGTTTTATTTTTTTGGGGGGGGGGGGAGGGAGGGGTTAATGATCCCATTTTGTTGCATGAAACTCTCGACATTCTCGATATACGTACTTTATCCTAAATTTTTTTCTTTCGGGTCCTTTTTTTTTTTTTTTTCTTATCTATATCATCAGAAACTGGGAATTCAAATATCACTACCCTCAAAGTCTCGTGCCAAGCGGTCGCAATACAAAGACTTCTTTTCGAATGCATTGCAAGGAGAAACAACAGAGTTATAAAAAAAAATAGAAGAGAAAAAAAAAAAAAAAAAGGAAAGGAAACCGAAAAGTGTCTCAACACCCACGTAAATAAAGGCCAAAACGGCAACTTTATCAAATGGAAATATCAAATTACTTGAAGGCCACACGTAAGAAAGATAAAGAAAATAAAATCCTGAATGACTGGGGAAAGAGAAAAGAAAAGGAATGGACATGGAATAGCTTCGCTGAAATTTCCAGCGCCACATGACCATCTTAGAATGGCACAGACACAAAATTTTATTTCCTCGTCATCAGCATCCTCGGCTTCGCTTACATTCATTGTTGTTTCACCTCAGGAGAGAAAATCGGCCAACTTCTCTTCTCTGTCTAGCTGTCCCAGCAAGACTCAGTCTTTAGTATCTTCGTTACTCAAGATTCGCAATTCCAACTCCTCCCGCGTCTCATACCGGTATTACAGTTATGTGGACGATGATGATGACGGGGATGAGGATGGAGGGAATTGCAGCTTTAATGAAGCGGTTGCTCTGTTTAACAAGAGGGAATACTATAGATGCCACGACATTCTTGAAGCTCTATGGATCAAAGCCGAAGAGCCCACCAGAACTCTTGTTCATGGAATTTTGCAGTGTGCTGTTGGGTTTTATCACCTCTTCAACCAGGTTAACTTGGCTGGTTTTCCAATTGGATTCATATCCTGTTTGTTTGTAAGATAAAATTCGCAATTTCATTGCCTTTGGCTCAATTGCTCAAGTTAGTTAGGGAACAGACTTCATGTATAGCCCGTAGGCACACCCTACATGTTTAAATTCTAGAATAATAAATGAAAATAATTCCATGTGTTAGGCCATATTGCTAGGGGGAAAAGAAAAAGGACGAAAACGGAAATAGAACTGCTGTTATGGGTTTCCTAACCACCAGGGGCAACCTTCATGTGCATTTCCTGAGATTGAGAAGACCTTTCACTTTAGTTGGAATAATTTGTAGAACCACAAAGGAGCAATGATGGAACTTGGAGAAGGACTGTGCAAGCTGAGGAAGATGAAGTTTGAAAGTGGGCCCTTCCATCAGTTTGAGCAGGAGATTTCTGATACCCTCAACTTCATCTACGAAACCCAGATAGAGCTGGCTGCTTGTGAGTCCTTGTTTCCATTGTCTTTACTAACGTGAATGATACTAATGCGAAAAAGCACTCGAAGAAACCTCGGAAAGTCGACAAAAAACAAACTAGGATTGTATTTAAAATAAATTCGATTTATAAGTTAATTGGGATACAAAACGTATTACCAACTTTTCTTTCTGGTTGGAAAAATGTAGGCGGTGATGATCTGTGTTTAGCAATGGACGGTTCAGAGAGATCATACCAGCTTCTTGGGAGCTATGCAACTGGCCAGCAAGTGTATAACTTGCAAAAGGATGATGCAAATGTGACCTATATCACACTTCTTCCTCAAAGTTCTTTGGTTTCTGGTGAACCACCGAGAGTGAAACTCCCAATTCTAGAAGCAACAGAAGAGCATCTGATCAGTCTCTACTGAAAATACCCTTTTAGCTCTGATTATCAAAAACGAAATCACATCACCTACACAACATCCTTTTGTTTTATACTATGTATGTAACATGGGGTTCGGATTGTGTGGCCCTCATGATTAACAATTTTCCATTTACCTCTATCATGAAAATTTTGGTCTAATGCAATGGAGTAGCTACTCACTTCTTTCAAAATTAATGCTGCCCACAGCCTCCTGTTGTAGACATCGTCAGCGCCCCGCCCCACAAAAGAGAGAAAAAAACAGGATGAAGAAAGCAAACTTTTATTGAATTTTTAGATTTCGAAAAGAAAGGCCCCCCCATAAAAGAAAACGAGTAAGGAAATTTGTGTTGTATTGTCAGCAATGCAACCGCATATCTCGGCTCCACCGACCGGTCATTCGGACGAGATATCTCCGCCCGACCGACTGGTCACTCCAACGAAACGAGATATCTCTGATTACCGACACATCGTTAGGACCAGATATCTCGGTCAACCGACGTGTCGGTTGATTCTTTATTCGCTATTTGGTTAATATTCTAACAGAGGAACGCAAAACAGCTAGTATCTCTATTTCAGAAATTCCAGATTTTATTTTATTTTATTTTTGGAAAAGATATATTTGTAGACTCTTGTCCAATCACATCACTAGCCACATTACATGCGAAACCACAGTGTCAAAACTAATTTTATTTAGACACATTAAACATAATCGGCTCACCCGAATTTTAAACACATCACCATATATTTTATTTTTAAATTGAGCAGAATATGATTAGCATCACTTGGCCGTTATTCTAGTTCTTGGACCTCTATTTTGATCGAAGCTATGCAAAGGGCATTTCTAACACCATTCGTTTGATTGTTTTTCTATTGGCATTCGGCCAAGGGAGTGAACAGGTGATACGTAGAAAATATGACCGTACTGAAAATTAAAAAATTACTTAAAATTATATATTTAATATCTTTTTTTTTTTAAGAAAAAAATTTGTTTTATAATACGACAGTTAGATTATAACGGATTTTTTAACAAAATAAAATAAAGTAACAAAATAATTTACGTCGAGAAAAATTAAACATCAGCGTTGAGATGTCTTGTAATTTATAAAACATCAAAAAAATTAAACACCGAGAAAAGAAACACAAGTATGAGTAAATTTCTCGTTAGACTTGCGGTGTTCGACAATGCAATTGTAGCAAAGAATTTTCGAAAGGAAATTAATTTCCTTGTATGAAACGTTGTGTGACCATTTAATGGTAGTGTGGATGTTCTCTGGCTCGATGCATTAACTTGAAGCTATCTAGAGTTCTAATTACTCTTATTTTTTCTCTATTGTTCTGATACACAAAAATAAATGAATAAATAAATAAATAAATAATGCTTTCAATCAAATTTAGATTGTGACACTTTCCAAGAGGTTGAATACCTGAAGCCAAATTATCTAATATTCTCATATTTAGGCAACCATGCACGCCATTATTTCATTGTCGAGACATTATATATCAAGGCAGATTGTTCAATTTTCGGAGGCCAGTTGCCGTCCTCGTTCGCCTAAGTGGCGTTGATAGAGCCGGCCTTGGAATATTGTCATCAATTGGCAAGCTTAACAACCTGTTGCATCCTTCCTATATGAATGCTACTCCGAAGTGTGTATTTTGCAGCAGAAAAATCAAAAGGCCTACGTTAAGACCTCTTTGAACCTGTCCTGAAAGAGGCTTACGGGGATGGGTTTTCGTATTTCTACTCTAACGGACCTTGTCCTGGCAAGTCTCATTGCTCCTGCTCTGCTTCTCGTTGGCTGCCATGCTGCCCCAAATCAAGACAGAAAGGCAAGTGTCTTTCTCCTCTAATACACCTCATCGCGACTTTGTCCTCGTTTTTACATTGTCTCACGGCGAAACGTGCTGCGTCTGAGACACGTCAAGTTTACGGCGTGTAAATGAAGCTCTTCTCGGAGCAATGTTAGAATTGTGAACACTCTTTTTTACCATCGCATAATCTAGAGCTATTGTGTTTGTAGGGTTTGCCAATTTCCATTAGCAGAGTATATTTAAACTTTACATTTGATGAAATGACGTCAAAACAACAACTGAAGACTTGATCGAGGGCGACGTTACTGACAACAACTAGCATTATGCAAAAATTAATCTTTTTCTTGTATCACCATATTAATTCTGGTAATAATCATACATTCTCCGGAAAACAGCCTTATGTTGTGTACATGGGCGACCTTCCAAAAGGTGGTGTCTCTACGGCTTCGGATCTTCATAGCAGCATGCTTCGGGAAGCTGTTGGCAGGTTAATGACAAATCTACTCTCTATCGATGAATGACATAACAGATTTGAGGAAGTTGTTTGTGCGACCATCCCCCACAAAACAAAACATTATATATGGAAGATATGTTGATTCCAGGGCAGCTTCTTAGACTTTTGCTAGTTGATCATCACCAGGGCACTAATTTCAAATAAAACAAGGGGCGTACATGAGACTTCCACACAGTGAAGATGGTCAAATATAAAACATGAATATAGCTCGTCTATTGATGGCCTCAAAAAATGAATAATTATGTGTAGAGTTTATGATGGCTGAAGTCGTTCCATATTTGTCCAAGGTATAACATAACAAGCATTTGGTGTTAGAAGATAAATATTTTTTGTTCCTCTGTGTGTGTGTGTGTGTGTGTGTGTGTGTGTGTGTGTGTGGGTGTTTCAACAACAAACTCCAACCGGAAATACCACAATTTATGAACAAGGGAAATCAAGACAAGGGCTCGAACTTACAAGAAGTCATAACTAACTTCTCTAGATGCGTTTGTATTCAACAGTAGTGGATCGGGTTCCATAATCTACGGCTACAAAAGAAGTTTCAGTGGTTTCGCTGCAATGCTGACTGAAGAGGAGATGCAAAGGCTGGCAGGTGGGAATGATCGTCCTTACCTCAAAAACGAAAAGACAGTGTATGATCCCGTAATTTTAGTTGTAGAGTTGTTAACTCACTCGTAAGAATTGTTTTTCAGACATGGAAGGCGTGGTGTCGGTTTTTCCCAGTGAAAGGTATCAACTCCTCACCACAAGGTCATGGGACTTCATGGGATTCCCCCTTCAGGTAAATAGAAGCCGTGTTGAAAGCAACACCATCGTTGGAATGCTGGACACAGGAATTTGGCCAGAGTCAGCCAGTTTCAGTGATGAAGGATTTGGTCCACCCCCCAAAAAATGGAAGGGTCAATGCCAAAAGTCATCCCAATTTTCTTGCAACAAGTAAAATTCTTTATCCCCAAAGCACCTATTCACGCATGAACACATATCGTGTGCTCATCGACGCTTTTCTAATCCTGATAGAATAGTTCCATTAGATTCTCACTCTCTGCAATACGTACAGCAAAATCATTGGGGCCCGGTACTACAGGAGCAACCGAACGCTGGGGGTAGGCGATCTCGCTTTGCCAAGAGATACAGAAGGCCATGGTTCTCATACTGCATCAACTGCAGCAGGCAACACGGTTAGCAAGGCAAGCTTGGCAGGCTTCCGCTTAGGAACAGCTCGAGGAGGAGTTCCCTCTGCCCGCATTGCTGTCTACAAAGTTTGCTGGTCTGATGGCTGCTATGATGCTGATGTTCTCGCAGCATTTGATGATGCTATTGCAGATGGAGTTGACATTATCTCCATTTCAGTTGGACCAACATTTCCACGACCCTACTTCAGAGATGCGATTGCAATCGGATCCTTTCATGCAATGAAAAATGGCATACTCACATCAGCTGCAGCTGGCAATTCGGGTCCTCAACCTGCAACCATCACTAATTTTGCACCTTGGTCCCTCTCAGTGGCTGCCAGCACCATAGATAGGAGGTTCCGCACCATGATTAAATTAGGTAATGGAGAGGTTTACAAGGTGAGCAAACTTGCATCTGTCTCCATTTCGCCATGAATTATCTTAGTGGAATGTCAACATTCTTCAATGTGCAGGGAATCTCTATAAATACTTTTGAACTTGAGGCTAAAATGCACCCTTTAATCTACGGTGGAGATGCTCCAAACACCAGGCAAGGATTCAATAAGTCAATATCCAGGTAAGAAGAAAGCCGGGGAATTTTCATGCCGTAATGTAAGAAAAATATCTGACGGATCAAACACATTCGATTAAATGCAGGTTATGCGCCTCGAACTCCTTGAACAAGTCCTTGGTTAAAGGCAAAATTGTTCTTTGTGATTCAATTCATGCAGTAACTGCATTAGCTGCTGGAGCTGTTGGCACAATATTACGAGTCAAACCTCGCAAAGATGTAGCCTTCAGTTTTCCCCTGCCAGCTTCCATATTGGGGTTGCGAAATGGACGCGATGTTTGGGAATATCTAAACAAAACAAGGTAGTAATAATCTAGAATATAAAAAAATTCATTTGATCAACTGCAGATTAAGCTACCATGGCACTAATCATATCACTTGCTAAATTAGACAACCAACTGCAGCAATATTCAAGTCCACTGAACAGGAGGACAGAAAGGCCCCATATGTAGCTTCATTCTCGTCTCGGGGCCCTAATCCCATAACAAGCGACATTCTTAAGGTAAATCAGGATCACATGCTTTTTTTGTCTGTTTGATTACAGGAAGAATCGAACACGAGATGTGCGTCAGGATCACACGCATCTCCAGCTTCTCCTAGGCTACCAATGGGGCATCAAGCTCATTTTTTTTTGCTAGTCACGCAATTCAGTTCTTTATCCAAACTTCTTAATCTTGCGTAGCCTGACCTTGTCGCCCCTGGAGTGGACATTTTAGCAGCATGGTCCCAGGCTACAACTGTTACCGGAGTAATAAGGGACAAAAGAGTAGTTCCATACAATATACTCTCTGGTACATCCATGGCCTGTCCCCATGCCAGCGGGGTAGCAGCTTATGTCAAGTCCATTCACCCAAGATGGTCCCCTGCTGCCATCAGGTCTGCTCTAATGACAACAGGTAATGGTTTCCAAATAGATGGCAAAGACAATGAACTTTCTAGGAAATAGAGCTCGAACGAGCATGCAGGTCAAAGGATAATTAAACTAAATCGTAGCGTACAAGCAAACCCCCTTTTCTCCATTTCACTTATTGCTTTTCCTGCCCACAGCATCTCCCACGAACGCGGCCAAAAACCGAGACAGAGAGTTTGCCTACGGATCAGGACATATAAAACCTCTGAGGGCCAGGAATACTGGTTTAGTATACGATGCAGGAGAGGCTGATTATGTTGAGTTCTTGGTGTGGACAAGGATTAAGTGACAATCAACTGAGGTCTATTACAGGGGGAAGTTACAACTGTTCTAAAGAGAAGAAAACTGCAGTGTGGGACTTAAACTACCCAACTTTCGCTTTGTCTGCGAGTGCTGGCCAATCTGTAACTCGTGTGTTCCATAGAACTGTCACTAATGTTGGGTCTGGACCATCCACTTACAAGGCAATCGTGAAAGCTCCAGAAACGCTTCAGGTTCAAGTTACCCCACAAGTCCTTTCCTTTAAGTCTGTCCGGGACAATAAGTCATTTGTGGTTACAGTGAAAGCAAAGTTGAATGGCGAATCTGCAATCTCTGGCACTTTGACATGGGAAGAAGGGAAGCATGAAGTGAGGAGCCCATGTGACTTCCCAGTGATTTGAATGCATGCTCGGTTTGGCTCCTCTAAATAATGAACTTTGATTTGCCTTTTTTTTTTTTTTTTTTTTTTTTTCTGTTTGGTGTTTTGATGGTACATTGTCTTCCACTTGTGGCAATCCACCGCTGGCACGGCTTCAGACTTGTTCGTTTCAGTTCCTTCAGACCTTCTCCTAAGTAACCCATTTTTCACAAGTTTTGGACTGTTGAGTCTAAATCCCTCTACTGAAGAACGGAAATTTGTAGGGTCTTTCGCTTTTGGAACCTATTTGGGTCTGATTCGCATCACATCGTAGTCTTAATTTCATTTCTAGCATAGCCAGATGGTGAATTTAGAAGTAATCTAACTCCAGCGGCCAATAAAAATACAACTATGTCTCTGTCCGTGCGAGAATTTACAATTAATGCCTTCTTGTAATTCTTATTTTTAACAAAAAGAAAAGAAAGTGACCGCAAAGAAAATAAGAGATAATGAAAAAAGGAAAATAAAAGAAAAAAAAAAAAAAACAGATGATGGAGAGGACGACGCATGGCTCAGACAACAAACGCAATGACCCAAAATACACATACCGCGCCAGCCCGACGAGTCGGTACGAAAGGTCATCTCGAAAAACCGACGAGTCGTGCGTCTTCCGAGATATCTCGGCCGCCCGACGGGTCGGCAACAAACCGACAAACAGTACACAGAGGGCCAGCAGTTTTTCCTAGTTAATGCGTGTTTTGCACTACAACGATCGGTTTGTCCTAGTGAATCACATCTATATAATGTACAGTTATGTTTTAGACTGAAATTCAAACTTGGATTTCTATTCACAATAGAAGTTTATGGATAAAGGAAAAGATTCAAAGATTGGAAGAGCCCCCCATTTCCCCTTCTTCTGTTTTCTCTCCTGTTCTTTTATAACCACAGTGAAGTGACTGCTGGGCTCTTCAATTGGAACAGAATAGGGTTTCTTGCCCTCTGCTGTACTCCTCAATGGTCACACCGAACCTGTGCAAATCAAATCTCAACTTAAGATTTAGGAAATTGGATCATCAGACCAAGGTATCACCACAACGGATGTTGAATTTGCAGAGAGGGTACGTGGCATTTATCTGGAGCCATTTGCTGATGCATCTGCAATGGAAATGGTGGCTGCAGCAAAGGGTACACAGCTCCACTCCATCTACATACCTTGAAAGGAAAATGCAGCACTCCTACAGGCCAACGTAATCCGCATTACTCCATGCAGTCTTCTGTGTTTTATCATTTAGAAATCGCCAAGAGCATGGTAATAGAAGAAGAAGAAAAAGGAAAACGTGACAAGAAATAAAAATTGTTCATTTCCCATGTCTATATACATCACATGACTTACAGAATCCTCTGGAAGAAGAGCAAGCACATTAATGGAATTGGTGTTGCCAGACCCCACTTGCACCCCGAGCACTTCTTGCTTCTTATCATTTTCAAATGTACTGAATTGACTACCTTGGTGGTATTTGTACTTGGGAAGATTTCTAATACAATCTTCAGACGCTCTTTTTCTAATTGCAACGGCATAGGCTACTGCTAGAATTGGAATGCAGCAAAAAATAGCTAAGAAAGCTACTGATGCCATTCCGATGCAAAAGAGTATAAAGAACACATCAAATGCCAAAAACACCGCTATTAACCTGCAATTTATGAATAGGTCACAGTTCATTGGTATGCCCAAGTTTTTAGTGCAGTGTAAATGCTCATAACTTGGGAAGAGACATAGATTACACACAGGGATATATACAGGATTTACTCAACCAAAAAAGGAAAAAAAAGCACCTCAGCACATCATCACATACAAGGCTTACATAATTTGAGCACCTCTATGCACAGTCTAGACCTCCAAACGTTTCTTTAGATAAAAAGCCAAGGCCTGGCAGTCCACGTTAAGAGAAGCAGACACAGTTCCTAAATTCTAAGGAAAAAGCCAAAAAAAAAAAAAAAAAAAAGAACATAGGCATGAAGTATTCTTCTTTTACGCATGTGTTCAATACTACTAAGAACATTATCCTGCACACACCTAAACAGGTTACATAAATTATTTCTAATGGCCCAGAGTAATATTTTGTTCGATTCAGAAACTTATAACATACAGGCATAGAAACAAATGTCACCACAATTCCACTTCAGGGCTTAAGAAACTCAATTACAGCAGTAGGCAGTGCCAGATGAAAGATCTTCCAATGTCTAGTTGTATAATTCTTACCGATAAAGCCAGGGAGAATCTTGCAAGAGTGCTTGGCTGCCTACAACAATCCAATAGAATCCAACCAACCATCAGACAGATGAAACCATCATATTAATTGATTCCAACCTTTTCTTCATGCTGATAGGCATAGAAAACTCATTAAGTTTTTTCACATGTTAAGAAAGGTTGCAGGAAATTATCTGTGTGAGAAGCAAATTATGTGATCTCAGATCCCAAACACAACATAAAAACACTAATTACCTGGCGCACAAGCCTTAACCCGAAATCTAATTAGAGTTGGTTCCATGAATCTTTTCTCACAATATTCAACACGTGATCTTCCACAATAAGTATATGGCACACACACATCAAAGTAAGAGTACAAAACAGTTCCAGCATTGTTTGGAACATGCTTTTATACCATGAATGACACAATATTTGATGTTTAATTTTGAAGTTAAAGCATAAATAGATCTGGACAGAATATTTTGGAGCATACAGATCAACGATATGTACACAGAAGCAAAAAAGGCCACATCAATTCCCTGCCTAACCACGACTATTTCATTACAGTGACGCCCTTCCTGAAAGGGAGCGCAGAATTTTCATCCAGTTGTTCGTAATCTATGTTGATTACAATTTTCAAGTGGGGAAGTGGGAACAAGTATAGACAAAGAACCAAGGTTCCACTAAATCTTTTGATTGCTTGCTACAGCTAGATTATCCTCCAGAGTTCAAGGTCGAAGAAAATACAAAAGATTTTGGTTACTGAGGTACTGTTTGGACATTCTAGTCACACAGATTAAAATTAAGAACAGCTCTACTAATATTTCTGGCTTTTTTTCCTTTTTCCCTTTCTTTGAAAACGAAATAAAGCTAGGCAAACCAGATTTCAAATTCAAAGCATACCAGTGGTGAATCTGCCAAAAAAGACAGCCCATCAACGCCCACACGATCATAACCATTCTCATCATCATCATCGACGTCGTCGTCACTCCCACCATCATGGTGATCATGACCAGTACTCCTCCTTCTCCTCTTCAGAAGATAGTCAAAATAAACAAAACCCACATGCAAAGCACACTGAAAAGCGTACCCGGAAACCCAAATCCTCAAAGGGGTGGATGGGATCTCTTTGCAAGAAGAAAAAAGAACGACAATTGAGACCAAAACAAAGGCCAGGTTCCATATCTAGTCAAGCACCATTGCAGGCTTAGACCAGTAATAATAATAATGGCCGTTAGAGTTGGAATTGGTGTCGTCAAGGCGGGTGGCGGCAGACGGGCGTTCGCCGCCGCAGTCGTCCCCGAGGAAGATCGTGCGGCCGGGAAGTGATAGTGCAGCTGTTATGGGGTGGTGCCGGAACAGTGCATAAGCCCCATCTCTGCCGTCGATATTATGGGCCATTGTGTGTATCCGCCAGAGAGAGAGAGAGAGAGAGAGAGAGGGATCTAAGTTGATTATGGAGAAACATGCGATGGCTCCTGAGAAATGTGAGAGCTGTTGTGCGTGTGTTTGTTTGTGACGGTTGAGGGAGTCAGGGCGGGACGACGTCGTCTTCCTTTTTGTAGAAATTTGCTTGCCGTTTACAAGGTATTTTGTAGGACGGGCCTTGACGTGGATTTTGAGCAAATCCAAAAGGCCACCGACTCTAACCCAGTCGGTGTCCATGAAGGCCTTGGCCAGACAAATTATTTGTGCTCTTGTGATGGTTTACAGCAGATTTAAAAAATGTAGTGTCTATATGTATGTATGTATGTATGTATGTATGCATGTATAGTTGTGATGATTTGCATAAGTTTTTTTCTTGTACATGGTGGTGATGTGTGTCATGAGATAATCGGTTATTATTTTTCTTGTACATATGCCCTTAAAGTTATTATTTTTGTTTATAAATATATGTTACACAGGTAGCTTTTTTTTTTTTTTTTGGTTTTTTTGACTAAAATCAATAAGGTATAAACAATTAGCCTATGACATTACTAGATTGCAATAAAAATTCAGAGAAAAAGAGGTATCCTATGGAAATTATACATAAGATAAACCATGCATTAAATTACAATTTCCATGTTATCTTGTTCCAAAAATAAAAATAAAATAAAAAACGGAAATTATGGATATCCGACAAGTGCACCGGGTCGAGGACCCAAGAGGCCCAGTTACCATAACGATCCTAAAACAAGATTTGTTGCCTTTACGTACGTCGCTCACAATTCAGGTGGAAAGCAAGAGTAAGTGTTAGTTCAGGCCCCACAATAAACAAGCAAAGTACTTCGTTTATGTTTTTTGGGTTACATTGAAGCCGAGTACTGTACTTTTCGATGGTCGAAGGCATCGGGAGCTGGGAACTGGTGGATACTTCGAAGCAGTTTGGTTCTTCATTCTTGTAACGTCAACGGATTCGTTCTTCTCAGCTTGCGCCTATACGGATCATGTAAGGTATCCTCTCTCTCTCTCTCTCTCTCTCTCTCTCTCTCTCTCCTCCTACTTTTAGCGCACCAGAGTCCCTCTCGGATTTCATTTCGACGGAGTCGTCCTCTTTGCTTGTCTTCTGCTAAGATGTTTTAATTTCAAGCTCAATTTTTCTACATGGTCCCTAAAGTTTCAATCTTTCTGGGTTTTTTTTTTTTTTTTTAAGATAAAAAACTGGTTTCTTTGTTTGGAAAAGGGTTCCCTTTCAACAAAGTCCTTTTTGGCTCCTCGTCTACGAAGATGTCTTCATTTTAAATCCCTTTTCTAGGTAAAGTTTTCTACTTGGTCTCTAAAGTTTCAATCTTACTGATTTTTTTTTATTTTTTATTTTTTTGTGTGAAAAAAACGGTTTATTTATTCGGAAAAGGAAAATAATTGGAAAAGGGGGCCATTTTTTGAGTGTCATTTTCTTGAATCTTACTGCTCTGATTTGATGAATGTTCGAAAGTAGCTTATTTGGAAGTTTTCCTCTTTTTTTTTTTTTTATTTATTTAGATGTCTGTAGAAATCTTGGTTCTGAAACTGAGCTGTTGCCTTTTAACTTCTCGCTGTATTTTAGGGTTTTGAATGGTTTTAGGGTTTACCTTTAATTGGCGATTTTGTAGCGCTGATTCATAGTCTGGGTTCTGTCTCTAACTTGGTGTGCTCTGAGTTAAACATGGTTTGTATTTCCACCTGCAGGTGGCTAGAACAAAATTTTCACCATTAGGCAAAATGAAATTGGTCCCTTTGGCAGCATTTTTGTGAAATATTGGGGCACCTGGTACTCCAATACTTGTTAATGAGATGTCTTCATTGCTATTGTCTAACAACAAGTTCACATTGCTGCAAAAGTAATTTCATTGGCTATAATATAATAAGCTTCTAGTTGGTGTGTGGAGAGGGTAGCAGAAGGGTGTCTGTGCCGTGTGATTTTTGGAGGTGTTTTTGGATGGAACAAGGTACTGGCCAGGATTCGGTTCCACCTTCTGGGTCAGTTGACAAGTCCAGGGTTTTAGATGTGAAGCCCTTGAGGTCCCTTGTCCCAGTATTCCCCTCATCACCTAATTTTACGTCGTTTTCAGGTCCTCCTGGTTCTTCCCCCTTTGTTTGTGCTCCCCCATCTGGTCCTTTCCCTCCCGGGGTTGCCCCATTCTACCCCTTTCTTGCCACCCCAGGGTCCCAAAACCCTCAGGCGGCATTTAATGCAACCCCAATTTCATCAGCTGTCCCAATAAATTCTTTTCGGACACCAGAGCCTGCAGAGACAACTCCAAGACAATCCAGAAGAGTCGCAAATGGGGATACAGGAGAAAAAACAAAGTCCAGATTCCATAAGCGGACAAGAGGCAGCCAAGACATTGACTCCGCCTCACCTGAAATTGATTTCGACTCGATGGCAGATAATATTCTTGCATCCCACAATGTCACCCCTTTCAATGATATCCAAAAAAGTGATGGAGATAAAGAGGCAGTTGAGTACGTACATGTGGTTTTTGATTTGCTTCGAAGGAAATTTTCGCAGGTTGATGATTCAAAGGAAGGCAATCCAGGACAAGCAAGACGTGCTGACCTAAAAGGGGGTGGGATCTTGATGCACAAAGGGATTCGCACAAATGCCAGAAAGAGAATTGGAACTGTTCCTGGTGTCGAAATTGGGGATATCTTCTTTTTCAGGATGGAAATGTGCATACTTGGACTGCATGCTCCAAGTATGGCTGGCATAGATTACATGAGCATCAAGATCAGTGGAGAGGAAGAACCATTGGCTATCAGCATTGTCTCCTCAGGAGGATATGAGGATGACATGGACGATGAGGATGTTTTGATTTACAGTGGCCAAGGTGGAAATATTTACAGGAAGGACAGGGAAGGCGAGGATCAGCAGCTTGTGAGAGGTAACCTTGCTTTGGAAAAAAGCTTGCACCGAGGCAATGAGGTAAGAGTTATAAGGGGTCTCAAGGATGTCGGAAATCCTGTTGGGAAGGTGTACGTCTACGACGGTTTATACAAAATTGAGGAGTCATGGGCGGAGAAAGGGCAGACTGGTTTTAATGTGTTCAAGTATAAACTTGTTAGAATAGATGGCCAGCCTGAAGCATTTAAGACGTGGAAATCAATTCAACTGTGGAGGGACGGTGTCGTTCCTAGGTCTGGAGTCATACTTCCGGATCTTACTTCAGGGGCAGAAAATTTGCCTGTTTCTCTTGTAAATGATTTAGATAACGAGAAGGGACCTGCCTATTTCACGTATTCTCCAAGTCTCCACTATTCCAAACCAGTTAATTCTGCCCAACCTTTTTTTGGTTGTGCTTGCACTGGTGGATGTCTTCCCGGTAAACAGGACTGTTCTTGCATTCAGAAAAATGGATCCCATCTCCCATACATTTCAAATGGGGTTCTTGTGGACCACAGCTCAATGATTTATGAGTGTGGCTCTTCCTGCCACTGCCCTCCTAATTGTCGTAATCGAGTGTCCCAGGGTGGTATAAGAATCCGCTTGGAGGTGTTTAAAACCAAGGGTAAAGGTTGGGGTTTAAGGTCCTGGGATCCCATTCGTGCAGGCACTTTTATATGTGAATATGCAGGGGAAGCCATTAACAATCCCAAGCTGCAGGAGCTTGTAGGTGATAATGAAGATGATCACGTTTTTTACGGCACCCGCACTTATCGGCCGCAGGAAGTTTTGTGGGGTAATTCTGGGAATGTTCCAAACCTCCCATTTCCCATGGTAATTGATGCAAGAAAAGGTGGGAATGTAGCCCGGTTCATGAATCACAGTTGCTCTCCAAATGTATTCTGGCTGCCAGTTTTACGTGCCGATGGCAAGGAGTTTGATCTCCATATTGTGTTTCATGCCATCAGACACATTCCTCCGATGGTGGAACTGACGTATAATTATGGGATGGTCCCGCCTGATAGATCAGACCAGCGAAGGAAGACATGTTTATGCGGATCACCAAAGTGCAGAGGCTCTTTCTATTGACGGCACTTTTAGCAAAAGGTCAAGAGTTATCCAGTTTTTCAACGAGTTTATCTTTGATTCTGAAGTGTGTCTCTCATCATTTTTTGTCGATGGTTCGTATCCACTCGTTAAAAGACCTTTAATTTCATTTTTCTGCTTCGTTTTCCGTGCTTCTGCAGATGCTATGTACTCTTGACGATAGGAAAGCGCTTCAGGATGATGCTGTGAATGCTATTACTTTGTACCGTAGATGTTGTTAAACAGCGTCTGCTAGTTTTTGCCGGTACCCGGTATTCTGGGGACCGGAACACCAAATACTCCTTCGGCGGCTTTTGATGTTGCTAAATTTCTAGTGTCGTAGCGAGGGTTATTTAGGATGCTCCCGCGATTTTAGTTGAAGATTATTTATGTCCCGTTGCATGTCCCTCCGGTTTGCAGCCGACTCAATGAAGCTTTGGTAGCGTGGTGTCCCGTTGGATCTGTTTAATGATCTCATTTCCGACCATGTTCGCCGGTGTTTAGGACACTCGGCGGAAAGCCTTGGACCAGTCGAGTTGCATCTGTTTTCTTTATTATTATTATTTTGGGTAAATTACATCCAATAAGGGGTATTTACGGTTTGCTTATTGTAGTATTTCCAAAAATTACCAAAAATAAAAATAAAATCTTGAAGTCTGAGGGCGGTAATAAAAATAAAAAATAAAAAAAAAACATGTGCATCTTCTATTGAGTGGCGGTCGGCGAGAGTTAAGGCTTTATTACAACAATGGAAGTAAAATAAGCCAAAGCAGGCCTAAAAGCTGTTTTCCCTCGAAAAGGAAAACGTCATAAAAAATCATAGAGAATCTGTTTCCATAACTTAGAACGCTAGTGACGTTCGAAAAAAGCCAATAAGTGAACATAATCAAGAAATTTATTTCCTCTTTGTCTCCCGTTACGCAGCTTATTGACACCTCGAGCTGCCGCACACGCTGACCACCCTCGCTCTGCAATCTTCGGTTGGGTTCAAGAAGCAATAACCGTTCTTTTCGGACATTAATTGAAGGAATTTTCTTGAATGACACGAAACTCAAGTAAACAAAAAAAAGGCTATCGATTTGACATTTCAACAAGTGCTTGTCGCAAATAACTACCATAATGGGAACTGAGTGGAGATGACAAATCAGATTGACGGCTACCATTCAGATATGTTCAAACGAGTTGTTACGGTCTTGAAAGTGAAAGCTTCTAAAAATTGATACTTCAAATTTTGACGTATCAATCAAGATTGACTCCAGATTGGAACAGAGCATTACCAAATTTCATTCACCGAGCAAAAAGGATAATTTAAAAAAAAAAAAAAAGATCATCAAAAGCAAAACTTTATTCCCAGCTTGGTGTTAATAGAAACTTTTTAAAGGTTATATAGATATCTACAAGGTGTTATGGTGTTAATTGCCTTGCACTGTAAATTGGTTTTTTTCTATTTTTTTTTTTTTTTTTTTCCCTTTGTTATCAATCGACTCTCGAAGTGTTATTCACAAAATTCCAATTTAAAGTCTCTTTTGACAAATTACTTCCTCATCAAATTTAAATTCTTTCAGCAGCCAAAAAAAAAAAAAAGTATCATTTTTATTTTAATTTTAAAAAAGCACTATTTTATTTAAGCATTTTAAATTTTCTCTCTTTTTTAATAGTATTTTTTATTTTTAAAATTTTTCTTTTTTCCTCTCATTTTTAGAGAGATTACGAAAATAGTTACTGTGGATGGGTAAAGGGAATTTGAAAAAAAAAAAAAAAGAAGGAAGAATATAAATGATAAAGTAAGATTAAGATAAATGCAATTTAAGAAAAAAAAAAAAAGTTAAGAAAAGTGGTGGTGGGTAGATAAAGGTGATGGTAAAGAAGAAGGTAGAGAGTGGTAGTAAAGTGAAATTCCGATAGATAGAATTTTCAGAAAGAAAATGAGAAAGTAATAATAGTAATTGGTGATGGTAAAAGAAGAGTGTGAGTGAAAAATATGAGAAAGAAGATTAAAAAAAAAGTGATTATTAGAATATTTTAAATTTTTAATTTATTTTAATGATAGTTTTATAATTAAAAATAAATTTTTTTAGAGATTTTTTTTAATAAAAACTTTAAGAAGTTAGTATATTTTTTATAATTTTTTAAAATTTAAAATATAAAACATAAATGTATTCTAATTTAATATATAAAAAATAATTTTATTTCGATATAAATAGTTGTTATTATCAGAATTATTATTACTATGCCTTGGGAGTTGGGACCGCAACGGAAAGAAACTGAAATGGAGAGGTAGAATTGCAAATTTGCTGGTATCTGTTTGCGCGCGTTTTCACTTCGTAACCCGCGAAAAAGCCGCTCGACACACTGGAAAACTGTCAGAATCCGACACAAGGTTTGCTAGCGAGAGAGAGAGAGAGAGAGAGAGAGATGTTGGATTATTTTTTTGGGTGTTAATCCAAAACAATCTTCTGGGCTCCAAAGATAGAGGAAGGGGGATTATGGGGAAAGGAAAAACACCCACATGACAAGACGACACTTCATTGTCGCCTTTGATTTCATTGGAATTTAAAAAAAAAAAAAAGCAAGATCGCCGCTTTTTGATTCTATTTCAGAAATTTTTGTCTCCAGTTGGCCAGTTTTAATCCTTCGAAGGGGAACAAAAAGCAGAGTTGGGTCTTTTCCTCTAGCTTTTCCATTTTGCCTGATGGAGCCTCCCAAAGAAAATGCGAGAAAGGCTCTATCAAGTTTGGAAGGGCAACAATGTAATTCTCTCTATGTGCCCCTTCTTTACGTCCTCAGTTTTGCGTTGCCTTTCTTTTTGGGGGGGATTTTCTTGGAAGGGGACGAGAGGGATATATAAATTTTGTTTTTGGATCAAAGGTTTGTAATTGAGTCTCAAGATGGGTTTCTTTTTTAGTCTTTTTGGCTCCCCCGGGAGGGGTCTGATTGTTGTTCTCATCAACGGAAGAACTTCGGTTTCTTTTTGGTTTAATGCAAATGGACAATTTATGATAGTTCATGAACTTCCTTGATTTAGCCAATTTTTTCTTTCTCTGTCCTCTTATAGGTTTTACTCTGTGAATTTGGAAATGGAGCAGCGGATAATGTATCATTTTGAAAATTTTAAGCTTCCCTTTTGTTCTGATAGGAAAAGTGCTTAGAATCCTAACTGGTGATACGAGGGATCCTCCAACTGTAATGTGGTTTAATCAGGAACGAAGCCCTATGAATTTCATCATATAACGTGCCTGACTTGGAAAAGTGCTTGGAATCCTAACTGGTGATATGAGGGATCCTTCAACTGTAATGTGGTTTCATCAGGAACGAAGCCCTATGAATTTCATCATATAGCGTGCCTGACTTGGATTTTGCTTTCAAACGGCAAAATGTAAATAAAGTTTCAAAGTAGCAGATTATGTACTGGAATGTTTCAGTGATAGATTTCCTGGGACTTCAAGCAGCGTCCGGGATGGTTTAGTTCTTAAAATGGCCTACTCTATTTATTTATTTCAGATATTCTTTTGTTTGATTGCATGCTTGAGTACTTAGAAGAGACAATCCTTAGATTCCTCAAAATAAGAGAAGAAAATTCTATCAGCTTGTTGATCGATGATGATAAGAAACTGGCTATGGTGGATCATGAATTGATTGAATCTGCAGTTGAAAATTGTTATACACTATTTGTAATAGCTTATAATGCTTTTTGTAATGTCAGAAATTTCTTTATGGTGGGAGGGCAGTCTTTGGTCCCGATGCAGCATCTCTTATCTTGACCGTATTTCTAATTGGGGGGCCTGCAATAGCATTTTGCATAAAGATGCTGCTGATAACTAGAAAAGAGGATCCAAATTATAGCTTTCCAGTACTCATTGGGGGAGTGGTCCTCACTGTTATGGTTAGTAAACTGAAACTTTGATTGGTATAGTGGGAAATTTTCAAGCTCATGCTGTTTAAATCTGATGTGTTTGAATTATATGCAGGAATTTATTTTTCTTGTCTTGACATCAGTTAGAGATCCAGGTATTATTGCTAGAAACTCACAGCCACCTGAATCAGAGGAAGCAGTTGACAGCGCTACCTCATCTATGGAGTGGGTCAACAATAAAATTGCTGATGTGAAACTACCTAAAATAAAGGAAGTAAAGGTCAATGGCCAAATTGTCAAGGTGAAGTTCTGTGAGACGTGCCTATTGTATCGTCCCCCTCGAGCTTCCCACTGCTCAATCTGCAACAACTGTGTGCAGAAGTTTGATCACCATTGTCCATGGGTGGGTCAGCGCATTGCAATGGTATGCTACTCTTTGCCATTCTTGAGCTTTAAAGATTCTTTCATCTTCAGTGTCTCATGGCATTCAAATGAGAACACAGTAATTTGATGGGCACATACTGAATTGTGTTGTGTTTTTGGGAGTGTATCAGTGTGCTCTGTTTTGCCCATCTCTGAAGAATGAATGATATTCCTAGCTTGTCCCTACAACTTATAGCTGTACCATTTTGTGGAGGGACAACACATTTTTGTTTTGCATTTGTTGAAAATGCAATCTTTGACTCTCCATTTCATTGAGCATGAATCAACATAATTGATGCCAAATTCAGATTTCTCATTTGAGATATTAAAGCTATGGCATCTCTTTTTGAAGAAGCTAACCTTCTTCTTCTTCTGTGTCGATCTGCTAGCAGCGGAACTACCGGTGTTTCATATGTTTCATAATAACATCAACCATTTTGTGCATATATGTCTTCATGTTTTCATGGATCAACTTTGTTCGAAAAGGGGGCCCTTTCTGGAGCAACATGTCAGATGATATTCTATCAGTTGTGCTTATCGTATTCTGCTTCGTAGCAGTATGGTTTGTAGGTGGACTTACCCTTTTCCATATTTACCTGATTTGTACCAACCAGGTGATGTTGTTACTCCTTACATTACTTATATGGTGCATGTTTTTTCGGGGAAGGAAAAAAAAAAAAAAAAAAAAAAAGCAAGAAGGATTACACTTCAAATCAATTTCCAGTTGAATTATTAGTGAACAATCTTACCTGAGACAATCCTACAATTTTTGTGCATGTATGATTGATAGGTTATTTTAGGTTAACATACATGAAGAATGAAGAAAACAAATGGAGGGGATTATTCCTGCTCAACCTATGACTCATACGCAGTGTTTTTATCTATAGAAAAGTAGCCCTAATTTTACTCCTTTGATCAACTTGCTGATGAATTTTACTGGTCTAGTTGTTAAAAGATGAGTGAAATTAGCATTAGTGAGAACTCAAATCTAGTGAAAGAAGCATGGATCACCCTATGCTGGGGTGCAATTGAATGCATCACGAGTAGGGTCATGTGAAATCTCATTCCAAGGGTCTAAGGGATACCAAATTATGAACTTGATGGTCCTTAGGAAACTTGACGTTGATTTTGTAGCCTGGGATATTGCCCCTTGGCCGGTTGAGTACATTCTTTTGTGAGTGATTCCCAAATGGTTTTGCGTGTACACTTAGCTTTCAGTTCTAGTTCAGTCAGTGAACGTTGAAGCTAGATTTAGTCTTCAATCTTAAATTTCATCATCATTGGCATCAAATGCATGATATTTTTCTTGTTTAATGGTACTTACCCTTTGGTGAATACACGAATGGTGCTCCTCAAGAGCTGCATAAAATAATGATAATGGTTTTTCAGACCTTATTCAATTATTTCTCTTCCTCTTCGTTCATTTACTGCAGACTACATATGAGAACTTCCGGTACCGCTATGACAAGAAGGAAACCCTTTCAACAAAGGAATTTGGGGTAACCTTAAAGAAGTCTTCTTTTCTAAGCTCCCTCCTTCGGCAATCAATTTCCGAGCATGGGTATCAGAGGACGATGATATAATAAATGATGCACTAGAAAATGGAACTTTCCTTAGCTCCAAAGAGAAATTTGACATAGAAATGGGTGGTAAGTTTGGCACGGATGGTGGCATGAAACTCCCTAGCATATTGCAGAATTTGGACCACAATGGCCCTGAAGATGGTCTAAAAAGGAAGGGAGGAGATGCTGATGTCAATCCATTATTCTTTGCTGCTGGTCAAGAACCAAGAATTTCACACAAGACCTCCAAAGTTGGAGGCGACGCCGTTGAAGATACAAGGAGACAGTAGCATTAATCGGGGCTCAAATTGATCAGAGGTAAAACGTGTTCTTCCTGTTGTTTGCTATTTGCATAGATGTTTGGTACTTGTGAATTAATTAATGTGAAATAACAAATACGTTATTATAAGAACATTTCAAATTTTTAGCACCTTTTTAATAATAAAGTGCACTGCCTCATCCATTTGGTCAAACCATACATGACGGAAACATACGTACATTGCTGGAAACCACTATTTTTAGAGCATTGCACAGTAGTTAGTGCACGCCTAGACCTCGCATACTTAGCCCCAAATAAGCATGAAATTCCCAGATAATTGACAGTCTTACTGGCATCTTCTGCCAGCCTTTGGAGCACTCGATCTACTCGATTTTCAGTCATTCGTGTACAAAAATGAGTGGTCTTACAGTGCTTTCCGATTCTCCTCAGGCTCGAGCCACCGCACGAATGTCCTGCGGCAGCTGTTGACAGACTAATGAGCTTAAACTTCACAGATGGTGGAAGGTAAAAATTGACAGATTGTTTCCGTATCGTATGCTGTAAAGAAATAATGTAGCAAATAATTCAAATCTTTCTCTCCTTCTTCTTTTTGTTTTGTTTATAGAGAATTGATGTATTTTTGGTACGTCGGATCGCCTAGACCGCAAATTGAAGAGGGTTCTTGCATGTGATTGCAGACGGAATGTCTAACATGAATCATTGCACATTCTTTTCTTGTTTTCTGTCCGTTTTCTTGAGAAACTCAATCTACATGCGAGGCATCATTTGAGTAAGATTGATCCCAGAGAATATGAGGAATACAGGATTTCATTTCTAAATGTATTTATAAGTTGTACTGAACATAAAGTTATAATAAAAATAAAAAATTTATTCTAAATTATACATCAAATATAATTTTTATAAAGATAAAATTTGTCTTTAAAAAAATATAATTAAAATAAAATAAAATATATTTATTTATAATTTATATTTATTTTTTAATTAAAATAAATTCTAATATATATATATATATTATAATTTAATAATTATTTAATTAAAAATAATTTTTAATATTAATAAATATATTTTTATTATATTTTTATAAGAAATATTTATTATAATTACTAAATAAATTATATAAAATAATTTATTTTTATTTTAAAAATATTTTAATAATTCTTCATATTTTTTTAACATATTAAAAATATAATATATTTTTTATCATTATAAATATCAAATGTATAAATAAAAATATTTCAAAAATTAAATTTTTAAATAATAAATAATATATTATAAAAAAGTTAAATAATATATTGAAAAAATTTTAAACTAACTATTTTTATTTATAAATTATAGAATTAAATTTTACAAATAATTGTGTGATATTACATTTTTTAATTAATTAACAAATTAAAAGTGATTATATTTATATTTTTTGAATATTTTAAAATTAATCACTTTAACTTATTAAAATAATTTAAATATTTTATATTTATATAAAAATTTAAAATTTTCATTATGAAGTATCTTTTCAAATTAGTTAAAAATTTTAAAATTCATTCTCCTAATTTAAATATAGAAACTATACATTTTGAATGAAAATAATTTGTATAATACTTTAATAATATTAATGATATATTTTAATTTAATTTATTTAAAATTTAATATTTTATTAAGTATTAAGTAAGATTTTTATTATAAATAATTTATAAGTATGAGTTTTACTTATTTTTTAATATTTTATTTGTTAAAAATCTTATCAATTATTTAATTTTATTAATTAATAAATTGATATAAATATAACTTAATCAAATTATTAATAACTCATTTTTTTTATTTAAAAAAAAGTCATAAATCAAAATTTTACTACTCACTTTTTCATGTCTTTTAATTATAATAGCAGTTAATTCTATTAATTATCAATTTAACGATACTAACAAACTAGTAACTTAACTTAGCGGTTATCAAGTCACTACAAGTGTTTATGAAGCTTAAATCTCGTGGTTTTGAGACCAGCATACTTGATTTTTAGTGTCTTATTGATTTCCTTTTATCTTTGCGTCTAGCGCCTCCCTTGCCTCGGAATTTCCAATTCCCGTTGTCTTTTAAGTCTATGGCATGGACAAATTGCCTTTAGGTTCTCCGTCTGACTTCTGTTGACCACCATCTTTTATTGCTCATACTTGTAATCCAAGCAATAAGAACTAGAATATATATATATATATATATATATATATATATAACTATTTATATGTGTTGTGATAAACGAGTGTATAAAACTTGTCACTCACGTCGAATAAACAAAAGTGAACCTGGAAACATATAAATATGAGTAATATATACTTTTTAAAAAAACTTACTTTTACTTTTTAAAACATATAAATATGACTTTTTACTTTTTAAAAGAGAGTAATGACCGTGACACTATTCGTGGAGACATTTAGTCAAGTGAAAAACCTTTAAGCATGACTTTTCATGCATGCTAGGAGTTAGCCCCTAAGTCCCTGTGACACTACGTATCACAGGACCAAAACGTCTGTAAGGGGCTAACCCTAGGCGCCCATTTCTTTTCTTTTTTTCTTTTTCTTTTGTTTTTTATAATTTCTGTAACTGCTATAAGTAACTACCAAGACCAACGGACATGCGGCGAGAATCTCTTGACTACCTTTCATTTTGGGATCTAGTCCCACCCGACGTGCGATGACTTTTCATGCACGTTACAAAAGTATTAGGCACACATTCTTTTATGTTAACACATAACAGCAGCAGCCTTCTTTAACAATTAATAATTGCTTAAGTCGTACCGCTTTTGTTAGAACAAAATTTGCACTCATAAAAATGCAACCAAATTGCAACGAATTTCTTCGCATAATATAAAAAAAACACACTTGATTGTAGTAAAATCAAATCATAAAAAATTTTATTTTATTTATTTTATTAAAAATAATATATTTCTAGACTATTATATATAATAATTTAAGAGTTATTTAGTTATAAATTTTTTATATTAATAAATATAATTCTTTTCACGCATATCTTTTAAAATATATATTTTTTCAATAATCAGAATAAGTTAAAGAATATATTTTACTTTTATTTTGAAAATCCTCTAACAACAAGAACCGTATGCGCTCGATCCCACTTCAACTGGATGCGTTTGATAATGCCAATGGCAATTGGACAGTTTCTAGATAATTCCATGGCATTGACTTGCAATAACTGCAAAATGTGCATTTCTTTTACTTTCTTAGAGCCTCACCGTTGAACTTGGTGGTAAAGGGTAAGCAAGAAAATATTCCGGCAGCCGGGGGAATTGCCGGCCTTGATTTTCGCCGGCCCTATTTCATAAACATATAGTTTAGCATGCAGCTGGGTGTGAGGTGAAGCCAGTTTGGTGAGCACATAAAAGGAAACCGATCACTTTGGTTGGACGCTACAATGCTTTGATTGAATTTGTAATTGCATTTTTACTGTAAAGCAAGTGGCATATTCGAAGTGGAACTCCACAGCACACCTTGGACTTGTATCCACGATGTCATCTCCCGAGTACTAAACAACGATAACACATGAGATTTCGATTATTAAGAATATGAATTCACGCCGAGTTTTAATTTTAAGGAAAAATATATAAAAATACATTTACAAAATTATTTTTATTTTATAATTCTTGATTGAATAAAATTTGAAAAAAAAAAATTGATAGGTTAAAAAGCATTATTATCTACGGGTTCAAATGTACATCTTGGTACTTTTGAAAATCATTGGTAAAGCAACGACTGAATGAGATAACAAGTTTGATAAATTAAATTAATAAAAATCAATCGTCCTTGATCCTTGCATAATTCGGTTAAGCCCTCTAATCTTGTTAATTAAATGTCCCCCCTCCCCCACCACCACCCTCCATACACTATTGTAGGTTGTATGCACCGGTCTCCTAGCATATATATATATATATATATATTTTAAATCTTTAATTTAATTCTCGTCAATTAAAGCCCACTGCAATATTTTAGGCAATGCAGGCCATCAATAATTACTCAATTTCTTATCTTTTCATCCTTTTTCGTTTTCTTGTTTTTTTTTTTTTCTTATATATAAGAAAACAATCCGCAATTAAATGCACCGTTTCAGGTTTAAATCCAGTAGTTGCGCCCCATGAAGTAAGACGACGGGGAATCTTGTAATAATTTGGAATTTGTGTGAAAGTATAAAAAATATTATGGTTATATATATATATATATATTCTGGTAAGACAAACTAACAGTTATCCAACGATTGATTTCTTCGAGAAACTGACAAAGAAGACAGGTACAAGGTTTTGGGTGTGGGAGAGAGAGAGAGAGAGGCACGTGGCGACAAACTGAGACGAGGAGGGAATAATAATAACAAACTCCAGGGAAACAGAAAACGAACCACAGCCAACGTTGGCCATCGAGAATGGCTCTTGTCAGAACTCAGAAGCCCAACCACCAAAATAATAAATAATAATAATAAATAGTAATAATAATAATAACAGAGGGGAAAGACATTCTGCATTGCAAGTAAGACGCCTATAAACAAGAAATATACGGAATATTGATATTTCTCCTAATCGAGGGATCTAATCAAATTGCCAATTATTATTTATTTTTATAAATTTTATATTCATAATTTATAATTAAAAATTGAGATTTTAAATATATAAAGTTAATATTCTTATCTGCTCGGAGTTACTAAGAGACGGAATAAAAGCTAGGCATATAAATATTTAAAACTTTTTTTTTTTTTTGGGTGCGTTTAGAAGTAAAAGGTATATTTCTACGTCAATATACTAAATTGAGAATAAGGATATTTATGTATTTTTCCTGCCTAAAATATGGGGAGTTCAAAAGGAAATTTTTTGCCGGATTGACCGTTGCCAGTGTATATTCGGTGAGAGAGAGAGAGAGAGAGAGAGATGGGATCGCTGTCCTGGAAGAATCCGCCTAATTGAACTGAATTAACGAAGAAACAAAGACGACCCCCTCCAAGAAAGGAAAAAAAGAATGGTTTTTTTTTTTTTTTGATCCAAGAACCTCTCAACTTCTTCACACACTCTCCCTCTGTCATTACTGGCTAAGGGAGAATCTTCTGATTAGCATAAATCAGGGAAAAAACGAAAAAGATTGGATTTTTATTTTTCTTTCTTGTTTTGGTTTCTCGGTTGGATCGTTACTTTGTGTAGAGCAACGAGGCGAAGAGGTTTACTTTGTTTTTATTCATGAACCCAAATCTGGGTTCTTCTTCTGCTGCTGCTGTTGGCGGAGGAATGGCCGCCGCCGCCGCCGAGGGTGAATCCAAGAGGCTCTATCAAGTTTGGAAAGGAAACAATGTTAGTCTTCGTATCCTATAGGCGATTTTTCCTTTTTCCTTGGATCGTTTGATTATGGATTCAAATGGGTGTTTTTTATTTTCAGTTTTTAATTTTGTCTGAATGTATTTGCAGTACCTTTTAGATGTATCAAATTTATACGTGGGACATTGGATTACGGCGGACCTCTTTGCTCTGTTTGTTCCAGTTTTAGTTTAGCACTGGACTGGTTGGACTTGTTTAGATCACTGAAAATAAGGACTGAAACCGGTTTGCAGGAGTCATGGCGTTGGAATTATGATCTTACAGTACAGGCTTGATGTATGGGTAGTGACCAAAAGAGTCTACAGTTCTGGTTTAATTTCACCTTAAAAATTCTCCTTTCTATGTATGAAGTAAACTTGCTTTTCTATTGTTTCTTACCCATCAGTCGGGGTAGTTTCCTTCATTCCTTATATAATTATGTTTTTAAATTGTTTGCACCACTTGTTCATATCACTTTTTATGGAGTCCTTGGTCTTGCTTATTGGTCCGATGAAATCTTGTGGTTACTGAGATTGATTTTGGAGATAATCAAGTTTATGTGGATGTGGCCGAGTTATTGATTATTACCCGTAAGCCTCATCAGTTATCAGCCATTGAATTTCCACAGAGTCCTCGTATAGGTATTATGGTTGTTAAGGAAACTTTTAGACTGCTGCAGTTTATTATTTTACTCTTTTGAGGGAGTTGTCTGGTCTTTCAGCACTCTAGTATTTGATATTGAGGGACTTCCTGCCAAGCTACTGCAAATTTTCTATAGTTACACAAGCTACCATTGAAGTTGCTTTACCTTCTCTTCTCCTGTTTTCCTTTTTGTTGTGCCACCCGCGCAACACAGAGTCACAGAATATTTTGTTTACATTCCTTGATCTCCTAATCTAGTGTTTGCACTAATGCTGTTTTATTACATTACCAGAAATTTTTCTTTGGTGGGAGATTGATTTTTGGTCCCGACGTGGCATCATTGTTTCTATCCACTATTCTCATTGCTGGCCCTGCTGTTGCATTTTGTACAAAATCCTATGTTAAGATTGCAGACAAACATACAAGGCATAGGGAGTATTGGTATCCCGTACCAATCGTGGGTTCAATCCTCACTGTATTAGTAAGTAATACTTCTCACTCTAACTCGAAGCAGCTGTACAAGAAGGCAAATTTGGTCTTACCCGAGATAAGAAGAAAGAAAAACAATTGATTGCAATGTCCTTAAATGGAAATTCTTCTTTTCTAAATGATTTAGGAATGATTTATGTGTTTTTTTAATTGCCAATTCGGTAACTACTACAATTGAATGAAAATCTTACTTAATAATCTAGTTATCTGATCCAGCGTACCAGGCTGGCTTGTTACAGATGAGGTGTAATAGCTGCAAAGTTGATTCTTGTGCAGGATCTGTTCTTTCTTTTCTTGACCTCCTGTAGAGATCCTGGAATAGTACGTAGAAATACCAGACCTCCTGAATCAGATGAAGCATTAGAAATAAATACCCCATCAATGGAATGGGTCAATGGAAGAACTCCCCATTTGAAACTACCACGAACAAAAGATGTAATGGTAAATGGCCATTCAGTTAAAGTTAAGTACTGCAACACTTGTTTGCTTTATCGTCCTCCCCGTGCTTCTCATTGCTCAGTCTGCAATAATTGCGTTCAGAGATTTGACCATCATTGTCCATGGGTTGGACAGTGCATTGGAATAGTAAGTTTAGTTTCCCCCTTGTTCTTACATGATATTAGAGATCTTTGATTATGTTATTGGGCAGTTAACGTTTTGTATAGAAACTAACAGCATCATCATATCTTGATCTGGTTTGCAGCGAAACTATCGATTCTTCTTCATGTTTATATCCACAGCAACCATCCTGTGCACGTATGTCTTTGTTTTCTCTTGGATCAACATTC
Organism: Bruguiera parviflora; assembly: GCA_019804595.1. NCBI lineage: Eukaryota > Viridiplantae > Streptophyta > Magnoliopsida > Malpighiales > Rhizophoraceae > Bruguiera > Bruguiera parviflora. The sequence continues at coordinate 1,301,314 of CM034050.1, forward strand.
TTGATAGAGAGGGGTCTGTCTTGAAGGCTATGTCACATGATGTCCTCTCGGATTTTCTCATAGTATACACCTTCATAGCTGTGTGGTTTGTTGGTGGCCTTACAATTTTCCATTTCTCTCTGATTTGCACAAACCAGGTGACCCTTTTACCATTCTAAAGACTCGTAAACATATCAGAGCAGATGGTACAGTTTCCTTGCATTTCTACATGTTCATGCACCACTGATGTGTTTAACGTAATAGATGTTATGGTTTACATGTCTGACATGATTGTTTCTAAATGTTCAAACTAGACTCTTCAGTAGTTTTCTTGGAATGTTTTTTTTTTTTTCCATTCTTGGTAGAAGCAGTTGGCAGATGCACGAATCATTCCCTTCGTATTTTGATTAATCAATAATATGATCCTTGCCTCAATGCAGACTACATGTGAGAATTTTCGATACCGGTATGATAGGAGGGACAATCCATATAACAGGGGAATTATACGGAACAACTTAGAGATCTTCTGTTCCCACATCCCACCTTCAATGAATCAATTCCGATCTTTTGTGGAGGAAGAAGATGAACCTGTTGCAGTAGAGTCAACAACGCCAAATCTTAGAGATACTGCAGTTGGCTCAAAAGATTTAGAAATGGGAGCTAGGTTCAAAGAAGACAGTAGTTATTCACTTGCAGAAATTTTGCGAAAATTGGAATGTGGCGATGATTCAGATGGCAACTCAAATGCGAAGGAGCAAGAAGAAATGCCTGCTTTTGACCAGGTCATATCTGCTGAGCAAGCTGCGAAAGAATACTTCCAAGGTATTATTATGGGAGATGGATCAGGACAATCTATGCAGAGTTCAAAATCTGGGGATGGGGCGAGGGAATCTGCACGAAGCTCCAGAGGTTCTGTGGATAGTTTTAGTGGGGATGGAATGAGGGAATCTGCACGAAGCTCCAGAGGTTCTGTGGATAGTTTTAGTGGGGATACACCGAGGGAATCTGCCAGAACATCGAGAGGTTCTCTTGAAGGTTTTTCCGTCGGAGATGAAATGAGACAGCAACTCACACAGAGGTATAGTGGTGAAGATGGAGGGAGAGAACAAACACTCGGACCTGCAGCTGGAGATGGAGCAAGAGAACCAACGCAGAGATTGACAACTGAAGATGGCGGCTCGGGAGAATTGGCTCCAAAGGCTACTGCCGAAGATGGACTGAGAGATTCTTCTAGCAGAAATCCTCGTATTGGAGATGAAACTCCCCAAGTAGAGGGGACCAACGAATAGTTGGCAATAAACTGCAGCACCAGTTCAAGTATGCTGTCTTTCCAAATGCACTGGAACTTTTCAATTATCTCTTAGATATTCTGATCCTGTTTTTCAGCCCATTGTCTATTCTAATGTGGATGTTAATTTATACCGTGTGGCAGGTTTCACTGGAGAACAATTATTTTTCGGCTTCAACTCTTGGTTACTTGTTGGCCTCAGCAGGCTTAGACGAAGTTTTGCAATGGTTGATTGCTAGCTCACAGCACCGATGCAAGCATGCTGGGAAAAAAAAAAAAAAGAAAAGTGGAAAATGGTCAGTTGATTAAGATCGTACTTCCTTTCTGGTTGCAGTTGCAGCAATGTTAGCAGACAATCACGATTGTGACAAGTACTTGACGGATTAAATGAATAAAAACATACTGGCATGCATGTTTAAGGGATTAAATTCATTGTTTCCCTTGATTCCTGTTGTTGGCTTTCAAGAGTCCACCCCGTCTATGTTTTCCTTGGATTTCTCCTGACGGTAAAGTCAACTTTCTTCTCTGACCCAATTCATGAGAGTTACTTTCTTTCTCAGTTTCCTTTCTCCTTCTTCTTATTATTATTATTATTATTATTATTTTCTCAATTATCAATTATCGGCCAAAAAAGTACCTGAAAAATAAAATAAAATCTGCGGGACGTGTCACAAGAATCTGGCTTAATCAAAATAGAGCACCACGGCCACAAGCCAACTAGTGGGGGATACTCGTTTATCAGCATCACTCAAAGTAATCACGACAGGCCTATGACAGATTGCCACGTGTCATACCCCAGTTAAACTCATAGATTTCGTTGGATGAGATTGAATCACCTGTCGACCAATTCTATCTCACCTCCCCATCCTTCGCTTCCTTTCGGCCCCCTCCGCTCTCATCGTCCAAGCTTGAACCTTTGATCCAGAAGATGGCTGCAGAGATGGCACTTGCAAGACCCATCTCCAAATTCAGCTCTACACCAAGATTTAGCAACCCAAGAACATTTACGTACTCAAAGTCCACGACCATTAAAATGTCGGCCACCGCACAGCCAATAACAACCCCACCAAAGCCAAGCAAGAAAGCTGGGAAAACAGCCATCAAAGAGACCCTTTTGACGCCAAGGTTTTACACTACTGATTTTGATGAAATGGAGACCCTTTTCAACACTGAGATCAACAAGAACCTGGACCAGTCTGAGTTTGAGGCACTGCTGCAAGAGTTCAAGACTGATTACAACCAGACACACTTTGTGAGGAACAAAGAGTTCAAAGAAGCTGCTGACAAGTTACAAGGGCCTCTTAGGCAAATCTTTGTGGAATTCTTGGAGAGGTCTTGCACTGCCGAGTTCTCTGGGTTCCTCCTCTACAAAGAGCTTGGAAGGAGGCTCAAGGTATTGTTGTATCTATGATTGCCCTTTAATTTCTTATAAACTTCTGATTTCAAGAACTTCTTTTTCACTTTTCATGGACTTGTCTTTTAGCTCGAGTACCAATTTGTTCAGGGTGCAAAATTTTATAGTTCAAATTATGACTTGTCGTTCTAATAAGCTCTTTTAATAATTGAATGTTGCAGAAGACCAACCCAGTTGTGGCAGAGATTTTCTCCCTCATGTCCAGAGATGAAGCCAGACATGCTGGGTATGTGAAAATATTTATTGTTGATTTCAGAGGTTTCCATACTCTTTGGAGAACTGTTGACTTCTGTTCCATTGATTGCAGATTTCTGAACAAGGGCTTGTCTGATTTTAATCTGGCATTGGACCTGGGGTTCCTAACAAAGGCTAGGCAGTACACGTTCTTTAAGCCAAAATTCATCTTCTATGCCACATATTTGTCTGAGAAAATCGGCTACTGGCGATACATTACAATTTACAGACATCTCAAGGAAAATCCTGAGTACCAGTGCTACCCCATTTTCAAGTACTTCGAGAACTGGTGCCAAGATGAGAATAGGCATGGTGACTTCTTCTCTGCATTGTTGAAGGCACAGCCTCAATTCCTCAATGACTGGAAAGCAAAGCTGTGGGCTCGATTCTTTTGCCTATCAGTAAAGCTCTGAGACTGCATAACCTTCCCATCCTACTGTGGACTGTATAATGGACTCTTATATACTTCAATTTTTCACCAAATCATGAAAAATTACTGTTGGCTGCTAACTAGAGATTAGAGGAACCTGAAGATATAGGACATTGAAAAAAAAAGGGGGGGGGGATAAAAAAGAGACTAGATTTTGTGAGCTATTTGGAAAGTTCAATTAAATCTATGAAGTACTCCCATCCAGTGCTTAGATGCATATGATCCTTCAAACTGTATGATTCATTAATCATATAATATACCAAGTTCTTCGTCTTATATATTTGAGAATTTGTTTTTGCAGGTCTATGTGACAATGTATCTAAACGATTGTCAGCGAACAGCCTTCTATGAAGGCATTGGTTTGGATACCAAAGAATTTGACATGCATGTCCTCATTGAGGTGAGGCTGATATTCTATACCCTATCTTTAATGTCAATCAGTCATTTGCAAGCTTAGTGGCGTAGCCATAATGTTTGCATGCTCACTAGCTTAGCCAAAGTGATTTGTTGATAGTTCTTTCTAGTCGGAATTATCTGGGGATAAACATAAGAAAGTGCTTATAGAGATTGGCAGCAATAAAATGTAGTAGAACACGGAAAATTTGTGGTGACTCAGGATCTGTTACCTGAATTTTTCTCAATGCAGACCAACCGCACCACAGCTAGAATCTTCCCTGCTGTGCTGGATGTTGAGAACCCAGAGTTCAAGAGGAAGCTGGATCGAATGGTGAAGATTAACCAGCAGCTGATTGCCATTGGGGAGGGCCAGGACATTCCCTTGGTGAAGAACTTCAAGAGGATTCCGCTTGTAGCAGCATTGGTTTCTGAACTACTGGCTGCATACCTAATGCCACCAATTGAGTCTGGATCTGTTGATTTTGCAGAGTTTGAACCACAGCTTGTTTACTGAAAAGTTTTAAGCTCAGTCCATCAATCTGGTTTCATGGTCAGAAAGAATAGCTTGTGACTGTTGCTGCTGTGATTATCACCAGATTTATTGTACGCAACTAAGGAAACATTTTATGATGAGCCCCACTTAACACTGTAGATTATCTTCGTTCATTTTACTTCTGAGGTTATAGCCATATCCCTCCTCCTTCCTCTTTCTCTGATTTTGAGCAGGGATCAAATTTCTTCAAAACATAAGCACGCTATAAGTATAAAGAAAAGGGAGTTGTTTAAAGTACTGGTCGAAGCAGAAAACCCCAGCTAAGTATCTTTAACTGGTGGACAATGTGTTCTCGGAGTAGAAGCAATGTTTAAGAATTGGTTTCCAAGTCTATTAGCGATAATCTTTAGTAGTTAAAATTTTAATTTTAATTTTAAAAATTTTATATTCTAATATAAAAAATAAGAAATTTGTAAAAGTAAATAAATTATTTTTGTTATATAATTTATAATTTAATAAATAAAGAATTAATATTTTAAAATTAAGTGTTTTTAATTTACTTTGAGTTTTTTATATTAAGATTTAACCCAAATAGCATGAAAGTAAGGTCGAGGAAGTAGTATAGGTTAACATTGATTGATATTAAGATATTTTTTTTATTAATTTTATATTTTTTAAAAAATTTAAATATATTATTTTTAAAATAAAATTTGTAATTATTAATTATTAAAGTGTGTTATTCTCGTGGCCTTCTTTGTTTCAAGTGCAAACAAGCCTTCCGCAAGATGGCCCACTTACTTACCTTCATCAAGAGCTTAGCTTCCATCTCGACATCCCTCCTGTGGATCATGCACGTTTTCCCTGTCTTCACACTCTAAGTCCAGGTCCAGGTCCAATATTGGTAGTGCAATTGGGTGATAGCTAGCTTTCTTGGGTGACAGGTCAGTGGCAATTCATATAGTATCACAATTGACCTGTGAAATCTTCGGCCTAGCGCGGGCTAATCGTGGTTAATAGTTCTCCATTTGATCTATCCCCAAACCATAAAAAACAAACAACGAAAACCCAAAATCGGGTTGTGTAAGTTCAAATCTGGGTTCGTGGCAAAATCAGAATTCAGTTTTGAAGCGCTATGCCTCCAAAGCCACCCTGACGCGCTTTTTTTTTTTCTTGGTACATAATTCTGACCTTGTTTGAAACAGCTGATTTTTCTTTACATTAGAACTGTAATTTGTACATGAGCAAATTGGACAAAAACAAAGCCGTCTGCCTGTCTTTTCCAGCTGCATTAAGTTCACACCATCAACAGCAGCTAACCCCACCAATATGCACAAGATTAAACAAACCATGCAGCACTAGTATCTCGACAGAGTTTTCGTCAGGCAAAAACAGCTAGTGTACAAACAATGTTGTCCTGCAGAGAGTTTGCCCTGAAAGAAAAGTCTTTGAAAACACAATGATTTCCTTCATTTGCCTCTGCAAAAGCCTGCAGGTGGATCATCCCAAAGACTAGGCAAACAAAACCGATCTAATGGCTTCAGTCCGACTTGCCCTTCAATTTTCCTTTCTTATCTTGTTTTGCTGGCTGGACAACCAACTTGAATGTCCATACTGCCAGGAGAGTTGCCTCAAGCGGGGCAAGCCAATATACCATTATATGCTCCTTACTTATGTGATCCCCACGGGCATAAGCCCATCCCATCACCTGCACAATTTGAGAAAAATAGTCATCCTTCTGTCCATAGTTTTTGCCACTAAAAGAAACGTGAGGAAATGCATTGTGCTAGCAATTGCTACGTGCAGCACTACTTACAGAGGCTGGATTCATAACACCACCAGTCAGGTCAGAACCAAGTATGTGAAGAGTTAATTTGGAGACACTTGAAATCCAAGTTTTCATGTAGAAACTTCCAGGGATCTTTCTTGAGAGCCCAAGGGAGATGGTAACAATTACAAATGTCAGCAACCCTTCTGTGAGTGCACCGCGATGAATGTCAATGTTCAAGCGTGGCCCATGCCCTATTTCAGGAAAGGTCTCAATAATGAACCTAACCCCAGTAATAGATCCCATCACCTAGTGAAAGAACCACAGTGGCATAGATAGTCAAATATGAGTTGTCTCAACCAGGAATTGAGTTTTAATCAAGTCAGTTGAAGTATCATGAGATTGGAAGGCACAGCTCAATTGAAAACCTTATAGCAAAGAACTTAATCAATCCATCAATCCACTTACACAGCCAAAAGCAAGCTACGGGTATTTGAGTTCCTTTATTTAACGGGTTCCTCAACAATGTTGTATGATATTCCAAAATCCCAAGATTAGTACTTTTAAGTCAATATAAACAGATCGGGTGGAGAACAGCAGTGAACCCTCCAGTCAAAGGCATGCTAAATTAAGCAATCAATTTCACATATTAACAGGGAACAATAGATATAAAACTATGCTAAGAGATGGGCGTACTTGCTTCAGGCATCCAACAAATGCACACCCTTAACAAAAGACCAGCTTTAAATTTCGGCTTCTAAAGCAAAAAGAACATACTTATTAAACTAACTAAACCCAGGTATGAATTAAAATGTTCATATTCCAACAGACAGAAAACAAATTTTGTAATTGAAAAGGAAACAAGAAAATGGACAGCAGATAATCTTAAATCTGCATGCTATTCTTGCAGCTGTTTGGAACCGTAGAACGCATAAACATTACACTGGTCCTAATTGACACCACAGCACCCAAAGCCTTAAAGAAAACACAAAAGCACAATAAACGAATAGAAATTACAGACAATCAAAGAACCCAAAATTTCCTCGTGCTTCTTTTGTTACTCAAGAATAAACGAAAAACTAGAGAAAGCAAAACCCAATTCACATCTCAATTGAATAAATTCAATTCAATATCTCAACATGTCAACAAGGCCAAAAAGGAAGAAAGGAACAATAAGGTGACACGAGAGAGCAGAAAAGGAGCTAACTTGAGCAGGGATTCTAGCCCCAACAGTGAACAGAAAGTGAGTGAAATCCCCAGAGATGGCAGAAGCTAGAATTGTAAGGGGATTGTAAGACCCTCCTTTCGTAATCTTGCCTAAGAAAGCGAAGAAGAACATGTTAGTGATTGAGAAAGCACCTTTGATCATCTCCCCCGTAAGTTCATGGCCTCCCATACCCAAAACCTTGTACACAAACATCTTTATGAGAACCCCAGACCACACCCACATGAACGATACCACGAAATCTAAAACAACCAATCTAACCCCAGCGGCACCCATTTCTCGCAAGACAAGAGAGACTTTGTGTGTTCTTTTTGTCTATCGAGCCGATCTATACGGAATTACTTTTTTTTTTTTTTTTTTGTGATTATTTGTGTGCTCTTGGTTTTTCTACTTTTTCTTTGTCTTAGCAACCGTCAGTTAATGGACCACGAAACAGCCTTCTTTGCGATTTGGCAGACACTGTTTACTCATTATTAAACTTTACGGAGTGGAAAATCACCATCCCCGACCATACATTTTTGTATCAATCTCTTCATAAAAATAATATCAAAAATGTTATACGAATGGCCAGAGAAGAGCACGAGATCGTACACTACTGTTGTAATTGATAGTTATACATTCATATTTATTTGACAGATAATTATCAATTAATAATAGTGATACAAATTTATAATCTTAGACACAAATATGTGGGATATTCCCGTCGATTATGTCACTCCTGAACCAAATTAAGCTAACTTTTGAAGGAGGTGCAATTTTAGCACGGTCAACTGAACAAGGCTACAGGTATGAGTTCCGCGAAATTCCTCGGAAAAAAATGCCAAAAAAGAAGGGAAGAAAAATCGCGAGAGAGCCCAGTTGTTACATTCAAGCTTTTACCCCTGAATTGCAAAACGAACTAACAGCAAAACGGCGAGAGCAGTCACGAACCAGATCGTACGTTCAACTTCTGAGACAACAATATTCGACACCAGTATGACCCCACCACCTTAAACCTCACTGAACTTTGGCCACTTCCTGAAAGCAAATGCTGTTCTCGTTTCTCACTGCATTGCTATCAGATAATTGCAGTACCCACCAGCGGAACAGTCTTCACCAGGGCACGACTTCCGCATAATCATTTCGCGCTTCGACACTCCGTGATACCCTCAAATGATCTAGAAAGTCCTTGAGTATTTCTTAATTTCGTACATGATTGAAGAGATGGACACGAGATCTTTGTTCAGCGCCGAGCCCCCATCAATCCTCTTTACGGAATCCGAAAGCCTGGTATAATAAAGCAGGAGCTGGGTCAACGCAGCCCTTAAGATCTCCATACCACATAAGAAGTTGCTAAAGGAAGTGATAACATCCTTGTGCATCAGCTCAATTGCAGCCTTCCATCTACTTGCAAAATCTTTGACAATTGTATCAACTTCAGCAATGGTTAGTTTCTCAGAGCTGGAACTTGAGTCCTCCGCTGAAAAATAACCCAAGCGTGAGACCATTCGTTAAATTGGTCTAAGTGAATTTTGACGTCTACCCAGTGATATTAAGAAAAATCTTACAGGCTCGGGTCTTAACAAACTTGATTAGATCACTAAAATGCTCCAATAGCAGCTCTTCCTGCACAAAGAGGAACTAGATCATTTACAAAGCTGAAGCAGAAAAGAACTAACTAGATTGAGGGAGTATGGCCAACAACTTCAATGAGTTTATTGCTAGATCTAGACATCCTTTCAAGCCTGGATAAGCCTTTTTTCTTTGTGGTACAACCGCGGGATAAGCTTTCATATGGCTGATTAATTCATAACCTGATTGTATATAGAATATTGTGTATGGCAATCAACCACAACCTCCTACTCCCGATAACCAGGAACCTTGTGCGCTCATACATTATAACATTTGGATCAAATTCTATAATATGGGTTCATCCGGTATTGTTACTTCCATTCAATTGACCCATCTGCCATGTTTCTGCACTTCTTTTAACCCCACCAGAAAATAAAAGCTTCATCCCCATTATTACTACTTTTAACCAGCCGGGCCTCAACGGCCACTAGGGGCAGGGGTTGTCATGTGGTGAAGTGGTGTGAGTGCCTATAAAAGAAGCAAATAGAAACCTCAATTGCAACAATAAGCCCCTGATCAACATCAACCCACTGCTTGTTCACTCACCACAAATAATGCTGTGTTGCTCTTCAGCAGATCCTCAAAGTGCATTTGAATTTTCCCACCTTCTGGACCGGCTTCCTGAAAGTTGAAAGACTATTGTTACAGATCGCATTCCTCTGTACTACTTTACAACAGAGCAGATGCAACTCTGTATAAAAGGCATCAAACTAATTGAGGAAATCACAGCCAAACAAGATGACTTTTATGGCATCAAGCTTTAGTTCACTAATAACAAAAATTCTAATCCTTACCTTCAGCACAGCAATTGTCATATCATAGTTGTTTATAAGAAACACAATTTGAAGTTTTGGTTTGGGGAACAATTTTGCAAGCTTCATAAGCAAGTCATCAACAGCCATTCTCAGCCGTTCCAAATTCAAATCAAGCTGCATATAGAAGTTACAAAGCATAAACACTTCATTACACAATATCAAGAGTTAATCATAGCAAGAGACATTATGCATTTCATGACTAATTGTTCCTAACCTGCCCATCTCTGTACTCAACATTAAGCTGGATAAGAGAAGCCGTAAATTCAGCATAGCGTCTCATGACATAATGAGGATGCGCATCATCTTCCCACAATGTCTTCAAAATTGCATTGCGCAGACTGCTAAGGTGCAAGTCAAAAACCATCTTAAAACGAGGCCACAAAGATATATTGACCTGATAAATCAACCAAGAAATTCATCTCAATTAAAATCAATAAGATATTGCTAAACAAGTCACAAGGGGGTCACAATTATCTAATATTCTGGTTTAGTAGATATAATGGAGTCAGTAACCAAATCTTGGTTTATACAGAATATAATAACAAAAACATGCGGCATAATATTCTTTAAATTTGTATTACGCATAATATTCCAATATGAACTCCTAAGTCCCAACACTGATGGTCAAATAACCAGAAGAGCATATTAATAATAAAGTTTATTGCCTGCCAAGACCATGATGCAGGCACCTCATACAAAATCAATCTATCAAAATACCTTGTCCAAATATGAATCCAGGCATGGAACACGCCGACGAGACATTACAAGCTGTAAAAAGAATATAATGTCAGCACCGGATTAAATTTTCTCTCCCAAAAATTATATGAGAAAGCACGAACTCAACCACTCATTGATTCTTCTTTTGGTCCTATTAGGTTATGTGACTTTGATGAGCAATATAATTTATGAAACCAAACAGATAACCGAGATGATATGCCCAAGTATAGAAGTCAACTCAGTGAAAAGCACGTCACAAAAGAGAGCCGAAAGGGAAAAAGAAAATGGCATATAATGCAAGCCAAAGTAAAAGCCCAAGGATACCAGAGCAAGAGTTGAGCCAAGATTTCACACAAGCAATAGAAATCTCTTCCAAAGAGATATGAACACATTGAAGTGAAATCATGAAAGAAATATCACCTGGTGCTGATGTATGATGCGAATCATAAGCATCAGACCAATGGCATCATAGGAATTGGGAAGTATTGAATTGAAGTGTTCATCAACAACAGCAAATGGACCTGAGGATAGTACAGCAATGGTACATGAGAATTCATGCTACACCCTTTTAAGCATAAAACAATTCGTTCACTAGATCTCTCTTGCAAATATTAGGCATTAACAACTATCTCTTTTTTACATCGAAAAAAATAACCATCTACTTTCAAAACAATACAAAACAAAAAAAAAATCTGGGCTTTTCAGTTGGAAATGCCTCGTGGCATTTACAACAGAACACCCCAGAGAATATACCTGAAAAAAGTTCATAAAATAGGGATTCTTCCCCAAAGAAATCATCACAGAAAAGATACCTGTAAAATGAGAAGGCATACAAAAGCACTCAGTTTCTATTCAACATTGAGAAAACACAATAGAGGAGCTAACAATTCCAGCATACTCAGAAGTAGCAGTATCCATTAGTAGTTTGTGCAAGCTCCTAAAGAGTACTTCATAGGGATATTTCTGGGAGTTGGCTTCAGCTATGTGAGGAATCAATGCTGGTTGATCAATTTCCTGAAACCAATTGAAAGTTCCAAATGATAATTACAAGTTGCCTAAAAGAAATGTGCTGACCCCAGATGAAGTCAGCTTATTCTGTCATTTATGAGCTAATAAGCATATAATGATGATCTCCAAGAAAAAAGGGGAAGGGTTGAAGAACTTCGAGTTTTTCTATGATTTGCACATGATGTCACCCTCATTACTGACAACACAAAATCCAAGTGTGAGGACAGCAAAGTAAGAGCTAGTGTAAATGTGTCAAAAAGGAAAGAAACAATCAATCAATGCAAAGTGTAAACTTATATCACAATTGGAAAAAAAAAAAAAAATCTATATGCACAACCAATAGCATTTCTATTCTTTCATATGCATTGTTTATACTAGATGGGTGTCATGTACTGCAGCAACCAAGAATGTGTCTATGTCCAAGCATATGAAATAAATTAATAGTTTTGGTGTATCCATACAAGGTAGAAAATAGATAAATCAGCAGAGGCAATCAATTGAAAATCCATTACCTAAGAGTCCAAACTAAGATTAAGCTCAGAAAACTACATGCACACTAGTTTTTATGAAGTAAGACATATTCCAGAAAAAAAAAAAAAAGAGAGAAATACAAAACCTTCAATATATTAATCCTCTCCCCAAGAGCAAAAACAGCTGATCGGTTCTTCAATGGTTCTCTTGCTCTTAAAAAGAGACCAGTACTTCTAGCCTCCACACCAATCAGATCACTAGATGTTGCTATATCTAACTGTAGTTTCTCCAGTGCTTGAATATATGCACGGAAGTGTGCACTTAGTACCTGCCAGAAAGTAAATAGACCCTTTCAATACCAAAATACGGTCATCTGATACACATGCTCATGGTAGTGAGACCAATTAAGACAAGCAGGATTCCATAAAGAAGATTGATAGGGGCTCGGCACTGAACAAGGATCTTCTTATATGGTATTGAGATCTTAAACCTATATCCATTTGCAACCAAAACAACTAGTAATCATATTTTCTTACCAAGGCTACTCAAATATTTGGCAACTGTGGTCAGATTTTCAAGCACTTGCTGATTCTTAACAAAGATACTAATTGAAAATTCATAACCAAATTCTTCCCCACATCAATTCAGAATTTGGGTTTTTGCTGAAGAAGGAAGCAGAATTCGGATGACAATAATACTGCAGGAAAATCTTTTTAGTCTCACCAAGTATTTATTCAATAGCATATAACTTACAAGGCATTCACCTTGTTCATTGTGTCTATGTATGCTCCACGGACCTCAATATAAACCTCCTTGCCATGTTCCTTGAGGAAAGTAATGACATACCTAAAATTTCATGCAAACATCTAGTACACTCCAATAAGAATATAAGCCAGACAAAATAATCACAGATCATAACCTAAAGATCCCACCAACTCCTGAAAAACATAACAAATAAAATTGTTGTGGATGCAAAAATGTTCTAAGGTAATATGCAGAGTCACTCTTTGACAATCAAGTTCTAGAGCTGAATTAACTATACTGTCCTTCATTCAACTTGGATGATGTTATCGTAAATTTTAATTTTGGTAACTTACCATCACATACTTTAGGAATGCTTGAGAAATGAGATCAAAATCACAGAAAGTCCTATGAATAAACCAACATGAAAAAAAATGCATGCCTTGCATTCATGTCCATCAGAACATAGCAAATAGAAATGACATCTGAAAATGAGTCTGTTATATGCAACTTCTTATGAGAACATGATAGAGATAAACAATCACTTGCTATTCAGGACAACAAAACTATTTTTGTAGCTGCAACAAATGTTTAGAAGCCATGTATTAGAGAATTCACCATGGATGGATCATAAACTGCCACCATATCAATGAACATTGAGAAAACTAGAGAAACAACTCACTTGTATTTCAAGAGAATACTTTGTTGAAGGATCTGAATGTTTGTCTTGGGCTTTCTCAGCGCATAGAGCTTTTGAACAATGAAATCAAACACCTGCACAAACAAAAATGTTGTTGCTAAGAGTAAGTTAATGTCACCATGACTGATAGACTTATCGCCAACCCAAAACTAATGTTATTGCAATTCTTAAAGAATGAAGAAGAAAAGAAACAAAGAAACAAACAAACAAAGAAAATGATTCTTCAAAAACATGCAAGTAAAATCAGCCTCCATTTAGACTAATGCATAAGCCCAAAAACATAGCAGCCACCATCAGTTCAAAAAATCAAGAAAGCATTAGAAGAAACTTGTCAAAAGAACACATAATTACAGCGTAAGTTTATCCAAAACAACATCAGCACCTAGCCAATTAGTAATGAGAAATGCCAAAAGAAAGAATAATTTGAAGGAATAACTCACAAAACCTTGTTAGTAGTCTCATGGGGATAACAACAAAGAAATAAATACAGGTATTCTTGAACTATCATGTGATGTTGGCAAAGGGAGCTTTCAATAAGAGACTTTCAAGACATAAAGCAGAAAATGCAAGAACAGTAAATGATCATGATCCAGGATTCAACAAATGGTATTAAATGTGAAAAATCTTTTATGCATGCAATTATTAAAAGTGAATAAATATGTTTATTTTGAACACCAACAGAAGCCAAACATATGTGAATGACCAATCGATAAACACTATCCAAGCATCTTGTAGCTCCAGTAAACAACCTTTGAAACTGCTTTCTGCCTAAGCTTTTCAAGCTCTGGCTGGACATCTTTAAGAGCTTTCGAGTCATTAACCAAAGGATCCACTTCAACAAACTTGAGCTTTTTACTTAGAATCTCAAGAGTCCTCAAATATTCGTCATTGACCTGGATAAAATTTCTACCATAAGTACAACACCACTGATGGAAAGGAAGGAATACATGTCACTAGGCTACATACATGAAATCAATGTAGATGGCATGCCTTCCACATGTTATCAGTGAAAAAGAATGGTAGATGCTGTAATTTCAAGGGAGTAGATCATAGATTAAATGTCGTTTACAAAAACCCACAATCAAAATACACAATTAGAACAAAAAACATAGCTCAAATATTGTTGGTGTCTCCAAAAACTAGAAAACATCAACACAGTTGACATAGCACCAGAGAAAAAAATTAAAATATGTATACCAAAATTCTTCCCACATAAAATTCTCACAGCAAGCAACACAACTTGTCATAAACATTCAAATGACCATTCAAGACCATTTCAGAAGGGAACTAAGGTGAGCATGCAGTAAAATAACTAGGAATGCAAACATCCTTTCATGAAATAGGCTAGGAAACAGAAATCAGACATACCTCACCATCAACAATTATGTCTACCATTCTGGGAGGTACGATAATATCTTCAACAAACTTTGCCAGCTTTGATTCAGCAACCTGTTCAAAAACCAAACAGATCGCAATAAATAGATGAATAACAAGATAAAAAAACTAATCCCATAGAGGTCAACTAGGAACATGAATCACCAAAGTGCAACCCAGATAAAAACATGAAAAACTTAAAAGTGCAGGTGAAATGGCAACAAGATCGTAGTAAACATGATTCCAATTTCGTTGGTGAAATCCTAATTCCAACAGTAACAGAATGGCATCAGAGACAGCAATAAAGTTCAACAACTTCCAGTCATTTTCATTGATGGATTAACTGGAAATCCTGAAACAGGATAAAACACAAACTCTAAAAAACATATGGATCACAATGGAAATGATGGTGACAACAACAATGTCAACAATGCTTATCATCTTGCATGTGTCAAGTACGAAAAAGGTAAGGGTTCAACCTAATATATGTAAGCATTTGACGACCAAGTGACAAGCATTTGGTTTTCTAAAGCCAAGCTAATTAATAAAAAGCTATGAAACAGGAGTGTTCCTGCAAAGATGCTACCTTGCGATTCTTCAGCTTCAGACTCATATCCATAGATTTCTCCTGGAGAATCTTTATGTCTGAACTAATAGAACCAATCTCAGCCTGTCAAAATGTTATGAATGTAAGCATAACATACTCAATTCTAGAAAATATTCAGGCTAGAAAGTGAATGTTATTGTCACTTCTATAAATCATCCTTAGATAACCAGAACACTGATTGGTGCCAAATGGTTAACTCTGGGCCAACCAGTAAGCAAAAAGCCTACAAAACTAATATAGGAGAAAATGTTCTCTCATTCTTCCTTGCTCCCAGAACTCTGTTGTA
Organism: Bruguiera parviflora; assembly: GCA_019804595.1. Classification (NCBI taxonomy): domain Eukaryota; kingdom Viridiplantae; phylum Streptophyta; class Magnoliopsida; order Malpighiales; family Rhizophoraceae; genus Bruguiera; species Bruguiera parviflora. Next base: position 1,316,868 of record CM034050.1, read on the forward strand.
GTTATGAAGCATAAAAGACTACTAATTATACATGCTCCTAACTCAAATGCACAGCTTTTTCATTGCTGCTAGGATCACTTGTAAAAATGCATAACTACATGCTTTGGTGTGTTGAACGTGGCAACTAAGTGCAACACAATTGAGAACTTGAACGTTGAGACCAGATTGTAATCTGAGACTTTTATAACAAGTTTGATCGATAATTATGCAACGTCTGAAACTTTTCCCTTTAAAAATTTATAAAAATCAGGGATGCATACATATGATCATTCTTCTTCAATTCTATAAATGATTTTTTTTCCTTTTTCGTGAATACAAACAGATAATTGCAAAACTCAAATCATGTTTGCTAATGATACACCTCAAGATGTCATAAGGTAGTGGAAAATCCAGTTCAGAGTTTGCCCACACAACTGAAGCATGTGAGAGGGGGAGAGCGAGAGCGAGAGCAAGAGAGAGTGAGAGAGAGAGACAGGATGAAGTCAGCATGTGCAAAGTCTACAAATAAATAGCAGCTAAGCAAATATGGCTGGCAAAAAAGAATATACCTGAAAACCACCAAGAAGTGTTTCCATCTGTGATAAGATGATGTCACAATCACGAATTTGATCATGAAGAGACACTAGATTATCACTTTCTTTTATGTAATCCTGCATGGAAGGAAAGATGATAGCATCTTGCAACAATGACCAGAATAGGGGCTGAAACAGCGTAAAGACAGCTATAGATGATGACAATGAGAAATGAAATGATACTAGAGACCTTACATCCAGGAGCTGACTTTTAACAAGAACTGAGGTAGCTTTCCACAACCATTATGGACATAAAATTTTGTCAAATTTTCTTAACATGGAATCAAATATTAACCAAATTAAATGATAACCACAAAAGGTCTTGTCAAACATAACCATAAAAAACACATGAATAAAAACAGGATACTTTAGAAGGACAAATGTAAGGCTGTAAGTGAATCAGAAAACCATTTATAACAATGAACAGAATCCAACATACCTGGATTGAATCTAATTCTACTTGCCGTAAATTGTTCTCAACCCGCTTTGTATAGTCCCTTAGTTTTGTGCCTTTAGACAGTATGTTTGCAACCACCTACATCAGTGGGCCAGGAAATGAACATAAAACTTACATTGGATGACTTAACCATTAGCAGATGAAGTTATGCAAGAATATTTAATCTACTCTCATAATGCATAGAGCAACTACAGTTAGCAATCCAAGGCTTATACCGTGCAAACATTCCTCAAAGACTTCAGAATGGTTGGTAGTGGGCCAAAAAGAGATCACTACGGGACATAGATACAAGATTTAGGCGGCCACACAGCTTTGTCGGAGTGGCCATACTACAATTCTTTAGAGACCCAAATGGAAAACACTTTGAATATTGAGGAAAAAGGAAGAACGCGGCTCTAAAAGCTTGAGAATTGGGCATATAGATATGAAATTTAAACCCACAAAACAAAATAATTTAACAGGAGAAATCACATCATTTTCAAGACTGAAGAAGAAGAACAACAACAACAACACTGAGGGGGAGCCACTTACATCGTCATCTTTGCATTCTTCCAATTCTCTCTCGAGTCCTTCTAGGGATACATCATCGCTATTAACAACAACCACCCCCCCCAAAAAAATCAACCCAACCGCAAAATCAATACTAAATATAATCAATCTTGTAAAAAAGATAGATTTTGTGCGTGTGTTGAGGTGGGTGTGACCTGTCGGCGTCATCCTCGACAGTCAAGTCCCCGACAACGGTCCCTAAATCGAAAGTATTTCTTGGCCCGTCGATCGCGTCCGCAGCCTAGAACGATAAAAATCCGCATTCAAATTTACCGAAAATATATATGATTTTTCATTAAAAAAAAAAAGGAAGAAAAGAAGGGAAGAAAAGAACCAGAAGAAGAAGAAGACAGACCTCAAAGACCATTGCCATGGTCTTCTTGTTTGGCAACGTCTGGACTGGAGATTCTTGATTCAGGATTCTGCTAGTAGAAAATCAAAATAGCAAAAAACTCAACTGCTAATTAAAATTCGTCGGCTGAGTGCAAAGATCTAGAAGATCTTGATTGAAGCCAACAAGACCAAGAACGAGAGCAAAGTAGAGAAGAAGCTGTTTCGGGATCTTGGAATGGTGACGATGAGGATGATGATGACGAGCACTTATGCAAAGGAGATCTAATTAAGGAAAGAAAATAATGATTTCCCTATGGATTCTTGGACGATTATTTTATTTTATTTTATTTTGGTGTAGTGGAAAAAAGAATTTTACAGAAAGAATTTAAAATTATATATATATATATATATATATTCATTACGACTTATCGATTATATTACATATTCAACCCTATTTCAATGCATAGAATCTTTCTTTATTAAAGTTTTATTTGTTTATTAAAAAAATATTTTTTACAAAATATTTTAAAAAAATATATAACTTAATAAATAATAGATCAAAATCTTTTATTTTGTTTTTCTCTTTTTTCTTACTTTTCTAATAACTTTAAAATTAAGAAAAGAAAAAAAATGTAATCACTTTTTTATTATTAATCTTAAAAAATTAACTCTTTGTGGCTTATTTTTAAAAGTATTTTTATTTTTTTCAAAATTTTATAAAATATTTTATAAAAATATACAAATTTTCATTGATCTATAAAATATTTTTTATTAATTTTATATTTTTAAATAAATACCAAAAAATTAAAAAAAATTGTTATATATATATATATATATATTAGACGATCTCCTAACTCCTCCCCGTCTACGTTACATGTGAGGTGATTTTATGTTATATTTGTTTTATATATATATATATATATATAGATACCCAAAATTTTATTAAAACAAAAAGAAAATAAAGGATTGTTTATATAGAACAAATTATAAGAATTTGAGAAGAATTTATCAAAGCTCCAATAGTTTCTTTTTTACTTCCTTTGTTTGTGTTTTTTTTTTTACACAAAACAAAGGCCCAATGATACTTGGGCTCAGTTTGAAACATAAACGAGGGAGGCCTATGTGACAACAAGCTAGTTGCTCGGGTCCAGTGATAACAGACCAAGAAAATCTAGTCCGTTAATTGGCACACAGTTCACAACTGTGAAGGGTCCAATCAACCGCTCGTTATAAAATTTAATGATAGAGTAATCTGAATTTTTAATTTTAGACCTAGAATTCTCATTCCCTACAATTTGAAATGAAAAAGGAGAAAAAAAATATATAAATAAATAAAAATACTCAAGTAAAGACAGTCAGAGTTTTTTATCAATCGGCCCAGCACAGTAATCAAATTGGACCGAACCACAACCCACGGTTACACGCCAGAACCGGCCCTGTCAGTCTAAGTTCTCTGCTGTCTGCACCTCACGAAGACAGCGGCCATTACGCACCTTGAACTAAAATGCTTTTATTGATGGAAAGCCAGCAAACCTTAATCCTGCCTGATTTGTGTTGTTTTGTACATTGATAATGATCTCACCTTTTCTACGCCTTGATAACTATTCCGTCGACAAAATATAAGCGTATCATTCTTACAAAAATAGAAATGAAAAGAGGTCTGTAAGCGAACCTTTGCGTTATTCGGTCAGCGCCCTTGGGAGCCTTGTGAGGGTCGACAAGAACGACAAACTTGCTACTTGCTAGCATCTAATTTTGGCTGTGCGGAGTTAGGAGACTGGCTTGGTATCAATCTATGTCTCTACCCTGATTTTATTTTATTTATTTTATTTATTTATTTTCTAAGATGGAAAAATATTTCGGCATGCAACTCGAGAATGAAGGGCTAAAAAAAAATATATATATATAATTATGTGCACCTCGAAAATTGACATGACCATTTAAATAGAAAAGGGCGACTAAGAAAGTATATAAAGATCTCCCATCGATAAATCTCACAACCCATTTACAGAAAGGGATGCTGCCCGAACTACAGGTAGAATACAGTGAGGTCACACCTATATTGTTCATATCTTTACAAAAACAAATTGAACGATCAACAATTGATATAAGATTAAAAGACTCAACCCCATAATGGGACAAACAATGAAATCTCAACCCCTAGCAGAATGTAGGGACTGCATGCAAATGAACTTGGATAATTGCATAATCAGTGTAATGATCATAAGGTGTTCTGGTACAGTGGCTGATCTTCAGTAGCGTACTACCATGCAGTCCCAGTAATTTTGCCAGTAGAGGGAAGAGCCCATCCAACCAAAAAGGATCATAGAGTTGAGCTGCCTCACGAAACGATCAAAACCATTCTCAAAACTTTTGGACTACAATTTTTACTCCTCGAGACTACAGAACTCCAGGTTATGAGCCAAAATTTCGACTTCAACTGTAGGAAATTCCCGCCAGATGTCAAAAATGTTCCAGATTTCAAGGTGGGGAAGCAAAAAATAATCAGGATAATCCAAGGAAGGGTTCATTTCTGCTTACTTCAATTGATGGAAGAGTCTCAGCCTGTCGTGTCAATTTCCTTTCCATGGTCCTCATTGTGAAAGTTTCTCCGTAACCTTCTTAACCATATATCATAATCAATTGGATATGGCGTACCACATAGACTGTCCACATAATCAGCAAATGCTTTCAACATGGTGGAGACATCACCAAGTTTCTGCTGGATCTGTCTCCTTGACCAAGAGGTTTCTCTCCACTGCAGTGCACCCTCAACTGAATCCAGATTGGGCAAAGCCCCTCCACAGCAGAAAAAAAGCATATAAACCAAGCTCTCTGAATCTGAAGCCGAACACAACTTCCCCTCTTGCAGAGCATAAGTTGATGAGAAATGAAGATTCATGGCAGGGCGATCCCTATCTTCAAGAATTGCGTGACCCCAGCCGATGAGGACAAAAAATGGATGCCTCACACCAGATGTCACATAAATAACATTCTCTGGCCGGATGTCTCCATGCCGAATGCCAGCAGAAGAGGCAGTAGAAAGTGCAGATAAGCAATCATGACAACACCTTATAGCCTCATCTGCACCAAATCTGCCAGCGCTTACCCTGTCAGCAACAGTTTCACCAACTGGGCTGGTCACCAAAATTGGGGTACCACACCAGGGGTGATCGCAGTTCCCACCTGAGCTGGGTTTCCTGCACTGACCTGGGTGAATAATTCTGCCAGAAGCACTCAACTGCGGTAGATATTTGCTAGATAGGCCTTTTTGTCTCATAACAGTCAATATTTTGGTCTGCCTTTGTACTTGATACCATAAATTCATATCTTGCCATGCTGGTTCCAGTTGAGAAGGATGGGAACCAACATAAAGAAACAAAGATTTACCTGGTTCTTCAACAGGTGATGCAATATAATAACATAGTTCGCCATTACAGAGGACCTCCTTGATCTGATAACCCTTGTGAAGGTCCAGGTCCTCCAGCCACAACACAGATCCAGCCTCCAGCTTCAATGTTAATTCTTCAGACTCAATATTGATGGCTTCATCTTGAACTTCAACAATTTCAGGAGGAATACCGCGTTGCTGGAATCGAAACAGACCACTTCCATTAACTCTGGTATCCCCCAACTGCCTATCTACTCGTCTTGTTTGGAGGCGGGAACCATGATCAGCTGCTAAATCCTCGATTGAGTGCTTTGGCATCCCCATAAACTGCATAATAGAGTGGAAGGTTGCAAAAAGTACCTGAAGAGCACCAATATCTCCCCAGTTGGCGTTTCCGAGCTTATTCCAGATCCTATCCATTGGAGAGACAGAAATTCTAGAATGCTTTTTTATCCAGTCCGCACAACACTCATAAACATTATTCACATCAAACTCCAATTTATTTACATCTCCCTCAACTTTTACAACCCCACCAAATTGAGAATCAACAAGAAGAACAAAAACCGAGTTTGAACTCTCAGAAAAGTTCAATCTGCTTAAGCTTCTTGACAGCAGTATTCGTAGAGCATAGAAAAGAGCATCGCCTAGAACAGATAAAGAGGGTTGTCTGTTACCACCCATTGCAACACTTCCAATATCAGGCCTCAGGAGTGCCAATTCAAGAACATGGTCCCATTTTCCATGTGGATGTCTAGGATTGTTAAGCAAAACACCAGTGCCACAAAGACCTTCTAGCTTCCCATTAGCTATTGCTTTCTCGGCCTGATAGAACTTTAGGTTTGCGTTATATAGGCAGCCAATGGAAAAAGGCATAGGATCATCCTCACTCCAAAATGCCTCCCACAAGCCCTTCACACCTGCATGTAGAAAATCTTCAATGGCAAGATAAGCAGTTGCTTCCACAGCATCAGATGTTGAAGCATAGACAGCATTTGGCATTCGAATCAGCTGCTGAAATGTAACCCCTTCCAATGCATAGTCAAACTTTTGGAGCTCTATCAGCTCAAAAGGGACATCAAGCACAGGCCTTTTTGCTGTTGAATTTTCTGATATTGACTCATACCAGTCTTCAAGCCTGGTGGTCAGAATTTCACTGTCTACAAACCTATAAAGAAATTCCTTGCAGTTACGAGTCCTGCCAGAAGATATGCTCGATCTTTTTGTCCCAGACCCCAACGATTCTTGGTCTGGGGATCTGCCTGCCAAACAAATAATTTTCAGTCCATCCAGACTGCTTGGACAGTTTATACAATTATACCTAAAATGCTAACATAAAATATTCAGCAAGACATTCTCAAGGCAAACAGAAAAATCAGAACATATGCAGCAATATGTAAAATTGACAATTAGACAAAGTCAGAAGGCAAAACGATTTAAATTTCAAACAGATACTTCTAAATCAGAAAAGACAGCATATGTTTACATTTGGAGTCTTCTGGCGTCCAACAGGAATTAATATGCATTTGAAATCTGAAAATCTCAAATCAAGAAATCATGAGAAAAAGGACTTACTAGACTTAGAGCTTGCTTTATTTAAGAAATATGAGGAAAGAGACAAAATAGCACTAATGAGGCTGCAGCAGAAAAGAAAAGAAATTATAAATGGGACAACATGACCCCCTATTTGTGGAAAATTGCACAGGTACACAATCAGGCTCACAAGGCACAGGAACTCTTGAGATCATCCACACCTAACAGAAAGAGCTTTTTAATCCATGGTAAACCATTCTTCAATAATTTAAAACCACTTCTGTTCACAAATAATAGGTACTACCTTATCTGAGGATACAAGTTTGCATATAGAATATTACACAAACTGAAGTTGGGTATCATAACACATGCTAATCATAACAAATAAAATTATAAACAATGGGAACCCATTATCCAGTCCAAAAGGCCACGTCATCAAGTGTATCAAGCAAAACTTGTCTCCATGCTTGCCATCCAAGTTGAGGAAGACAGGCCTATTAATTTACAGCATCCATTATCTGATATCAGTGGCATATGATATGAGGCAATGATGGTTAATGGGATGGGTCTCAATATTGCAGATCCATTAAGGAAAAAGGAGAAACCAATCTTTCAGGCATGCTCCAATAGAGACTAGGATCAAATTTTGGGACTCTATTATTCTTAATAAAGCAGAAAGCAGTGGCATGCCACAATGGGCCACTGCAGAATTTTATATATGCTATTACAGCCACAGACCACAAAAAAGTGGAGCCTGTCCAATAGCAAGCACCAAAAATGGCACCCAAGAAGAGCATCAAGCCAACATCTCCCATTGCTTCAAAATAGGGCCTAAATGAACTACTCCCACCCTTATGTGAGGCACATACACTCTAGGAATTAATTATATAATCACACCTCAGTCTGAGTGACGTGTGTGACCAGTTTCCCGGAATTTTCGTTTTTACATCCACTAACAATATATTGAAAACCTTCACTGTCCCTAGAGCTTCAGGCACAGGCATTAACATTGCCCAAGAAACCCTCACTGACATCAAACAATAAGCCAGACAGAAAACAAGTATACACTAGCATTATGGCTCTTAATTACTCATTTTCAAACAAAATTTAGGGAATCAAGTATGGGAAAATGAAAAGGGAAAGCATCTATCGAGCATTTGTCTGTGATGGCTTTGGACAATCAAGAAACAAAACGTTGCTTGTACTGGCAAAACCAATTCCATTTCACTTCACATGCCAAATTCGTTTGATTTAAGCATATTATTCAGAATCCAAACTTGAGAAGAAATGGCCTATTTCATTTACAGAACCCCTTTAAGAATTCTGCAAATTTGGTTTCGGTTGTAGTCAAGAAGGCCCCAGCATTCAATCGGCACCCGCAAGCTCAAATTTGAGACCCGTTCAATATACCATGGACATTGTACGTGCTAAATAAACATCAAAATTTGGAGATCAAAACAACGGAAAACGTGCCGATCAAGCAAAACAATTCGAGTATCTCAAACCAAGACTATAACGAACCAAAAATTGACTTCCTTAAAAAAAGCAAGTCGTTCTTAAATTAATTACTATATACCAAGTTTCGATCCCATAATCAGAAGACGAGTGCCATCAAGAGCCAACCCGTCATCAGAAACGAGATAATGAGTCAAAATCAAAGAAACCCAAGAGAGTCTCCTCCCCCCCCCACCACCCCAGGTTTTTGCGAAGTAAAACCCAAGTCAAAGAGAGAGTCAAATGAGATAGAAACTTAGGGTTCTTGAAGAATATACCTTCCATTACTGAGTTTGAAGCTTCAGATCTTCCTTCTCTCTCTCTCTCCCTCTCTCTCTCTCTCTCTCTCTCTCTGCTGCTTGCTCTCCACTCTCTTTGTTTTGTACACTTCCTCTTATATCATTAGGCCTCTCTCTCTCTCTCTCTCTCTCCTCAGCCAGAAATTCCAGACAGATGCGCACGTTCTCTCTCCCACTACAGTGTTTTAGATGCCGTCCTCGGTGGTCTTGGCTTCGGGTTTGGTCTAGTGTAAGGTGACTTGTATTTTTCTCTTTTCTTTTTTCTTTTTTTAATTTTTTGCTTTTCCTTTTCTCCTTCGGTTTTTATTAGTTTTGTTTTCATTCGAACTTCGATTTTATTACAGCAAGAGGGGCCGGGAGGAGGGGGAGGAGGAGGGGAAGGAAAACGAGCCAAAAATCGACACGGACGGGATCAGCCTTGTATTTGTCGCATTTTCTATCGTTTTCTCGTGTTAATTTCATATTACTTTTTTCCCTTTTTTTTTTTTGTTTTTTATTAATCTTAGTTTGCATCATTTGATCTTTGAAGAGTGAAAAAAAAAATTGGACTACAAATGTCCGAAAATAATGTTAAATAAAAGTTATAACAGGCTCGGATATTTTTCTTCGGTAGTATTTTTTATTTATAAAAAAAAAGAAAAATTTATAGAGCAAAATTATCGAATAAATGCAGCACTTACTGACCAATGTTTTCTCTGAAGAGAATTAATGTTGGCCAAAAATATTAAAGCAGGAAAAGTGTGCTTAAATTTGGTGCGAGGACTCGGAAGAGTTCATTTTAAAGATGGCAATTTAGAATCTCTCTCTCTCTCTCTTTTTCTCTTTTTTTCTAGTGTCAACTCAAGTCATATCCAAATCTCAAAGAACCTAGGCAACGTGCATGCAGAAAAATACCAGCCGGAAAATCCCATGAACAAAAACTCAAAAGTAATGCCTGGCACGATCACGATTACCTTCGGAACTGCCGTCAGTGTTAATGTTGATCCACCTAGTTGGAAGGTGGTCTCAATGGATGTGGGCACCCGGTTAATGGTTATGAATCGGGCCGGGTCCAGTTGAAGGCCAAGTCCAGAATTCTTGGGAGTCAGTTGCAAAGGAGAGGCACTGTTCATGGGATTCCCATTTTCTGTTTTGCGTTCTTCATATTTCAGTCGTTATACAGTAGGAGTAGGAGTCTTCATTGTTCCCTAAGCTTCTACCAGTTAGTCTATAGGCGAGAGAGGAGAGAGCTCAAGTTGCTGAATGCTCGTCTCTATTCTCTCTCTCTCTCTGAATGATCTTCGCTCTTCTTCTATTCTTCTCTCTAATTGCCTTACGGGTGCTAACAATTGATTTATCTCGGAGATTGATTATATATATATATATATATATATATATATTTTTATTTTTTTTTTTATTTTTTTTTCTGAGGAATAAGAGATTGGTCATTAAATGCATTGAGTTTGGGAAATTCATTTATTGAAGGCCAATTACAGTAATAGGCAGAGGACCATAGCAAACACAATGGGCATACATTAAGGCCCACACACTTTAATCTGATGTCTTCAGGCTTCCACAACAGCAGTTTCTCTCTTTAATTTGATCTCCGTTTCTTCCTGCTCCTTCTTAAATGCATCTTCTGATAACTGCTTCTCATCCACTTTGGTCTCCCCATTTTCCAATCCTTGTTTACCTTTCATAATTGTGTTGTTGCATTTCAGGATCTCTGCAGCCCAAGCACCTAGCTGCTCGGTGGACGCCTCGTCTGCAAACACTAACATCGCTAGTTAATCACTCGATAAGATCCAGATTCCTACTTTGTATCGAAGGTCTAAAGTAGGTGTTAAAAAAAAAAAAAAGTAAAATTTGAGAGATTTTTATGGATTAAAAAAGGCAAGTAGCATGGACAAACCGAGTCTTGGGACAGTGTGGCCTTGAGGGTGCCTTATAATGAGAGGGTTGTCAAAAGCAGCGGCGAGATCCTCCGAAGGCAGTTTCAACCAATCCTTTTCTCCTATGAAGTGGACTGACTTGACCCTGATTTTGTCTTTGTAAGCAACATCGCATATGGTTGGATCTCTGAACTTGGACCCTGATATTGATACAAAGATTTTTATTGGCGGGTGCTCCCTCAATGCTTTTCCCTGTTTCACAAAAGGTGAAATAGAAGGATCCTGACGCTGCTATGTCGGGTTTTAACGAAAACAAAGTGGAAGAGAATTGAGGCTGGAGGCTTGGATTACCTGAGCTTGGTAACCAAGCAAAAGAGCTGATAGTGTTGCGCCCTGAAATTCAATTGAAAATAAAAAAAAAGGGAAAAAAGAGAACCAATGAAGTTTAATTTGTTTGCTGCTAATCAATTATGTAACGGAATGGCACGGATGGACAAATACACGCCTGAGAAAAGCCAAGCAGACCATCAAAAGGGCCTTTATTTGTGATGTATTCACAGAGGTAAGAGACACATTCTTCCAGATTTGTGTACTCCGTGAATTCCTGATTAACGAAAACACGGCTAGCATTGGTGATCAATGATGACAAAGAACACGGAACCCAGAGAAAAACAAGAGATGAGCATTAATTTTACCTTGTTGAACTGGAACCACTCAAAGTAGGGTGGTGGGAATATGCCTTCTATCTCAGATTTGCCTCCCGCAGGGAATATTCCATCCGGGAAATCCTGTATTGCTGGTTTGTATTAGTTTTTATTCCCATGCCGTGGGCTAATTAATTTCTGAAGGAGTTTCACAGATTCTAAAAACAGCACGTAAGACGAGAATTCAACAAGCAAGAATAAAAGAAGGATCCCCGGATAAAAGCCAAAAATGAAAAATTTAAAAAAAAAAAGAGAGAAAGAAAACGGCAAGTCTCCTTTCCCATCATTGCATCTTTTTCTTTTTCTTTTTTTCTTCTTATTTCCTCAGTATATACAGTGGGTGCGTTGTGTCACATACCATGTCAAAATGAGCAAGAATAGAAGGATCCCACTTGCTAATTTGCTTCTTGAGAAAACTTCCACTGGTCCTGAATCCATGCAGGCAAAGTATCTTCATCTTCTTTTCACTTTGGACTTCCATTTCTCCCCCTCTATCTCCCAACTCAACAGAAAGTAAAGGACTAAGCAGCAAGCTTGTGGATGGTCGTTTTAATTTGCAATCGGGCAGTTTGTTGTTACCTACTACATACATTTAATGCCACAGCTAACAGTCCATTTTTCGGGTTCTTTGTTACCTACCACATCACGTGCCATCTTCCAATTGCATCATCTTCATGCACAAGGTGCCTCCTCGGCTCCATAATGATTAAGATGGATAATTGCTTCAATCGGGAAACAAAAGCTCATATTGATGGTTAAAAAAAATCTATTGATATATAAATTATATAGTAGAAGTAATTTTCACCATTTTCATAAATACTTTTTCTGAAATTAAAAATTAAAATTTTAATTATTTTAATTGTATTATAGTTGTTTTCTAATCACTAACCTCAAAGGCCGGTTCAATTAAGTTCCTTCAGCTTGAGTCCCTTTCTTCTGAAGCCCATTGTACTCGCTGATTGTCAAGTTCCAACTTTACTAATATTTTTTCTGGTGCAAAAAAAGTTGGAAAAAAAAAAAAAAAGACCGGGAGATTATGAAGCTGGCGCCGCCAATTGCCAGTTTGGAACCGAAGCGTCACTTTAACGGTCGCCAGCCACAGCCTCGCTCGGCGTCAGCAAATTTCAAATCACAAAATTCAAAAAAAATAAAATAAAATGTTCATTTGGCTTTTTACTTTTTGTTCAGATTATATATTAAAGTGATGGTGTAGATTTATTGATCACGAGTTTATTCTAAGTCATTTATTTATCATCTTATTGTAAAAATTGATATTTATAGAAAGAAAAAAAACTTTATATACCCAAAAACAGAGGATAAAAATGTAGTTTATATTATTATTTTAAAATGCAATGAAACTATTTTTTTTTTTTTTTGGGCGCAAATTTGCATCTCCCTTTCATTATTGCTTACCCATATCATCATTTGGGAAGAAACGACCAATTAGAATCGTAGATCATCATTCGGAAAGAAGCGATAAATTGGAATATTTATCATTGTTCTTATCAAAATTAAAATTAATAACACCCCATAATTTGGAGATTGTGCCGCAAATTACAAGCAAATTTAAAAAAAGGGTGCCATCTCAAAATTTCCTTCAGGAAACATAAAAAAGCGAAAATAAGAATATATAAATGAAAAATAAATAAATAAATAAATACAGACGACTGAAATAGTGACGTGTTGGATTTCAAATAAAGGTAAAAATGGAGCCCCATGCGCTGGTCCATTTGCGTGCATTACACGCACAGGAGCTCATATCTGCTTCCTCGACGCGGGAGAAAGCCACGGCTCAGAAAGGCGAGTGGGGAAATTATCACTTGTGCCAACGGACATAAAATCCTGAGGATCTCGGAAATCGACACGTCATTTCAAATTCAATTAATTAATTGATTAAATAGGCCAAAATAATCAAAAAAATAAAAAAAAATTATTTTTTTTTTCTAGTTATTAATGAACAGAAGAATATTTATTTTTATTTTGATATTAAATATTCCACTCTTCCAATAATCAAATGCATCAATCATCCCAAGGAGAGATCGCCATTTCACTGTCTGTATTGCAGCATTCATACATACATCAGCGAGACTCTCTCCCTGTCTCTCTCTGTCTGTCTCTCTCCGCCTGGATGAGAAGAAGAAGCCTAAGATAAGGTCTTTTCTTTCATCCGGGTGTTGTTCTTTTCGGATCATTTTGAAATCTTTAATGTTTCTTCTTCTCTTATGGGTCACAAATCAATCTTTCTGCCTTAGGGAGCTGAATGTAGGCTTGCAATAGAAGTTGACCGCTTGATTCTTTGCCTTTTGTGTCCCTATTCTTCATGGAACTGTATGTGCCTGGCAGTGTGTGCATTTTTATTTGATTGCTTGCTTGGGTGGCGATGGGAAATTGGATTCTTGGGTTTTTATGAGCTCTATGGGCTTTGCTTCGCCCATTTTAATTTCTCCATTTTTATTCTCTCGCGGTTTCAGGATATTCTTTCTGTTCAAATAAGGTTCTTTTATTTGCTACACAAATAAACGGCTCATAGACAAAGTTGGGGTGGCTGTGATGTTTACTTTTGAGCATAAAGTCTTTATCTTTGCCCATTTTCTTTGATCTGCGCGAGTGGGTAAGTATCTGATTATGCTTTTATTGTTCATATTTGGATTTTGAGACATGCACTTGTGGGGTTGGGCACAATTGGGGTCCTTTCATTAGATGATTTTACAAGCTCCTTTTTCTTGAACCATGTTTAAGTGTTTGTCCTTGAGCAATTGGATTCAAAGCTGATAATCTTGCTTTAGAATGTTCTTACCCGCCGGTGGAATCCTGTCCGGAAACTTGATTACACTTTCCACGTTTGATGACAAAATTTGTGCTAGAACTATTTTGTATGGTTTACAAATTTTGCAAGACAATTACTTTTGAAGCAGTCTCCGTGATCGTCGAGATTGAAAGAGATGTTCATTGCTCGATAGATTTATCTTGTTTTAGGCTTGAATTGCCTATGGCATTTTGAATATCTTTTCCTATCGTTCTGTAAGAATTCTTTTTTGTTGTGTGATAAAGTATATCCTTTTATCTCTGCTTATCAATACATATTAAGCTCTACAACAAAGCAGAACCTATATTGTTGGCCCATGGTGAATGGTGCTTTTAGTTATGTGGAGTAATGTGCAAATCAGAGGAAGAGGCAGTTGGCACATGCCTGCAGAATTTTGGCACAAGTTCAGTGCTTAATGGATGCGGAGTTTTTAAAATGAATTTTTTTTTTTTTTTGATATTGGTATATATGATGGGTACCGGGTAAGGAAGTGTTGGGAACTTTGAAATTTATTTCTTTGATAAATGGTTAGGTGATGAGCAAACAAAAAAAAAAAAAAAAGAAAAAAGAAAAAGCAAAAAAGACAAATACCTTTGGGTTTGGCAGTCATTGGATAGATGGCAACGATGGGATTTACCCTGTAACCCTGTTATCCTTATTTTGTTTTATGTAGGCCTTACCTGTTGATGTCTTCTGCAATGTAGACATATAAAGTGTATATGTAGTTGGCATTTGTTTAGTCCTGTTATACAGTTATAGTTGCTTAGCTGTTGATATACCTTTGGGTTCTGTGTGTGTAAAGTGCATGAATTCCTATCTTATTTGGTATGTAGTTTTATGCTCAAGTTTTAGGATCTATCAACGACAACATAGAAATGGTTTTTTTTTTTTCCCCTTCTAAATCCTTTAATCTCAATGCTTAAACTTAGGGGATGGTGATCATTATTTTATTATAATTATGCATTGGGGTTTTGGATGTAAAGATAATTGAAGTTAGTCTATGCTAGTGATGTCTTCCTTTACATGAAGCTTCTTACATGTTATTTACTGCCTAGAACTTTCTGAGGCCGCTGAAAAAACATACAGGTTTTATTTACTTTCTGGGGTATATGCCATGTTGGTTGGTGTGTGCTGCTCACTGATTAAATTCTATCTGCAGGAATGGACTATCCAGAATCTGTATTTGATTTATTTCTAAAAATGGTTGCATTTTTTTTATTTGCAGGTCATATCTTTGGAGCTTGATCATTCTCTTCTCTTTCACCAGCAAGGGTGGAAAAAACATTGTGGCCATCTTTTGTGGAAATTCTGAAATAAAATTAACAGAATTTTTAAAGAAGTATCCCTTTCTTGTTTTGACTATGGTAAATCTATCTCTGGTTATCCATTGCCTTCTCTCTAGACAATCTAGAATCATTAAAAGTTGACTAGTAGAGGTTGTTGAGGATGAGATAAGTCAGCTGGTGATTGATATTAACTAAGAAGCATTTTGGTAAATTGGTTGATCATCTTAGAAGCCATACAAGCTTATGGTTGCTAATATAGAAAACAAAGTATATTCTATGCTTTGTTTATTCAATCAAATGAAGGATGAGTGTGTTGCATACTGATGGAGAATGTTTATCAAATTGATTATTGATTGCAACTTCTTTTCCTTTCCACCTCACAACTTATAATTTTTTTTTTTTTTTGGGTTCTTCAAGACAACTAATGAAAATCTCCCACCCAACGTAATCAAGCAACTTGCAAAGGAATTGAAGAATCTTGATGAATCACCCCCGGAGGGCATTAAAGTAGGAGTAAATGATGATGATTTTTCAACCATATTTGCTGACATTGAGGGCCCAGGCATGCAATTTTTTCCTTCTATATTCATCTTCTCACAAAATTTTTGGGTTCTGTGCTGAAGCAAGATTATTGGCCTTGCAGCTGGCACTCCGTATGAAAATGGTGTCTTTCGCATGAAGCTGTTGTTGTCCTGTGACTTTCCTCATTCTCCCCCTAAAGGTTTGTGGATGAATATTGTGATTTGCAGTGTCCTTAGATGTCTTGTCTGTAGTTGTTCGACTTGGTCTGAAGGTAGACAAATCAAATGGCAAGAGGCACTAATGAACTGCCTCCTTTCCTTATCATACCAGTCATTAGCTTGATGTTTGGCCTAAGTTTTGAATCCCAGGAACCTTGATGTTTCAGGTTACTTCCTGACTAGGATTTTTCATCCAAATATTGCAACCAATGGTGAGATTTGTGTCAACACGCTAAAGAAGGATTGGAATCCAAGTCTTGGACTGCGACATGTCCTCATTGTAAGTTCAAGAGTCACATTTAGTGGGTGAATTCCATCTGTTTCCATATCCATTTCCAAATAGATATAAGCTTTCAGTGTTTGCCATTTGAGTTGAGTCAGTTTAAGTGCCCTGAGTTTGTCATGGATATTTATTTCTGCTGGCTCTGAACTCTATGGTAACAGGTAGTGCGGTGCTTATTGATTGAACCATTTCCAGAATCAGCTTTGAATGAACAGGCTGGCAAGATGCTGCTTGAAAATTATGAGGCGTATGCCAGGCTTGCCAGGTAAGCCATACCTGCCTTGTTATTTGCTTCACATCGTCGTGGATGGAATGGGGAAGACTGGCATGTTAATATCACAGTAACTTTTTAGTAAGTAAAACTAATCTATTACAGACTCATGTCATTGAAATAAGCTAGATGTTGTTGGGAACCTTTGAACTCCTCACATCCAGTGTAAGGATGACAATATTTTTTAGTTTTAATGAAGGGCACCCTTCATATTCGCTTTCAGAGGATGAAAAAGATATTTGTATCTTTGTGATTAGACCATATAAGAAAATGAATGAATTTCAATGTAATTGGATGCTTTCTTAATGCTAGTTGCAGCATACATTTCATGGCACAAACTTCTATTTGTGAAGTCCATCCTATAGCCTGAAAGATGTCTTTTATTGCTAGGATATGAAAAGAAAACTGCTGCTAATGTTGTGATGTGGAGAAATTTGACAATTTAGATTAAATGGTGCTGGTTTCTGGTTGATTATGGAACTCCGTAAAAATATCTCTGGTGTGTTTTACAAACTCTTATGCAGGCTGTACACTGGAATTCATGCAAAGGCAAAACCTAAATTCAAATCGGGAGCTATCTCAGAGTCAACAACAGCTCTCAACATTGACCAGAGTAACACTTCAGTTTTCAGTAGTGAGCAGAAGAACACAGCAGTTGGTGCGGCAATGACATTGCCATCTCCTTTGGCCCCTTGTACAACAGCCACTAAGGGAGGGAATAGTCTAGAGCAAGCAGCTACGGTAGCTCCAACACCTGAGATCGGAGTTCATGGATCTGCAGCAATGGCAACCCCAGTAGCCAGTACCCAAAAAAAGGATGGTGAACCAGCTAAAGTCCAGGTGGACAAGAAGAAAATGGATGCAAGAAAGAAGAGCTTAAAGAGATTATAATGTTAAGGGGTATGAATTTGTAACCGTGTTGTTTATAGAGAAATATGGTGTAATCCTGTGCAATGAATGTTTCCATTCATGGATTCATTCAAACAAGTTTCTTATCTTCTGTGCTTTTCTTAATCAAAATCTCGCTCGTCTACTTCTGTACGTGTAATTTGGTGAACTTCCCGAAAGAACTCATCTCAGTATTTGTTAGAAAATGAATTAGATGATAGGTCTAAATTTTCAGTACGAAGCAGTAAATTTGCAAGGGACTCGGCGTCTCAAACTCTGAATTTTAAGGGAGAGTTGGTTTGATGATAAATTTGACATAAGAAAGTCAATATCAGGGAACATTTTAGGGAGAACAAGATAGTGACGGTTGGCACATTCTTCTGGGTTTACGTATTTTGTCACGGAGATATAATTCTTTCTCTAAAAGGTAGTATTTTGGGTTTATACATCTTATCACGGAGTTATTATTATTTCTCTAAAAGGCTTGCATTTTGTCACAAAATTATTACTATTTTACCAAAAAGTAGTCTTTTAGAGTGTACAGTATTTACATTTATATTTCTCAAAATTCACTCTTATTCGATGTGTAAAATGAATTTTATATATCTGTCCGTCATACTCTTTCTTATATTTTCCTCTTCTTATCTAACGTGGAAGACAAGTTTTATATACTCGTCTGTCACATTCTTCCTTACTGAATTCATTAACGCCTCCGTCGAAAATTGGGACATTCTCTTGCCTACTCTTTCCATACGAAGGAAATATCCCCTCTTTCTATCCGATGTGAGAGACATGTCTCATACACTCATCCGTCACACTCTTCCCTATCGAATCCATCGACATTCCCGTCGAAAATCGGAATCTTCTCTTACCTATTCCTTCTACACGAAACGCTTAATAGGAGATATCGAAATAAGGGTCAATGTTGACTCTGATACCACTTGTCACGGGATTATTACTTTTCTCCAAATTGCAACTTTTTAGAATGTACAGTATCCACATTTATATTTCTCAAGATTTCCCTCTTCTTATCCGATGTGAAAGACCAGTCTTATACATCCGTCTTCACTCGCCCCACTGTCTCTCCAAAGCTCTGCCGGATCGATCCATTAACTGTATATTATGGGGTAACCGGAATCACTCTCTGGTAGAAGGCATGGTTTCTAAACAGTTTTAGTCCAGGATTTGACTTTCTTATCCTTGTGTTTTTAGCGTTAGCTTGCAACATACCAACTTGTTTAGCGGGCTTGGGAATTCGATGAGTACATTTCTCCTGCTGTGAATTGAAAACTGTACTTCGTTGACCTTGCCGCGAATAATTGGTATTGCTCATGCACCTAGGGTTGGCGGCGACTTCCTTGCTTGCATTCCTGTAAACACATCCTTCCCCACATTCCCTCGACTTCTTGTGGTCCAAGGAACTTAGACTCAAATAAAAAATTTAGGTATTTCCAATACGGTGTCCTTGTTTTCTTGTAAATAAATAGCCAGAGACCAACAACTAACAAGGAATAGAAGATGACTCTTTAAGGAAGTATCCAACTTCTTTTTCCTGATAAATAGGCAATGCGCCAATAACTTACCATTAACAGCCCATTAATCAACAGTGTATAGCTACTGGGTGATGGAATGCCACTACACAAGTTTCTTTGAATCACAAGCAGCTTTACACCATCACAGGAGTTTTATTTACCAGAAGGCACTGAACTCCCAGTTCCATTTAACGACGATAGAAGTTGCAACTTAGCAGCTATCTTGAAAAACCAATCACGGGAAAGCATCTCATGTACAGCAAGTAAACACAGGAGAGACGGTAACCAATTGAACGAGTCGCCAATACAACATAGTTCAAGGTTACAAAAAAGCTGAAAGAAAGACAGTCAAAGGCAGCTTTGACCTTTCACAAAATACATTACAAGCAAGACAGACCATTCCACAACCACCAACACCACTCATTACTACTTCCATTAAAAGCTTGATTTTAGAAACATCAGGAAAAGGAAAACAAAAGAAAAAGAAAAAAAGAAAAGAAAAGAGTAAATTGGACCAGGATCCCATTATATTAGTCAACCCTGTTCTCTAGAAGATATTCCAACAACAGCGATGGAGGCCATCACTTGGCCATCATGACCTTCACAAATTCCTCATAATTTATCTGACCATCACCATCAACATCAGCCTCCCTGATCATTTCGTCAACTTCCTCATCTGTAAGCTTCTCACCGAGATTTGTCATTACATGGCGCAACTCTGCAGCAGAGATGAAGCCATTCTGATCCTTGTCAAAGACTCTGAATGCCTCTTTCAGCTCCTCCTCAGAGTCAGTGTCCTTCATCTTCCTAGCCATGAGGTTGAGGAACTCAGGGAAGTCAATGGTCCCATTACCATCAGCATCCACCTCATTGATCATGTCCTGGAGCTCCGCTTCAGTAGGGTTTTGTCCCAATGATCTCATCACGGTCCCAAGCTCCTTGGTGGTGATGCAACCTGCGAAAAAAGTAAATTATATCCACACAACTATTTCAGATTCACAGTTGTTTCACAAAGCAAATCGCATGAGCATTCACTTGGCATAGACATCTCACACGCACAACCACACACATTGAAGATCATTTAATTCCAGTAAACACACACACCAAAAAAAAAAAAAAAAATCCAGGAGAAAAAAAAAGAGAGAGAAAAGAATATGCATATATGATGACTAGGCAAGGTCCGCAAGGAGAAGCACCCAGTGTTCAAAAGAATACAAATCAGTAAATGACATGACCTAGAAAAAACAAAAGCAATCCATTTATCAAAAGATGTCTAAAAAGCTCACACACTTGGGAATTCCTAAAAACCATAACTTGAGAATCCTAATAGGGATAATTTTGAGGACAAATATTATACTTTTCACAAAAATGTTTAAGAGAGATACGACACGGAGACCCATCCACAATGAAAATTTCACTTTTTATGAAGGCACCCACGACCATACTTCAAAATAGGAAAGTCGACCATAGAATCAAAACCCTAACAATCAGATTGCTTTAGCAAAAATCCCAACGAACACCAGAACTACGAGCAATCCCACAGATCATACGCAAGTTTTCTCTGCCAGTCCGCCCAGTTCCACCTTATCACGTGCAAAGTCACATGATCAAATAAATGAATAAATAAACTCCATCTTGCCAATACAGCCAACCAACAGAGGGGCACGTCCATGCCACAACAGTTCCAAATAAGGTTAAAATTTTAAACTTTAATATATTCACGCGAGCAGATAGAACACGCAAAAGAGAAAAGTGATAATACAAAATAATTGCAAAACACAGAAACAATTAAATTCCAGAATAAAACAAACACGAACACAAAACAACAAAGCTAAAGCTAGATCTGCGAAACCCACAAAGCACACATTTTTGTGTGTGTGTGTGTGTGAGAGAGAGAGAGAGAGAGAGAGAGAGAGAGACCGTCGCCATCCTTGTCGAACAAGCTGAAAGCTTCCTTGAACTCGGAGATCTGATCGTCGGTGAGCTGATCCGCCATTTTTCCTAGCTTTAGTTTTTTTTCTCCCTCCGTCTCTGTCTCCGTCTCCGTCTCTCTGTCTCTGTTCCTCGCTCACCAACCACAGACACGGAATTTGTAAGAAAATCTAATTGTTTTTTCTTTTTAAATAAAAAGAGAAATTAAATATTACCGAACCACCGAGAAAAGCGTTGAAACAGGGGAAGACACAACTGTTTCTGTTTCTGTTTCTCTCTTCTTCGGACACAAACAGGCCTAGTCATTTTTATATGAGCCCTCACGCCACCCCGCCCATCCGTCCTGAAATCCCGGTTTTGCCCCTGTCCCTCTCACTCCTCTTTCCACAAGAATTCATGCCCTTAGTTTAAGAAAAAGGGTGTTTTAGTCGTTCCATTATTTAGCGAGGGAAGCAGACAGAGGGGTATAACAGTAAACAGACGGAAACTTACTTATTTTTGGATTAAATTGTGGCTAACCAAAATAGTGACTGACTCATTACGATGTTGCCACGTAAAAGGTAGAGATATTTCTAGCAGGTCAACGGACAGGAACATGCTTGCACCAAAGATACGGGTGTGTCACACACACGGAGGATTGATACCCAGCCAACGGCAGCAAACTTTTTGAAAATCTGGCCGCTGGGTACAGCCGCTAAATGGAAATATTACAAATACTAATTAATATATAAATTGTTAATTAATGGGTGGATGATAGTAATTCTCCCTCGATAATTTATTCTTAATTATTATTTATTTTTATCGTTTTAGTCGCAGCTTCCGGGGGATTAAATAATAATAATAATAATAATAATAATAACTCAGACGCGGTTACGCAACTTGTCGTACGCGGAGAGAGCGACACAGGACGCGGTGGCTTTTCACGCTGTTGTTTCAAGTCTTTATAGGTTTGCCCTTGTTATTATTTCAACTTTCCTGTAGAGCCCACTCCGCCTGTTTTGCCTTTTTGGCGTTACGCTTGATTTTTCTGCATTGATTTTTTTTTTCTTTTTACTAAAAATTAAAGCTAAACCCCCCCCCTTTCTTTTCATTAAAAAAGAGGGAAGATAAATAAATAAATAGAAAATCCCCTTTTTCTCTTCCTCAATGACTCATCCGCATTCGACGAGAAAATTTCAAGAGAGAAACGTGGAGAGTACAAACCGTATACTAGTGTAAAAAAAGTAAATAAAAATAAAATTTTAGTCTCTCAAAGTAATTAATACTTTTTTTTTTCCCGAAATTTATACATGAAAAATGAACAGAGGGAACTCATCTTGCCCTTGTTTTTCAATTGTGAGATGCTTTAAACGCTTGAAGAGCAAACGCGCTGTAATTCTCTCGTAACCAATGATATTACAATTTGCAATCATGGGAGCCTTGATTTTCTTCGATATTTTTCATTTAGGTTTAAAAAAACAATTAAACCATAGCCAGCTGACATGGCGATTTAATCTAACTGGGGTTACGCTTAAATACTGGTTAACGCAAGTCAAGGTTGAGTTCCCCTCAGCGTTGTCTCTGTCTCTGTTCCGCGTATGATGATATAAACATCGAACTTCTTAATGCATCAGAACAACGCCACCGCGTAAGACAGCCAAAAAGAGCTAGACCTCTCTTGAAAAATAGTTCGGAGAAAAATAATAATAATAATTCTTGAGAAAGAGTTAGTGGGCAAATCAATAAACCTCCATCTCAAAATGCAATTATAACTCAGACCAAGGTCCCCAAGAGATGATGAGATGATCAGTTGAGGCACTAGAATAGTTGATCAGTCAGTGTGTATATATATATATATATATATTTGGGTATTAATTTTAGTTGAAATTCCTATACCAATATTTGTCCTTAAAAATTCGGGATTTATGCGAAAAATAGTGTTAAGATAAAGTTCTAAACTTGTTAATACCAAGGCAAAACATATGAAAATGCCACCCGAACTCAACAGTATTTAGATAATAAATCTTATTTATAGAAAATGTTAAATAAAGACATCAACCTTAACTCTAATTTCACAACATTGAGAGAAAAGTATTTTAAAAAAAAAAATGACGTGATGTGAATAGCGCCCAGTCCACGAAAGCGTAGAGATCCGACAGGACATCTGTTCCCCATAAAATGGGATGGTAAACAAAACGCACTTTCCCAGTCAGCAAGGAAACAACTAGGCCACATTACACTCGTTTATAATGTCGAAGGGAAAGAAGAGAAGTTTTGATCCTCCAACTTTAAGCCAAGTGGGTCTCTAGAGTTAGACAATCAGAGATTCGCAATTCAACGGGTTACAGTTAGACACCACTGTTATTCCGCCAGAGAGGTGACATGAATTTGTATCGTCACAGCTATAAATGAGAATTTCCGCATATCTTATAAAATCAAATTTCACCGTTTTCGTTCTGCTCGCCATTTATATACTGGTTTAGATGTTGGTTGCACAATCTCATCTTCGCGCAGCTTGCGCTTTCGACCATTTTTCTGGATAATAAAAGGCATTTTTATCATCAAAGCTGCGTGCATAACCCGAGAGTAGGCCAATGTAAATGCAGCTTGAGACATTCATACCTGTAATTCCTTCTGCAATGCCATATCCATAT
Source organism: Bruguiera parviflora (assembly GCA_019804595.1). Taxonomy (NCBI): domain Eukaryota; kingdom Viridiplantae; phylum Streptophyta; class Magnoliopsida; order Malpighiales; family Rhizophoraceae; genus Bruguiera; species Bruguiera parviflora. Next base: position 1,340,439 of record CM034050.1, read on the forward strand.
ACAGTTTCTCCAGCTGATTTGCTCTGTTCTTTCGTGCCTCTAGCTCCCTGTAGGAACCGGCCATTTTTCTGCACATGAAAACAGATCACAACAGACAGGATGCAACTGGTGAATCCTTGAATAAAGAGATGCACAAGGGTTCTGTAGAATAATGGATTAAGTCTGTCCATTGCTGCTACTGCCACCCAGAGTTCCTCCTTTTTGGGGTTTTTTTTTTTTGGTTGGGGGGGGGGGGTGGTGGGGGTAGCACAAAGTGAGGCCCCAAGGGAAAGTGATTCGTCAGTCTCACAGAGCGTAACAGTTCCTCTTACCTCTTAATGAAATCAGGGACATCCACAGAAGCAGTCGTCGCCACTTCATTTTCAGAAGAATGTGACTTTATCTCTTTAGCCTCCTGTCTGCAATAGGCACACTAAGGGAAAAATGAAGGAAAAAGAAACTCTAGCATAGTTACAAGCAATCTAGCAGGTCAAAATGAAGCGCCATGCAATTGTAAAGAGAGGGGAACGGACAGACCCTAGGCTAAGAATTCATTAAAAATACCATAGGAAAAGATATTATATGGCAAGGGCTTAAAAAAATCTTTCAATTGAAAGAGAAGAACGAAAAATAAAAACAAGATGAAAAGCTTCACAGCAGTACACAATTAGGATACAGGCAGAGAACAATTGGCTAAGCCCACAAAAGCAGGTTCCCTAGCATTATCAAATCATAAAGAATATAGTAGCTAGCAACTATATTTTTCTATTGAAAGTCAAAAGTAGATTCCAAAAATTCAGAAATTTAACACTTGTGAACTAAGAATATGTATTCAGACCAAAAGAAAATTCCAATACAACTTTTTCATTTTCTTTTTATGGTTCAAACATTCTGCATTTGCTGGTTGGAGACCATAGTGCCATACACTAGGAAATGTAGGTAGCATTATTTTGTTTCAATCATTGGGTTCTATGATTTTTCATGTTCTCTGATATGTTACTGATCATTTTATGCGCTCAAAAACCTGAGTCAAATCTTGACTGACTGCATCAAGCCCTGTACTAAAGCTTAATGATCATGAGATGCAGAGCAATATGCAAGTTCAGCACTATAAAATCCCCTTGTTATCAGCAATAAATAATATTGGTGCTAGAGCATCCAAGCTGTAAATATAGATACAAACATATCACCACAAAATCAAAGACAAATGCGATAATGCAAGGCAATAAGGTCAGGTTTTTTGGGGGACGGGGGAGAGGAGAATGAGGTATTCAAAACTTCAAGAAATTTTGCAGATTAACAACCATTCATTTGCTCTCAAATGCTAGTCTGGTAACTGGCAGGTTACATCCAAAAGTGACAAAATTCAACAGACAGTGCGATTTCAGAAGAAGACAACAATAAAAGTTCAGGAAAACCAAACCTGTCTTCAGCATAGTAAATATGCCTTTTTGAGGGCCGAGTATCAAGAGAGTGCAATGTCCCACTAAGATTTTCAATTTTCTGGACACAAAAAAGGATTTTGACTTTGCAATCAAGAGCCAATCAGGTCCATATTAACAGAAACTGGATCTTAAAGTTATAATTATACAATTCACCTTTTTCTCACTCTGCAATTTCTGAAGAACATATCCTATGTCTTGAGTCTTCATTAACATGAGTTCTTCTTGAGTGTACTTGTTTGCCTCACTCCTAATGCAAATGGGAAAACAAGAATATCACATTCAAGAAAAAAAAGCAAAGCATTCAGGCAATTTCCATCATGCGAATGACTAAGCTCATTCAATCCAAAGACCAAAATCCCATATGCATGTTCGTATGCTCACATTTTCCAGACCATCAAAGGTTGAAAAAAGTTATTTTGGCAAAAAGAAACAATTTAACAATGAACAAAAGTTTAAAAGGCTGAAACATAAAAACTTACTCTGGCCGATGAACTCCATCAATGGTTCTAGTTTTGATCATCTTGAAATAAAATTCGTCAGGATTCCTGAAAGCGGCTTTCTCCCTAAGCCTCTGTGATCCAAAGGCATACCCATGACTAAGCATTGTTGAAAAATAAGAAGGCCAGCCGTGCTTCAAAGGAAACAATGATCATGAACATTACCTGTAAAGTCTCCTCCTTCTTGTGATAAGCTTTCGCGCGAATAACATAGTCTTTGTGCTTCTCAAGAAGCCCAAATTTCTTCCTTGAATGCCTGCCCAAACCCAGATTTTACAACCCAGAAAAAACCACTAATTAAGAGAGCTAAAAAATAATAATAATAAAAGAAAGATATTCAATAAAAGGGTAATGGAGACATACGGTTGAGCTCGCTCCTTGTGCGCCCTTCTAGGAATAGCGTTCCTAAAAGACGACATTTTTCTTACTGGAAAGCCCCCCCCCTCTTCTGTTTTGAATACGAAGATGAAGAATTTTAAATTAAGGCAAGGAAACGTGGTTTGCAGGCTTGCAGTGGCGGCAATGCGTTGTCGTTGTCAGGAAAGTGATTCAACAAAGATGGATTGGGATTGGGATGGGGGATTGGTGGATGAACGTCGGGGTTTCGTTAGCCGGAGATTGCCTTTTGTGGCGATTCAGTGATCGAATCAAGGTTTTTGGCTATGGCGGTGAGATTGAGATTAGGGTTTATCGGTATAGGGCTTGTGTTTGCAAGTACAACCAACCGACCGACCGACCAACCACTGGAGACTTTTCTTCTCTGGGTAGTCTTGATTAAGGTGTTTTAGTCTGCTAGTGTCCAAATTTGCTGGGAAAATAAAATTCTGGCCCACAGTTGTTGGGCCAACATTTTGTGAAGAGCGACCGTAGGCCGAAACAGGGCCATGGGCGAATGGGCCAGCTTGCGTCCGCAGAAGCTCTAAGCCCCAATTTCCAGAAATCTGTAATGTATTTGGCATTGGTAGTTTGATCCGACCACTGGGGCATTACGACCATCCGCCCTCCCAAACTCACAGCCTCCACGGTAGAATTCCAGCGGCAATGCTTGAAACCTGTAATTGTGGACACCGTGGCAGCACCAATCATTTATCTTTGGTCTCCACGAGGAAGTCTCTTGGGAGCTTGCTGTCCCACGTCTGCCTCTCATAACTTGCTACGGTGCTACCGTGCATATTGACTCTTACGTTTATTTTATTTTATTTTTTATATGCCCGTTTCATTTCTAACTTTATGTCAAATATTGATACAACCCATTATCAATATTTGTATTTCTCTATTCGGACTTAAGGGACTAACACTTGCCAATTTTAGACTCCCTTACCTTTCAAAAAAATAAAAAAAAAAGTCACCCCCTTTAGGCCCAGATATAGCTCTTCCAATTGCCCAGTGCCTAGGGCCATCTATCATATAACCTATACAAATATAAGAAAAATAAATAATAGAGACGATATTCAAAATTCTAGATACAAAATTTATAAAACAGCTACTTTATGTAAGCAGTCTTATGCAAACATCATGTTTTGGCTCGAAGATGCTGACGCCATAGACTTGCTGGTCCAAGTACATGGGTAGCATGGTCGGTCCGACTGTCCTCAAAGGCCGGGTCTTGGCCGCATCCAATCCACTACCCGTTAGATATACAGCACAACGAACCAGAAAGGCTCGAGACGCAAACCAAAATCAAACCGGCCGTAATCACACTAGTAGGAATACGCAGATCTATACCCTTTTGTTCCGGCTCATAAAAAGTGTGCAACCAAGGTTGGAAAATTCAAAATTGACCCACGTCCAGGACTCCGAAATTTTAGCTTCCGAAAGTGGAAGTTAGATCCACCAGCGATGCACGTGCTAACATACTATTAACAGTACAAGACTGAGTGAAGAACCTCGCCCCCATCCATCCAACTTCTTGGCAACATCGAGAATGGAATGGGATGGACAGGGATATCACCAGACAGCGAGGTCCATGGGCTTTCCTTTCTCCTTTTTTCGAATTACTCTCGAACACAAGAATCCGAGCTCTTTTGAGTACAAATGCCCAACGACGGTTTAATTTCTTGGACTTCCTAAGTTGGGAAAGAACAAAAATGACCAGACATTTGCTCTGTGACTTCGTTTTGAGACCCACGTATCTATCATTCTTTTACTTCTTATGTTTTTCGAATTATAGATACATCCATCTACGCGTATTAATTTGAGTATCAATATCGAGGACGTCGTCCCCTGGTCATTCAACGAAATTTTACCATGAGATGAAATCATTGGTACAGCCTCCCCTTTTTTTAAAAACACATTTAAAAAAACCCAGTTAATTTAAACTAACACCGTTTCTTACTTCTACGGAACTATTTTCTTGTCTCATTAATTTTAGGAAAAGCTTACGAAGAACGCCACCGAGAAAACAACATGAATTTTGAAAGAAATAATCGGACAGATCGTGAAATGCCAACCTTCCGTATAGGACAATTCTGTCGCTGTTCCAGCAGACCTGCTGTCTATTTCAAGGACTTACATGCAAAGGAATCACATTCCCAGGGCAGCACATCTGCCAAGTACTTTGACAATTAGAATGACAGTTGTGTCACCCCGCCAACTCACATTTGAAGCATTCATGTCCAATAGGGGGTGCACTCCCAATACTACAATTTGAAGCTACGAGTTCTGATTCATTTGTTCGTAAAAGTTTACTTACGTGGTTGAAAATTGTGTGATGGAGCAGATTGAAAGCCCGGGACACCCATAAAATAAATTAGCTGTATTTCATGTAGGACTTGAAAAACAGGTACTAACTATGAACAGCATCCCAAAGGATGTATATAGTAAGATTGGGCAAAATAAATGCAAAAGTAAACAGTCTCACCAAGATACGTCGGAAACAAGTCCATATGACAGTGAATATACGAGTACATGTTTTCGTGAACATGGGCAAAATATAACTAAAGCCCAAACAGAGGCTACAAGATCACGTGGGAGCGTAAAGATAGCTTGTTCATGTAATACTTGAGGATGTACAGCAACGATCGATCAGTTTATATCAATACTGGAAATATGCATTTGGAAACCAAGCTACAAGCAAATATGGGTCAGTTATGGTGACTTGAGTGCGCAAAATTCATACTTAAATATTTATCAGGGATGACTATATAGGATTGGAATGAAGGCCTCTGAAAGGTTCAAAGGGATACATAGGAGAAAATAAAAGACATTTAAAAGCCTCTCTTGTGACCATTAAGACAGAAAATTAAGATCAATTAAGATAAATGTTGTGGATTTTCGGGAGCAGCAGATTGAAATTGGTGCATGCAACTAAATTTGCCACTAGGATGAGCTCAAATGTACGAGGGAATTAGTGATTATAAGTAACAATGGGGTGAGTTCAAATGCAAATTATAGTAACCAAGGCATGAATTCAAGGCAACCACGGTACTGTGAATAGCAATCCAATTACTGTTGCGGGTAGAATTAGGGCAAAAATGGAGGAGAGAGGCCAGAACCATGTGCCCAAGAATGCAAGTTCCGATGGAAAGAGTAAGGAGAAGAGGGCAGTTAAGAAGGCTAGGCAAATGTAACTTCCCTAATTGGATCACCCAATATATTAAACTCCCTAATCAAAAGATGGAGAACCTAAGCATTCATGAGGAACAGACAATTAAATGGCAGATTCCGAGCAACTTCTAAATAACAATCCATTCCTATTTCCTGATATAATTCCCAATAGCAATCCTTTTTAGTGAATAATAAAAAGGTTTCCATTGGTCCTCTATTACAAACTGAATCCTTTATGGTTAGACACACTTATCAGCCACCATCACATTGCTTTCAACATGACACTTCACTCTTTTTCAGGTCTGCTCATTGCCTCATTTGATGTCACGCAGAATAGTGAATCAACATTTGTTTAATTCAACTAGAAGACAAACTACAATACTCTATGCTAAGTTCCTTACCTTTGACTCCATTGCACGCACCTTTTTTCTTCAGCTTGGTGGCAAGTGAATTTACTGTGGTGACTGATATTTTAGTTTCTGAATAAGAATAAAAAACATCCAAAAGGGACTTTTTTCTCCAAAAGTAAACATTCTCCCAAAACATTTTGTCAAACTTCTACAAATATCCTCTGAAAAATATTGGGCACTATAGAAAAGATACATCAACTTTGTCCCAGTAAAACATCCCAGCAAATTTAACTAAAAGACCATAATCAAACACTTTATCATTTTAATCTACCATCGAAAACCTCTCCCAATTCAAAGACCCAAACAACTCTCCCAGAAACAGTGCAATTATGCAAACTTAAAAAAGGCTCAAGAAAGCCAAAAAATACAAATTTATGAGAATTGCACATTAAAACTGTTTCCAATAAAACAAGAGACATCACAAATAACACGCATGACTTATGGCATCTAAATACCAGGCATAACAAAAAGAGAAAACACCAAGCAAAACCATTCAAATCATTGCAGTATCGAAATATGATGGGCAAAAAAGTCATTGCAATATCCAAGTCATTTTAATAGTCCAGTGTGTAAGGAAAATGCTTCAAATAAAACCTCAATCTAATGCCAAAGGGTGATCAAAATAGAATTGAATAATAATAATAATAATAATAATAATAATATTTATTAAGATCATAAAAGAGCAAGAAATCAAGGTTTTAAGATACCCATTGTAAAGAAAGGAAAAGAAGAATGGTAGAATAACCCAATATAAAAACATTCATATTAAAGGGGAAATATAAAAGCATCACAAAACTGAAAAATAGCCATCAATTTCTAGCAGTTTAAGCAACATTTAAGCACAATAACAGAAATATGAAACATTATTTTTGTTCAACTCACAAAGCACATAAATTTATTCTTGAAAGTAGTCAAATGTTCCCAAAGATTTTAAAATCAAGTGTCAAAACTCAAAAGTACATCATTTGAAGAGAAAGGATGAGGAAAGGAATAAAACTAGGTAGAGAAAACAGAAACTTCATTTGACATTTTTCAGATTGTGGCTATCACACTAGCCAAAAAGTCACTTTTGATCATAATATAAAGACTTCATTTGCATATGCTCCATAAACTTCAGATGAATCAGCATGCCAGTACCTTAAATATCTGCAAAATGAGTGAGACCATAAAGAAACAATTTCAAAAATAAAAAATGGTTTTGCAACCAAAATTTTCATAAAATGGTTTACAAAATCAATAAAATACCCATTTAATGTTTAAACAAATATCAAACAACCATTCAAACATGTTTTATGACAAGTCTATGATGAATGCCTACCAGTTAAATAAACAATTCTAAAGACTATAGTCCCAATTTGTGCTAGTTGAAGCAAAAAGGGAAATGCAAGCAACCTCCTATAAGTTCAAACGTAAAGAAACACTCACCTTTAAGAAGGAAAACAGGCCTGGAAAATCATAAGAAGACACAAGGTGAGTTACAATCACTATATTAATTAAAAAGGAATATGAAAGACTGAAGCTATATCACAGTTAACGATGTAGTACACAAATTATTATAACCAAGTAATGCAACAAAGCCCTTAGTAAGCGCTAATAGAAAAGGGCTCTATGAATACCATATAATCTGCAATGGTTATATGTATCAAATTAGATTGAAGTGTCTATAGGCATTCAAGTTGGACAATCTAAAATCTTTGACTATGTCAATCCATGAGACATTCAGTAATGCAGGAAAGGGAAAAATCAGCATATACAAAGGATAGATTTACCTGTAATGGCCAAGGGGACACTTAGTGACCCATATAAGGAGCAGCGCCACCATATTGCCCAGCAGCATGCTGTCCTCTTCCAGAACTCCCCTGCCCCATCTGCTGATTTGGATATCCAACCTGTAATCCTCCCTGATTTCCATACACACCCATAAGTCCGGGACTTATAGTTGCCTGGTTCGCATATGCACCTTGCATTCCAGTTGTTGGTACAGCCATACCACTCTGGTTCATGCCCGGGGCAGAGCCTAGAGTCCCGAGCAGATTAGTCAATCCCAATCCTGCCCCTTGAGAAGCAAGCAATGCTGTCAGCGCCTGTCCAAGTGCAGGATTCAAAGCAGGTGCAGCTGCAGCAGCACCCTGGGTAAAACCAATCCCCTGTGCAGCCGCAGGTGCCATCAAGTGAGGCGGTGCAGGAGCAGTTACACCAGAATAAGCAGGATTATTATCATTCCTCTGCACGTTATGATGATGCTGCTGTTGCTGAAGTTTGTTGGATTTCGGACCATCAACAGCTTTTTGGCAATTCAGAACCTGGCCCTCAAAGTTCTTGTGCGGCTCTTCAAGAGCCTTCTTGGCACCCTCGATGGTCTTGTACACAAACAAGCAAAACCCCTTGGGCCTTCCAGTGGCCTTATCAAGCCCCAATGGACCTTCCTCAAGCTCTCCATACTTTGAAAAGAACGCGGTCAGCTTCTGGGGATCCAATTCCGCCCCAACATTGCTCACATAAATCTTCCTCTGAGTATACTCGGAGACGGAATGTGCCCCTGACGCCAGACTGCCGGCACCACTCCCAGAGGTGGGAACTGGACCAATTGAAGCCAGCTGGCAGGCAGTCATCCGATTACCGATCTTCTTCTGCGGCTGCATGAGGGCCTTGCGGGCCCCACTTCGCTTCTTAAACAAAATAAATCCATAGCCCTTTGACTTCCCAGAGACCTTGTCGCAGACGGCCTTGCAGTCCTCGATCTCGCCATAAGGCTTGAACGCGTTCATCAAGGTCTCAGCGTTGGTATCCCAGCCGAGGCCATGGACGAAGATCTTCCGGTGGACAGGATCCTCATCGGCCACCCTGCGGATGCGGTCCGCCACGTCCCTGTGCTTATCCGCCGCTTCCTGTAGCAAATTGAGCAGCTGCTCCTTGCTGAACGGTTCCAGAAGCTTCTCTACCGGCTCATCATCTTCGTCATCTTTACCCTTCGCCGCCGTCCCTGAAGAGGAGTTGCTATTGACAGAATTCCGATTCTTCTCCTTCACATCCTCTTCCTCCTCTTCCTCTTCGTCATCGTCCTCTTCTTCCTCTTCCTCCTCCTCCTCCTCCTCCTCCTCTTCCTCCTCCTCCTCCTCCACCTCCACCTCTTCTTCTTCTTCAACTTCTTCCTCGTACTCCTCTCCCACGACGTGTTCTTCACGCGCCGCAATCTCTTGTTTCAGTTTTTGTTTAGTAGCTACTTCTTGTTGTTGTTGTTGCTGCTTCTTAGGGGGTTCCGCTGGCTCGGCGGTTTTGGAATCTTGCTTTCTCTTCTTAGCCATTGTCAGCTCGCGGCTATGCCTAATCAGCGCATTGACGAGCACCAGAGAGCACCAGAGAATGGAGTTCTTGCTTTTGCAGGAGAAAATAATCTAATGCATCCGTTTGGGCTAGCTAGGGTTTGAGCACGCGTGCCCACAAAATGGAATAGAGCTTCTCTGTCTATTGACGTCATGAAATTGGGCCTTTAGGGCCTATTTCGGCGATAAAAATGTTTGGGCTGCAGGAGAGTCTTCCAGAGTCCAAATCTATTTATAGTGTGGTTCGGCCTTTCCCAATTGCTTTTTCTGATGGGCTACCAGAGAGTGCGGGCAACTGCTCCCCAAGTAGCCATTGTATTATTAAAGGAGAAGGTAAGATTCAATTTTTTTTTTCTTTTTAATCTCTTATATATATATATATATATATATATATATAATGCTTAATTTTTAATATCCAAAAATTAAAAAAATTAATTATTTTCCTAACCATCATGCTAGTTTATTATTTCAAAATCTTTTTACAAAAATATATAGACTTTAATTACGATATATTGAAAAGATATATATTTTTATTAATATTGGTGAGGTATTACAAAATTAATTTGTGATCTCTAAGTTGTAATAAAATAATAATATTTTTTTATTTTTCTAATTTCATGAATTTTTTAACAAATAAAATAGAGAGAGGTTCATAAAATTCAAATCGAAATAAAAAAAATATATTCCACACAAAAACGTTAAATTCACTAAAGTGGCTGGTTCTCTTGAAAAGCGGAGAAGAAAAAAAAAAAAAGGGGCCGATGGTGATGTGGCGGTGTCTCCAGGGCCAAAACGGAGATAACACACACATGATCGCGAGAAAATGAAGTCAAGCAGCAGCGGAAGCGAGGAGCCTGTACTAAAAGGCCCGGCCAAAAACAGAATCGCCATAGTGACCTCTCACATAGTCGCCGCCACCATGGCTTCTGAGAAGGAGGCTGCTCTGGCCGCCGTGCCTTCCGATTCTCCTACAATGTAATCGTATCCCTTTTCTATGTCAATTTTCCTTTCATTTATCATTTCTATTTGTTACGCTCTTTAGAGCTTTCGTTTTTCTTTTTCTCGATTATGTAAGTTTCTTGCTTTTCCGATCAAGATTGAAGTCCTTTAATCCCCTTTTTTTTTTATGTGGTTCCATTTCAGTCTATGTAATATGTTTTCAAAGCAGTGACTATTCTACTCAAGATATTGTGTATTGATGGTGATTTTGTATCTACACTCGCTGCTTGCTAGTGTTTTGGGGGGTTTGTATGGTTCGATCTTGTTGGTACTTTTAAGTTTATGAAAGAGATGTGATTTCTTTCTGAGCATTCGGGGACGGGAGAATTTGGGTGGTTGAAAATGTCCTTTTTGTTACTGTTAGAATGTTATTGCCTTTTACTGAAGAGAATGCAGTCGTGGGATGGTGTGATATGGTGGGAAGTTTGAATGTATATAGGGAAGGCAGAAAGAAACATCACCTTAAGGATCATTTTAATGTCAGATGCTTGTAGAGCGGGACCACTAGGAGGAATTTTTCTAGAACGCAAAAAGTGTTCGGAATTTCCTTGAGAGAGCTTCCCCTGGTAAATAGCCTTTGGGATAATAGTGTTGATCTGCTTGTGTGTATGTGTGGCTTGTCGCTCTTGTGGAGTCAGTTTACTTTGTCCTCTTTGGAATCCTGTGCATTTTCTGGAGTCTTATTCAGGTTTCTAAAATGCGTTTTATACCTCAGAACTACTCCAGACATTGGAATTTTATTTCATATTAAGAATTTCTCTTAGCACATTGGCCATGGACTGTTTATATGATGTTTGATTTGCAGATTCGACAAAATTATCAACAAGGAAATCCCATCAACTGTGGTTTATGAAGATGACAAGGTACTTTCATATTTCTTACTTTTCAATTGAATCTTTTTTTATTTGTCATTTATCTTTTTGTGGACCTTTTTTTATTTCTAATTTTTAGGTGATTGAATTTCCTGGACTCGTTTTCTCCTTAATTGTTATCTGCTGTTTGTATCTTGTTTAAATCAAACTGTTTTGAAGGACCACGACAAGTTTTTAGTGTTAAATCTTGCACGTGTTGCATTGTTTTGCACTTGGTTATTTTTCTATATCCATTACTAGCTATATGGCAATTTGCTTTCCTCAGGAATATATTTTGGTTTGGATTGCATTTCTGGCTTTGCTATTTACTCTGCTTTCTTCTGTTTGTTTGTTTTGTCAGGTCCTAGCCTTTAGGGACATTGCTCCCCAAGCCCCAACCCATATTGTAATCATTCCCAAGATAAAGGATGGCTTAACTCAACTTTCTAAGGTATTCTTGTGTTAATTGAGTTTTCTACATTCCCATAGCAAAGAGGATTTTGAATGCTCCGCTTATTCATTACCACTTTGGTTTACACTACCAAAAATGGAGCTAAGAATCTCTTTATATGACTACTTTGTTTAGTCAACCCTCATGGTAAGGCTGATTTCTCACTACTTCCCCAACCTTATTTATTGGGTTAATTAACACCATCGTGGAATTGTAGATAGTTGAGTTGCCGTTTATTAGTTGATTTTTTCTGTTAATTTTAATTTTTGGATTTTGATTCCTGCACCAGGATGAATGAATTTGTAGGATAAGAGATGTGAGATTTATTGGTTTTGTTTCTATTAATGACAGATGCACAATGACACAATGCCATGTCATTCAAAACTTCCCAACTTCTGAATCGGGGGATGAAAGCCCTGATTTCAGTTTTTATGCTGACATGTTTTGTCAGGAGTCTTCATAATTGGCTGGGTTGGAGTAGAAGTTACTATTGATTTACCTTTCATTAGTCCATCACCCAACCTTGTAGGATTTTTGTGTTAAATATCTGCAGGTTAGACATTTAGATTCCACCAAACTTCATGAACCATTAGAGTTTTCAGTCTTTCTGTGGTACTTTCTGTTTACTTGGTCATTAGAACAATTAGCTGCATATGCTGACATGGTACAACTGAACAAATCTATGTCTTTAAGCTACCTAACTAGTTGTTGAGCATTTGGGGATTACTAGGTTATCTCTGATGTAATATTAATGACATCATGGAGCTTTGCTTCCTAGGCTGAGGAAAGGCACTGCGACATCCTTGGTCGTCTACTCTACACTGCTAAACTTGTTGCCAAGCAGGAAGGACTTGCAGATGGCTTCAGGATTGTGATTAATGATGGACCAAATGGATGTATGTCAGTCTTCATTTTATTGAAACTTGAATGCAAATATTTGTACAGAGATTTCAGAGAATTATTTTGAGGCCTTATTAATGATCCAAGCTGTTATCTTGCAGGTCAATCTGTCTATCACATTCACGTCCACCTTCTTGGAGGACGCCAAATGAACTGGCCACCTGGTTAAGATGGAGTCCTTATGTTACTGACCACGTCAGCCGGCAAAGATTTCCATTATCATTGTGCCTTGGTACTCGAATTTTAGAAAGAACTAGCTTCTTGTTAATATCAAAAAAATAATGTGTAACGAAGTGCATCAGGGTAACAGACCTCCAGAACCAATCTGAAGGCGGATGTTTTGAATGGCAATATCTGGTTTAATAATTGAGGTTGGACTTTTTTTTTGTTTTTTCGGTCACGTCCAACTGATAGTACAATTGATATGATGGAACCAAGTTGGAGAGTTTGCCCTTTGAGATTCACGAGCGGTAGAGCTTTTGGTTCCAGCAACGTGAGACATTGTTACGTCCAAATTGCGAGTTGCCCTTACTTGTTAACGAGTTCAATGGAAAAAATTCTCAAAAGGCTAGTCATGTATTTATTTATTTATTTTATTGATGCCTCTATATGTAGCGAACCAGTTCTCGGTGGGCTAATTTACCAAGCACGATCGACCTGGTTGTAGCACATCTCCAACGAGAAACTGTCATGCATTTTGAGGCTTCTGAAGGATTTATGTGCCGGTACCAGCGCATAAACTCGGGTAAGACTCGCGTATTGGACAATTTTCCATCCAAAGCTTACGATGCTAAACAAAGTAAGCCCCCCCAAAAATAGTAGAAGAAGAAGCAAAAGGTTCACAACCAATTCTATTGCAATGGTCAAAAAAATAAAAAAATAAAAAAACTTAGAAAACAATCCGCAACTTGGTAATCGGTTGGAGAACGGGAAATTCGTTCTGCTTTTTTTGTATTACTGGACCAATGCAAAACTGTATAATCGTGGGCCTGTCATCGCCATGAGGTCTTTAAGAGCAAGGTCCACTTTGAAAAGTCGAGCTGAACTCTGAAGTTCATCTGCCTTGGCAGCGAAAAAGGGATCTAAACCATTCAATCAGAGGGAAGAGAGTTAAAGAAACCATTTTAGGGAGTGAATTGTCAAAATGATTTCCATCAAATGAAGGCAATCTTAGTTGTCTCTGAAGTAACCAGCTTGTACGCGTGTGTGACGAAAATTGGATGAACAAACATAAGATTGCCAACATAAGGAGTTGGTACGGTGGATGATGAGCATTATCATGCTGAGTGCGGCACGTACGTTTTCTTCATAAGACCAAAGGCAAAAGGAGACTCGCACCGTTAGAAGAGAGAAGCTGCCAGTTACCCTCTTTCTTTTCATTTCAACTAAATCTTTGCCCCAAGCTTTATTTGATTGGCTGTTAACTTGAAGAGTTAAGTGGACATGCAAGTTGACTCTGGTTTACTAACTCAAATAGCTCAAATATGAGTTAGTAGGTCCCAACACTTGGCGATTTAAAAATCCAAGGTTGTGCAACAACGAATTTGGACTCCATTAACAGCCGAGAACATAATCAAAATTGAAATGCTAAGTTGATAATTTATCTCAACCTCCAACAGTCAAGTGAGAGTGAGCGAGTAAGAGATAACTTGGTCAAAATGTTGTGCTGTCCTCGTCTAGGCTGCTTCCAAACTACTCGTCATGTCTCCACTGTTTTGCGAACTCCATAGTGGAAGTAAATGAATTGGATTAATATCTGTCCAGGTTAAGGTTCTGCACAAAATGGAAAACAGTATGTGCATTGATGATCTCCCCCAGGAATTCAAAGGCCTCGCTGTCCCTATTGATCTGATTCAAAAATAGAATGAGTAACAATTCACAAGGATACAAAAATGTCCAGCAGCACGCAGCCTCCCGCATCCACCAGCCAAGGCAAATTTGGTCTGATTTTTGACCATTCCAAGCTACTGACAAGTATGCTACGAGATATTTTCAGAGAATAAAGAGAGTGAAGAGCAAAGAACATAAAAAGTTAGAAGCTTGGAGGTATGCGTTACAGTCTGAAGTTGACAAAGAAGATGACAAAACACCATTCACCTCGCTACATATGTGGCATTTCCGGCAAGGGCGAACAGGAACATTAATGGATTGAGGCCCTAAATAATCAGAGAACAAAATCTTACATTAAGTCAACATACTCTTAATGTTTCCCGATCCACCCTCACTTGTTGACTACCAGACCCATGTAGGTAGTCGGCCTTTCTAAGTGGGGGACAAATACAGCAAACTCCCAAAAGTTGGGGAAGGTAATTGATTTTGGCTAGGTGAAAGATGACAGCTGCATTTGTACCACATAGCAATCACTAAGGTACCTACGCGATGATACAATTATGAAGGAGAGCACACTTACCTCAACATTGCCCCTCTCGATCTGCAAAATATCAATGAAGTGAATAAATTTGGATTCAGTTTCACAGATACAATAGACAATAGCCGGGCTCCAAAAGACAAACCAATAAAAATTTTATAAGATTAGCTTGAAGCAAATTAAGTTTCAGGAATTAATTGGTGGACCATCAATTATCCCATGCCATATATGGAAACAAAGAAGATACCAGCTGGCTATAAGGAAAGAAACCATGCATCCAACTTTCAAAGAAGCAACATACACTGCTTTGCCCATGCAGGGAAGCAACATAGCGAAGAGATTCATTTCATTCAGCTAAGGCCTAGATGCTTTTACTAGCTTGCTGGCTAGACATCCCGAGCAAAGACTTCAGGCCACACTCTATTTAGCTTCATTGTGATGAATAGAGAAAGAGTATTGCACAGAAATACTTCTAAATTTTACTCACAGGTAATCTTACATTTAAGCAAATTTGAGGAAGTCGTCCACCCATGTAAATGGCTGCCATTGCCCAACCCATTAAGCCACCAATCGTGCTGCCTCCTCCGACATCGTTTTCAGGTGACATTCCTCCACTCACCTGAGATTCAATTAACAGTTCTAAGATTTGCGCTCTACTTCTCAAATAATTTCCTGCTTGAAAGAGCATGCAAAGAATCAAAATGAAATCTGAACCATGGGGAAGAAGGTTCTAACAAGAACCCTTCCTAGAGCCATCGAGTCACCATCTCACACACACACACACACCATATCTTGAGTTTCATCTCGCACAATCATCAATGATTTAATTGGCTAATCAATTGTTCAATACACACAACCAAAAGTGAATAAATCACAGCTTGATCTATTTGCTCTGCAATTTACTTTACAGGTGGCGCATAATGGAAACCCATCTTTGGCTACCTGCAAAATCTTTCTTCCTACTTGCATCACAAATCCATGCTTTCTATCTTTGAACGCCGCATCAACCCCGTTTTTTGCAGATTGATGAAGATTCAAAGTGCCAAAAAATGTAATTCCACAGACCTGAAACATGAAATCAAAAGATTATACCCTACTTGAGTAACATGACTTTATAAGAAAAAAAATGATGGTAAACTTGATTAGAGGGTTTATATATGAGGCTGACCACACATAGCATGGGTTTTATGTTCAAAGATGGCTCAGATTGAGTAGAAACACCTCCATCAATCAAGGGCTCTTCAATTGAATTGCTGAATGATCTAGGCGCCATTCTTTGTGCTAAAATGGATCCTGCGGTGGGACTATGACAGCTTGAAAGGGATCTTGCTGACCTGATGGATTCAAAAAAAAAAAAAAAAAAAAGAGGCAATGGAAGGTTAACAGGAGTGCCAAATCAATTTTGGAATAGGAGCATGGGTCAATTAATTTAGGTAGTCATCTTTTGAATTGACTCAGGAGCATCTGTACAATTTGCTTGAATTGTCTTACAAGGAATCAACTCTATTCATCCTTCAAGAATTCTCAAAAAGATATGCAAGCATGTTTGTGAGAGAATGAGTGCCTGAGTGTGCGTTAAACAACAGCTACCAGCGTAAATTTTTACGGTGCTTGAAGTCACAGTGATTTATCAGCGTAAAGAAAAGAGAATGATTGAGAGAGTCTATTCAAGTGCAACAGGCTGTAACTATCATATAATTGTTCCGTACTTCCATGCTTGAACTATGCTATGAAAGCCCTCTAAGAAATTGAAGTGACATTTACCGGTAGTACAATTCCCTTCCAGGGGACTCCTTGAGAGGAAATGCTGGAACAGGAATGGCTGAACTCAAAACATTTATTCTGCCAATATTGCTGGACCCACTTTTCCAATTGTCAGCCTTGCTGACTTGCTTGTCACTGGCATCATCATTTACTTGTCTAATTCTTTCTACCTCCTCAGTCTGTCTTTGTATGGGACCCTGACATCGTAATTTCAAGTATTAACGCAATGTTGCATGTCCACACACTAATCAAGCAACTCAAATGCAGAGTATTCGTGAATACAAGTGCAATTTTTTAAAACCACTGGAACTAATTAATCAACTGGTTGATTTCAAACAGCCCAAATTCCCTTGGGTTTATGCTAGTTAAGTAAACCTGAACAGAGTACGCAGACGGGAAAAGGTTATTATTTATGCACACCTCTTCCCCCAACAGAAGTTTGTTTAGTTGGTTATTCATTCGTAGGTTAATAGATTCACATGGTAACATCTATGCTACTTACAGGCTTGACAGGCTCTCAAACCACATGGACCTCCTAAAAAATATTACTTTTCATAATCAAATATCAAGTACAAGCAACAAATATAAAAAATTAAAAAAAATTAAAAAAAAATCGTATTACAAGAAAGTTCTTACCTTGTAATGTTGTTTACTCCAATTCAGGCGATGATAGATGAGACCATAGTACACAGCTTGCCCAACAACAATGAGGGTAGTAGCTGTATACAACTGCATAACAAACGCGAAAGCAGGAAAAAGTCACATCCAAAATGATCAAGGAAGCAAAGACCAAGTTCCATATAAAATCCAAGTCAGACTAAAAACTAGTTTGGCTCCAGTAGGCTATCTCACCACTGCCATGTAGTATTGGGTTGGAAGCTGCAAACGAAAAGAGGCAATTTAGTGGAATTATTGCAGTGAAGTACACTGTAAAGAATTCAAATTGTCTCATTCTGGAACTCAACTGACAAAGATGGATTCATCGACAGAAACTTACACAATTCGACTCATTCTCGTTTAACATAAAGGTAAAACTGAAATTGTCTGTCTTGTTTAAATAGATTAACTTCCATAAAAATTGGGATATTTTCAAGAAACACAAACTAAAATGAATCAGAGAATTAGCATGGAATGCCAAAAACAATTAAATTGAATCATTTTGCACGTGTACCACAGAACTCTATGTAGTGTAAATAAAGCAGGTTTTTGAGAATCGCCACAACAATCTAGTACGGAACCAACAAGACGTGAAAAAGACCCACTTACAGTAGCAGGTTCTAGCATACAGCCAAAGAGGTTGAAAAGATCCCTGTAAAAGAAAAACCAAAAGAAAAATTAAAAAATATTAGAAAATCAACGACGAAAAAGGAGAAAAGGGCTGTTTCAGATTCCGGAATACTAGAAAAAAAAAAAAACAAAAAAGAGAACATGCAAAGATGCAAAAGTTTGTAGCTTTGCGTGCATGTGCATGCGCAAACCAAGAATCAAACAGTAATTGCACTTAAAAAAAGTGAAAATAAGAACCGACCCAATAATCCATGTAGCCAGGAAAGCAAGAGAGAGGCCATGGGCGGATTTCTGCTTATAGTTGGTGACAATCTGGGGTATTTCGGCGATGCCCCAGCTGATAACACTGATCAAACCCAACGTTAACGAAACCCCATCTTTAAAACTGCAAAGGCAATATTCCACGTAAATTCTGGCCCATTCTGAGCACTTCTGGTCTCTTGGGCACATTGGCTTTGTTGTGGCTGTCAACACTGCCATTGTCTCCCTGTCGGCTGATGAAGAAGAGAGCGAGGGGGGGACGGGGTTAGATATAACAATAATCGCGCGAAGGTTCTTCAGCCAACTTGGGAAGATAGGTACTTTGTTTGGGAAACAGGATCGCATGCCTTGATCGAATGTAATTTTTAAAATCAACGTAATTTTTGTCTGACTATCTAACGTAGCAATTATACATTAATGAAGGATTAAAAATTAATGAATTTTCTTTTTTTGGTGCAAATATAGCAATTATAAATTTTTCCAAACCCTAAAATGTGTCAAATATTATTAAAAAGGTCCATAGCTGCGTGTGACCCAGCCGGTGCAATAATAATACATTGATATTGCATGGTTGGATTGGATGACACCCGATTTATTACAATAATTATATACCGATTAGAATAACTCCAGCATAATATACTGACAATAATAACACCAAAAATTGCCCTGTTTGGATTGAGAGAGAAAGTTCCCTCTACGATAGCAAAATCTGGAAAAAGAGAGACAAAACCAAAGCAAAGGCGGAGTCGACCCCACGATGCTGTCCGAGGATTTAGACGAAAATGTCGACATTGACGTTGCTGCTTATAAAAAAATAAAATAAAAAATATATATATATTAAAAAAACCGCAATCCAAGTCCAAGACGAAGTCACGTGCGCTTTTAATTTTGCGGGGCGCGTGGCCCGAAAAATGAGCGATCCAAGACCGATAGGGGCCCACAATAAATTCGGCCCACATATACCTATTCACCGCCAGCCTGTCACAAAAGAGAAAGAAAGGGGTGACTGATAGTCATTTTCAAGTTAATTTAATTAACAGTTATAAAGAGAGCTAAATTTAAAAAAATAAAATATTCAAATCAAATATATATACTAAAAATACAATTAAATAACAAATTTTTTATTAAATATACACTTATATTTCTGTAAAATGTTCATTATTTAATATAATTTATCTCAAGAATGAAATTAATCTTACAATAAAATATTATAGAGATATAAGGGTCTAAATTGATGCTCATAAAACCTCATTTTAATTTTTAGACATTTTGTCGTCTTATAAACAAAAAAAAAAAAAGAAAAGAAAAGAAAAAAGAGAGAAGCAAAAGAGCGTATATTTTTCACAGCCTAAATCAGTTATTATTACTCTAGTTCAAAGGTCACGTGAGGTCTTAGGTCATCCACCTTCGACAAAAACAAATGAATAGTCATTAATTAATTAATTTATGCTCTCCGTATATGCGCCTGTTGGGGAAAGCTTCTGGCGTTAAAGTTTGTCTGGTTTCGTTCTACTCCTCGCAAGTCAAGCCAGAGAGAGAAGTAGGGGAGAGAGGCGGCGGTGCGGTTCTCGGGGCAATGCGGGAGACGGCCACATAAAAAGATTCGAGAAAGTAAAGGCCAGATTGTCGGCGGTAGGCCTCCCGGCGCTTGAGCAAACCCTAGTTTACTGCTCTTGGTTGCGTGCGAACGATTCGTACATGCAAGAAACCGCAAAATCAAGAAAGAAAAGAAATGACATCGTCTGTTGAAACTGCGGAGATAAAGGTGAATCCTAGCGATCTTTGTGTCGTATCATGTTTTTCATATTCTGCGACTTTTGTTACATTTTATGCCTTGGCGTTTCACTTTCAGGACCAGCCGGCTGTCGCCGGCGTGGTTGATAAATACAACGTCGAAGCCGCCGAACTTCTAGCATCTAATGCGCAGGTCTACGATCTTGATTGTTTTTCGTTCTTTCCTTCTTTCTGTTTTCATTTTTTTTTCTTTTTTCAATGTTTCCTTTTGGTGATAAATTTGGGCTTATCGGTTTTTCCAGCACTTGCCAATTGCGCAGGCGGCGCCCATATACGAACAACTTCTAACCGTGTTTCCGACGGCTGTGAGTTCTTTTTGGTTGTCCTCTGCCCGCGCGTGCTTTTTGGGTTCTTGATTTAGGTCGATAATGTTGTGGTGCATTTTCATTCCATTCACTCTGCCTTCTCTGAATTTGTTCGAAATATTGGCATGCTTCGGTTTTGCTAGAATTCTTGAACATGGACTAAGAGCATACTGGCAATTATTTTGAGAAGAATAGAAGATTCTGGATTTAACATCTTTTCTTAAAGAATTTGTATAAAATTCATCAATACTTGAATATAAGTATCTTGTAAGAGTTGTGAATCAAATCACCTAACAATCGTGCTTGGTTAGCTTTCTGAATTTTGTGCCAGAAGGACCAAGAATTATCTTTTGTCTCTCTTGTAGTCAGTGTCTCCAAACGTCTATCTGTGTCCTCTTTATTTTTTTAAATTTTCCCTTGAGAAATTAATTCTTCAATGTGTCTTGTCTCTCATAGCACTTACAATTTTTGAAGCAATTCACCTTCCTTTTTAGGCTAAATTCTGGAAGCAATATGTGGAGGTGCATATGGCTGTAAACAATGATGATGCAACAAAACAAATATTTAGCCGGTGTTTACTGAATTGTCTTCAAATTCCTCTTTGGTATGTGATTTACTTTGACATTAACATCTCATCATTTGTTGAGTGTCTTGGCTTGATCAAGGAACTTGGTTATGTTGTCTAGGATCTGGGTATACTCTACATGAATCTCTCTCTCTCTCTCTCTCTCTCTCTCTCATCATGCTTGTAATGTTGGTCTTGCAGGCGATGCTACATTCGGTTCATAAGAAAGGTCAATGACAAGAAGGGTGCTGAGGGCCAAGAAGAAACAAGAAAAGCTTTTGATTTTATGCTTGGTTATGTTGGTCTGTTTTCTTCTTTAAGCTGTTTGGGTAGTTGATTGTTGACATTTTGACACGCTATTTTAGATGAATTCCATTTAAAATCACAATAAATGCTGTTATTTATTGGCCCTAAGTAATACAGACATAAGTTTTGAGGGTTGCAAATGAAATAAAGAAGTGAAAGACTTTTGAATTAATCAGAAGTGGAGATTTCAACTGACTTTTAGCTGAATGATATGAATCAGTACTCTACATTGCTGGTGAGTAGTAGGTGTTTAATTTCAAATGCCTTTTCAAAGAAGTTGGTGACATTTTCATGAGGTGTATAAGGACTCCCAAGGTTTCTTTGTTAGGTATCCTTGAGGCAGTTGGTTAGGAAAAGTGTTTTCCTTCTTGTAGATGATCTGTAATCTCCAAATGGCATATTAGGCAGTGTGAAAAGGGATTGAAAGTGTATCTTTGTTCTTTAATAAAATATCCATTTTTATTAGAAAAATTAGACACTGTGGCATGTGGATAATGATTGTTTGATTGATCTAGATGAGGTTTCTCAAATGGATTTTGGAGAGGTAGTGTTTTTTGTAGGTCGTTGGTAGGAGTTCAGCAAACACTTGGCATCCCATTTCTTTTATATGAAGATAACAAATCCTAGTTTTTATGTTCCTCACAAGAAGTATGGATATAAGTCATATGAAAAGGTGGAGCAAGTAAATGGGGATTGAAGAAGCTTACTTGTTCTGTTACTTAAATCTTTTGGTTTGTGAGATTTCCATTTTTTATTTATGTTGCGTCAATATTTGGCATGAGAAAAGTTTACTGTACATATTTCTAGGTTGTAGAGTTTTGTGCTTTGCAATGAATAAGGTAAACCTGTTTGTAAGTGTGCAGCTGTTAGCCTGTAACTGACATATGCCACGTTAATATAGGTAGAGAGAAACAATTGTTTCTTAAATTGCTGAAGAGTTACTGATTCTGCAAATCTATGTAGACTCAGAGTAAAAGGGCGCTTTGACAATAATGTAGCTTAGGTTTGACCTTATAGTGTTTATTTGATTTGTTTGATGCCAGGGGCAGACATTGCATCTGGACCTGTATGGATGGATTACATTGCTTTTTTGAAGTCACTACCGGTTTGCTGCTTTATTATCCATATTGTTGAAAATATTGTTTGTAAATAAGATGATGTGTCTAATGTTGTTCTACTTGTCATTCCTTATCTTGCCTTAGTAAGAGATGATCTTGCAGGCTCTAAATGCACAAGAAGAGTCGCAGCGAATGACTGCTGTTCGGAAAACATACCAGAAAGCTATTATTACTCCCACACATCATGTTGAACAAATCTGGAAGGACTATGAAAATTTTGAGAATTCTGTCAGCCGGCAATTGGTAATAGTATGGTTGTGCCTGTACATAGCACATAAACTTTATTTTGTGTTTGATTCTTGCTACTTGATACTATTTTGTTAACCAGGCCAAAGGACTGTTATCTGAATACCAACCAAAATATAACAGTGCCAGGGCTGTTTATAGGGAGCGGAAGAAATATGTTAATGAAGTTGATTGGAATATGCTTGCTGTTCCACCAACTGGATCTTACAAGGTATTTTCCACTTCTTTTCTTATGCTCTGATTATCTGTTCATAAATGCATACAAAGTTTCTTGTATTCCAGTCATCTACAATGTGCAATTGGAATTATTCACAGGGCTGTTCCTGTGAATTGGCAAGACAGCAGGAAGCTTTTAAGTGAAGCAATTTATCTCTTTTCCCATTGTTATTGTTGCTTTTACTGTCCCTGCATAGCATCTTAGCATAGAGCCTTGGCTATATGTCATTAAAGAGCAGGCTTTGTCTTAGCAAATGCAAAAGGAGTGGCCTTAAGATTGCATGCCATGATGTGTAGGTACCAGTATGAATGCTGTTATCTGGAACCAAATGAATGATGGAATCTATTGGGATATCACTAAATAGGAAATTCATTGGGTTTGCTCTTTCTTTAAAATAATCAAAAGTATAAATGAAGAAAAAGTATGGTGTAAGTACAGGTATATGATTTGACATGCAGGTTGAGTTCTTTTTAATAGTGTTGAGCAAAAACTATGAAAAGGAAGAAAGAGGTCTACATGGGAATCACCAGTATTTCCCACAAATCCAGTGACCATATGTTCTATATATATATATATATAGAGCAATTCAATCTGTGATACATGCTCCTGCTCTTGCAGGAAGAACTACAATGGATGATATGGAAGAGATTATTAGCCTTTGAAAGGTATGAGAATGAGAACGAGCTCTTTGTTATGAGAAAGGAAATTCAGGTTGGCCACTTTGCTGTGAGTTCCAATGAATGATATTTATACTAATTAAGAAAATTTTGTCCAAAATTTTCAAATGGTTAGCTTATTGATTAAGTTTTTGTAAGCTTTGAGAGTTGGAAAAATATTTTTTGGCCCCTGTAATGCAAGCTTAAAACATTTATCCTTTCTACATTAGGAGCATGGAAAGTGGCACTGTGTTTCTACCATCTTGGCTTTTGATCTTTTAATTCCTTCTAAAAGGAAGATGAATGGATGGTGAAATTGAATAGGTGATTCATATTAGAATTACAAACTGAAGTGAAAGTTTACACCATCTTTGGCTGTTACTTGCGTGTTGATTCATAGGTTTAAAATTAAATTTCATATATTCTTGACACAATCTCCATATGAATGCTGCAATTGTATGGCAGGGGAAACCCCCAAAGGATAGACAGTGTGTCTTCCAATAAGCGAATTATATTCACCTATGAACAGGTATTAAGAAGTTGTCTATTTACCATGCTTTTCTTCAAGCTAATGCTGGAGAGTTGAACACACCCTATTTTAGTCACAAGACAAGTTTCTATTCAGATCATGGTTAACTAATGTCTTTTCATCAAATTTCCATAAAGCATACTTACTGCTTGGTGTTGTTATCCAGTGCCTGATGTATTTGTACCATTACCCTGATATATGGTATGACTATGCTACATGGCATGCAAAAAGTGGCTCTATAGATGCTGCAATCAAAGTATTCCAGCGGGCTTTGAAAGCCCTTCCAGGTAGAACTTTTATTCCCTTTGCCTCACAAATCTTCATATGTTTTTATCCAATTTTCAGTCTGCCTTTTTGTGTCTTATTGGCTGTTGGTAGTATGCTGTAATATATCATTCACTGGATGATTTCACTTATCCCATCTGTTGCACGGACTGAAGCTAGTCATTTTTGTCCCACTGCTAATCATTTCATGCCCTTTAATTCTTACTAACAGATTCAGAAATGCTGAAGTATGCTTATGCTGAGTTGGAGGAATCTCGTGGAGCAATTCAGGTATGAAATTCTTCTTCTCCCTTTTTTCTTTCTCAGTTGAGGATACTGTGCCTGATTTCTTGGTTCTCAGTATTTTTGGTTTTTGCTTCTGCTTTCACTCAGCCAGCCAAGAAAATATATGAAAGCCTTTTTGGGGATGGTATCAATGCAACTGCACTGGCACATATACAAGTAAGGAATTCTGGGACTGCAATTTTTAATTTGTTTGTTGGTAAATGTCTTGTTGATGAAGAGATTGTACAGGGCCGAAGAATAAATTTTCTGTTGCATATTCAAAAATATAGAAGTGAAGACTGAAAGAGTTGTTGAGTATAGTTGTGAAGGGAAAGAAAAAGGAAACAAAAGGCTTGCAAATTGTTGTCTTTTTGTTCTTTCTTTTAAACAAAGATGAGTTAAAAAGTTTGATGGTACAGAATCATGACTGCATTTACTAAAATGTAGAAGGGCTATTGATAAAATGAAAGTTAAGAAAGCTTGTTTAGATGATTTGGGCATGTCCAATATATGATTCATGAATGCGCAAATGCGACCCAGAGGTTGTTTTCAAGTCATAAGAGAAAAGAAGCTAATGCTTGGGAATGATGATAGAGAAGTATTATTTTCACTATAACTTACAGAAAGTGTTGATATTGAATGGAATACGGTAGAACAATATAGACAATAAAAATCAAATAAACAAAGGAAAGTCGTAGTCCTCCAGAAAAGGGCCTTTCAGCAACCAAGATGAAGTGAGGAAAACAGTTTGATTTAGATGTTGTAGAGGTTGTCTGCAATCCTTAAAGGTCCTCATGTTTCTCTGTTTTCTATTGAATTTGCCTTTAATTTTTCTTGTCTGTATTTAGTTTAGACTTTACAGAGAATTCATTGATTGGATAATTGGAGCTTAATAAGAGTTATAGTGAACAGATAAAGTTTGGGATGGGATAGAAAAAGAGATTATTCCATTAATTTTATGACCATCCTTTGTTGTTTAGTGCTTTTAGAAAATTGGTAATGACTCCTTGTGCTTTTTCAGAAGTTAAATGCATTTTCTTTTGCATGGGTTTGCGATAGGTCACTATGCGTGTAACATGGGGGACAAATACCTTCAAAGTGATGTTGCTCCACTTATTGTATTTCCATCCTTTGGGAGATGACTATCTCCATTTCTTTTCCCTTTTCTTGACTTTTTTTTTTTTAAAATTTCTCTCTGATAGATTTTTGTCAAAGAATTATTAGTTAAATTCACATCTAACACCATTGTAGTGTCAAGTTTCTTTGGAAAGGAAGTGTTCATACTGATTTAAAGGTTTAAGAAATCATGTTCTTGATCTGTCCTGCTGCAGTTTCTTCGCTTTCTAAGAAGAAATGAAGGAGTAGAAGCAGCTCGGAAGTACTTTCTTGATGCTCGGAAATCCCCAAATTGCACATATCATGTATATGTTGCCTATGCATTGATGGCCTTTTGCCTTGACAAGGAAACAAAGGTAATTTTCTTTTCCCTTTGGGCTTTTTTTTTGTGGAATGGGGTGGGGGATGGGCATGAAAAAATTGATCAATGTACTGAAACTGTCATTACTTATATTATGCATTGTTGTACATTTATGCAGGTTGCACACAATGTTTTTGAAGCAGGATTGAAGCGTTTTATGCATGAGCCTGCATACATTCTTGAGTGAGTCCCACTCTTCTTCTGAACAATGAAAATATTACACATATTATTTGTTTGGAAATTTTCACAACATTTTGTTAAGCTTTTGGGAAAAACCTTTGGCTCATAAAGACAAGTTGGTACACCTGCAGAACTGGCAAATTTGTTGGAGGCACTGAGCAGCTCCTATTTTGTGGCTGTTGAGCTTTAATGTTTCAGCTGAAATCATTTAACCTAATTACTTTGCCTTCAAATACACATATTCAAATAGATATGGTCCACAACAATAAGCTAAAATACTCAACTTTCTAACTCAAATTGCCTAGTTGATATTAAAATTGTGAACTACTGCAAGCATTAAATAAACAGGTATAAAGTTCGTCATCTTGATGCCCAACTTTGCCATGTTTTGTACCACCTGATATGTGTGGACCTACATAAATTTGGGACTCCTGTCTCCAACCTGCACTATCTGTCTTCTCTGGCTTTTGTAGCTGAGGAGAAATAGCCAAATAAGGTTATGGCTTCTGACTGCAACTCCCCATCATGGAGATGAAAAATGAAGAAGTTGGTCATTTTGAGTTATCTTGAGAAATCAAGACATGCATGCCCTAGGGCATGTTGCCATACAAGCAATACGTGTGAAGCCAAATCAAATTGCAAAATCTTTTGCAGTACAGGATGGCAATTCTGGGACAATCTGATGTGTGAAATTGTGCCCGTATAATTTTATAGCATACACATATATTATCCAGGTTGTGGCACTAGGGTGTTAAATGAATGTTTCCACAGTATGTCCATTGTTCATTGGGTTTTATTAATTATGTTCTGTTTCCACTTCATGTGCAGATATGCAGCTTTTTTGTCTCGTTTGAACGATGATAGAAATATCCGGGCTTTATTTGAGAGGGCATTAAGCTCCCTACCACCTGAGGAATCTGTTGAGGTTCTGTATCTCACAGTCTCTGATTTTTGTGACATAGTAGCGTGGTCACAATTGATCAAGAAGATATATTTATCATTTTATCTTTGTTAAGGAAAGAATAACAAAACAATATATATATATAGAAAGAAAGAAAATATAGGCTATGGATCAGTAATTGTTCAATGTAGAAAACATAATAATTACTGGTTTCCAAGATAAAATAATGATTGAAAAATCCTTTTGCTTGAGAGTTTCAGTATAAGACAATTTGACAGCTACACCTTTGATAGTGTTATGGTTTGTAAGTTTTTGCAAATGATCAGTTAGATTTTTGAACCTCAATATTGGTCTGGACTTTAGGTACACTTCTCAAAGCATTTTGGTTCCTTGGAGTGCATTTGTGGGACCTGCATTTTGACTAAAATTATTTAGTGGCTTCTAGATTTCATTCTTATTGTTCCTCTGAGTGTTGATGTGTAGCTGATACATTATAATTCTCTCTCTAGACTGAAAGAAAGCTATGATTTCACTTGTGGCAATTTCACACGAGCCTGGCAAATGTAGTATAGTTGGACTTTACACATCATGTGAAAATTGCCAAGGGAAGCAAAGGCACTCAGAGTTCTAAGAATATAGATATAAGCTAAATAGCCTGCAGAGCAGGGCCTTTGTGAATAATTTTCTGTTATTTTTCTGTCTGAGTCTTGTAATATTTCTGGCAGCGAATGATATGCCACTTATCTCCATATTGTGTAGGGTCAGAAGTATAAAACTTGGTGTTATGATTCTCCAAGTGTAAATTTCATTATCCTTCTTTATAGAAGCAACAAGTTTTGCTTGTTCTTTGTTCTAGCTTAGTTTTTTGGAACGAAGAGGCTCTCAGAAAGCATAATAGCATAGGATCCCAGAAATTATGATAAGCTTAATTTTGATTTGTTCTTACATGGTTATATGCATGCTTGTGTCCAACTTTCTTGCTGACTCCCTGTATCTCCAGAGAGAGGAAATGTGACAATTGCTAAGTTACTGTTGTTATTTCCTTGCTCATTTTCCATTGCCCTACTCATCTACTGTCAATGTATTGCATTTTATTTGATTTGTTGCTAATTGATGTCCTTATACAGGTCTGGAAACGATTCACCCAATTTGAGCAGACCTATGGGGACCTAGCTAGCATGTTAAAGGTTGTATTTCTTTTTTGTTGTTCATAATCTGTCAAAGGATATATAGCTATTTAATTCCAATATCCAATTTTGTGCTGTTCAGTATAACTTAAATAGACTTGTGGACTTAGCCTTCTTTTGGATAGTTATTCTGTGTAATCTCCCAATGGTGCAAGTAAGGAGCAGTTTTTTTCATCGAGGGACTATTGAAATAAATTCCTGAAAAATCCTTCGTGGACCCTCATGTTTAACAATATGAACTGGTTTTCTATTTGGAAAATCTGCAGTGATGTCAGCAAAGGGCAGTCTTTGGGCATCTTTTATCAGGCAACAGTTGAGACAAATTCTTGAAGAACCCTTCCAACACTTTCAATAAATACTCCATTGTTAAACTCGACTCCCTATGTGCTTCCTAGCCTAGGCAGAAAAATGAGACAGATGGGGAAGTAATAGCGTAACATGACACATCTGAGTTTGATGGGCACCCTCGAGTGATAAGATATTGATGGGATTTAAAACCTTAACTGCTTTTCTTAGTGGGTTTCAACACAAGGAATCAGGATTAAATATTCACCAACACTAAAATCTCCATGTTACATAATTTTTCATTTTCCTTAGGCTTTAACATCAATTATCAATACCTTAATTTAGGTTGAGCAGAGAAGAAAAGAAGCTCTTTCCAGGACAGGTGAAGATGGTACATCAGCATTAGAAGGTTCGTTGCAAGATGTGGTGTCAAGATATAGTTTCATGGATCTTTGGCCATGCTCCTCGAATGATCTGGATCATTTAGCTCGTCAAGAGGTAATTTCAATTCATTTTTGTTTCTTTTTCTTCTTTATTCTTAGGAGAATCTCAAAAAAGAAATTGCTGGTTGTTGTCAGTACTTGTTCTTGGTCAAACATGTTCAATTGCAAGGTACATAAAGGGAAAAGATTAATTTATGACCTCACATTCCAGCCTCATGTGCTTCCTTTTGCTTTCTTCCTTTAATTAAAAATATTCTAGACTATTAATCGAAAGTAATTTTTCACCTTGATTGTGAATTTTTGAAGATGTTGTACATGTGTCCTAGTACTTAGAAAGCTGAACATGCAAGGTTCAAGGATTGAAAATTCTGGATGTTAATTGTGAATCAAAGTTATTGAGCATTCAGGTTTGTTCTTTTTATAAAAATTTGGCATAATTAGATTTTAGATTGATTTTATTACATTGATTTTGCAAGATTACCTGCCAATAAGAGGAGGAAGGAGAAGGAGAAAGCATGTGTCTGAGTTCTTACTGGCCAAATCAACAAAGACCAGCCTTCTTTTGTTCTTCTTCCTCTTCCATTCTTCATACAAATATGCATGACTCCATGAATTACCTTTTTTTCCTGTCCTCACCTATGACTGACTGATGGTAATTGGGTCTGTTGATGTCAAAAAGTTCTGCACACTCTTCTAGATGTGCATTATGAGGATCCCGTGTGTAGATCTAACTAACTTAATAGCATTGGTCAACCAAATATATTTTTGTTTTGGCCACCACTTTGCTTGTAGCTTTTATACATTTAGTGTGAATTCTTACACATCCCCATAATCTTTTATCTAGTCCAAAATCAGCCATTCGGTTTAATACTTCATTCCTGTGGTTGAACAAGTTTAATATTCAATTCATTATGAGTATAATCTGCATTGTGAAAATCTCATTTGGGAGGTTACATGTAATTTTAAAGAGATACATGTTGTATGAGTTATGGTTTGTCATTTATAACTGAAAATTCTCTGCCCCATAACAATGGAAATTTTTTGCCCTGTATCATAAGCTCATCATTGCTTGTTTTGCATCATTGTGGACCAGATGGTCTCATTTGAGGTTTTAAGGTTCCATGGCTTCTAAATTCTTCATCTTACTGGGCCAATCATCCTATGGGCTATACATGCTTTCTTTAGACAGTAGGTTAAATATATGTTGAAAAGCTTTCAATTTCTGTGCATTGATAAGTTACTGGTTTAGATATTTATAAAGCTGTCTTTTGTAACTTCACTTCGATTCTTCTTTTTCAGTGGCTCACTAAAAATATTAGTAAAAAGGTGGAGAAATGCAGTGTTCTTCATGAACCTGGAACTATGGGTACTGGTTTCTTTCTTTTTCTTATATGTGTGTGCCACACATTTACCCTCTTGGATGGAAGTCAGCCTAACACAATTCAACTTTAATACCACTCCAGTAGGGGAGGCTATGTTAAACCTTTTGCTCTGTTTTCTTTCTAAGATTAAGTTCTTTGAGTTTTAGTGAGACTGAGTTCTCTTGTCAATATTTTCCAAGCTATTTAGATCTTCTCCTTCCCAATAGAGGATAACAAGGTTCTTAAAATAATTGGAATAATTAGGAATGCTCTTCGGTAATATGTCATATTATTCTGTTATCTAGGGCCCTTACTGATTGGATTTCCAACCTTTCAGTTACTTTGGTGTCACTGGAGATACAAGGATATACATAGATTCCCTCGCTCATATTTCTTCGATCCTCTCCTAGTTTTGGTTTCTCCCATTGATGAATGTTATTACTGATTTACACTGGTGCATGTTGAAGCCTATGCTGATATGGCCAATAATTTCAAATAATCCACATTCAAGTTGTCTTTGATAGATGCCGCGCACCTCTACTTCTGTTCAAGTGGAGCATTTCAATTTTGGTACTTGTGCATTTATGTTATGCTGGTTTATATTGCCTAACAATCATTGCCACAAATCTCGACTCTAATTGCAATTCCATAATAAGCTGTGCATTGTTTTTGTTGCACTTCTCCATTTTATTTGCCCTCTATTGGTCTTAGATTTCTATGATTAGTGTGCCCACCTTCTCTATCATCCCCTCCTCTGGCATCCACCATCGACTCTGAAACACCATTTTCCCTATATTTAGTGCTAATGAAATTCCATTTCACATATTCTTTTGTTTTGCTTACCTTTTTTAGATATTTTACTTACTTTTTTCACTTGATTATTTCTGTCTTCTCAATTTTTGCAGATAAAGGTCCTACTGGCTTGGCAACTAATTCAACCGTTTCTGAGAAAATTATTTATCCAGATACCTCTCGTATGGTGATCTATGACCCTAGGCAAAAACCTGGTATGCAATTTTGGTTTATTTATTGAGCAATTTCGATCTCTATTATAAGCAAAAAGAACATTGAATTTCAAATTTGTATTTTTGTTTTCTGCATCTTGGAAGTTGAATCAAATTGTGTATTTTATCAAAATAATATTCTACTCTATATAGTATGAACCTTCTTGGGTGTCAGATTTTGACTACATTTATTTGTTTCTATACACATGAAAGCTCTATATTGCCTACAACCAAAAATAGAAGTGGCAAATAGGATTTTTTTAGAGTCTCAGTACTTGATTGCTGCTTTTTATGTACTGGTTAATTTTTGATTTTTTCAAGAATCCATAAAAGCTCCAAATATTTTTCAATGGAACAAATTGGCCTATAGAGTGTTTCATCGTGATGCCATCAATGTCTTGGTAGAAGTCATGCAGAATCCCAAAGCTTTGGGCTTCCCAAGAAATTCACACCAACCATTCATATCAAAAGACAATTGCTGCTATCTTGTTGGCTGTTTAAGCCCTACATGGCTTCAATTAGTCTGAGATAGCCTCATGACCTTCCTTTACATTCAAGCACTTTGTGGTGAGACTTCAGATATGAAAATTCCATCTTTCAAATTTGTCTTATTTTCAAATGTGTTGTGCTAGCCTATTATTCTCAAGGATTTGCTTAACTCTCCTCTTATCCCATTCCTCTGCATTCCCACTCATTACATAATCATGAATTACTTAATCTAGTCCTTGGTGTTCAATCTCCATATTTTATTGTCAAAAAAGTGTAATCATAATATTGGAGTATGTTTCATTTTGTTCATTTTTCTCTTATTATTTGCTCTTAATTGTCTCAAAAAATTAGATGTTTCGACAATGCAAAATGATGATTTTTCATGTACCATATGCAGATTGCATTTTTTCCCTGGTGCTATTAGGTGTTATTAGTGTGCTATTATTATTATTATTATTGTTATTGGAATAATGGTGAATATATTTGATAGGGGATGCTGGAGCCATAGCAACATCTGCCTTTGGGGCAACTGCCAACCCATTGGGTAAGCCAGTTGCTGGACTGGTGTCTTCTGGAGCAACATCTGCATTCGATGAAGTGTTGAAGGCAACACCACCAGCACTGATATCATTTTTAGCGAGCTTGCCCACTGTTGAAGGTAGATTTCGCATAATTCAAAACCAGTTATGCAAAGTATTATTTCCAATTGGTGTCAGTTTGCAAATTAGAATCAGATTTGCCACCTGATGACCAATTTGGTTTGCAGTGGGAACTGATAGAAGGAAAGAGATTCAAATGGTTGACTGCAATTAAATTTGGGATTAGGGCATAGTGGAGTTGAGTTGAGTCAGAGCTGTACTTGCTTTCGCTGTTAGCAACTTAGCATTATTTTCCATTGCTGCTGTTTGCTTGAGCAGTTGGCATTACTTACCTGCCTCAAATTAAATTATTTGCATTGTATGTCCTTGGGAAGTTTGTTCTCTGCATTTTGCATCCGGTGACTAATCATTTGCATTTGAACGTTTCTAGGCCCAACACCAAACGTAGATATAGTACTATCCATATGTTTGCAGAGTGACATTCCGACTGGGCAGATAGGAAAGCCAGGAAATTCTCCATCTCCAATACCTGCTGGTCCTGCTCCTACCACGAGTGACCTTTCTAGTAGCAAATCCCATCCTGTCGCAAGTGCCTCATCTTTCAAACCAAGAGACAGACAGGCTGGAAAAAGAAAGAACATGGAGAGTATGTTTGTTCTCCATACTTCCTTGAAACTTTGGTTGATTTTATATAACCACTTAGAAATAATGTCATGGTTGCCTACCTTCTCGGAAAATAATTGTAATGCTGATCATAAATACTTAAGGCCTTGATTTTAATTTGATATGTAATCTACTAATTTATGACCCAATTTGGGTTTTTACTGCTTTTCATTCACATGGTAGTGTGGATTGCTGCCCATCATTGCATGTTCTGCATTTCTGCTCCTCTTGAGTTCTGATGATAGTATGCAGCTTTTGTTACTAAATGGCTGTCTCTAATGAGGGCACAAGACAAAGTGAAGAATTGACCCGATTCTTTGAAAATGCGTGCAAGCACTAAATTACCAAAATATGGAGAAATATTCCTTTATATTTCTTATTGCTTTTTTTTGAAAAAAAAAAAAAAAAGGATATAGTTTTTGAGATGGTAACAGGGTCTAGCTGCAATCACAGGGCAAGTGGAAGATGAAACAGCTACTGTCCAAAGCAAACCACCATCCAGGGATGCTTTCAAGGCACGACAAATGCAGAAAGCACGAGTAGCTACCACTTCACAAACAGGATCAGTCTCCTATGGAAGTGCACTCTCCGGAGACGTATCCAGCAGCACTTTCTGATGCGTCCGTTCTTTTCTTTCAATTTGTAAATTATTTTTTATTTATTTCAAATATTTGATAGGTTTAATCTTGGTTGTGAATTTACGAGTTATTTATTAAAGAAAAGAATTTAGGAGTTTTCCACGCGATCATGCATGTACAATCGGTGCATCATAATGAATCATGT
The DNA here is from genome assembly GCA_019804595.1 of Bruguiera parviflora. NCBI lineage: Eukaryota > Viridiplantae > Streptophyta > Magnoliopsida > Malpighiales > Rhizophoraceae > Bruguiera > Bruguiera parviflora. The sequence continues at coordinate 1,374,177 of CM034050.1, forward strand.
CGTTCTTTGGGCATTTACTCCCTCTCTACCAAGTCTTCGACATTCTGACAACGTCAAACTGATATCTAGCACTGCAGAATTCGATCGAGACGTGGCATTATTATGGTTATATGATCCTTTGTCTGACGTCATACAACACATTTACGAGTTTAAAGAAAAAGCTTTTTCTGGGGGGGGGGTATGGAAAGACTTTTCCCCAAATGATGTCTGCAATGATATCTAATCCTTTCCCCGAGTTTAAGTAGTTTTCAACTCTCACTTCAATAGCGAAGACGTGGCAGGCATCGATCGGATTATCTCCATCATCGCATACCTTTTCTTGACCACAGGGTATAAAACCCCGAATATCTCCCTTTACCTCACTAGCCCCTCTTGGCCGAAGAGAGGAAAACTGTCTCATCCGCCCCACTCCCCCGTCCCTAAACCCCTAAACCCTTTTCACCCGAGAAGGGTTTCTTCTCTCTCTCTCTCTCTCTCTTCCTCTGAAACCCTAATTGCAGACCGAGATGATGAGCGCAATCCTGAAGAGGTCGTCCACGCCTTTGGGCCCGAAGCGGGCTCTGGCAGCGTTGAACTCCATCCAGATGCTTCTGCACAACCAATTCTCGTCGGCGGCTGTCATTTCTCCGCCAGGAAATGGAGAAATTAAACTCTTCACTGCCCCGGAGCATCCCAAGATTGTGTTTGGGATTCGCGGCAGAGTTTTGGATGGTACCATTCTGGGAAGAAAGGGGTTTCACGCGAAATCTGGGCCATTGAATTTTAAGGCGTCCGTGGCTGCGGAGGCGGAGTTCGCCGTGGAGGATTGCGGGTATGATGAGGAGAAAGGATCGGTTGGGAAAGGGAGTGTTGATAGTGAAGAGGGGCTGGAGATTGCTAAGCTGGGAATTTCTAAAGAGATTGTCTCTTCTCTGGCTGGTCGTGGTATAACTAAGTTGTTTCCCATTCAGGTGATTCCATCTTCTCCTTTGTAATTAATTTGAGATATGATGGCACTAGAAAAAAATAAGTGTAAAGAATAGGATATAGATTAGAGTCGAATTTTGGTAGTTGATCATAAATTGAAGGACTGGCGAGCAGTTTTTGATCCTGGAAATTTGGGAAACGTGAAATGTTTCACGCACGCAATTGTTAATTATTTCAATTTGCACGCTTGATAATACTTGTTTTGGTAATTTTCTTCTTAGACTTAAATTTCCAACTAAAATCTGTGTTTTTTTGTTTTTTTTTTAAATTTTAACCTGTTGTAGAGAGCTGTATTGGAACCAGCAATGCAGGGGCGTGACATGTTTGGGCGTGCAAGAACAGGAACAGGGAAAACACTTGCCTTTGGGATTCCCATTATGGACAGAATCATCCAGTTCAATGCTAAGCATGGGTTTGTTCTCTTAGATCATCTTGTTCCTACCTTTTTTTGTTTGCATGCTAGGAAATGCCTTTAATATGCGTGGATTGTGTTCAATTTGAGTAGGCGGGGAAGGAACCCTCTGGCCTTGGTTATGGCTCCAACAAGGGAACTTGCACGGCAGGTAGAGAAGGAGTTTCGTGAGTCTGCACCCAGCCTGGATACCACGTGTCTTTATGGGGGTACACCCATTATGCGTCAAATGAAAGAGCTTGATTATGGTATTGATGTTGTTGTTGGGACACCTGGTCGGATTATTGACTTGATGAAGAGAGGCTCTTTAATCCTGTCTGAGGTTCAGTATGTGGTTCTTGATGAAGCTGATCAGATGCTCAGTGTGGGATTTGTGGATGACATAGAAACAATCTTCCAGAGGTTGCCGGAGAAGCGGCAGAGCATGTTGTTCTCTGCAACAATGCCTAATTGGGTCAGATCACTCATCAGGAATTACCTCCAACATCCGTTGACTATTGATCTGGTGGGTGTAGGAGGTTACTGTGACCTTCTGAACTTCACTGGATTTGTACTTGAGCCTTACCTGTATAGCTGCCTGAATTGTTTGTTGGTTGCTATAACTGTTGCATCCTATGAGATGGATTGTAGATTGGATAATTACAGTTTTATAGCATTTTCTGATAGAGGATCTTCAAGATTTTTTAATAACTGATGCGTGCTCTAGGTTGGAGATTCTGATAAGAAGTTGGCTGATGGAATTACCCTGTATTCAATTGCCTCAGAAATGTATGAAAAAGCATCAATTCTTGGTCCCTTGATAACGGTATGTATCTGGAACTGCAGTTGAACATTTGATCTATTTTCTTCTGTTTTAGTTGCAAGTGTTAAAGTTTATGTTACTCTTGCTTTCGTTTCTGTCAGCATGTTTGCTTTCTCAGAGTCAGAACTTTATTCTTTAGGAACATGCAAAAGGAGGGAAGTGTATTGTTTTCACACAAACAAAACGTGATGCTGATCGATTGGCTTATGCCATGGCAAGAAACTATAGATGCGAGGCTTTGCATGGGGATATTTCTCAGGCTGTGAGAGAACGAACTCTTTCAGGCTTCCGAAATGGAAAGTTCAACATACTAATTGCCACTGATGTTGCTGCACGTGGCCTTGACGTGCCTAATGTTGATTTGGTGAGCATTTTTGTATTTATTATTTCAAATTATGTCATCTTTTTCTTTTAATGGGACTTCACCCTCATAGCTTAGCACCCCCACAACCCCCCAGGGTCCCATGAGTGGGGTGTGTGAAATAAATCTCTCTTATCTTCTCTCTGGCACACAGTCTTGTTCTTTCTATGCATATATATTTATCATTTTCAGTGAAGGGATTCTCATGAGAATGTAGTCTCTGAGCATGCATGAGAGCTCTATACAAAATGATATATTCCACAGATTGTATATCTGGGTGGGGAAAAGTAGGTTTTTGGTTGTCTTGGTGTATCTAGTCACCATATATATTCAAGGCATATTAACCAAATACATCCATCAGCTATTTTTCAAGGAGATTGAAGCAGTGGCTGTCTCTTGCTAATCTCTAGCCTTGCACTATAAGCCTCTTCTAAAAGTTCCTTATTCCTTTCATCACTTTCATGGGTTTCTTTGTTTTTAGCATTTACGTTTTGGTTGTATATCTTTCCACTTGTCAGGTAATACATTATGAAATTCCAAACTGTTCAGAGATTTTCGTTCATCGATCTGGCCGTACTGGACGTGCTGGAAAGAAAGGGACTGCCATTCTTATTTACTCACAGGATCAGGCCAGGCAAGTCAAGATTTTTGAGCGGGAAATAGGTTGCAGATTTTCAGAGGTAATAATCAAACTCTTTTCAATTGCATGTCTTAGATCTTTTTTGTAAATTCAATTTTTCAATACAGACCTATTGCATAAACTATGCAAGCCTATCTTGGACATTTGATTTTATATAGATGCATTGGGCATATAAATAATGGAACCTGGACCAATAATAACATGCACAAAACCTTTATAATAAGCTTTTCAGCCTTGTCTCTTTACAGTAGAGGGTTCCTGTTCCTCATGATATGGGAGTCTTCATTCTTGTAACTTTGCTTATATGTCTCTCACAATCTGCAGTACCTTTTAATCACTTTTTTGTTTGTTTTGCCCATACTTCTGCATATTATGATTCCAGCTGACGATTGTAATTGTTCCCATGTTTTGTAATCCATACTGTGGAAGACTCTTGCAATTTGCTCATTATGCTTAATTTGTGTCTGATGTATAATTATGTCTAGGTATGTATGTAAAGCATTAAAGGTGATAGTTTTTGTATTTCTTGTAATGTTTAGTGAAGAGTACTGATGCCATCTTTTTATACTTTTCAGCTCCCTGGGATTGCTGCTGAGGGTAGAAGCATGGATATGTTAAATGATAGGGGTGGTGGTCGATTTGGATCTTTTGGTGGTCCAAGAGAGAACCGATTTGGTGATTCAGGTTTCAGTCGTTTTGGTGGTCAAGGAGATTATGGATCTGGCCGTTTTGGAGGAAGCAGGAGTCCTGGATCAAGCAGCTCTGGTGGTCGTACTGGTCAATTTTCTGGTCGCTCAGGTTATAATAGAAACCGGCTGGGAAATAGTGGCCCTGGCTTTGGTCGTGCTGGTGCTTTTTCTGATTCAAGTGGGTCAGATCACTCTAGTGGTTTTGGGCGTTTTGGTATAGGTCGTTCTAGTGGTTTTGGTGATTCAGATAGCTCGGATAGATCTGGTGATTTTGGGGGTTCTGGTGCAAGTCGTCGTAGTGGATTCGGTGAGTCAGGTAGACCAAATCGTTCTAGCCCTTTTGGGGGTTTCTCTTCAGGTCGTTCTAGTGGATTTGGTGACAATAATTCAAACCAAAATACACGGGGTGATTCTCCGCCCGGTCGATTTGGGAGCTTTAGAGATTTCAGAAGTTGAGATACCAACCGTGCGAGAAGATAATTCTGAATTTATGAACAGGTAAGTTCACTCCTACCATTTGTTATTTCAGGCGTCTTTCTATGGGAAAGATTTTGTGATTAGAAAATGTACATTAAGGTAGTGTACACCATATGCTACAAGCATATATCTGCATGTATGTCTAGTAAGCATCCATGCATATCTGCGTGTATGCCTGTCTGTTTTCAGAAATGAGAATGATATTTTGTTACATTGTTTTACTTGTTAGAAAAGGTGATAATGAGTTTTTAAAATGTCGCAGTTGAAGGGGCAAGAAACGGCTCCAGGAAGGAAATACACCAAGAAATTGACCTTAAGAGTAGGATACACTTGAGTGCAAAAGTGGCTTCATGGCTATTCTATGTTTCTGGTGCTGAGAGAAAGTGCTAATATGTTTAGTTATTTTAAGACGTGAACACTATTCACGTATTTTGCTGCTTGTATTTAGACATATGATTATTGTATGGAATGAAAGCTAAGTTCATTATGTTTCTCTTATTGAGAAGGGGGCTCTTGTGTGTAGCCAATTCAAAATAAGTTTTAATTTATTTCTCTTTGATTTTCTTCTGTAAATTATTGTACTTGAAATGTTATAATGTACTTGGTATTTGAAATCGATTCGATTCTGGAGGTGAAGTAGAATCTAGTATATGGGGGCGCAAAGTCAGATGAATGGTTTTTAAAAAAATTATATAAAAAAAAAAGAATCAACCATTAGATTCTTGTGTTTGAATGAACGCTCAGAAAGAAATCCTTCGACTGCAGTTTGTGTTCAATGTTAATTTAGTTGTACGTAGCACTTGTCCACCAAGAGAATGAATCCATATCCAAAGGAATAAATGTTTGCAAACGCATTCACTGTTAATTAATCGACTAATCACATGTACGTTGTTTTATTCTCAATTTTAAAGTTAGTTTACTCGTCGAGAGAGACCAAGGTAAATTACAGATGTTTATGCGTGATTAACATTAAGCCTCACTATTTATCAAGGTTTATCCAGGAGCAAGTCCAAAGAGTCCAGACCCAAATGGCCTTTGGACTCGGCAGTGCATTAGAGAATCCCCCAGGCTCACTTCAGCCCGTGAAGTTGATTTAGGGCCAAGTTAGAATCCTAAACTAGGCCCATCAGAAAAGTCTGATGTACGGTAGATTCGCTTGAGTAGAACCAGAAGCTGTATCGGCCATCGATGGTGTCAATCGTCGACCGGAAGACCGGAGGATCCCCGATGCAAGCTCAATGTCTCTCGGGTTGCTGAGCAGAGAAACAGAAGAATGCCTTACGAATTGCTTTCTCCCATAAACGTGACAAAAACTAATATGACCCGAGCAGTTTGAAATAACCCGTTATAATTCCCCTATTCAACCAAATACACATCGACTCCACTCAAAACTGAATTAAACCCGTGGATCTAGAATCCCATGTATCTAAAATTCTTATAACCTAAAACAAACTGACCCGACCCAAATCTAGCCAGTCTCACCCATTTGCGAGCTCCATTCGCCCTTTTTCCCTTCCTTTTTTGTGCTTTTATATATTTTTTCAATCTTTGAGAACTAATTGGCTTTTACGTTGCGTCCGGCCTTGTCTCGAACAACATACTGGCAAATCCAATTGAATGTCTGTCACTAATACCAGCTGTCCATTTTTTATCCTTTTCTGTTCCCTTGGTTGACCGTGCGCGTTCCATCAAATTATTCTTCCCTTTATTCTCCCCCGGACTACACTGTTGCTAGTAAAGAAAAGAAAGAAGCTATGGCCCTTGAAACTTTCACCTCGTGACCAAGTAAAACAGATGCTTGCGTTCAAGGACACTAGCGTCCTGGCTGTGATATAACTGACAAAAATACAAATGCACCTTGGGTTCAAGGACATCGGAAAAATATCAGCAAAGAAAGAAATACTAAAAAAAAACAAAAATAGAAAACGACTACCACTTATGTGCCCCGTCCCACTCCGTCTCCTTTCCGCTCCATCACCTTTTCACTCACTCCCTGAGTTTTCCCAGATAGCAAATTCCCTTTCTCCAGAATACACAATCATTTACGGTGAAAAAAATTATAAGGTTTAATATTATGTACAGTGAGACAAAAATCTCATGTGAAGAGTTTTCTGAAGGGGCCATCCTTTCTGTCTTTTGCGGCTTCAGTTAGGGCAAGAAACCTCTTGAAACCTGTTGTGGCAGCACCTCGTCCAAGCGCAGCTGCTCTAGTAAGCACATCTTCTCTGGATGCAATGAATCCTAGTGATGCATTGGCAATCACAGGTACAGGAGCCGTTGAAGCAGCCGGAACAATCGCTGTTGTGATAGAAGGTTGTGCAATTGCTGGAGCCTGTTTGTTGAAGTCATCCAATATAGTCTGCTGATCAGCCTTTTTAAGACCCTGAACATAACAGCGTGAATGGCACAGCATAGGAGAAAAAAAGTCAGAACTGTATCCCAACCTTTTACTCATAAGAGTTTCAGAGAATTCTCTTATCATCTTGTGTGAGCTGTATGACATCCATATGAACTTGGTTTTACAACTAGACACCAATTAGTTACTTCTTCCAAAGACAATGGTAATCTGACCGAAGATAATGGGCTGGCTCAATTAAATGCATTGCTCAAATTGCCAACTGCCATGAGCATTCTGTACTAACATACGTTAGCTGAGAGTTCCCACTATCCTGTGCTAAACATTGAAGAGTCTAATGAAATTTATGCTTAGTTGAAGAGTTATAATCAACAGATGAAAGGTTAAGTACAAGGACTAAGGTCTGTAAAATGCCAATATATTAAAATTTTAGTGGCTCAAAAATAGTCATTATAGACAAACAACTAAATTCAAAGCGATGCAGCCAAAACTTCAGCATTTAGACATGCTTGAACTCAAAATCTTTAGGAAAATGCCTATCATTAAGGAGCGATGTTGAATGTACCTTGAGATGAGGAGCAAACAACATACAAATAAAGCAATTTCTACTTGTTGAAATAAGAAAAAGTTCATAAGCTCTGTTATTGTGAAATAAAAAGCAATATGCTGACCCACTTACTTTGGATAAAATTATTACATCTAAGTGCCCACTCTCAATGGTAAGACAATGACACATTATATGCCAAGAGAGCACCAGTGAACAATTCCAGCTTAACAAGAGTTGGGAAGAAAGTAAACCATCAATGAGGAGTGGCAAGGCCATGACATGTCGGCCATAACTCAAAGGCCATGACTACCAAGAATTCTCTTCTTTTTCCAACTGAATCCCAGTCATGACCTTGGACAAAACTATAGCCCTTTCAGGATTTAGTCCCAATGTTAGTTGGACAAAATTATCTCTAACTCTCCTTACTCTAGGAACTCAAACATAAAGGGGATGGAAAAGGAATGGAAGAGAAACAAGAGAGCAACACATAACCTTAAGCTCCAGAATACGCTGAAACTCCATTGGTGTTCCCTCTGGCAGCAATGCTCTATATGTATCAGCCACAGAATCAACTGGAGACAGTATAACCTGTGAAATGTGTGGAATTTACAATTAGAAGAAAAAAAGCAGCAACAAGTCAAAAAGTTGCAACTAACAGTAAAATCCGCAAACCTTCAAAAGTGCTTCAGCTTTACTCATTTCACGGCTCACAAATTTTGAATAGCTAGCAGCAACAGATGCCTGTTTCATGCAAACGTGTACAGGCAGTTTAGAAAAAGTTGCTTTGGTTGGTTGAAAATGGCAATTAACCACATTAAAATAATAATTACTAGCAACTTCCCACTGGAAAAAGCTTTTCTAGTCACTTCTGCAAATACAACCCAGGCATGAAAATGCCAGATTATGTATTCTTAAGTTACATGCTGTATGTCCACCTAGTCTCTTCTCACTCCAGCTCCTTGAAATAAATTAATCCTTCTCAATGTTCACAAATCTAACAAATCCAGTTATGTCTGTACATGACTAGCCAGAACCCTATTGTGGCATCATTCTTTGAAGCAAACCTTAACTTTCAACTCAGATTTGAATCAATGGCAGCCATTCTGGCACCCAGGGATAACAAATCACTTTACCTCACCAACAAGGGTGGATACTAGCCATTCCCGGACTATAGTTGGTCCAAAAGGTACCACAGCATTATTAAAGAGGCTAAATGGGTAAAGCAGAGCTGTTTCAACTCTAACACAGCAGTGGATTTATACATTGAGTGAGAATTCTAAAACAAGAATGACATTGGGCTCCATTAGACCACAAAAGAAGTCTTAACCAAGTAGGCTTTGTTTGGAATATGATAAGGCAAGGCAAATGAATGCTTTGAATCAGCATTTCAAAAAGCAGCATGGTTTATTTTATTTTATTTTTTATTTTTTATTTTTTATTTTCTGAAACTGCTGCAGGCTTTAATTTGACACCATGAGGTACAAAAATAGCCTACCTGCTGGTTAGAATTCAGAAAAAAAAATCCAAAATTTGAGCACTCAATTTTTCATCTAGCAAAAACAGGCATTTGTTCAAGAGAACTCACTCACCTGCTGACCAAGAGAAGGAATCTCTAGGAGAATAGTCTTCACAGCTTGGGTATCTAGAAGCATCTGCAGTAGCATCATGTCATTGGTTATCTCTGGATCACATAAAATAATGTCGAAGAAGAGTTCCCAGAACAACATCAGCAGGAACAATATGAAAGGAGGCATCACAAATCATTTATGTGTTTATCAAAAATAGGCCAGAATCTGAAAGTAAAAAGCACCACTTATTTTAAGAGCAAGCATTGGTATAACAATAAAGTTACCCTATTGGGGCATAGAAGTCACAGTTTCCCACCATAACAATAAAATTATTCCATTGTGACATGGAGGTTGCAGTTTCAAGTTGTGGAAACTGCTTCTTTGTGAAAAGAAGCATAAGGTTGTGTATGTCTAACCATTCTCCAAAGCCCAGAGTGAGGGAACCTCATGCATTGGGAAGCTTCATTTATCAAAAGTTTCCAACAATTTCTCAACTAAATAAGTAATGATAATGTCTAATCTGTCCAGTCTCTATAGCAGCCTTAGGATCACATAGACAATCAAATAGATAATTTGCAGGAGTAGCCAGCTCCTCGGGCACAATTAGCATCACAGAGAAATTTTAAGTGAATAGAGGCCTAAAACTGTCAGCCAACTAGATCTACAAACTAAACAAATTTAGATTGCAGTGTCTGCAATATATTCGAGAAAGGAAAACAACTTTTGATTGGTGCACAAAAGGAAAACCTTATGACAAGCATCATGTAACTATGACGGCTCTACACCTCGATGCATGATTTAGCAATCTCAGGGATTCATGTCCAACTTGGATAGCAAAAATGCAAGCATACTAGTCACTATTTCGCAGTTATCAAAAAAAGGAAGCAAAGGGGAAACAAATGAATTCCTACTTGCTGAGCTCCAGTCTCTGAGATGTGCTTGCATTTGAATATGTTGGCATAGAAGCGTGGACCAAGTGATGATGCAAGCTGCACAAGACAATAAATATACAATCAAGGCATGTGTTTGGAAAGCACCATGTAATCAAAGGAGTTTGGCTAACTTCAAAATGTTTTCCATTGGTAAAGAATATACATAAACCATGGGTAGTTGGCATCACTGTCAAAGAATTAAACCAAACAAGAAAGTTGGCTATAAATGCTAAGAATAGAACAATAAAGTCAAACAAAAGATAAGCTACAGTACAGAAATCAGGATCCTTTATTGACCAAGATCCAAGTTTAAAAGCAGAATTTTAGCAGACTATCCTCTTTGTGTTCAATTTTCCCTTTCATGCACTACGATCATCATATAATCACCTTGTCCAAGAAATATTGGAAGTGGACTGATGAAAGAAGGCTTCCAAGCACAGGAATGCTACTTTTAAGGATCATATTTATGCCATTGACGTATCTGCAAGAAAGTAATTCCAGTTATAAGTGACAGTTGGATCAGACCCAGGTTAAAGATTAGAATCATAAACACATCTTACACTGATTGGTCACCAACACTTTCAAGTGTACCCCATGGAACTCGTGTCATTGCAGCCATTTCAGCATCAAATTTAGTCTCCAGGCCATGTACTATAGTCATTAATGCTTCTGTGATAAGCCCTGAAAATTCTTCCTACAGCAGTGCAACAAGTCCTTTGGGAGTAGGCAGAAGAATTGATATAACACAAGCAACAAAAAAGAGAGTACCTCAACTGTGGACATATCCACTCCAGCAGCAAATTGAGGATCAATTATTTTGGATACGCTTTCAGCCAGTTCAGCTGACTGTAATTTAACAAAAAATAAAATTGAAACAAAAGGAGAGAATCCAGGTTAAAGTAGGTATACGCTTTCAGCTAGTTCAGCTGACTGCAATTTAAAAAATAAAATAAAATAAAATAAAAAATAAAAAACAAAACAAAAGGAAAGAGAACCAAGGTTAAAGTAGGTTTGTTAGATGCATTAAGGACAATTATGCAAGAGCTAAAACAAGTCAATAAGGAAGAGGGTGCCGCCTTTCAGTGTACACAAGATTTCAAATTTAATTAGATTTTCATAACAATAGACAATTCACCAAATCAGTATATTACAGTAAACTTTGCTACCTGATCTTGTCATCCAAAAGTGGTAAGCACACCAGCAATTCTTTATGCAAAGAATTCTTACCATTTCCCTATTTTCATAGATTTCTTGACACTGTTCTCAGCTAGCCAATAAAACGCTGAGGATCACTTCTCAGGGTCCTTAAGCCTAATTGTACAATGAGCACCTCTACAAGTCCCCATATCCCATCCCATTTTTTATGCATGGATCCAATCAATCCAAATGTCATAATGAACCCAGGACCCTAAGACACTAAGCCAGTGATAATTAAGAAGTGAACAATATAAAGTTAAAGCCATCTGGCAGTGTCTGTCAACCCAGTTTCAGCACCCATATTAGAGTTAATATGTACATCTCCTTTGATCAATCTCCACATAAAAGATGATCAATTTGGACACAACTGTAATACAGAGAAAACGAGGAGATGCATAAAACTGGTCACTTTAGAATCACTACCATATGTGGCATAGTTAGCCTAAAATGTACAAAATGAGCAAGTATCAAATAACTGAAACAAAAGATCTCATGAATATGGAAACTTACTGTGTTCCAGCAGTACTCAGCTGAATTGATGATATAACAAATCACCCGTTCATCCCGATCAGATGTCTGCTCATAATAGGCAAACAATTAACAAATAAAAGTTAAAGTTGCTATAAAATATAAACTACTTTTAAAGCTGATTAAGGAAAGTGGCATGCATGCTAGTACCTTTATTTGTCCATCCATACCCGTGGCAGCTGCAACAATCCCCATACCACCCTTTGGCAGTCTTGCCCTAAGCTTAGTAACATATGCTTTCAGGATTCTTTCAAATACCTAAGATGGAGAAAGCAATAGCATGAGATTCAATAAGTGGGTGTGTTTATTTAGTGTATTGATAATCATCCAGTGGTAAGTATGTGGGTTCTACAGTTCTTTAGACACACTATTCATACAGAAAAGTTATAACTTCCTGCATGTCTACTGATGCAGACATACAGCCATCACTTTTCTTTCATGTCAAACTGACTTCACTAAGCTTTGCAATCATTACTTCTAAAGTAAAATGAAACTCAGCTCTAACAAAACTAATGGGTTGGAAGCTTAGTGATTATAGTTCATCAACATGTCTGTCATCTACCAATAAAACCAATGTATGAAAATGCAAACAGAGACCTTAGAAATAATGTCAAGTGTGAAAAATGCCACCAACATGGTGCATTAAAGGCAACAAAAGGGAGGATAGTCATTTCTACCATCTGCATGCATAGACCTGCTCCTTTTAAAAAGGAATTTGTAACGTTGATATGTTGTTCTATTGGAAATCCACGTACCGTTCCATGCACAACCATGCATTAATCCTTTCAACAAAATTAATGAAATTCTGGGAAACTCATTGGCCAAAATCTTAAAGCTTCAATGTATAATGGTGGGCTAGAGAAGGAAAATTTAGTCTCTTGAAATAGGTTCAACCAGTAAATTACAAGCCACGTTGAAGGTCAAGACACTTCAGAGAAGCTGAAGCTAAAGTCAAAATTACAAGCCTAAATCACATAAGGGAGCCTTATGCTTTATTCACCAGACTCAACCTCTGCAACACTATAACCACACATCTGCAGGAAAGAAGTTAAGGATTTTAGAGGTATTAGGATAGAGACCATTATGAAAATCAATCCAACTTTCAAGCTTCTCCCTTTTTTTCTGCCCTTTTTTGGGATAACCAAGGAGTGCAGACAACTTCTTGGTGGCCCCATCCATGGCCCCAATCCTTAGACTCATACAGGACACCAAACAGTTTATTACTGCAGTTTCTGAGCACTGAACTCACATAAGCCTCATTTAATCAAGAAGTCAAGTATACAGGGACAGCTTAAGGATTCAAGAGGCTAAAGAGTAGTCAAGACATAGATGATTTACAAGATAAGTATCAAAGGTACCTTGAACAGATTAAATAATGTCTGGTTCTTTGTTAGAGCACTGCACCGCTTTAAGCTCCTTTTGATTATCAGAAACAACTTAAAAACAACAAAAGATCATGTCATTGCAATGAACAAGCACATACTTGTTCTGAAACAAAAGTAACAAATTGTTCTGATACATTGATTGATCCAAAGCCTCATTAGTAACTGCACCTCCATTCCAAAGAAGTTCTTTATGCAAATTTCTGCTGCCTCCCCAAAATTATTTAGTAAAAAAAGGTATTTGGTGTGGTGGTACAGTTTTCAAAGAAAATAAGCACATCAATACAAGTTCTAACTGTTTCCCAAAACCTTTTTAACAGAAAACTTCTAAATCTTAGAAGGGATTCATCAAGCACAAACAAGCTTTAATAACAGAAATTAAAAATCGCCTTGAAAAAGGTAAATTGGATGAGAGTTCAGATTGATACATCATAAATTGGAAGGAAATTAACGTACGGCAATGTAAGATGCATATAACCAAAACCCAAATTGGAAGAAAAGAGAAAAATTACAGATTATAAGGAAATCAAAGCTTTCAAACCATTTTCAGCTAATAACATTTACACCATAGTATTAATGCTAGAAAAATTTATCAAAATATCAGATGAGGAAAATAATGTGAAAGAGTTGAGAAAATCACCAAAAAAATATATTTTTCTTGTTTGAAACATGATATGTAGCATAACAGGGAAAAATTATAGAAAGCAACTGTCTTTAAATATCATCTCCTAGTTCACAAAATAGGGATGCCAGATCCACAATTTCAAGGACACGCAGACAGGAATATCATCAAATGCAAAACAAAATAGGAAAGAAATGTAAAAATGAACTCTCAACACATCTGCCAAGTCTCGAAGAACTACACAGAACACACAACATGTATCTTGATCCTGCAAAATTTATGCAGAAAATGAGCCACACGCAGTAGCTTACCTGCATGCTGCTAGATAAGACATTATTCTGACTCCCCTCCTCAATGTCCCATGTTTCTTCCTGAAGAAATGAAATTAAAATAATAGAAACAAAAGGCACAAAAGCTTTGTATGATGAACATGGCTGGAGGTGATGGACCAAACTACCTGAACAAGCTTTTCCAAATTCTCCATCAGTGTTTTCTGTTCTAATTCCACATAGACTGTCAAGTGAGGTTCAAAGCAAGAAGAAATGATACCCCGGAAGTTAAACTGCAGAAAAACAGCTCAAAATTGTTACTCTAATATTATAAATCCAGACACAGGGTCATACTGTCCTCAAATTAAGAATTCTATCAGAAGACCATGAGAATTCAGGCAAATAGTCATAAAAATTTCCAAAATTGATATAATGCACATATGCATAAAAAATGCCCCATAATTTACTGGAGCTTAATGAATAGAAATCAACTGACCAAAATTTTAAGTGTAAATAGGATAAACAAACTTAGAAATGTGACACACTGAAGTGTAAGACATCACATTAAAAAATTCAGAATGCATAAGAAAGCATCCCAGATGCATGCAGCATATATATTCAAAATTCAAACATATGAGCAAAGACAGTATATTTATATTGTCAGCAATTCCACCACTAATCTACAGGAGAAAAAAAGATACCCCAGCTCCAGGTACTGACAAATCTTTTATTGTATCCTTCACCTGTAAACACAGTGTTCAAGAAATAATTGCTCCGATAAAACAGAGATTCTTAAATATTTTAAGTAGTGCTTGCAATCAAACAGGAAAGCATAGTGAACATACTTCATTCTCATTTTTTTGATGTAAAGCAAGCTTTCTTTCATACTTCTTTCTAATATCTGATATACTTGGGCCACCATTTTCCCTACCAATTTCTTCAATCTCACTCCCAATCTCTCTACTTCGAGTACCAGCTCCGAATTTCTCCGCCATTTCATCTTCAAACTCTAGAGTTCGCTGTAATGCCTACATGCAGTTGTCAAAAAGTGGGTAAAATTTGCAGAAGTGAAACTGGTATCCAGAGATGATTGGACAAAGATAATATATTTGTCATTGTGAGTGACCATGCTACATGAGTGATATCAACAAGGACCTAACATGGACTGTTAGACGTAATAGATGAAAGGCATGGTAAAAGCATTCACTTGGCTCATCAAATTGAGAGATGATTGCTGCTTCACCTAACTGAATGACTTCTCATCTTAAATTCCACATTGAAGTTCAAACAAATAAGCATTAAAAGGCTTACCAACAGCAAGGTTGCCACATCTGGCTTCTCTTTAAGGTCATCCAGTATCCCTTCCAACTGTTTTCTGAACATGAACAATAAGCAAAACTTTCAGCTAAGCTCACCTATGCTCCATTTGGCTCACAGAATTGAGCTATGAATTGGATTTCATATTGGAACAGGTCCATATAATTCCAGTTACTTTAAGGAAAGAATAACAGATCTCACTCAAATCCTTTGGAACTAAAAACTGAAATGGGAGGTCCATTTTTATGTCTGAAGGTAGAGGCCTAAAAGTTACAAGTAAAATTCATTCTCTAGCTCTCCATCTGTATACAACATACACATATGCATTTGTAGACATGGCTCACATACATACACTGCATGAAACCATCATGGTTTAATGATCTAAAACCACAAATTTAACCTTTCAATTCCTTGACAATCAAGATGATGTGAAAGAAAATAGGTTGCCTACCTGGTCTTCTTACAAAATTGTATGCATAATCGATAATCAACATGCCATGAGGGAGGAAATATCTTCCATATCTCCTCATTTGTTCTTATTCGCCGCTTGATCCATGCAAATCTTCGTTCAGTCTTATCCAGCTTGGCCAACTCTAGTCATATAAGAAAAAAAAAAAAAGGAAAAAAACCTGAACTTTCAAACTTGAGAACATAGAAAAGCACATAATTCAAAATAATAAAGATAAATTAACAAACCAGCTCCTTCAAATATTTGCTCAAACGAAGTCAGCTCCCTGCTGCAAAAATTATTAACCAACTCTTCCCTCACAGATGGCTCCAAAGCATCAACAACTAAGCAAGCATCAGATAGGTGCTGCAGTAAATTAGTTTCTTCACTCTCTTTCCCAGTACCTAAGCTGAAATAAAAAATTTAAGAGGACAATAAGAAAACATAAAGAGAAAAATGGCAAAGAACCAACCTAAAATAAAGGGAGCAATTTGTATCCAATGAGAAGACAAAGGTAAAAATGACAAAAATATGCAATGCATATGCAAAAATACTAAACCTAGAGGTAGATACTGACCTTAATCACCAAGCTATATAGAGGTACATACCTTGAGAAATCAGAGAATACATGTGACTTGAGGATTTGTTTAATATTTTTAAACTTCTCCCTCAGCTCTGTAATCTTTGGTATATCCCTATAGGCTTCAAAATGACTACATAATTGATTTACTGCCTGGATAAATATCATAAAACAGTATTACTAAACAAAATACAGATCCAAAAAATACTCACAAGGTAGTTCTCAAGGAACACTTCTCATCTGCGAAAAGAAGAGTAACTTTAGAAACCTACAGACATACCTCCAGTTGAGCAGCTGCCTCCTTATACTGACGTTTGGAAGCCATTGCTTGAAGTTGCTCCACAGCAGAGACTGATTTACAATGCAAATCATATTCTTTTAGCAATTGACACATACATATCAACTCTAAGCACACATTAATTTTCACATTTTCAGACTCTGATGCCCAAGGACAATTATTATTCTACTGCAAGGTAGGATTCAAATAATTCACAAAAATACAGCTGATAATAATAATCCATTGATCTGCAGAGGAGACCAATTCAACTGAAAAATGGTACAAGCAAAGGGGGAAAATTTTTCATTGAGCTTATGAATGTTTCAGATAATACAGCACAAAATGAAGGAGATAACACAGAAAAGGCGAACTTGGATGCACAATTTAAAGAAACAAAAGGTAAAGGAAAGCAGCTCAACTCATGTAGAAAACAAAGAGTATTGATGGTCAACAGTTTCCTATAATGATCCTACATTTCAAAAAATGGTAAGGCAACCCCTTCGTCCATCTCAATGAACTTTGATCTGCTTGTCTATCAAAAAATAAAAAAAAAAGGCTCTACTTAAATTTTTGATTAATGCATGGAGATAACAAAACTTTACTACCTCTAATAGTAATTAAGCTACTCCTACAAGATAAAAGTTCCTAAACAAGTTAAATCCCAAGATTTAGGAAAAAGAAAAAAAAAAAATTCCAAACTCCAACTTCTAGTAAAAATAAAAAATGCCCAACAGCCAAATAGTAACAAAATATTCAATTAGCTGTCTATCACATAGACTAACCTAACATTGTCAGGCGATGAAGAGCAGTAATTGTAGTCGTTATGTGCTTCTTAGCAAAGTCCAACTTCTTAATGTCCCGACATATTTCCTGAACCATTGTCTCACTCTGCTCAGCTTTGGTTTTTATTTCTCGAATCTTGTACATGAGTTCCTACTTTCAAAAAAATAAACAATTAGATATGAAAAGCCTTAATTGATTGTTTACCTACCATGAATGAGAGTATAAAACAGAAAGAAAAATGTACTTGGCAAACTGGAATCAGAAACACTGTAAAATCAGGAACTGATAAAAGAAAAAGTCCTTTCAAGAATGATTTCACACACAAAGGGGATATGGATGAAAGTTTGGGATTTAGGAATGAGACCAAAGGTGCCTTCAAGGAATACAAATTCCATTCACATAATATATTGGCTAAAACATTGGTTTGAAAATGCATCAAATTAATGGCTTGGGAGCCACATCACCAGAGCAGTGAGTTCTAACAATGATTCTGAGAGAAAAAAAAAAACAGATCTTTTATCACATATACTCACCTCCACAGCATGAGTAGCAGCAGCAAGGTCTTCCTTGGCTCTGGTCCTTGAATCACTCTGAATCACAGTACCAGGACCATTATTGACACACTGTCCCTTACATATGTACCTCTTGTGGTGATTGGAGTTCCAAAAAGAGTCCATTATAACTAAAAATAGGGAATAATAATATTTTTTGGTTCATATATTCTACTTGCTACTTATTCAATTCATATTTTAGTGATTAACTCTTTTATTTCCCAAAATCTTGAGAAATATAAAATAAATAGCCAATCATTCAATTTAATGGTATCAATGCCAAAATTTTTGAAGAATAGATTTAGTTCACAAAATTGGTAATAGGAGAAAACAACAGGCCTAAAGGCGAAGATCATAACCTGTTGGCGAACAGCCGATAATATTCCAGCATCTACACGGCGTATTTCACTGTGTATCTTCTGCATTAGTGGCTCAACACCAGATAAAGATGCCTCTGGATATCAAACATACATCATAATTTGCAAAAGGATCGCAAGCATTAAACCAATCAGAAACATTAACATATATGTAGACTTAACTAGCCACAATATAGAACCTATTTAGCTCACCATGCATGCCAAATATTTCCTGGAAAAAATTGGCCTGATGTTTGCACCTTCCCAACAACTCATGTCTGCAACTTACCTAGCTCAAGTAGATTTTAGCTAGGCCCCAGAGTTATTTGGCTTCAAGTAAGGTTGGATATGACACATCACCTAGCCCTCAAGATATTTTAACACCCTGAATGCTCAGAGGAACCTACTGGTATAACCTCTTCATTATGGCATTTACTTTCCCAATAACAACCACCTTAATTCTAATTATACCATCCGCTGGCAGCATATGCATTTTATACATGATATCAAAGGCCTATGGGATGACCAAGGCACCAACAGTAAATGAGTGTGATCATAGAATGCTTCAATATACCCAGGCAAACAGGACTTTAAGGCAATCAAAGATAAAATTAAAAAAATTGCTTCTAAGGGTAGTCATCAGGCCAGGAGTAAACACATTAAGATTGTGATGGGAAACTCAGGTATATGAGAGGCTTCATAACTTACTTCCAAAAACATGTCTTCACTTGGCAAAATTTTCGAAGATGAAGAAAGAGAAACAGAAAAAAAAGAAAAGACGATACAGCGTTTTTTTTTTTTTTTTTAAATCAAGAGCCACATGCAGAGAGAGAAAGAGAGAGAGAAGACCTGTGGGGAACATCTGATTGATATACTCCAACGCACTAGACTTGTCCATTGTGGATAAAAACTCAGAATGCTGATTGCCCGTTGATAATCTACCTGAACAAAGAAACAATCAAAAAGATTATTCCGAAACAGAGATGGATACGACATTGCCAAATTAGGACCGGCCACAACAAAGAAAGCTCAAGGTACTAAAACCATACTTCTTCAAACTGATATGGGAGGTGTACACACACTACCAAAAGTGGTTGAGGAGGTTGTCTTTTGCATTATAGTTAGTTTCTTGTCCTATGTCTGCCAGTTAGTTTCTTACTGTTTTTCCTTCATTATTTAAAAAAATAAAAAATAAAATAAAATAAAGAGAGAAAACCATCCATCAATTCTCTGCCAAGATAATTGATGGGTCAGTTTGTTTTTCTCCATTCTTGGTCTTCTTGCTAGATCATTACGCGATTTCTGATCATTCCAATCGCATTAAACCCTCGCTTCGTTGGGGCATTCAATCGAACAGTAAACGTTCAGGTTCGTTTTCTCTCTTATGTCCAAAACCGAGCCATAATCTCAAATCCACATCACTAAAAGAATCAAGTAAAACTCAAAACACTGAAACCATCCAACAATTTCCCGCCAAGATAGTTGATGGGTAGTCCTTTTTTTTTTTTTCCTTTCCTTCAGATCTTGATCTTCTTGCCAATCTTTTTCCAATTTCTTACCATTCCAATCTAATCAAACCCTAACTCCATTTCATTGCGGCATTTGAGCGAACGTTAAGCTTCCAAGTTCTTTTCAACCGAGCCCTAAGTCTCAGATCTCCACACATAAAAAAAAAAAAAAGAAAAGAAAAGTAGCAAGATGACAAAGATCGGGCAAAAAATCACCGAAGAAATTAAAGAAAAGGAACAAAGTGAAAAAATGCTTGCTGACGGCTTACCTTGCGGGGGCGTGAGATTGAGAGCGCGTGGGGATCCCGCTTCCTCCATTCTTGAGTCCTCTACATCTACATTTCTCTTTTTATTCATCTTCTTCTTGATTGACGCGTAGTTTAGTTTAATGATAACAATAATAATAATAATAATAATAATAATAATAATAATATAATTAGATTTTTCGCTTAAATACAAAGAGGGTTTTATGGATTTGAGCCTAAAAGAAAGAACAGTGGAGAAAAGTGTGGAGCGTAGGCCATAGCAAAAGCAGTGACGAGATGCCAAGATCAAAGACGCTAGCGTCAATGGCTTCCGCGTTTTCTCCCGGTTCTTGACTTTTCTTTATTTTTTTTTCTTTCTTTTTTGCTTTATGATATGTTTTGGCCCAGTCGATAAAAACCCAGTATATAAAGCCGTTAGACGGTTGTGAATTGAAATGTCCCTAAAAGTTTGTGTTATTTGTATTTCGACCCCGTTCTAGGTTGTATGTTTATTATTGGTCCTCTCTTTATCGATACTTAACCCGTAGCCACTATTATAATAATGTTTTATTTAATTATATTTACTTTTTAAAAAATATAATTTATTTATAATTTTATTTTGTATATATTTATTTTATTATTTTTTATTTTAAATATATTTTATTTATAAATTCTACTCATTTTATATGTATAATAGTAAATAAATTATATTCATAACAAATAAATCAAAAAATATATTTTTTTTATTTTTAACTAAACTTGAAGTATGTACACTTAAATTTCATATTTATTACAAATTTATTTTTACATATATTTTTAATGTATATATCAAAATAAATATAAAAAAATCAACAATAGCATATTATTTTATATTTTATATTCATAATATATGTATTATGCAGTTGACCAAAATTTTATTTAATAGAGTGTAAGTTGAGTACGAACTAAAATATATTAACATAAATATTTTTTTTTAGTCTGTAAAAAATATAATTTTACCATTATTTGACGAGGGGGTGTGGGTTGGGCCAAAAGCTGTGCCCTCCAACGTAAAATTTCCCTATTTTAGAGGAACTGCTTAGGCTGGGGATTTTTGGGCCGCCCCTAGAAAAATCCAACGTGAAGCTTCTAAGTAGACCGTGCAATTGGGCTCTTTCCTTAAAGAATCCAATAGAAGAGTTTAGAGATGGTGTAATCTTGTTCTTGCTGATTTATTTGCATGATTGAGCTACACGAATATACTAAAAAGAAAAGAGGGAGATTTAAATTAAAAATTTTAAAATATTTTTATTCGGTTAAACTAGTTTTACATCAATTTATAAAGCTATGGATGTAGCTCAGTCGATGAGGGGTACTAGCCCAAATTCCTATGACCCAAAGGATTTAGAGTTTTGGGGAAATTGAAAATAGTTGTATTAGTTGACCCAAAAACCTGATTGAATCATTTGGGTCGGTTCATGCTGAAGCAACTGGGTTGCGTTAACCTGAGCCATTGGGCCATTTAAAATGTTAAAGTACATCCGTACGAAAATGGGCTTTACATAAAGGATAACCGAATCGACTAAGTAGCCCGTTTTTTGTTTTGTAAGAAATGTTAAACAGATAGCGCCACCTCCTTGGTTTTTTTTTTTTTTTTCTTTCTTTTAATATGTTGGTCAAACACCCCACTTTGAAAATTGTAAGATTTTTATCTAGTTATAATATTAATAAATTTAAAATTTAATATTAAAACTTTGACATAGATTTTTTTTTATTAAGAGATAAGTGAAATTAGTTTTAGTTTTAACTGTACCCAATGGTTCAGTTTTGACGGTTGGCTGGTTACCTGCTCCCTAAGGCAGACAATTGGGATTCAAGCATTTGGTTATAATAAGAAGGAGCTCCTTGTGAAATGCTCTAATGCACTCTCCATCAAATACGTTTTGGTTTTTGTAGAAGATAATTGGCTTATGAATGTAAGGCAAAAATTTTTATATGGTTTTTGTAGGTGCATTTTCGGGATCAACAGCCAAAAAGGGAAGAAGCCTCTCCAGTACACCAGTCTAGGCGACCGAACCTCTTTCCTTTGCAAAGACCCACAAGATCTTTGGAGACATCTTTACATGATTTTGCAAGGTTAGACATTCCTACGCAACAAAGTCCTGGTTCTAGAGCAGGGCTGCCCCCATGACCTCCTTCAACCAGGTTCAAATCAACCTCGACTGTGAGAAGTTTGATTCCCCAGAGGAGCTTAAGAGCCAAAAATTTAGTATCCCGGGATGGTGAGAAAACACTACTCATGGTTCCAGATGCACACTCATCTAATTGTCTGGCACTAGCAGGTAAGTCTCCTACTTCCACGCGTGCTTCTGCTTCAAGGTCATTTTCTCTCGGTAAGATTTTTCATCCCACATCGGCCAAAGCATCACATTCTTTAGCAGTGAGATCAACCGCGAATTCAGGTCCTCAGTCTGTACAGAAAGCAGCTTCATTTGGTCATCCTGATAATCCTGTACGTGGTTTCCAAGTCTTTCTTGTCGGGATTGATTTGTGCCGTTGTACATGCTTTTATTATATTGATATCTGCTATATGTACATACAATAACATGGTTGAATTCAATTCCTCTCAGTGGAATGTTCTACCTCTTCAGTAGTTAGGGGTTCAGCAACCTATCAGACGCTCGCTGTCAGTTCCAGTGAATCCTAAAATAAAAAGTTCGAGGCACACACAGATTCTGGCGAGGTTCTTTTCCGTGTAATTTCAGTGAAACATTCTCCGAGTGCAGCTACTAATATCTCATCAATGGGTGCCTCCGTGACAGACATAGGTAGATTCTGTTTTTTAATTTAGGAACTTCAGTTAGTAGACTAGTTGCATTTGTAGCTGTTGTATCGAATCTTTAACTATCCACCGTCTAAACTTTATTTGCAATGATTCCCTTTTTGTAAGTTACAAATCCTGGTGTGGACACTAGCGTTTGTCTGACTGAACTAGATTTCTAGAATTCTGATAAAAAGGGTGATTGGGGAAGATTTGCAGGACTCCCCAATCACCTATGAGCTCTTCGTGTGTGTCTGGGGGAAGCGAGGGAGGGTTAAAACATAGTAATTAGTAAATGAAAATAGTAATTGCCTATGTTTAACCACGGCTTGTCATGAGAAATTCCCGTGATGTGTAAGTTCCACATACAAACTCTTTTTTCGTTCATCAGTTGGACATAGAATCTCTGTTTAGACGGCTGACAAGAATAATATTTTCTCCTGAATAGGGCGGCACGGTGAAATAAATCTTCATTGTACAATTTAAAATTATGGATTTTAAATTGAAGTTGTAACTTCGGTTTGGATTTCCTCCTGAAAATTGTTTTGCTTGCATTGATATCAAAGTTTTATATTGTTGCTTATTTTATGCTTGACAGGGTGTGGCAGGATGTACCAATTCTTATCGTGATCAGCATACTTGCATATTTTTGCTTTTTAGAGCAACTGCTGGTACATATTGTTCTTTTTCTACGCTGAGGTAGCGACGGATTCACTTTGTAGGATGACTGTGTGGATATCTGCCCATTCATCCTGTTGGTTAGAGTTTCGTGCCGCATAATTTGTAAATTTCAGTAGAAAATTCAAAGAAAATGGTTATTTTTGGGCTGACAATGTTGTGGGTAATACTCTGACTCAAAACATCCCAAATATAAACTAACTTATATGCTGCATTGATAGATGTTCCTTTGTGCAACGGTAGCATAACCAAATTAT
This sequence comes from Bruguiera parviflora, assembly GCA_019804595.1. Classification (NCBI taxonomy): domain Eukaryota; kingdom Viridiplantae; phylum Streptophyta; class Magnoliopsida; order Malpighiales; family Rhizophoraceae; genus Bruguiera; species Bruguiera parviflora. The sequence goes on from CM034050.1 coordinate 1,397,725, forward strand.
CTCTCCAAATCTCGAATCGTCTGAGACTCTGGGGTCTCTGAGTCTTTAAGAACTCGATCAGGTTACACGTGTTCGTTACAGAAGAGTGTATGAGCAGAATTATGGCAAGAGACCCCAAAGACAATAAGTTTAGTTCAATCAAACCACAGGGCTCTCGTGCTCTCGCCACTTCATTGCCATTCTCTTGTGTTTTGGGTCTCATGTCTTCCATGATCGCTTCCACCACGGGTGAGTTTTGTTTTATTAGTTTATTAGCTTTGCATCTTCTCTCAATTAAGCGACATATGCATACAAACAATTTTTGTAATGTAGTGTGGTGTAGTGTTAACCATGACCTTAAATCAAAGAAGCGAAAGCACAGTGTTTCCCCTACTTCTACTGTCCATGAGAGCAATACTGCTCACATTATTAATACAAAATGCAAAATGAAGTTGTAGCCAGAAAATTATATAAAGGTTTCGGGTGGTTTCCTCTAGTTCCAAATGGAGGAACACGAGCTAGATTTTGCAATTTCTGTTCAGAAGCCAGTAAAAAGTGGATGAGCCGGCGATGATTTCTGGAGAGAGTGAAGTTGAAGAAATTTCTGAGTATGTTCTAAAAGTTGATGGAAAGCAGTTGGTGCTCTTAGTATTGTTGGCTATTGTCTGTATTTTGCACTCCATATTTTTCCAATTCTGATTCAGAAGCATCCGGTGTTTGATGAATTCTGTGGCCGAATGGCCTTAATCTTATTTTGATGGTAGCAGCGAACGGGAGTTACACTCGGGCTTGTGCTTGTTTTCAGTTTGCTTTAGTGATCTTGTTTGCCCATGTGTTTTATAATAAGAAAATTGAATTTCTATCCTGAACTGAACTCTTTTTTGGTTTTTTGGTACATATCCTGAATTTATCTGAAGTCATAATTTGCGCTGCTCTGGATTTTATTTTATTTTTTAATTGCAGCTTGATATGCGCCCTGTAACCTCTGTTCTCTTATCATAATTCACTGGGATTGAATTGCAGTTAGCATAAATGCTCTTCTGATCGAGCACCTTAGATGGGAAGCAAGATCTTCTCGTCAGCAAACGAGTGGAATCGCACAACAGCAACTACCTCAACAAAGCCAGCAGATACATCAGCAAGAGCATTATCATCATCATCAGGGGCAGCATTTAATAGAAGACCCCAGAGTTGGACCCAGTAAGTTGCTTTGGCCGCAGTTTAAACCACTTTTACTCTTGAGTTTCTTCGGCTATTTCAGTGGTCATCTTCTTTCCCAAAAACCCAAAAAAAAAAAAAAAAAAAACCAGATAATAAGCCTTGTTGAAAAATATCGATTTGAAACTTTCCAAACCCAGTTCTTGTTTTTTCAGACCCTTCAAGTAGGACGGAAAGTACAACAGTTTGACAGCCCGAATCCAACAGTATGACAAGGTTGTCAGCTCAAGCATTTGTCTTTTCGAGTCCTTTATATATATATATATATATAGATCTGTTTTATCAAGTATTATTACATAACTATACATCAAAATAAATTAAATTTGTGTATAATAACTGTATTTATACAGAAGAACGTGACAGTGATGAAATTGATTGTTATTCCAATACGGTCACTATCCACACTATTCTACTTGGAAAAGTTTTCCTTTCTTTTGAAAATTTCAATTAATTTTTTATTTTAATACCATGGGAATTATAATGCTTAGAAAGGGTCATCCCCTCTGTTTCCCAAGAAATTCCCGATTTTCACCCCTTTTTAATGGCGTATTAATTGCTTACAACAACTGTTATAATATTACTGGTTGATCTGAATAATAAAAATGAGCTTCGATATGACCATAAAATTATTTTATTTATTTGATTAAACACTGAGAATACACGAACGACTATAAATACAAAGTCCCAGATAATTAATGGCATAAATCACAATCCAACCAACCAATGGAATAAAATAAATAAATAAATAAATAAATATTATAAATAAAAATTAATTTATTAATATTAGAATTAATTTTAAATTTAAAATTTGACACCAGTCAGAATTAATTAATAAAAAAAAGTGAAACCACTAAAAAAGAAGAAAATAATAATAAAAAATGACTCTTTAAAAACGTCGATGGGAGTCGATCGAGTGGTGGTAGATTCCACAAACGCATTCCCGTCAAAAAACCAAAAAGATTTCACACATGCATTGTGATCAACGCGGTTGCGAACTTTGAGTCCTAATTGGGATTTTAACTGCTATCAAATTTTAATTGAGGATTCAAGATTCAAGGGATTTTTTGGTTTCTTTGGGAGCAACTGTTATCAATCAATTCAGCGTAGAACGGTAAGGAAAGAAGAAGGCAAGAAAAAAAGTTGGGTTAAAGTACCAAGAGCCCCAGATTGCGTTTTCTGCACCAAGTGATCTTCGGCCCAGGCTCTTTATATCCTGCTTCATTTCCATCTTCTGCTATCTTTTTTTTTTTCCCCTTTTTTAAACACTTAAATCAATATATTAATTGATGATTGATCAAAAGAACAACAAATACGAAGAAATTGCAAGAACCCAGAAACGGGAAGTCATAATAACAAAGAAAGAGATTTATGAAATCTTTTTCAGTATGTGGATTCATTTTTGGATCAAATGTAAATTAATGAAAGAAATCATGAAAAGAAGGCGTTAATACTAGGGGCGGAGGCGTCCCCGGAACGAGGGCTACGAGAAGGCAAGAGGATTTGAAGAGAGAGACTCGGACTTGACGACGTTGTCGACTTGTCGTTGTTGCTGTTGTTGGATTTGGATGGACTTGTTGCAAAGAAAGGTTCCCATGTGGGCGTACTCATGCTCTTACAATGGTTTCATTCTTTTTTTTTTTTTTAAATATTTCTTTTTGTTTTGTTTTTTTGTTTTTTTTTGTTTTTTGTGTTTTCACAAATAACTACAATTTTAGGGAAGAGAAGATATAAAAGTAAAACCAAGACCGGCGTGACCCTGTTTAGCTTCCAGGTTCCAACGGATGGCTGAGTGAGGCGGTGGCGTGACAACTCTTCTTTTGCTTTGCTTTTGGTTGAATCATAGGAAGAGATGGCAAACGTTATAAAGAGATTAGCAACCTCTGCGTCTGTCTGGGTCACACTTTTGTCTGTTCTTATTGCTGTCTTCATCAGATTCAGGCTTCCCTTCAAACCCAACAACATTTCTTCGCAACAGCAGCAGGTCCGCTCTCATCACACTCATCATTTTCTTGTTTTCTTAATTAATACCCATCTCTTTAATCCAATGGATCATTTAACCTGAACTCTAAATTTCAGTTTTTTTCTTTGTTATTTTGGTTTTGGGCCTTTGTCAAAATGAAAGCTTTCATCATTGTAGTTGTCACTGCTGACCCGAACGTTGAAATAGTCTATTCTGAGTTTTTAATGAGTTAAATTAAGAATTTTGGTTTTCCTTTTCCGGGGTTTTCAGAGGCCGTGTCGTGTGAGCATATTTAACATTGGCTTATTTAGAGTTCTATTAACAAATTGATAAACTAGCAATGTTGACTTGGGTTTTATTTGCTATGATAGAGGCTGTTCATGGCTGAAGAACTTGCTTTGTACAACGGAACTGATGATTCATTACCCATCCTTTTAGGAATTTTAGGGTAATCTCTCTTTTACTCTCTGTATGCATCTGCGAGTGTTTGTGTGTATTGCCTATCAGAGTGACTAATTTGATTCTCTATATTCTTATCAGATCTGTGTTTGATGTAAGTAAAGGAAAATCTCACTATGGTGTAGGAGGGGGTTACAATCATTTTGCTGGAAGGTTTGTTCCCATGGATTGTTTTGTGTCATGCGATTTGAACAGCATCCTCTGATCTTTCCTTCTTGCTGTTTGATTAAGACATATAATATGCTTTAATGATTCTTACATCTAATGCTATTCATGAACTCATATCCTATATTCCTATTGATGGAATACATCTGAGACGGTTAACTTTTTATTTTTAGCTATTGTCAAGTTCAGTGGTCTCTCTTCGTAAATCTGTCCTTGATAACTGTTAATTGTGTTATGCTAAATTCTCTGTAGTCATGATCATTCTCGTAATGCTGTTACTGCATTCTTGTAGTTGGACTTTCCTCCTTGTTGTGAGCCTACAAACCCAACTTGTTATCTGTTTAGTGGTACTTCTTTTACTTCCGCTTGGTCTGAAGCTTCATTTATTAACCAAACTTGTCAACTTTTCCAATTCTTCACGTTATGCCTTTTGCTAAATGCCCAGTAGATACCAATTTATGTGTTTTTCCTGTTCTTTCTTCATTATTTACTTAAATTCATCTTGAGGCTCATTTATTGATGGCTCATGTGCTGATAATTCCTGAACTCAGGGATGCTTCCCGTGCATTTGTTTCAGGCAACTTCACAGGTAAAGGTTCATTTATTGTCTTCATTTTAATTCTTTTTTTCCTGCTTGGATGATACAAGCTAAAACACACAACAATTGCTCAAACATGTACATACTATAACTTCTATCCCAGGGCGAGCAGTTTTTCCTCCTCTACAAATGCAGAACACTATTTTACTGTTTTTATGTGGGCTAACTGCATTGGCTCTCTGAACATATGTCCCTTTTTGGCCTTGTTTAATGTAGGAGATGGACTCACAGACTCGTTGCTTGGTTTGTCCAGCACTGAGGTACTCTTAGTCTTCATCCAATATGTTCTTTTTCTCGGATGTGTGGCATGCACTTGTGTATATGCTTCACAATGTTGAAGTGGTATTACCCTCACTCAACCACATGTGTTCAAATTAGCTCAATCAAGTGTTCCACAGTCCATAGGTTACCACATAGGAAAGTCACCTAAGATTTGAACCCTTATTTTAAACTCCTTTTATAAATGTCCATAAAATAACTAATCTCAAAATGAGAGCTATACTCAGTAATTGGTTTCATGGGTGAATAATTTCTCGGAGAGGCTTCTGACATTGTTTTCTTCTATATTCCTGCTTAGTTGATTCCTTTCTGTTGTTTGGATTTCTGTTTTGTGTTGATACCTTTCACCAGGTTGAATGTTACTATTTATCCAAGGCTTATGTGTTTTATGTCCCCTTGGCCACGGTTTATGCAATGATATTTGACATACATTTAATTAGTTACTCACCTATGGAGAAAAAAGCTGATCACTAATGCATGTGTTGGAAAAGCTATCTTTGCTTTGGGGACAGGAAGGATTTCACTGTCTCGCCTTACTCTTGCTGATTGCCAATGGAATTGTTTGTAAATTTAATGCTGTTGATTCGTTTATTTGAACATTCAGGTGAAGAGTGTGGTTGAATGGCGGGATTTCTACTTCAAAAGCTACATGTGAGTTCTAATCTGTTCATGGATGTTTTTTGTTTCTTTGTTGCCCCTTCTTTTTGCACTTCAGTGGCCATTTCTGTGTGGTACAATGCTTTTGTTGTAACTGTGGACATTGAATGATCCAAAATCATCCTTTTCAGTCTGATCCTGTTTACCAGGATATCTTCCCCATAGACAATGTCTCTCCTTTTTTCTTTAACTCACCAAATGGTCCTGTAGATCCATAGTACCCACAGTGAGATCTCAGTATCTTAAACACAGATTTACTGCCAAGGTTTATCATATGTGCTTTTAAATTTGTCTCTTGAAGATAAACATGTTTCCTAGAATTGCAAGGTACCAAAACAAAATTACATGATTGTGCAGAATTTAATTTGTCGGTGGACGTGGACAATACTTGGTGTTTACTTTAGCTATTGCTCAGGTTTACTGGTAAACTAGTTGGTCGTTACTATGATAGTCAAGGGAATCCAACCAAATCTCTGAAAGGAGTTGAAGCAAAGGCTGCAAGAGGTGCACAGCTTTTGGAGAAACAGAAAATTGAAGAAGCCAAACAACCCAGTTGCAGTTCAAGGTGGAGCCAGGGAGAGGGTGGTGAGGTAATGTATTCTACAATAGAACTTGTCTATCTGTGCCTATAATTGGGCTTGCCTCACCATTGTTTTTTCCTTCGATTTCCTTGCGGAAACGGATGCAAACTCTGGCAATAACATGTCACTAGAGTGATAACTGCCCTCAGTGGAGCTGATTAGTGGGTTCTCTACAAATCATTTTTAGGATACGACAAATATTCGAATCTATATGCCAGAGGGTTAACTATGTGGGCACATAAGTGGTTCTGCTTTGTCTTTCATTCCAACTCTGATTGGTGTTAATATTACTCTCTTTGGCCAGGTCTGGTGCGACGATGGCTTTCCAAGGTTAGTTCAGAGACCAATAGAAATTGCTCTAACTGGGAAGATGAGCAAGCGATGTGCCTGCTTTAAAGAAGATCAATTAGACCAGCCAGGGTTGGAAGTGTACGAGGGGTGTGATTATCTCGCCAAAACTTGCCGGGTCTGAACTCGAACCATTTTAAAATTTACATCACCATCATACAGTTGAATATCCCAAAATTCTTCGGAAAACAGAGTTCACAGGCTACAAAGTCATAAGAACATACAATCCCAGATAAACAAAGTTCAGGTGATCACTGTTTTGGGGAAGAGGATTCCTGTGTTCTGTCATTATTATCTCTAGCGTGGGTAGATGAAGAATGTGAAAATACATTCGATGGGGAATAGATGCTTACGACTCACCCTTGCGCTTGGTGGTGGCCCGAGCTCTGACTCGAGAAAGGCGAGAATTCTGGCTCTCACCTCTTTTCAATGTCTCGTTGAAATGTGGGAATTTGGGGTTTCTCGCAGTGTCCTTAAACCTGTCACACTTCGTTTCAAACTCTCATAGAACTGCGGGAGTCTGGGGTGTCTCGCAATGTCTTTAGACCTATCACTTTTTAACGATTAAGAGACTAAATATTAATTATATTTGTATTAAAAAAAAAAAAAAGGAAAAGACTCACAACTCTGCGGACAAATCTATGTTATTTAGTTAAATAGATGCAACTCGGCTTATCTAAATGGCAATTTCTCGTTCTACTTTTATTTTAATTCTATTCTTCACGTGTTATTCGGTAATTTGAAATGTAAAATCAAATTAAATTGATTAATTCAACGGACTAATTATCATAAAGACGGTACATCCTGAATTTGAATTTCCTCCATTTGGTTACTCTCTTGCAACCAGTCTGATCTCATAAGGGAACTGTTTGATTTCTATGTACTCAAAATTAGCGTTGTATAAAGATTTTATGGGAAATTTTCAGGCTGCGATAAGTTTATTTGAGGGATTTGTTTTTAATTGAATTGAGATTTTAACAAATCTCGTATGCTGTATTTTTGTATTTTTGTTTTTTTTTACATGCTTAAGCTAAAAGCTGTCCATTTTATTTTATTTTCCTTAGATTACATAAAAAAAAAAGAACTGGATAAAAGGGGATGGAATCAAATGATTATATAAATTTATAAACGTTTTGTTGTTATTAAATAAATTAAAGTATTTTTTATATTTATATTTTTATCATTATGATTTATTTATAATTTTATATTATATAAATTTAATTTATTATTTTTAAAATAAATTTTACTTATTATATAATATAAAATTATGAGTAAAAAATTATATTTATAAAATAAAAGAGTTAAAATATAAATCACCACATGATTAATAAATTTTTATTTTTTCTCGAATGAATTATTTTACTTTTTTTTTTATTCAAAAGAAAAAAACGAGAGAGAGAGAGAGAGAGAGAGAGAGAATATTAATTAACGTTTCAACAAAGTGGATGCCCCTAGTCCTAACCCATACCCACGAGGAATTGAGATTAACTTGCGCTTTAGGAATCCAACAACGGCGCTCATCGTCAGCATGTGAGGCACCAAGTTTTGGGCTTTGGGAGCCCAACATTGAGGCCCAAGTCCACGAAAATTGAATGGAAAATTATGGAGGCATCTTGGGGCAATTTGGCGCCTAATTATATCTCCCATTTTCCCCCACGGCTGCAGTTAACCCGCCACCGGCCGAAGCAGACACCGCCAAAGAAGCGACCATCTGTCTACCAATGGCGTTCCTCCGCCACCAAGTGCGGTCTCGGAAGAGGCCGTCCTCTTCTTTTGTCTCTCCTTTCCCTCCTCCCAAAATCTCCAAACCCACCGTCGGCGGCGAGCCACCGACGCGCGACGATGCCGGAGGCTTAATCGAGAAAATGGTTTCGATTCTCGCCGATGCTGGCTGTACACTGAACAATCCCTCTGGACCGCCTTGGCTCCCTTCCGATCCGCACCGGTTCCGCGCCCATCTCCACCGCCTCTTTTCCTCTTCCGATGATTCCTCCCCTGATCTCCGCTCCGATTTCCTCACCGGTTTAACTTCTTACATTCGCTCTCCGAGCAACCTCCGATGGTCAGTTTCATAATTTTTCAAATCTTTCGAGTTTTAAACACTCGTCCAACCTTCTTTATCGTTTTTCGGCGTTCTTGATTTATTTTTCTAGTTTTAAACCTTTCTTTCGACTTCTTTTATGTCTTTTCGTTTTCTTGGTTAAATCGTTAGAGTTTTAAAGATTTTTTTTTATACCTTAAGTCTTCTTTCCTATTTTCTGTATTCTTGCTTAAATCTTTAGGGTTTTAAAACATTTTTCTATGCCTTCAGTTTTCATACTTTGTTCTGGGTTCTTGCTGAAGTCTTTAGGGTTTTAAACATTTTCTTACTCTTCTTTTAATGCTTTCTCAGGGTTCTTGCTTCTTCCTATCGAGATGGTTTTGGCGCTGGAAGGGAAAGCTTAGTTCGGCATCTTCTGCTGGTCCCGGCGATCCAACTGGACCTTCAGATCATGCTTCTTGAAAAACTTCCGGAATATTTTGACTTGAATTTGCCGGAGTGTTCTGGTGGAACGTCATTGGCGCTCGAAGATGACGTGGCAAGACTCATAGTTAACCAATTTCGGTGGCTTGATTTCATGGTTGATCCTAACGCCTTCACTGATAAATTAATGCAAGTGTTATCTATTTGCCCTTTGCACTTGAAAAAAGAGATTATTGGCTCGTTGCCAGAGATCCTTGGTGATCAAAACAACAAGGATGTGATTGTCTCCCTTCAACAAATGCTCCAAGAGGATTCTGATATTATTGTGCCAGTGCTTGACTCATTTTCAAACCTTAATTTGGATGACGAGTTGCAAGAACAGGTTCTCCTTATTGTGAATTGCTTTTATTTGCAGATATAAGCAACGATTTAGATAGAATAAATTAGTTCCGTTGCATTATGGTGTGTGATCAACTCTTTTGTTGTTGTGGTGTAGGTTGTCACTATAGCAATATCATGCATTAGGACAATCGAGGGGGAGCATATGCCTTATCTGCTTAGATTTTTACTTCTTTCAGCAACACCGTCGAATGTTCGAAGGATAATAACACAAATTCGTGAGCAGTTAAATTTTGTAGGGATATCAAGTTCTCTTGCATCTCAGCATAGTAAACTTAAAGGAAAGTCACATATGGGTAGTACGGATGCATCTATTCTAGATACCTTGAGAACAAGTCTTTTATTTAAAAATGTAAGTCATTCTCTACCATTTTCAGTTGAAGTTTACCTTTGTCACCCTACTCAATGTTTTCTACTTGGTGCTGTTCCTAGACGCTATGCCAAGAGATTCTGAAGCTATTGAACAACCTTGACACACCACGTGATCACAAGGTCATAGACATATGGCTCCTTGTGCTCATATACATGAATGGTGAGTCCACGAGGAAAGGTGTAGAAAAGGTTTTCAAGAGGAAAATAGTAACAGATTGTATTCAACAATATATGATTGATCAATGCATTTGTGGGAACAAGGAATTGGTACAGGTATCTCCCAAAACTATCTAGAATTCAAAGCAGTTTCACTTTTATGCAATACTTTTTAAGTTTCTGCTTGAATGTTGTCAGGATTATTTTCCATGGTTCCTGTCACTATCTGAGTACTTAATGGCATGCAAAGAACAAAAAGCACGGGAGTTTGGCATTCACATGTGTGTCTGTTTATTTGGAGAGTTTGGTGATGCTTACTGTAGACAGGAAGTAAGTTTTTTCAAGAAGTTTTTCCAGTTTGGTATCTAGAAATTGAAGCATCCATATCTAGAAGTCTTATTAGTGCTCTTTGCAGGTTCTCAGTACACTTGTGACTCATGTGGGATCGGGTGTTAGCTTTGAAGTGTCTTCTGCTTTGGACGCTATGGCTTTGCTAGCTTCCAAATATGCACCAGAAATGATACCACTTTCTCCTTTTATAAATGGTACTTAAAAATGCTTTGGAATGCATATATGCCTTGGTTGGTAGAAATTTATTTGTCAAAGCTGTTTTTCATCCTTTTAGGTATCTTGGATTATTTGGAGGCATTTGACAATGAGAATCTGCACAAGGTATAAATATTTGTTATTCTTGTTATTACAAGCTGAAGTGTGTTTTTGTTACCAGTTTGACCAGCTCAGGCACGGTGCAGGTTTATGAAGTTTTCAGCCGGCTGGCATTGTCAGCTCGACCAGTAGCAGATTGTGTTGGATCGTCCATCGGAAATGAACTTTTCATGATAATACGAAAACAGGTACCATGCCCTATGTTCAATGTTGCTCTCATAGAAGGGCCCCTGCCCCAACCTTTTTCATTTTGGCTGGCAGTCATTATGTATGTCATATTATTCTTGTCTTTCTATTGGGACAGGTTGGCCATCCAGAACTGAGGTACAAGAAAATGGGAATTATTGGAACTCTAAAAATAGTCTCTTTCCTTGGAGATGTAAATGATGCTACCAGCACATCTTCTTCCCAGGTAGGACCCGGCATCTCTGAATCAAGCAATTGTTTTGCTGGTGGTGTTGTTTATTTGCTGTGAAATTGTCTCTTGAGGATCCATTTTGATCAGTTATATTTTGGAACTCTTTAGATCTGTTTAACATTCCTTTTAATTCACACAGAAATTCTACACTAAGGAATCTTTGGAACTTTTGAGAACATCTCTGGACTCTTGCAAAAAGTTGTGCTTACCATTGATCCTCTTCTATGATGAGCTTTCCGCAGTGTTGGAAGACAAAAAACTTCAGCCAGCAATCATCGAATGGTCAGTAAGTGGAACAACATGTTGCTGGTAGTTAAGCTTCTTAGCTATTTTGGGAGGGTAATCAAGCATGACAATTTGTGTTGGATAAACCTGTTCACGTTTTATAGGATTGGCAAACACGTAGGGGAATTTGAATCTATGTTTCTATCTGATCTTGAAGGCGGGCAATTGCCTGTTAAACAATTGTTCTTTGGTTTAGAAGGTGAGTTTAGGGGTTGGATCTGTTCTCTTGCTTTCTGATTTTATCGTCCAGGTAACAAATTATACATTACAGTTTACATTTTGTAACTTTCTAGGGGAACTCTGGATGAACCTGGACGGCAAGATATCTCCTATTTGTTTAAACATTTTGCCACTGGCTTCCCTTTCCATGCAGTAATGTTTTGATGGTCCTTTCCCTTTGCTATTTGGCCTAAATGTCTGTATATGATGAAGTTGAAGATTGCTGTTTGTAGGTCTACTACTTCTCTACAAATCCTTCCTGCGAACTTTCATTTACTGTCCACTGTAAGTGCATGATCATTAAAACTTGAGAAAAATTGAGAAATGGATCAAGTATTGAGACATTTGGTTTCATAAATCTTTTAGGTGGAAATGTTGGCAAATCAAGGATCTCTTGGTGGAATTGATGCACTACTTGGTTGCCCATTACACCTTCCCTCCTCTAAGGTGAGTGCGAGCAAACACCATCAACTTCTGATTCTTAACATTATCATCAACTCCCTTGAATCTAGATGATTGTCTGAAGTTGCTGGGCAGAGAATTGGGGCACTAAAGCAAGGGTTTTAGTGATAATATGTTTTGCTAACTGAATGAAGCTTAAAAGATCTGACATCTGATATTTTTAAAAAGAAGAGTAATTGGAGGACTATCTTGAGCTAATTGTAGAACCTTTTATTATGGGCCTAAAGTGTTGAAAGGCTATGAAATGACATAATTGGTCATCAATTGTGGAACATGTTTGGTTCCTTTGTCATTCAGGCTTCAGCTACCTGTCATTTGGGTGATCTTTGACCAGCCATGTCTGTTCTGTTTGTTATCTTAAACAAACTCATAAATATTTATTTCTGTTCTAACTTTGAAAGGTTATTTTAAAGAAAAAAACTACTTAATTTCTTAAACTGAATTGGCTCAGAAAACAGATATACCTAAAACACTTCCCAAATTAGACTTTATATTAAATATAGACTGAGGATCTGAAGTTGTATACCTCTGAAAATCTTATGGTAAACTGAAAGGTGTTTCTGTGGCTCAGATCGAGGTATGTATATAATTGCACTTTGGAACTTTTAATCCTATTTCATTCTCCCATTCATACCACTGGAATTTGAATTGGCCATTCACATATATGTGGCTTGGCAATGCTGGTGACTTTCACCAGCTTTCTCATTTATTTGTCTTGTTATTGCTAGTATTTGTCAGCGGCTAGTTGGCATTCACTGACAACAAAGCAGAAGCAGGTTGTGTGTCTTTCTCTTTATTATGCAGCAAACTGGATAAGGGAATTGGTAAGGTTATTAGTTTGATAATGATTCGGTGTAAATACAGAATTGTTATCTTTATATCATTTTTTAAAATTTTCCATTTTTTAAATTTGATTTTGGATGTAGCTCAATTCCTTCTGCACACAAGTTACTGGAAGATCTAGTTGCACAAGTCAGGCTACAAATGGGCATATAATTGATAAGCTATTGAAACGGCTGAGGAATCTCATGTAAACACTTGTGCTCTGAATTCCTGGTCAATTTACAAAATTGTATTGTGAAGTCATCACTTTTTAGTCCCTTTTTCCATTATATTGAATTTTGCCTCCAAAGCATTATATTTTCAATGAGACCATGTTTGTACTGATCAAATATCCTGAATGCAGATTTCTGGAAAGCCTATTAAACAATTTTATCAGATGCAATCCTCTTTCTCTACCTGAGCTCCATTTAAATGCAGAGAATTCTGGAAATTTGCTTTCAAACCCTGCTAACAATATGATCACAGTAGGAAACAAGAATGAGCATATGACAAGTGACCACACCTCTAAAGGCAATAGAAAACATGAAAGGATCCCAAAGGCATCAACAAGTTCAGATATGCAAGCAAAATTCAGGCAACCAACAGTAGTGGATGTGCTGAGGAAGGCAGGAGCTGCAAGAAGCCAAGAGGTGTCAAATGAGGATACTTCCAGTCAATCTTCAAAAAATAGAACACTCAACTCAGCAGTTCAAGCTTCTTGTAACTCTACTGAGCCAGTAATTGTAGAAGTTTCTGAAGCTTTCAAGGCTTTTGAAGCACAAAGATTTAAGTTCAGGCCTCTTCTGGCCCCCTGTTTCTCCCTTTTGTCCTTTTCAAATGTGAGTTCTTGCAAACTCCAATATGTACAGCAAATTTTTTATCCTTATTTCTGTCGTGTTTCTACATGGCATTTTTAAGTTGAAAATTTGGGTTTCTCTTCCATCTCATGATGAGGTGAAGGATCTCAAGTTTTCCAAATTCCTACTGTATTCTTGTCAGCATTCCTTGTCAGGATTGCAATTCATAGTAAGAATGCATTAAAAAAGCAGGATGGTTTTATTCTGACTTTTTAATGGACCTGGTCCAATATGCAAACACAACACTTGTTTTTTTCTAGAATGTTAGTTTCAAAATTTGTCAATCTTGTATGGTTAATTGTGAGTAGGGCTACTGTTTATGTCTGATGTGTAGTATCCCCTTAAGAAAATAAAGGAACAAAAGCTTGTCAGACTAGAATTTGGAGGTGGACTTAGTTCTGATGCTTGTCCTCTAATTGGTTGGACCAAATTGCTGATAGGCTAGCTGAGCATGACTGACTTTTGTCAACTATTTGGACATTCTGTGATAGAAGAAGCTTTATACTTCAATTTTTGGAGCTAGCAGATGCATCTAGATGGTTTACTTTTGGCATTTTGGAGATTTAATATATGAAGAAGGGCATTTCAGTGCACAAAGCTTCCACACAACAGGGTCTGGGGAAGGTTCAGATGTCCTTAGTCCTTTTCACAGTTTCACAGAGAGTTTTTCTAGCTCAAACGTGTGACCTATAGGTCATAATAGAGTAACCTTAATGTTACACCAAGGTTAACCTTTCAAATATATGAAAGGACTTTGCTTAATTCTTGATGTCATTTTTTTGGTGTGTCCCTATTGATTAATCATTGAACTGACCAATGTGCTGACTGTTAAAGTGCACTTTATGAAACTGTTATGAAATTCTCTTTTCTCAGTTGGCATGCTGTTTCCCAGTCCTGTCTCCCTTTAACCACAATAATTTTAGTTTGACAGACCTCAGGGTTTTCTTGTTGTTTGTAAAATCTGTTGTGTATTAAACTAAAAGAATGATGGAAGTTGTTTGATGTGGCTTTGAAATGCAGAATCAACACACCTGTTTTTCTGATCCTGCAGCTGAGGTATAAAGCAATTTGTACAGATGTTCTGGTCGCTTTTTTGTTGCTTCCCCCTCCCCAAAATATTTGATAGATGGAAGTTAACATGTGCACTGGGTTATTCTTGTGTTAGTTACTTCTCCATCTGTACCTCTTGCGTGAACTTCACTACAAACTGGATTGCTTTGCCACTCCGGGAAAACAGTTCTTGCCTAGATGCTCGAGTTCTCCTGCTGGTTTCACCGGAAAAACAGTGGGTGCATTTGTGAGCAAAATCAGACCACTCTTTCCAAGTCTTAGGAGACACTTTGATACTGCAGTTTCTATTCTTAAACAAGGTGGGATTACAGCATTCAATTTGTTGGGAAAGTATTTAGAAGTGTACTGTTCTGTTGTCATCTTAGAATAAGAATGGTATAGGTGATGAGGCTTGTGAAGAACACTGGAAGGTTCATTCTGCTTTGGCTGGAAATCCAGAGATAGCCAATCTTGTGTTTTCAAACTCTTCAGTTGCCACTTTGGTGTTTAAAGAAGTACTTAATTCTTTCAGTAAGGTGAGTATTAGTTTTCATCCTTTACACACTCTACCATCCACACTTCTTGATTGTTTACATGATACTCTAACATCCAAATTTCATTTTCTACCCTTCATTGATAACAGATGCTAAATCTTCCCAGTGTTCTAAAGGATAAATCAGCTGTCTTTGATTTACTTGAAGCCTTCCAGCCCAACAAAGTTTCTGAGGATGTCTTCTCTGGCATAGTCCCTAGCCCTTCACCTGGGTCAATAGAGTATTTCTATCTTGGTGCTTCTTCATTTGTAGGAGATGTGTTAGATATTGGTATACTTCTTTATCCTGTTTGATGCTGATGAATTATGGGTTTTATAGATCATTCATGGTAACCATCAATATGTCGATTCTCTGCAGCTTGTTCATTCTCCTTTGTTCTGGCTTCTGAGTGTCTTCTTGCCCTAGAATCACTTGTTACATCAGCCCAGTCATTCCTTGATGTTACGGAGATGAATGGTAACTGCATACACAGGGTCCTCCCTACCTTGCACCTCAGACTTGGAACTTCTGCCCAGAAGCTTTTAAGGCACAATTGGGACAGTGAAGACTTCGAGAACCATTGGAAGAACAAAGTGCAACCATTATTTATGCTCCTTCTCTCTTTCTTCCCATAATTGTTATCTTTAAAAAGATTTATTGTATAATTGTCCTTATTAAGCCTTTCATTTATCTTATAATTTCAGGGGGAAATGGTCCAGAAAATTGTGCGTATCTTCTTCGAGAAGAGTGACTCTAAATCTGATTTGCTGAATGAGTTTGCATGTTCTGTTTTGCCTCAGGTATGGCAAAATTTTCAACCATAATCTTTGAATGATATTGGTTAAGCATGCATCTCTATGCTGAGCAGCTTTTTGATATTGGTTATCTCTTGTATGGCTTTCCAGAGAACACAAATTGTTCACCCTTTAATTTGGTGTCAAAATTATGAGTTTAGTACTCTGCATGATTTTGATCCTTCAGCAAATGATATCCTAATGATGTACCCATTGTGCACTAGGTCTCTTCATCTAGGACAGTAGCAGAAGATCACCATCATGGTTTTCCTACTCTATGCAATGCTACATTTCTTGCATGGTACAAGGAGTTGGTATGCCATCTAACAATTTTAAATAACTTTTATGTCTTTTTAATAACTTTTATATCTGAGATGTGTCTATTCTTGATGAAGATGCTTACATACATGTTTTCATGTGCAGCATGAAGTAAACATTACCATTCTTGACAACTTGGTAAGTTTTTTATATAAGAAGTATTCATGGACTGGTGAAATTCATTATAAATCAAATGTTATTTATAATTAGCTGTGCTTTGATAAGGTCAGAGAGGTTCTCTTTGTAAAGCCCAAAGATGGTCTTCAGCCCAGAACTGTTGAAGAGCATTTGCTAAAAATACAGAAATCAGTCAATGTGGTGGTTTCCCTAGTTAACATGTGCAGGACTCGTGACAAGGTAACTTAGTAGAAGAGCAGAGTTGTTTTCATCAATATTTAATGGACTTCATTTTGTTGTATATAATTTAATGGACTGAAAGGATGTTGGCATGTTTGGCAGGTAACCATGCATGCTCTGGCTGTCAAGTATGGAGGGAAGTTTGTTGATTCCTTCCTCAAAGGTATATATGAAACTTTGTATGCAATGGAATCTGAGATGCAGTTGTGAGGGGTACCAAAACTAAGCCCTTCTACAGTTTTTGACTTCTTACAGGACCACTTCCAAACACAGAATGAGTTCATAATCAAGCTAGTAAGATCATGCTCTGATTTCCATCACAGTCAATTGTCATAAATATCAGGAGTTAAACATCTATTCTTCCCCTTTAATTCTTTCTCATGGTGATTAAGGTGATGGAGCTTCAGAAGGCCACAAGAACTATACAGACCCTATGTTCTGAAGCAAAGGTCAGTCTTGCCTGGTCATAACTAGTTGAGACATCATTATCAATTAATTATGGTCTAATCTGTTTCTTCCCTTTTTTGTTATTTCTGGAAGGGTCTGAAACAAATGACTATTACTAGCAAAATTCCTGCCACTAAGCGGTCTATGGAGCGCTTTTTGTTCCGTGTCAAGGCTCTTCTTCATACATCATCAAGTGGACATTCTTTTTGGATGGGTATTAGGATTATCACCATTTTTTTAATATGTTCCATATATTCAAGAAGCTTATTGCAACTGTTGGACTTTAATGACCACATCATGCAAACTGCTTTAAAGAACATGATAGTTCTTAGTTCTGAGTTTTGGTGATCAAAAGATAGCTCCAGCAGAGTTATTTGAAAGCATAAAACAAAACTTTTCTCAGGCCTTTTGTTGCTTTCATGATTTGAGCATTGGGGGTGAATCTAAGATGAGGAACTGCATATGGCCTAGATGTAGATATTACTTCCTACTTCATTCTATTGTAACATGCGCAGCTACTTGACCTAATTGGAGCAATTAAGGTATGTCGAGGAAAATTTTAGAGCTTTACTGAGCCAATCTATCTATCTATGTTTAACCAAGTTCTTTGAGATTTCGGTCCCTAGAATCCTAGCTGTAGTTAATTTGCCATGGTAAAATTGATGAAATTTGTTTCCCAAAAAAATTGGTGAAATTGGTTCCAGTATCTAATTACACCAGTGAATAAGATGAATGAAATAACCATTAGAGAGAACTCTTCAACATTGTCTTATCTAGTTGATTGCTCTATGCTTTTTAAATTGTCATTCTTCTGTTTTGTGAGCAGCATTGTGATACCTAACCAAGTGGCAAATCTGGATTCTTCGCAATGAATTATTTGCATTTCTTCTGTCATTTTGGCAGGAAACCTTAAACATAAAGACTTGACAGGTCAGGTGGTAAGCTCCCAGGTGTATGTCAATGATCAAAGTGAAGACATTGAAGACCTTGCACAAGGTTCACTGGAGCAAGCATGAAGTTTGTATCATTTTGGTACATGCTCCTTCCTTTTCCCTCTCTCTCTCTCTCTCTCTCTCTCTCTCTCTCTCTGTGTTGTGTTTTTTGTTTGTTTTTAGTTTTATTTTCATTTCTTACTACGACAGGTTTTAAATGAGCTTCAAATTGAGGAGCATCCCTCGCTACATTAGTGCCACCAATTCATGCTAGGTCATTTAGAAAGGGATGAAATGGAATTGAAACCAAGGGAATGTTTCTCACATCATCTTTTTGTGTTTTCTCTCACCATGTTCAGCTTACAAGTATTGGAAGGATGAAAAGATAAGCATCAGCTAAGTATTATTAAACAAAACAACAGTGGAAGGTGAAGCCATGCACAGTGCACTTGAGGTGCAGGAGAATGCATGAAAGTCATATATCGAAGAATTCAGCGGCCAAGACATCGTAGCATATGGAGCATAGGATGCCTAAGGTTGCTGATTGAAGAGAATAGGTGGGCCGGGAAATGAGGGAGCAGTCAATGGCTTCATTCTTCTATGTAATCATCAAACCATAGGAACTCCAACATAGCTGTAAGCACACATTTGCTGCTCAAGCTTCCTTTCGAGTGAAGGCCAGTTGGACTCTGTCGCTGTTCTAACTTTTAAAACTCTTCGCAATTGAAGTCGTTTCCAGTGAATGCCTTAACAGATCTTAGTATCTTGCATTATTAATTCAACATCCAAAGCAATTTCTTTAAATTTCTAAAGGCATCATGAGTCAAATATAAAACCACAGGCATCCCGCTCCTTCCCTCTTCCTACATCTTTGCTGTGTTTTGTCGATGCTATGATTTATAACCTATTAGTCATTCTTGATAACCCACTAGTCAGAGTGCATGTTTATTAAATGCTGCCAATAATAACCAATAATTATAATTTCAGTTTATTCCTTTGATTTGTTGACCACCGAGTGAAAAGGCTAGCTTAGAGTGAAAAGCTGGGTATTTTTTGGGTAATGAAATCCTTAACATTTGTGGTGTCCATGTTTCGTGTAGAAATCATATCTTCAAAAATTTTTAAGAAGTCGTGGTTTTTCAAGATAGGACTTGTGGAATGAGGTATTGCTTGAAGACCAAATAAATAAATTCGCAAGGCATGTAGGTTTTTCGAACCGATGGCCTTTCGCGGCAAGGTAAGATTGAGGGATGGCGCATTCTTCCTCTCCAATTCCTCTTTTTTCGTTTTTTTTTCTTTAATATATATTTTTTAACATTTGATTTTCATATTGACACGGGTACACACGACTTCTCTGTCACGCTAAATAATTCGAAATTAACGGATTTAAATGTTAAAAGTTTAATTGACTAAAAATGTATTTCATGAATTTAATTGGATCTAAAGGGAAAAAAAAAGAAAAAGAGAAGAAGAAGAGAGTGGAAGTAACATTCGAGTATTTGACCCTTTTTGAATTATTCTTCTATATTGGCGGTAATATGGCGTTATGGAAAATAATAATGGTAAAAACAATAGAAATTAAATAAAAATATAATACTTTTCGTGGGATTTGGTGATAATTCCGAGAAATGCTCCTGGACTTCAATTGCAAATTTGTAATTATTCATCAGGGCAAAACAAATTCAATCTCTCTGACTTTAAAACGCAACATAATCCCAATTGCAAACATCAACTTTGAATAAGAATCCAAAAGACGTCATTGCCTGTTGGTAATCTGAACCATGAATTTACATAAGTTCACAAATCATTACCGATAAATACACCAGTATCGACGATCTATAATTTAAGCTTGTGCGGAAATTCAACTGTAGGCCACGAGGATTAGTTATTGTGTTGAATGATTTTCTGATGCCGGTACTATCTTTCTTGCTGTCCAGAAAGCCGCATTGTATCGATTCTGCAAAACAGATCAGATTTAAAATGCTTGAAGCAAAGTCAGGCTAACAAAAGCAGCTAGTGATACGGCTCTTCAAGAAGCTGCATACTGTCACTGGGTATGCCACGGGTGCAATAATGCTCCCTGCCTCTGGAAGGTGACGATTTTCAAATCAAAGCTAATATGGTTATAGACAACGTTTGGTGAAAATGCAATGGTGTGTAACAGAGTAAATTTCTTAAAAAATTCTGAATCAGATCTCTCACATTTTGAATGACTTTACTAGTTCAGACAGCTTCTTTCCATTAAGATCACTAAGAAAAGTAAGCATGGAACTTACTTGCATCATTGACCGAGGATTCGTTGTGTAGGTTGTCTCGATTATCTTTTCCTTCTGCAATTTATGAGTAATTCAATTTATCACATCTAATTTCTCAGGCAGCGGTCATCGAAGCAAGGCATCTCGGGTTGAAAACGTGAGAACAAAAAATATTTCAGATTACCTGTAACTGAAAACCATAGTGCAAAGCAACTTTCTCAACATCTTCCAAACTCAATTCAATGGACATCTCCTACACGGCAGGGAGTGAGAATAAAAAACAAAAAAGAGCAAAGAGAGAAACTGGTATCAGTACATCAGCCAACTAATGTGTTCCATGGTGAGTGTGTGTGCTTCATGGAAAAGATTGCTTACATCTTCTTGCCCATACATATCTGCAAAATGATAAAGCAAGGGTCCCAAATTTATCCACACCTGTCAATCCAACCAAGTTGATCAAGCAAATTCCGAAGCCAGAGAAGACAAGAAAATGTACAAAGTTATCCAAACAAGAACTTACTCCTCCATCTTTCAAAATTCTAGATATAATCTCTATGTATTCAACAATATTATGCGCCGTATCAATAAAAAAACAAGTCACAACTGCATCCCAAACTCCTGCATGGAATACAAATGCCTTCAATAAGAATTGACCACAATTCAAGATCAACCATGCACTTATATCAGTGCCAATTCATGACAACACACGTTTGACATGGGGAAATAGAAATGGAGACAATCACTACCATAAGAAGTTGAAACAACAGCTTCAAATCTTCTAGTACTAAACAAAGCAGGAAAGCCACCAGAGACCAATTCATAGATTCACTATTGTGCATTTAAAAAATATACAACTACCATCTGTCACAGGCGGGAATCAATTCATAGATTCACTCTTAGAACTCGAACTTTACAAGGACTGGGGGGGGGACCAAGCAGCCCATCTGACTAACGATGTACAAAATTGGCAGCAAACCCATATCTTAGAACTTAAGACCTTGGGGATAGCTTAAATTCTGAATGTGATGTTTCCTTGGATGCCAAAGTTGGCACCATGTCTCAGCATAGAAAGAGAGCATATGATTGCAAATAGGACAAGTGCTTATGGCATACATAATAACTTGTTTCCAAAATCATTTGCCCAAGGAACATAGTTGTAATGTAATTATGACCTACAAAGTGCTTATGTTCATCAAAATCAGTCACATATTTTAAGAAACAAGAATTCAAACTGCTTCTCTTACCTATTTGGCTTGGGTCACTATACACTTCAACAAAGTCACCACCACACATGGAAAAGCCTTCAGTAATCCCTGCACTGCTTGTGATGAGGTCAGCAGTGATTCAAAGATAATAGGAGCTCGTTACCTAACCGACCTAAAAGATTTACCAACCAGAAAGGACATTTTCCAGAATCACATGCATGATCCAACAGAGTCCTTTTTGTAGATAAGTATGATCCAACAAACTCTTGTTTGAACACCCAGTAAATCCAAAAAGATAATGGGGGAAAAATTAAAATATTATTAAGATATCAGCATCAGCACAACCTGCAAAGCTCTTTAAAAAATAGATGAACAGTATTCACAATACATTCAAATACCTGGCTGGATGAATGTCAGGTATCAACACTGGACGAAGTTGGTCACTATCTGAAAGCGAATTGCAGTTGCTATGAATCCAAGGATATATAGTCCAGTCCCCAGCAGTTTGGGTACTAATAAAATCCAAACACCCATAACAAAACAAGTAAATTAGCAAATAAAATGGGTAAAATGAGAATTCTTTCACTAATCCAGTCTCCCCTATTGTTGAAAGAATGCACATACAGGTGAAATTAGAAAGTAATTACACAAAAGTAAAATGTTCTCACTGGTTAAGAATAAAACTTGAGCAAATCATCATGTAGTAAGAAAATTCATTTCCCTGGCTCACAAAACCTGTTCATGACACAATCAATGGTACATGGCTAAGAAAAGTTGCACCAGAGTCAAGTTTGCAACATTTTGTGAAATTCTTATGCATACCCAAAGATGAAATCTCCAAGGCAAGCCGCCCAAGTCCAGCACCAGGAACTAAACAGGAAGGAGGGCTGTCAATGAAATCAAGATTAAAGAACACAATGGAAGAAACATATGAGATCCAGGGGAAAAGTAAAATCTAACATTCTGAATGTCGCAATGTAAAGACAAGAAACTTTTTCTGAAGGAAAAAGAAGCCAAAGGGGTACCTCTCCCCGGAGCGATTAGGGAATAGAGAATCAAGCTCTTCAAGGATAGGCTTGTAGCACTGATCACGTTCTTTCTTTCCCTGATTAGAAGTAAAAACAGTAGAAGTCTATGAACTCTTGTAAGGTATCGGAGAAAACAATTCAGCAACTAAAAGGAAATGAAGCGCCATTACCTCATCAGCCCAGTCTCTTACTATATTCCTTATAATACAGCGGACCTGCCAAAATTCATACCCAGAATTAAGACAGCAATGATCTATTAATTTCTGCCAATTTAATTAGTTTTAGGGGCAAGATAACACTAAACCTTATCAACATCAACCAAAGGAACATGCAACTGAAGTGATGGATCCAACCAATCATGAGCTGATGAGCAAGCCTGAACATACAGAGACAATTGAAAAATAATTTTAAGACACATGTACAAGAAATAAAAAATGGAGAGAGGAATATAACAAGTCTAAAAGGATGCTATGCATGCAGTGCTTGATGATTCAACTATTCATAGGCTATTAACAGTTAACACCAAGTTCTTAACTATAGCGGCAAGCCTTCATCTTCTTTATGAAACAATAAGATGCCATGAATGAATTTTAGCAGTACATTTTGATCAGAACTGATGACGTTGCTCCTGTCACATTCAGCAGCCACTTTGCAATATCCCAAGTCTGCTAGACAGTTCCCAGTAGCCAACTCATGGCAACTTGCTCTGTGAACCTCTCTAGTTATCTACAAAAGTCAAACCTCTAAATGAAAAATAAATAAGTAAAATCAACCATAAAGTACATTTTCAACAGTCCTTAGGGTTTATGTCTATCTGGAAAGACCTCAGTGGCAGTCGTCCCATCAGGTGGCTGGCACACTACATGACTTTGTTCTCTATGGTGCCTTTCATGTTCAAAACAAGGCCTCCTTCCACTGGCTGAAGTAGACTCAGAAGAGAGACCACTCCCCTCTCTGCAGGAGAGAGGGCCATTTTGGGTCTGTTCGAGATGTAACTGTTCAAGCTGTGAGTCCTCACAACAATCTGTATCCATGCTCATATCTAGGGGGGGCTCAAAGGCCTGCAACAGTAATTATCAGTGCTATACTCTATGTTTGATTTGTCAACAAAATCACAAGATGAATTTCAAAAAAGCTAGAAATAAATGCCTAAAAGAAAGTGCACAAGGGAGAGAATCGCCAGGGAAATGGAATTTCCACTCACCTGAAGCATGTTAAAGATGAAGTATGAATTTGTGGATATGCATCTGCAAAAGCAAATGCAATAAAGCTCATAGTTTCTGAGATGTACACAGATTCAGAACTTATTTGAGCATACCATAAAGCCATTACTTTTGAAAATCCCCGATTGATATCTATGTGCCTAAGTTGATGCATAGATGTGTGTATCAGTATGAGCAGTTGTCAAGAAGTTTAGATCAATTCAGATATCTGTGAGAGGATGAAAATTACATCCCTAAATCCATTGGGTCATGGGCCATCCAAGCATGAACATGTAAAAAGAGAAACAGAGAAAGACGGAGAGCAGGTGAAAAATTTTACCTCCTTAGTCTTTGAAACTTGGAAGGGTAGTGAGATAATAATGCCTGTAAAAGCCAAATGCATCAGGTACAAATGTCAGCCCCATTTTTCTAGTCACCCATGCAATTGTATATGAACAAGACTAAACTAGCCAAGCAGACCAAATTGACATTGCTTTACGGTTCCAAGAAGATGAAGCATTCGGATGCTTACAGGTCACTAGTGAATGAAATAACACTCCTTTGGCAAGGTAAGATCACAGAGACCAAAGTAATTGTTAGTAAAATTCCACCAACCAAACAAAAGGTTCAAAGTTCACTTTCTTTTTTTATCTATTGTTCCAAGTTTGCCTGAAGAGTTGCCATATGCAGATCTATCGAAATATAAAACAGAATTTCTTTTAACTCGTATTCAATAGAACCACTCATTGCGCAGAGCAGATAACTATAACACAATAAATCAAATTAAAAACCATACACAAAATTCAAATTGAAAGTTACAGATTCACATCTTCGGGTTCTAATTTCCGGAAACTTCAATTCATCAAGCAGAAAAAGTACCTTGTGGGCAGGCGGAAGCTTTCTGAAAGACCGCTCATATCGTTTGACATCCTCTTCTGAAGACTCCGGATAGCTGTACGTAAAGCCCGACAACAGCGGCATGCCAATGCCATGAATATATATATATATATATATATATATATATATATATATATATATATATGGAATCAGAATATTAGCAGAAGACATCATCAAAAGATGAAAATGAAAAATCAATAATTCGAGGAAAGGCGCCTAAAATCAAACAAACGTTTGTAACCAAATGAAATAAACGAAGAAACGATTTGTGCTGTACATTTACATATACATTACAATTAGCGAAAGTGAAGCAATAATAACGATTCTTTTTAATGTAATAATAAATAGAACTACAGACAAGCAAAACAACAAAAAAAAAAAGAAAAAAAAGCCTGATTTCACATAAAGAAAAATACAATTAAGATTCGAAAACGGAGAGAGAGAGAGAGAGAGAGAGAGAGAGAGAGAGACTTGAGATAAGCACTGATGACACGGCGAAGAGATTTGACTTCGAGTGCTTCTTCAAGCTTCCTCTTACGGCGTCGTTCCTCCTCTTCCGATTCCACTTGTGGAGACATCTCTATATTTTCTCTCTAATCTCCCTAAATCAACCGGGCGCCAGTGTTGCTTATCACTCAACCAGGAGCCGAGCGACGGGAGCGTTAACGGTTGACAGCGGAAAGTGATACGCCGCGCCTGGTCTCCATTTACGGCGCCGTATTTAGAAACCTAAATGCTGAAGGGTTAGGGAAAGTCCATGTCCACGTAACTTCAGGTTATGGGCCGTGAATTATATTCCTTTTTTTTTTTTTTTGTTGTAATTTTTCACTTTTTATAACTTTCTTTTTATAAAAAAGGGAATAAATAGGACCCTTTTCTCTCTTTCAGCCTTTACGATTAAAATAATTGAATTGTAGTTTACAGTCCGTTTGAATATAAGAATCCATCCGGTTAAATATACAGGGATATAAAATATTATTACAATAAAATTAATCTAAAAATCAATTCCGCAAGATACTCAGTCTCTGTTTATATCACAAATCAATCTGTTGAATAATTTGGTAAATTTTTTAAACTTTCTGGTTCTAAGTTTTTGCGGATTATTTCCCATAATTAAATTGAACCGATGCATCTACAGACTAATTCTTTGTTTTTTTTGGGGGGGTCCATTGCAGACTAATTCTGTTCTGAACAGCATATCTAGGCTTTTTGTCTTTTCTTTTCTTTTTTTTTTTGGATTTAATCGCAGCCTAAGAAAGCAAATATTGATTTTTAATCAGCCCGAACAAAGTCGAACGTAAGCGAGCTGTTGTGGACAGGTAGAGAGCTTTGCCGTCCAACGCCTGCTTTTTTCTTCCACTTACACGAGAGCGCAAACATCGCCGGCCACTCCTGTGTAAACCAATCGATGAAGCCTGAACTTGTCTTTCTTGCAACTTTCTTCTTCGGAAATCTTAGATTAAACTCTAATCTTAGACTAAACTCTAATGTGCTGTCTTTCTTGTCGCATAGACGAGAGTTTTCAGCCTAAAGTGACGCAATGGGTAGATTTAAAATTATTTGTCAAACAAATTTTAGGAATCTCTAAACAGAAATAAAAAGTCAACGATCTTAATTACCTTTTTTTTTATAATGCAAATTGAGCATGAAAGACAAAGTTGAAGTGCGTGTACGTAAGAAAAGACAAAGGGACCCGCTAACCCAAAAGTCTGATTGCAGCGATTATAAAATTCCATTTTGTGACCACATCTTTCACAATTGCCCGAGGAGAAACTGGAGAGCTAAAGTAACTTCCACAGCAAGACATTAGACGGAGAGAAAGAGTATGGCTGCCGGTTTTCTTATATTCAAACGGACTGTAAATTACAATTCAATTATTATAATTGTAAAAGCTGAGAGGGAGAAAACGGTTCTATATATTCCGTTTTTTTTAATTTTTTTTATTTTTAAAAAGAAAGTTATAAAAAGAAGAAAAATTACAAAAGAAGGAATACAATTCGCGGCCTACAACCTGAAGTTATGTGGACACGGACAGATCAATTTTTTGTCCCGATTTCTTCTACAGATTGGCATTTGACACATATATTGCCACTGGCATAGGCTGACTGAAAACCGTAGCAATACAAGTGCAAGCTCAACCTCAAGTTTGAATAGCAGCTTTCGAGATACGGGGGATGATCAAACTATTGCCAGCATCTTAGCAGAAGAGGAAAATTCTAAAGTTGCTGGAAAGCTTGGGAAGAGACTCTCTCGTTTGGATTCTATACCGGTAAATTTCCTTCCTCTCACATCATAACTTGCGTCAATGAGTCTTTCCACATTTTTCAATATCAAATGTCTTTTGCTTCTGCTGCTACCGTTTGTACCTTAGGAATATCGGTGCATCATTTCAAAATAAAGTAAGAGCGCTACTTCATGGAAGCTTCTTTATAAAATGGCCGGCCAGGCGGCCATTGCCCGCTCTCTCAAGTCTCGATCGCCTTTTCTTGAAAGGGCTCAGAGTCAGACGGAAGAAGAATACCTATTTCCAAGAGTAATCACTTTCCTCAGCGGCACAAAGAAACACAGAGAAGGATAAGAAAACGTTCTAAGAAAGACAGTAGAGGCAAAAGGTTTTGGCGCTTCTTGTTCGCCAACCAGGCCCTCATCTACTATCTTGAAGAAGGGGGAGTCATCGGCGAAAACCCACTAAGATCCGGTTGAGAATAGTTGTCCTGACAGTGGAACAAAAGGGTCTTCCTCTAACGCCAAGAATCCGGGCCAAGATCTGCCTGTAAGTCTGGAACGTCTGTTCGGTTTCTTTGCTTAGATATACTAGACAGCCAACGGCAGTCACAAACTCGGCGTCTTTTGACTACTGGGTTAGCAGGAAGTTGCGGGTTTGATGCTGCCTTTTATTCTTGTTGGCATTTATTCTTATTGTTTTGTTTTGAACACGGCCCCTTTTGGCTATATGCCTTTACAAAGAGTTAATAAAATTGATTTTGGCATTCACTATTTACATCTCTTTATCATCTTCTTCCTTAAAAGTGTGCTTTTACCACAGACATAATGAAAAACGGCACTTATCGTCGTTTGATTATCTGTCTGCATATTGTTGGACGATGAAACGCCATTCCTCTTAAACAATGAAATAAGCCAAAAAGAGAAAAAAAGTCTTCAATATTTTTAATTTTTTATATTTTTCAATTTAATCTTAAATATTACTAACTCTTTTTAATATAATATTTTTTAAGATGAAAAATAAATTTAGTGTTATATTTGATGGTCAACGCACAAAATACATTATTAATATATATTTTTATATATTTATAAAATTTTCTGTGAAAATAAAATATTTAAGATATTTAAAATATATTTTAGTGGTCAGCATGTATTTTTTTATATGAGCGAGCGGCTGAGGGCAATATAAGAAATTTATAAAAAAAATTTGGGTAAACAAATTAAAATATCTCCGAAAGTTCTAATATCTCTCAACATTCTGAAACGTTGAAAACTAATATTTTAAATCCCGATGTATTAAAAACCAACAATTTTTCAGCATTCCATCTGCTCTCTTCATCTTCTTCTTCCATCCTCTACACAGAAAATGAACCAAAGACTATCACGAGCGTTTGGGAGCAGATAAATGATCCATCTGCTCCCCTGTTTAACTTAACCAAAACCACCTTAGTCTTTTAGAGTACCCCCTTCTTTTGTTATTTCAAAACCTGTGGATTTGCTAGACTTCCTATTTTTGGGGCAGAAATTTACTATTATTTATCTACATTTTTACGTGTGATCGTTGGATTAATAAGTATTGGCATGTATTGAGCGTGCATTTAATAATGAATGTAATTTCAATGATAAATAACACGATATGTGTTAATAAAATATCAATTTAATTTTGTTTAATATATTTATATTCTAGCATCCACCCATAACCAAGGTTAGATGTCGTGCCTAAGCACAAGATGGGGCTTGGCTGGATCGAATTTGAAGCGACTTTGATGATGCTTAAAATTTGAAATAAATTAAACAAGACGTCCATAAAATCTAACCCAAATCGAAATCTTAATTAGACAATTTAATCTAATTCGTTCCACAAGCTCGGGCGGGGACACAGGCATGACTTCACCACACCGAAGTTCACGTAAAGCACCGAGTTGGGATTCCTTGGAAGTAAAGCAATCCGGGGAATCACTTTCGTCAGTTCACAATTATATCCTATAGTTTTAGTCTCTGTCGTTTCATGAATTTGTTAGTGGAGTAACTGCAACGGACCAATCTACTATCTTCGTATTTATTTATGGTCTTCTGCGATTTTTTGTTCACACTCAATTGCATTACATACTCTATAGGTTTTCAAATTTAGTTATATTCTGCAGTTCTGTATAGATTAAGGAAAGAGATGATAGTTACATATTACTCTTTGTATTTATTAAGAGGTGTTTGTAGACTTGAAATTAAAAGCTAAGCTACCACTCACATCTATCTCAAGATAAGTCAGGAAACTTAGCCACAAAGTTACATTATTTGATAAATAAAAACTGTTACATGAACACTGGTATGTCTCTAACAGTGGTAGATTTTTTCCCGAATTTGATTTCAACATCTGAATTTGTCCTTTATGGACTGTTAATTCTCTCTGCTAGAAGAACCTCGCTGACCAGCTTGTCCAAATTTATGCACGACGAACCATTGGGACTAGCGGTGGCCTCCTCTGCTAATTTTTTCCACTTTGTGGCCTTTTCCCTCAATATGTTACCTCTCTCTCCTGCCATCAATTCTTTTACAAGCTTCTCCACTTCATCTCTATTGACGTTCTTATTTATCTCCATGCCAATTTCCCATTCCGTGCAAGTGTATCTGCAGTTTGTTAGCTGATCGAAAAAGAAAGGCCAACAAAGCATTGGAACTCCAGCAGACAAGCTCTCAATTGTTGACCCCCAGCCGCTGTGAGTTAGAAAGCCTCCAGTCGATGGGTGATTGAGCACTTCTTCCTGTGGACACCAGCTCCGAATTAGGCCCCTCCCTTTAGTTTGCTCTGCAAACTCAGATGGCAACCCTGCCGATTCACCCCTAACCAAATCCGGCCTAATTATCCAGAGGAAAGGGTGCTGGCTGTTAGCTAGCCCCATTCCGAATTCCACTAATTGTTGATGTGTCGGGACTACTATGCTGCCGAAGTTCACGTAAACAACTGAGTTGGGCTCCTTGGAATCAAGCCATTCCAGGCAATCAGATTCCTCTTTCCACAAATTATATCCTATAGATTTCATTTCTGCCGTTTCTTGGATTTGATTGAGCAGTAACTGCAATGGACCAACAGCATAAACCCGAGAGTAGACCGACGAAAGACCGTTCAGAACATCCTTCTCCAAGGCATCAAAAGTATGAACAAGAATTGCAGAAGCCTTAACAGCTTGCCCAGCACTTTCCATTGTGAAGTTGAAAATAAGATCGTCTGGGTCTGCATTAGGAAGAAAGCAAGGAAGATCCCTCAGCCGGATGCCTTTCATGCCTGGAATCCAGTCAACAATGTTCTCCAAATAATCAGTTTTCAGATAGCTTTCATCTGCAAAGACAATTAAAACTTTTAGTGGCTTGCCTCTGTCTCGAATCCTATGCTGATCCTCACGGTTAATTAAAACTCGTTTGGAATTTGGAAAGTGATACAAGTACCTCTAAATTGGACGAGACCTTTGTCCTCGAGATTACGGAGTTGTGTAAATCCCATGACGCCACACGCAGAAAACGTAAAGAACAACAACAGGGGAATTCCAAGTTCTTCAGCATCTGTGATGGTAAATGAATAGAAACCATCGGCGACAATGGAAGTCACCGGAGGGACATTTGAGGATTCGGTATCATTGAGTCTGGCGAGAAGTTGACGAAATGGAGCATGAAAATTCTTTGCAGCTGATTCACAAAGAGCACCAGGATCTTGTGAAGCATCGGGATCTGAAGGAGGGAGGCCATCGGGGATGGTCTCAAAGCGGAAATCCGGACAGCCGTCCAGGGAATTTGGGCCCCTTGACTTGAGAAACCGTTGGTGATTGAATTCGGTGTTTACAAATGTGATGTGGAAACCTTTGAAGTGGAGCAGCTTTGCCAGTTGAAGCATCTGCTTAATGACGCTTTGATATGGACATGGGAAGATCACGGCATGGGGCTTGTTGTAAGCTTCCCCGGCAGCCATACTCTTTCTCTCCGTCTGATGTCTTGCTGCGGAAGTCAGTTTAGCTCTCCAGTTTCTCCTCGGTCAATTGTGAATGATGTGGTCACAAAATGGAATTTTATAATCGCTGCAATCAGACTTTTGGGTTGGCGGGTTCCTTTGTCTTTTCTTACGTACACGCACTTCAAACATCTTTTACGCTCAATTTGCATTAAAAAAAAATGTAATTATAATTGTTGACTTTTTATTTCTGTTTAGAGGAAATAGACTTTATTCCTAAAATTTGTTTGACAAATAATTTTAAATCTACCCATTGCGTCACTTTAGGCTGACAAGTCTATGTGGTAAGAGTTCAAAACTATATAGTTGAGGTGTTGACGGGGAAGTAATTTGTGACCAGAGTACAGCACATTAGAGTTTAATCTAAGATTTCCGAAGAAGAAAGTTGCAAGAAAGACGAGTTCAGGCTTCAATTATTGGTTTACACAAGAGTGGCCGGCGATGTTTGTGCTCTCGTGTAAGTGGAAGAAATAGCTTGCAATGTGGAGTGCCAAATACTGACACAGAGAACGAGTATGGCTGCCAGAGAAGTCTCCAACAAGCCCCATACCGTGCTCATCCCAGCTCCACATCAAAGCAATATAAAGCAAATGCTTAAACTGGGAAAGCTTCTTTGTCACAATGGCTTTCACGTGACATTTTTCAACCCTGTATTCAATCACCGACGGTTTCTCAAGTCAAGGGGGCCAAATTCCCTTGACGGCTCTCAGGCTTTCCGTTTTGAGACCATACCTGACGGCCTCCCTCCTTCAGATCCTGATGCTTCACGAGATACTGATGCTGCTCTAGATTCAATTGCAGCTAACTTTCTTGCTCCATTCCGTCAATATGTTGCCAGACTCAATGATAATGCATCCTCAAATATCCCTCTGGTGACTTGCATTGTCGCTGATGGTTTCTTGCCACTCGCCATCACAGCTGCTGCTGAAGAACTTGGAGTTCCCCTGTTATTGTTCTTTACTCTTTTTGCACGTGGCCTGATGGGGTTTAAGCAATCAGGGGCGCTCAAGGACCCACTTAGAGGTACTTAAATACCACATTTCAAATTCCAAACGAGTTTAATTAATCGCGAGAATGAGCATATGATCCAGGACATAGGCAAGCCCTTGATGTTACTCAAAGTTTTTCTTGTCTTTGTAGTTGAAAGCTATCTGACAAATGGTTGTTTGGAGAAAAATGTTGATTGGATTCCAGGCATGAAAGGCATTCGGCTGAGGGATCTTCCTAGCTATCTTGGAACTATAGTCCCAGATGATTTTTCTTTAAAGTTAAGAGTGGATATTGCTGAGCAAGCTGTTAAGGCTTCTGCAATTCTTGTTCATACATTTGATGCCTTGGAGAATGATGTTCTAAAAGGTCTTTCGTCGGTCTTCTTTCGGGTTTATGCTGTTGGCCCATAGCAGTTACTCCTCAATCAAACCCAAGAGACGGGTGAGATGAAATTTATAGGATATAATTTGTGGACAGAGGAAACTGATTGCCTGGAATGGCTTGATTCCAAGGAGCCCAACTCGGTCCTTTACGTGAACTTTGGTAGCATAGTAGTCCGGACACATCAACAATTAGTAGAATTCGGAATGGGACCAGCTAACAGTGGACACCCCTTCTTCCGGATAATTAGGCCGGATTTGGTTAGGGGTGATTCCGCATGTTGCCACCTGAGTTGGCAGAGCAAACTTGAGGAAGGGGTCTAATTCGAAGTTGGTGTCCACAAAAAGAAGTGCTCAATCACCCATGGACTGGAGGCTCTCTAACTCACTGTGGCTGGGGTCAACAGTTGAGAGCTTGTCTGCTGGAGTTCCAATGCTCTGTTGGCCTTTCTTTTCAGACCAGCCCACAAAATGCAGATACACTGGCACAGAATGGGGAATTGGTATGGAATTAGACAATAATGCCAAGTGGGACGAAGTGGAGAAGTTTGTTGGGGAGTTGATGGCAGGAGAAAAGAGTCAAAATTTGAGGGAAAAGGCCATGGAGTGGAAAAAATTGGCGGAAGAGGTCACCACTGCGCCAAATGGTTCATCGTGCATAAATTTCGACAAGCTGGTGAAAGAGGTTCTTCAGGAAGGTACTTCTATTAAAGAGAATGGACGTTCCATAAACCAAACACAAATTCAAATGCCGGAATCAATTTAGATTTTTAGACATGCTGTCTAAGACTCGTCGTATTACAGCATTTATTTTTCAAAGAATGCGACTTTGTGCCTAGGTTTCAGTTTAAATTATCTTGCGGTTAGATGTGCCCCGTAAGTTATTATTTCAAGTGTGTAGAATTTCTTTGAATAAAAATTTTTGTTTTTCAATATATTACTTCAAGTAATTGTTTTTAATTTTATTTTTTTTTTTCCCATAAGGATTTGGCCTAACGCAAACAATTTGACAAAGGCCTCAAAATAGCAAAAGTGAGAATATTAGCAGTAATACTCTCTTTCTTAGGTAAGCCACCATCAGCTTGTCTATTTAAAAAATTTAAATGTTAAAAAATTTTGCATCAATATTTTTTAATTAATTATTTTTATTCATTTTTAATTATTGTAGTTGATAATATAGTAAATATTTTTATTATTAAATTATTAAATTCATAATATTAAAGTGCATTATAATAATCTCAGGGGCCCGTCTAAATACCTACGGACCTGAATTTGTTAAATCAGGTTCGACTCTTGGATCCAAATTACAAGGAATAATTCTTGGAGTTAATGGGAAACAAGTTGAATTTCTGAATTTTTTTGTTTGAGGGAGGAGAGGGCACTGGGGGTATTGATCTGGCCTGGCCCGTGTTTGGGCCTAAGCAATAAATTTCGGGCTGGCCCGTGAATCTTTGACCAAAATGGCCACTAGCTAACAGCGAACGCCCCTTTGGATAATCAGGCAGCATTTGGATAGGGGTGATTCAGCAGTATCCCGCCGGAGTTTGTGGAATGAACTAGGTGAACGGGTCTAATTAAAAGTTGGTGTCCATAAGAAGGAATGCTCAATCATCCATCCAAGAGAGGCTTTCCAACTCATGGCGGCTGGGGGTCAACGTTTGATAGCTTGTCTGCTGGAGTTCCAGTGCTTTTGGTGGCCTTCCTTCGGAGAACAGGCCACACATTGCAGATACAGTGGTACAGAATGGGAATTGGCATCGAGATAGATAATAACGTCAAGAGAGAGGAAGTAAAGGAGTTCATTAGAGAGTTGACGGTACAGAAGAGAGGTAAAAAGTGAGGAAAAGGGATACGGCGTGGAAAAATTTGGCAGAAGGGGTCCGAATGGTTCATCGTGCATGCATCTTGTCAAAGTTAGCGAGCGAAGTTCTTCCATCAAAGAGAAGACAGATTTAGTATGCCAGGTCGATTTTCCTTCAATATAATGTAGTATTTCACATATATGATTCATAATGCTTTAGATCAAGGCAGAGATTCAATCCATCCTCAAACTTCAACCTTGGAAAATGAAGAATCCACCTAATAGTGGTTAATGAACTCCTACTGACGGTGTGGATTTGGGTTAAACTATACGTAGGAGTGGCATCATTTATTTGTTTTAAAATTTTATAAAGTTAGATTTGGTTTAGATTTTACAGACCTTACAATGTGATGTTTAATTCATTTCAAATTTTAAGTTCGATTCCGTTTAGATTGGTTATAAATCATAATTGGATGTACCGGGGCTTGGACTCCTGGATTTCGGAGACTCATCCTTGAGTCTGATTCCCTAATGACCAAAGGGGTTCAACAGTCTCATCCTCTGGTCAATTTTGTTGACGAATGCAAAAGCCTACTACAACGTAGTCTGGAGGTGCAAATTACTCGTCTATAGGGAAGCTATCAGATCGGCCGATTGGCTACCAAATTTAGCCCTCAACTTGACGCCTCGATTAACTTTCCTAGACGAGCCCCCCGCTGTACTTCATCAGATTATGCTGGAGGACACTGGAGGCACTTAGTTAGGCTGAGTGTGTGTTAACACATGCGACACTTAATCATCTTACAAACTAAGTAGCAGTTTAACTCCGTAGCAATAAGCCTGCCTAGAATGGTAGTTGTTTAGTTTTCTTTGGGTCTCTGACCCTCCATCAAAAACCCAAAACATAAAAATAAAAAATGAAAAACAAGTGCTTGTCTACGTTCTGACCTGTCCATCTATGAAAGGGGTTGCACTCGGCAAACTAGGACCAGGGTCCGCAACAAGCGGTAGATCTTTTTAACTGTGATCATCAGTGCTATTGGCATCACACAAAAAATTTAAATTATTAATTCCGGTATATTTTTATTTCCTTAAATTTTATCATAATTGCATCTAACATAGAGAAAATGTACTTATTACGAACATCATGGATTAGGTTATTAAGCCTTTAATTCAAAGAGGACTCTAACAATATTAGCCAACATCGAGTTTGGGAATTTTTTGGACCATAGTTTTCTCTAGTTCAGCTTCTTCAACGAACCACATTGATTATTAGAACAATCTCATTGCTTCACTAATCATAAGACCCGGCGACAAAATCTCATAAACTCATAATTTTATATCTAAATTTAATTTTTCATTCTTACAAATCCAAAAAAAAAGAAGAATTTCATTTGCTCTCTACATATGTGGTAGTTGATCTCGTTCAGAGTTAAAACTTTTTCTTTCAATTTCTTTGTAACGATAAACATCGCTTGAAACTGGACAAACTTTCTAACCATGGTCACAAAAAATAAAAAACTTTCTATCTTATGCGTTTTATGAATAAGTGCGAAGTGTTAGTTCATTGCTCTTAATGAAATATTTCTTGCTAACAATATACGGACATTATAATCTTCAACAGGGGTTTGATGGACTTTTGGTGACTTCTATAGCGAATAAAAAGAAAATTGAGGATTCATCAACTGGGTATGTGTTTTATTGATTTAGATAGAAATTATGCCAATAACTTGCAATTTAGTAAAAACAGAAAGAGAAAACGTGGGGACTGATTGAACTTGATTAAAAACGTTAAGATCAAGAAAAGACGCAAGGCGTACTCGTCATTTTCTTACATTGAACTCGCCCTATTCCTACCACGTAAATTTCATTTGTATTTTACACGCAAATTTTGATTTTGTTCAGGTTAGAAGTTCAAGGGTCATGAGGCTCCATCAACAATTATCATGGAGAAAACAACGAATCACACAGCTGTAGCCTATGGCGGACATACAGAGTCGTCTTGATAAGAAGTGCAGGTGGTGGTCTACGGCAGTCTTTCATTCAAAGCCATCGTGATCAGAAGAGTACTTTGTTTGTGTCCTCGGTGCCCGTCTCTTCGCCCTACACAAACATTAGCTTAGCATTTCTTTATAAATGCATCATGAACCGACGCATTTTGGTTAAACTCCCATAACTGGGGAAGATTAATAAGGAAAGGTATCAAATATCAATTTCGATAAGAGGAGAGATACGCACGGGTCGCATGCCCAGTTGCCCGACAAAACTGCGGGGAAAAATGTTGGAAAAAAACGTACGGCCATTAATTACCCGCCCACGTGAATATGAAACCATAAACTACTAGTAATTTTGTGCCACCGCTTCAATTCCCTTCCCTTCCTCGGATATGGCCGGTGTAAACCAAAGATGGAAGGCCTGAAGACTTGTCTTTCTTGCAACGTCCCACTTCGGATACCCCGGATCAAAGCTTGATTATGCACCGAGTTGTTGGACTTTTGTGCAAGTTGCGCGCAAAAGACGAGTTGGAATTCTTTTTTAAGTCAAAAGGAAAGGCACGAGCCAGATTGCAGCGGGCAGAACGATTGCTGTTTCATTGGCCACAACCGACGAAAGAAGAAAGTGACAGAAAAATTGCCCTGTCTACTGTTAGGGTCAAGCGTCTGTCACCACATGACACTAAAAAGTCTAAATTGTTGGTTAGTGTGTACATTTATTTTCTTAATTCTATAGTCCAAAAGGAATATTGACAATATTAGCAAACAATTATTAGGGTCAAGTGCTTAGTATTACACCAAAAAATTAAACTGTGAGTTAAATTACAATTTTATTTCTTTAAATCTTCTGAGAGTCAAATTTAGTATCAGGGAATTGCACCTATTACAGTCCGCATGTTAAGTGCATCGTCCAAAAAGACTGCCGACAATATTAATCAAAATTGACGATTTGGGTGTTTTTTTTTTTTTCTTTTTGGACCATATTTTTCACCACCGGTTCAACTTTTTCGGCGAACCACTTTGACTATTAGGACAATGTCATTTGTACTACTAGTCACAATGTCCAGTGACATTGTCATTTAAATTCTGAGTTTTAAGTTCAAGTTTGATCCTTGGTTCTCCCAGATTAAAAAAAGAAAAGAAAAAGAAAAAAAGAACAGTCTCATTTGCTCTCTCTCTAATGTCCTCTCCACATATGTTGCTGACGATCTCGAAAAGAGATACTTTTTCTTTCAATTACTTTGTAATGATTAACATCGCTTGAGATTAGGACAAACTTTCTATCTTTTGCAGTTTATGAATAAGGGCGAAGTGTTTGTTCATTGCTCTAAATGAAATATTTATTGCTAACAATATACGGATATTATAATCTTCAACTGGGGTTTGATGGATTTTTGGTGACTTGAAGTGTCGGCTGGAAGTTTTTGCCACGCTATAGTGAATGAAAAGAAAATTGAGGATTCGTCAACTGGGTCTGTCATTAAAGCATGCGTGTGTTTTACTGATTTAGATAGAAAAAAATAAAGTCGAAATTGTGCCAAGAACTTGCAATTTAGTAAAAGCAGAAAGAAGAAACGTGGGGAACAAGTTGTACTTGATTAAAAACACAGAGATCAAGAAAAGACCCAAGGTATACCCGTCATTTTCCTACTTCGAACCCGCCCTAGCCTTATCAGGCAAATTTCATTTGTATTTTGCTTACTTCAACAGTGAAATTATTCGTTTGTCCTCTGCGATATGGAATTGTTAAGGAGTATGATCGTGTACTTCTAATTCTTTTCTGTATCTGATAATATTTAAATTTTGGTATATATCACGACACTTTTTTTATTATTATTGTTTTTTAAGAAACTGTGATAATATTTTTAATTGATTTTAATTAAATTTAAAATTAGAATTTTGTAGTTACCGTTGTTTAGTCTGAATTATAAAAAAATAATTAAATTAGAATAAAGTTAAATACAAATAATTTTATTTTAATAAAATAAAATAAAATAATAAAAATAAAAATAATTAATTAAAAATATAGATTGCCGGCCAATAAAAAATTATAAACTACTAATAACTTTGTGCCGCTGCTTCAATTCCATTTCCTTCCTCAGATGTGGCCGGTCTAAACCAAAAATCGAAGGCCTGAATTGACTTGTCTTTCTGGCAACCTAGACACAAGCCTGATTGCAGCAAGTAGAACGGTTGATTTTTTCATCGACCACGATTGACGAACGAAGAAGGTGACAGATTCCTTGGACAATGGTTTATGGAGGCCGATGGGTTCGCGTGGACAGATGTTGGGCACATGTTTTGACCGTTTATTATATGTTAGTCCGTTGACGTAACGCGAGGGCCTACAAATGTGGAATCAACAGATATTGAGGATCTTCGGTGTGTCCCGCATCAAAATTTCCACATTGGCTCTTCCTCTAAATACCAAGAAGAGAAGAAACTTCCTGCAAACCGGAGGGCTAAACAGATTTTCTCAGCGAGAAAGAGAATGGTTACAACGGAAACTTACGACAAACCCCATGCCGTGCTCATCCCAGGTCCATATCAAAGCCATATAAAGCAAGTGCTTAAACTGGGAAAGCTTCTTTACCACAAAGGCTTTCACGTTACGTTTGTCAATACTGAATTCAATCACGAACGCTTTCTCAAGTCAAGGGGGCCAAATTCCCTTCGCGGCCATCCTGCTTTCCGCTTTGAAACCATCCCCGACAGCCTCCCTCCTTCAGATCATGACGCTTCACAAGATGCTGCTGCTGTTTGTGAATCAATTTCAAAGAATTTTCTTGCTCCATTTCGTCAGCTTCTTGCCAGACTCAATGATACTGCATCCTCAAATGTCCCTCCAGTGACTTGCATTGTCGCCGACGGTTTCATGTCATTCACCATCACAGCCGCTGAAGAACTTGGAGTTCCGCTGTTATTCTTCTTCACACTTTCCGCGTGTGGCCTCATGGGGATTAAACAATTCAGAGCGCTCAAGGAAAAAGGTCTCGCCCCACTTAGAGGTACGCATATCACTTCCCAAATTCCATTCGAGTTTAATTAACCGTGAAAATCGGCAGAGGATTCAGGACATAGGCAAGCCCTTGATGTTACCAAAAGATTTTCTTGCCTTTGCAGATGAGAGCTATATGACAGATGGTTATTTGGAGAACACTGTTGATTGGATTCCGGGCATGAAAGACATCCGGCTGAGGGATCTTCCTAGCTATCTTCGTACTACAGACCCAGAAGATATTATTTTCAACTTCGTAATGGAAAGTGTCGAGCAAGCTGTTAAGGCTCCCGCAATTCTTGTTCATACTTTTGATACCTTGGAGAAGGATGTTCTGAATGGTCTTTCGTCGGTCTACTCTCGAGTTTATGCTGTTGGTCCATTGCAGTTACTCCTCAATCAAATCCAAGAAACGGAAGAAATGAAATCTATAGGATATAATTTATGGAAAGAGGAATCTGATTGCCTGGAATGGCTTGATTCCAAGGAGCCCAACTCGGTTGTTTACGTGAACTTTGGTAGCATAGCAATCATGACACATCAACAGCTGGTAGAATTTGGAATGGGGCTGGCTAATAGTGGACACCCCTTCCTCTGGATAATTAGGCCGGATTTGGTTAAGGGTGATTCCGCCGCGTTGCCACCTGAGTTTGAAGAGCAAACTAGAGAAAGGGGTCTGATTCGAAGTTGGTGTCCGCAAGAAGAAGTGCTCAATCACCCATCCTCTGGGGGTTTTCTAACTCACAGTGGCTGGGGATCAACAATTGAGAGCTTGTCTGCCGGAGTTCCAATGCTTTGTTGGCCTTTCTTTGGAGACCAACATACTATCTGCAGATACAGTTGCACAGAATGGGGAATTGGCTTGGAGATAGATAATAATGTGAAGAGAGATGAAGTGGAGAATCTTGTTAGAGAATTGATGGCAGGAGAGCGGGGTAAAAAATTGAGGGAAAAGGCCATGGAGTGGAAAAAATTGGCAGTAGAGGCCACCACTACTCCAAATGGTTCATCGTGCATAAATTTGGACAGGCTGGTGAAGGAGGTTCTCCATCAAGGTTCTTCTACTAAAGAGAATTGACGTTCCCTAAACAAGTGACAAATTCAAGTGACAAATTCAAATGTTAGAATCAATTCAGATAAATCGCAACTTTTTTTAATGACATTCTATGTCCAATATTTTTATTGTAATATTTTTTAATTTATATTATTATTATTATTATTATTATTATTATTATTATTTAGTAATTTCAATTCAAAAGATTATCTACCTAATAAATAAACCTAATTAATTTTATTAGTAAATTATAAAATTAATTTATATAAATAATTATATAATATTATAATTTTTTAATTAATTAATATTTAAAAAATCATTATATATATATATATATATCATTTTTATTAATATTTTAAAATTAAATCTTTTTAATTTATTGATTTAAATATTTTATATTCATATCAATAAATTAAAATTTTATTATAAAAAATTTAAAAATTTATCCTCTTAATTTAACTATGAAAATAAAATATTATAAAAATTTTAAATAAAAATAAACAATTAATTATAATATTTTAATCATATTAATAATATATTATAATTCATCTAATTTAAAACTTAATATAGTAATTTACAGATATTAGTTCAACTCATTTTTCCTAATTTCTTGTTTTTCAAAACTCTTATCAATTTTTTAATCATATTAATTAATCAATTAATTAACAATATAATAATTATTAACATGTGCATTCAATTTTGAGATTATTGATGTCTTTACAAGTGTTTTTGTATATAATATAGTGAATATCATAATTATCGAATATCAATCTTAGTCAAGAAGTTATATCACTTTTTAAATTTTTATTTATGTTATACAATATGTTTAAAATTCATCAATTATAATTTTTTATTTGTCATGTTTTAAATTTCTTTTTAATTAGAATTTAAATCCCATTAAACTTAGCCTTTTAATTTTAGGGTATTTAACTAAAATATTTTATTAATTTCTACTTAAAACAATTAATTATCAAAATAATTAATTTAACAATTAAAATGTATATATTTAAAATTTAATATCATAATTTTTTACTTATCTTTTTTAAAAAATAACTATAAAAAGTCATGTATATTTTAACCGCACCAACTAACAAAAATACCCACTTAGTTAAGAGACATTTAATTTTCAGCATTAATATCATTTTAATTAAAAACATATATGTTAATCTCTAACCATCGTTTAGTTTTGTGATGATCATACTTTTTCAATGTCACATGTTTGACCCTTTAAGAGTCGTGCCTACTCTTTTAGACACCTTGAGTTTAAAAACCATGGCTGCAAGTGGCTTTTTTATTATTATTATTTTTATAGAAAATAATTATATATAAATGGTTGATTAAATACAACCAATCAGTTTTAGCACGAGGAACTTTTTTTTTTTTTATTTTATTCCTACTTAAAATGCATTCATAACCTCTTATACAATATCTAAGAGGCATCTTGCGCATAAAAAGTACATACAAAATCACTCTTCTCGTAGACACTCATTTTTCATACAAGTAATTGATCAGAAGGAATAAATAAATTTTCTTCCCATCAACCGACCTTTTTCTTAAGGAAACAACATTCCTTAAGGAACCAAATGACAAATTCTTCAGATGTTGGAATCACTCTAAAAAAATCTCAACCAAGTGACTAAAAACTTTACGTCATCATCATTTATATATATATATATATATATATATATATATATAGAACTTTAATTCTGCCGCTAGCCCATATGTTTTGTGGTTTTGTCTTTTCAACTTTTGGCTGGTGGACTCTATTAGTAAGTAGGAAGAGATCAAACAAACCTGCATTAATTTTTGAAGCATGTTCTTTTCAGTCAAATAATTTTTCTTTAAAGGATTAACTGCATTCTATTAAAACAAACAAAAAACAAAAAAAAAAAGAACTCAAATGGAACCAAAAAATAAAAATGTGACTCATTTGACAGACCAGAAAACGGCAGGTCCACAAAACTATTGAACTGATTTTTTTCTTGTCGCTAATTAACGATGGCCATACAGAAATTTTGTAAATGAAGTTCAAGTATCATACGGCTCTATCACCGATTATTGTGGAGAAAACAACAAATCACCCAGCAGTGGCCTATGGCGGACATACAGAGTCATCGTGATAAGGAGTAAGAAGAGCATTTTGTTTTGCGTCCTCGGTCCCTGTCTCTTCTCCCGACAGAAACAAATAAGGAGTAAGAAGAGTATTTTGTTTTGTGTCCTCGGTCCCAGTGTCCTCGGTCCCTGTCTCTTCTCCCTACAGAAACAAAAGGGACACGACAGAATTGCTGTAAAACCACGACTCTCATTGAACGTATCATGCACTTTGCGCAGTGTGAGAGAGAGAGAGAGAGATGGGTCCTGAGACCGCAGCTCAAAGGCCTCATGCAATTCTTTTCCCATTCCCTGCCCAAAGCCACATAAAGTCGATGCTTAAACTAGCAAAGGTACTTCACCACAAAGGCATGTACATAACATTTGTAAACATCGAGTTCAACCACAGGCGCTTACTTGAATCCATAGGCCCCGAGGCTCTGGATGGCTCGCCAGACTTCCAGTTCGAGTATATTCCGGATGGTCTTCCTCATTCCGAAGGCGGCAACGTTAGCAAACATTTCTCCTCTATCGTTGAGAATTCTATCGTGAAAAGGGACTTCTTGGCTCTGTTTACTTGCCTAATTTCCAAACTCAACGATGCTGCAACCTCCAACGTTCCGCCCGTGACTTGCATAATTTCGGATGGTTTCCTGCCGTTCACTTATGCTGCGGCGGAGCAGAAAGGACTTCCTATTGTAATCTTCTTTACTGTTTCTGCCTGTGGTTTCATCAGTTTCCAGATAGTTGAAGCACTCAAAGAGAAGGGCCTTATACCCATCAAAGGTAAAAACAATAGAAAAAAAAGATATATATATATATATAACCTTTACAATGATAAAGCTACTTCTGACCCTTACTGGGGCATACATAAATGGTTGGCTTTTAGGAGCCCGGTAATGAATTTTAATCAAGAAGCAGAGAAAGAGGAAGAAATAATCAATAGCTTATGTTTAAGAGATGCTATGGT
Source organism: Bruguiera parviflora (assembly GCA_019804595.1). NCBI lineage: Eukaryota > Viridiplantae > Streptophyta > Magnoliopsida > Malpighiales > Rhizophoraceae > Bruguiera > Bruguiera parviflora. Next base: position 1,440,605 of record CM034050.1, read on the forward strand.
CATGCCCCTGTAACTCTTTAAGCTCTATATGGAGTAAAATCCTGCGGGTGATAGCTAAAAGCCCAGACAAGAGATTGTCAGGACACTATCCTTTTGCTATAATTGAATGCTTGTTAATTAGCTATATAAGCAGATATGTATTTAATTTTTGATTTGACACCTATTTGAAGGTTGCAACAGCTCCTGCACTTTTCCTCTAACCATTATATTTGCATTTGCAGACGAAAGCGATCTAACAAATAGCCATTTGGACACATTTATTGACTGGATTCCAGGAATGAAGAACATACGTTTAAGAGATTTTTCCTTCGCGACTTCCATAAAAGAGACTAATGACCTTGCGTTTAGGTTCTATGAGGAAACATTTAGCACACTTCATAAAGCTTCTGCAATCATTCTGCACACATTTGATGCATTAGAACATGAACTTCTGGATACCCTATCCTCTATGTATCCTGCTGTCTACCCCATTGGTCCACTGCAATTGCATCTCAATCAAATGCAGGACGATGATCTGAGTTCCATTGGATGCAGTCTATGGAAAGAAGAGACTCAGTGTCTCCAGTGGCTGGATTCTCAAAAACCCAACTCTGTGATTTATGTGAATTTTGGCAGCATAGCAGTCATGACAAAGCAAAAGTTCATTGAACTGGGGATGGGACTAGCCGAAAGCAAACAACCTTTTTTATGGATAATAAGGCCTGATCTGGTCAATGGCGATTCAGCAGCATTGCCACCGGAATTCAACGAAGAAACAAAAGAGAGAAGCTTCATTGCTAGTTGGTGTCCGCAAGAGGAAGTGCTCAATCACCCATCAGTTGGAGGTTTTCTAACACACTGCGGGTGGGGCTCAACAATTGAGAGCATTTGTGCGGGTGTGCCAATGCTTTGCTGGCCGTTCATTGGCGACCAGGCAACAAACTGCAGGTATACCTGCACTGAATGGGAAATTGGATTGGAGATTGATAGGGATGTCAAGAGGGAGGATGTGGCAGAGCTCGCGAGAGAGCTAATGGAGGGAGGAGAGAAAGGTAAGAAGATGAAGAACAAAGCTATTGAGTGGAAAATTTTGGCGGAAAAGGCCACTCGTCCTGGCGGCTCATCATCCATCAATTTAGACAAGCTAATGAGCCAAGTGCTTTTATGATGGGATATACATGTTCAGGAAACCTGACTAGAGATCAAGGAAATTTAGACGGTATATATATATATATTTCCATATGTTATAATTTGGACTCCCTCTTGTTGACTCTACCCTTTTCGATTCTAGCATTGGAAGTGCAAGTGTTGATTTGGATTGAAGTTGAGGCATTTCAGGAAATAAAGCAATATTGATCTAATTGTGTCTGCGCAACGGATCGACAAGACTTTCATACGTCTGCTTTTTCCTGTCACTTCTGGAGTATGGCCGTTTATCGTCGAAGACAAGGCTCTCATACGCTTGGCCATTTCTACAATAGATAATCCTCCTTTCTACCATAAATTACAAAAAGCCCGAAAAGAGAGATTAGAGATTACGTTAACATCCACCCATTTTAGCTTATAGTCAAGAAAAGGACATATCATCCGGTTGATGTAACCTATTGATATTTCACTAGTTGCATGGTCTTACGTAGAGCCACCGGTTCCTGGTCCCAGTGACCAAAATTCGGATTCTCATGGCGAGGTCAAAAATCATAACATGGTTACATGTACACGGATCATTTGAAATTCTGACTCGTCCATTATGTAGAAGGAGGTAAAATAAGTAAAATTAAAAAAAAAAAAAAAAGAAAGAGTATATACATATATCATCCACTGGTGAGACTAAAGACAGGTGAGTTTTATAGCGAAATGAGTCGCACACATTTAACATTTGGTGTGCGCGTATTATTAACAGGCATACGCGGACTCCGGCACGCCCTGAAATTTGGATTTGGAAAATAAGAAATTTGGATTCTCTCGATTCCCTTTAACCTTTACAGTACAGATCTTCTGATCCCACAATTTATTCCCATGACTAAAACATCCTGCACCGCAACTCGGTCCCGACTAGCGTAGCCTCCGACCGATCTCTAGAGACCATCACAACTGTCTTGGAGCGGACAGGACCATTCCGAGAAAAGGTGTTTACCATGGCTCTGCAAGACCATATTGTACATTCTATCCCCTAAGGCTCGAATTGCTTCCAGTAACCACGGGCCCCGACGAGGATTCAATCATTTTACACATTCATGCATATGATTGTAAATCCAACAAGACGAGCATCACTTGTAATACAACTAAAATAATTAAAACACACGGCCGGACCCTTCAAACTCCAATGACAGGTCCGCATTTTCCACTCCTCGACCGTTGGCACATTTACTCCACCGTAGCATTCACAGCGGGATATACAACTGACAGCAACCCAATAGAAATATCTCCTGGTCTTTCAGTCAACTCCTTACTGATTCAGAGTTTAAGTGACCACTGTTCCCCAAATGTGCATTCAACACGGTCACGGGATTCCGCTGTTGTCCAAAATGTCTTAAAAGCTCCATCTGGCGCTCATTAGTATGAGGAAGACATGCACGTAAAAGCTCCACTGGCATTTCACGTTTTGTTGCTGCACGCACCTCTGAATCAATATCTTCAGTGCTAGATGTGGCCTTTGCATAGGCTGACTGTAGTATTGTATCATATTTAATCAGGCAATACTTGGTGAGAAGGTCAAAAAATTCATCAAATGAAGCTTGCCAGAGTGCAAAATTGGGCACACTGCAGTTAGCCGCAGCCTGAGGATTATTTAGTAGAGTAGTTGCTCTTTCAAGGAGTGACATCAAAATAATGGAGGCCCCATCCCCAGCAGGACTACCCAGAGGCCGAAAAGGTGGCTGCTCTGAAGAACAAACAATTGCAACAAGGCACGCACTGAGTGCACGGAGATCCATTCTGCCAACACAATCAGAGATTGTTTTCACAAGATTTTTAGTGGTCTCTGCAGCTCCTAGATCTGATGGAATGCCACCAAACAAAAACCTCAAGCGATGGAAAGTAGCCATACAAACAATTCGGGCGAGTTCACTACCAGGAAGCAGAAGTTGAAGAAACCTGGTGATGAGTTTTCGACCCTTGGGAAGAGAAACTAGCCTCAAGAACACAAGGTCATTTTTTGATGCCAGTCCAGCTGTTTTACCACTTTGGCCAAGTGGATCAACAAGCTGAAGTGATGCTGCCAAACCTTCAAGCAGGGCTTGCCGCTTGCGCCTGAGATGAGTGCCACCATCCTGGGGCGGATTACACTGTAGGAATCGATCAATATCTTCTACATCAATTAGAACAGATAGGCTATCTTCAATGGTGATTCTAGCTGCAAGCATAGGCTCCTGCTCCAGAGGCCTCTCGAGGATCTGTTCAGAGCTTCCCTCACCAGTGCTGAGAAGATCACTGTCAAAGAGAGGACGAGGCCTGCGTATGGAAGGGAGGGGAATCTTCCCAAGAGCATCAATGTGGACATGAGAATGCTGATCTGAGCTGTTACGAGCTCGAGAAGGAACCTCCTTCAGGTGAGAAGGGCAGAAAGTGTGCTTTAATCTTGATCCAGTAGATCTTTTGGCAAGACTAGCCTGGTGGTAATAATCATCTATGTATGGGTCACTACTATGTGTGGCTGCATGTTGCATCTTCAGAATACTCTCTATCTCTTCAGCTGTCATATACTTAGATCTTAGTTGCACCCAACCATTGTCACCTTTCTGGCTGCTAGTATCAGAGGCTTGTTGTGAAGATCGCATGTGCTGTCGCCCTCTTTGTGAAGATTTATGCTTTTGATCCCTTATGTCAGCTGAACCAAGTATCATCTTATGAGATGATGAATGATGTGCACCATAAAATGGGGATTGCAATGCCGCAAAATGAGCCAAAGATGGTTGAAGTTTATGGTGCAGTCTATGCTGGTGCAACTGCTGCTGCGGCGATAACAATTGTGCAGTTATTAAATCTTGGTGGGATAACTGTTGCTGTAATATGCTCTGTACGACGCCAGCATGTTCTAAATGTAATAGGCCAGAATGGTCAACCCAATGTTTTTGTGGCCGGTTGTTAAAAGAAAGGCCAGGAGAGGGAACATGGGACACATTTCTGCCATAGAGTAACCCTTGATGTAGACCAGCCAAATGAAGATTAGAATTTGAGAAATGGGAAAGGTTCGGAGCAGAGAATGGCAATTGAAGTCCACCTGAAAGAGGAGGAATATTTAGGTGATGTGGAGAACCCTGCTGAACTCTGCCCCCAGGAGGTGGGAACGATGTGAAATTTGATTTGGGCACATGAATGGGTTCACTTAAGAAGTGATGCTGCTGCTGCTGCAGTTGCTGCTGAGGATACGAGGAAGCTCTGTACAAAGGTTTTGATTCACTAAAATGAGCAGATGATGGCTGGGGTTGTGACGACCACCTCTTTCCTCCTTGAGCATTTTCTATATCAAAAATCTGCTGATCTAGCCAACTAGAAGATTCTCCATCTTGCACCCAGTCTGTGGCAGAAGAACCTGAAACAAACATGCTGTTAAAGATGATATAAAATATAAAACTACTTTCAGTCACTCTTACAAAGGAGAATAAAGTCAATCTACATATTAGTCCAAAAACTGTTAACTGGGTTTTCACAGAAGTTTGGTAGCTAGACACTTATCAGCACTTTCTAGAATCTTTTCTTTCACAAACTAATAAAGTACAATCAAATACCTGATAAATTTTTGCACTCAATGCCACTAAGCAACTAAAGCTAAGCACAAGTACTGTTCACATTGAAAGTCTCATGACTTGCTAATTAAAAATCAATGCACCTGAGAAAAGATAGGAAAATCTGCCATATGAGTAAACACAAGCATCCAGATGGATCAATATCCTATATACATAAGGAAATTGAAAATGCTGCAAGATTTCAGCACTTATGCAATAGTAGACAATTAATTCTTGCCATTCTTTAGGAACTAAAAGATTTAGATACCCTTGATCCACAAGTCATTTAAAACAACTTAAGACTTTGCAGCTGAATATCTCATGACCCAAAAAAGGGACCTATACAATGATATCAATTGAATTGTCCAAGAAACTCACAAAGAATACCAACAAAGATGAAGTAGCATATGCTAAGAGTACTGCCTTGTGGACAAATGGAATATCATTATTAAGGTAGAATCAAAGTTTACTTGCAGAGTCAACTTCTTGCATAGTACATTTGCTAAGAAGCTGGACAATATCCCAGAGCCAATAAATGTCACAAAAACATAAGCAAAGCAAAACCCAGCAGACATTAACACATGAATAAAATGTGAAAGGCTCTTGCCCTTAATACCCTGCATATGAGAACTGCCGGTCATCTACCAAGAGGCTACCACATCCTTATGGGACATACAAAGAAAATGCACAAAGCCAGCCAAATAGGTCCTTCCTACAACCACGAGGTAATGAAAAAAATGCATAAAATAGTCTAACTCACTTTCCCTTGAAAAAGACCCAGATCCTCTATCACCAATAATTCCTGGATTTCTTGGTCCCGTCACAACTCTGTTCAACTGTGTGAGAAGACAGTAAATTCAAAAACTGACCAGAAATGCGAAAAAAGAGTATCCAAAATTTTAATATTGGACAGAGTAATACATTCACAGTGAAGTAAGAACAAGAATGGAAAAGGTGGCAACTGAACACATGAGTACACAATCAGTCATCAAGCAAACATAAACATTTGTGACATCATAACAGAATAATTATGCAGTGTACAATGGTGCAAATAAAGCATTCTATTTATTAAAAAAAAAAAAAAGAAAGAAAAACAGTAAAATTCTGGTCAATCCCAAAAGAAATTAATTAACAATGATTTAATAAAGCTCAGTGTTGCCAAGGTTCTGAGCAACAAAGTTACTATGATCAAAGGTTATTCAAATATACTAGGGAACTAAAAGATCATCTGAAAATACATTAATTTACAATTAACTAAAGACTGATATTTGATAGAGGAGGAAGATCATAAATATACTCAAAAAACTTGAAAATCAATATACCACCCATATCATTGCAAAGTTATAACAACTGACCCATAAAGATAACCTAAACTGCAACACAAAAGGTATTATCTCAAAACATACACCGAATAGAATAATGATCATCACACATCATACTATGAAAAATTATACAAGAAAAGAAATATGACCTTTGCAAAAGTACTTGCCAAGTCATCCACATCAGATAAGGATCCCAAACCCACACCCTGCAATAATAAGTACAAGCAATCAGTAAAGATGAGTATAACATGTTAAAGTAGAATAACACACAGCAGTCAGTAACAACATCAGGAAGAAAGAGAGAGCCAATTGCTTTATACATTTAATTTACAAAGCTGTCAGAGAAGAGGAAAACACTAGAGACTGCTTGCTGTACAAGAAATTAGAAGTAATTGGCTCTTAAATGAGAGTATATATGATCTCAGACAAGTTAGCCACAGTCCAGAACCACTCATAGATTTAACAAGGTCTCAATATTGGAAAATACAATGAAGAAGATGAGAATTTCTGAACAGAAATTGTAATTTATGATGAAACAGGCCGACCACACATATTCCAAAACAGCTGTTAGGGTCAATGGAGTCACCATATTGGAAAATTCAACAAAGATCGTGAGAATTTTCAAAACAAAAATGATAATTTGCAATTAAACAAGCCAATCAAACAATGGCTGTGGGAGATAATTTAAGATGGAACACAAACCTTGAAGAGAGAATTATATGCACCAAGATGTCATACTCTCCTAAAACAAATCACAGTGGTGTAATATTACAAAATGAGTGTCTCGTTTTTTTTCTCTCCATCACCAAATTTAGAATATATCATGTGTCTGTGCAACACATTAGTTTGATTTATCTAGGCCGCACAGAAACTGAAGAGAACATTGGAAAAGGTATCGTGCAGCTAATGCCCAAGCAGCTATATATTAAAAAACCAGTAAAACAATACCAAGTAAGTCTTCCGATTGTTAGAGAATGTGGGAAAAAAGTCTGTAGCCTCTCTTGTTAAAATTGATAGTAAAATTCATTTGCATAGGAGGTTGTTACTTTCAAGCTCCTAAACACCTAGCATATCCTTTGGCAATGGATAATGTTCTTCCTCTCCTTATATAAATCAATGAAGAAGAAAGGGCATTGTCCTCTGCTGGTGACTCAATTGGCAATGCAGACACCACTTTGGTGTACACTCACCCATTTGGAAAAAGGATTCTTACTGTTAACAAAAATACCATCACCCTTGGCATCTAAAATGTCTTAACAGTCACAATGTTGTCTATTGACTTCTGAATTGGCATTAACTTAAAATTTTAGTATAAAGGCAAATCACCAATCAACCACTAACCAATCATGGATGGGGTTGTTATATACATTCTATGGAGGACCAGTATATGACAAGCTTCAAAATCATAAGCTGTATCCAGCATTCTTTTAAAAGCAAATTGTAGGATAATAGTATGACAACAGTAATGTGAAAAGCTAAACTTACTTCATCTTTCTCAAACAGATGATATTCATCATCGACAGCTCCAAATACCGGGTTTCCAACTTCATCATCTAAACCACCCAACGTCATTTCTTCTGTTGCATGTTGACCAAAAAATTCATACTGTGAAGCATCAAAGAGCATACCTGAAAGACAATTAATCCAGAGAAAGAGCTAGAGTTATGGGAAATTGAGCAATGAAAGGAATGCCCATAAAAGAAAACTCATTACCACAAATGCATTGAACCAACTATGAATCATTCACAGCTCATGCTTTAGGATAGGTTGTTCTATTACATTATAAAACATAAACTAGAAAAAAGCAAAAAAGTAAGAACTGCAATGGCCCCAGTAAAATTAGAAGCAGGCCCATGAGAAAACTTAACAAGATGGTGCAAATTCAATTGAAATTGAATTCAACCGATAACATCATTTCAATCATAAATCCATCCTGCAGAACATTTTGGAATTGAATTAATTTTCTCTTACTCGCGTGCATGTGCACATGCACACACACCCAAAACATGGTCCTTTCTTCCTGCCTTTGGGCCATATTCTCTAGCACCGAAATGCACAATCATGACTTACAAGACCTACTACAACTCCAGCCAAAATGCTCATATAAACACGAAATGGCTCCCGGTCAAGGAGACCACTGTCAGTTTTACACAGAGGTTAACGTAATTTGAGTACACAGTGATCACAAAACTTACAGCATAGGCTTGTTCAGGAACAGATCATGGGCAATTTAACCAGATATTATAAAATTCCAAAGCAAGCTGGGGAAGGAATGACTTTAGTTTACTATCTTTCGACAATAATGGTAATTGATGTGAGCTGAAAAACATAGACTCTGATCTGAGATGAAAAGACTGGATCTTTATAAGACTGGATCTTTATAGACTATATGAACTGAAATGGCCCTACTTATGACTGCCAACAATTCAATCATCCACGCAAAGACGAAAAAAAAAAAAAGGTAATTGCTTTTTCTCTTTTCCTTTGCCTTTCTGACTAATGAAGCAACAGGCATCGCTAGTCGGAACTGAAATTTCAACAACTAAAAAGCCCAAAACTCTAATGATTTGAATCTCAAGATTGGATTCAAAATTCGCAAAAGAAAATCGAAAACCAGATAAACAACATCCAAGAACCATAAATCCGCGCACACAATGAACAGCTTAAAATACAATGAGAATAAAACAATTTGAAATCTTTCGTCACAGAAAGAGAGAAAAAAATAAAAAAGAAAGAGAGAAAAGCACAGACCTGAGGAAGTTTCGATGAAGTCTTTTAAGTCTTTGCCCCCCGATCGCTCCATAATTACAGAACCAGCCCCTTTTGCAAAACCCTAGAAAAGTGAAACCGAGAGAAAAGCAAGAAACAGAGGAACTAATTATCCTACGTCGTCTCTTGGTAGTCAGAGCGATTAAGATTACAAGAACCCTAGAACTAGTAGCGAGCCGCAGTCACGAAGAAGGAGGAGAACAAGTGACATGGCTCGTAAATTAGAGGAATCGCCAGGGTTGGGAAAATCTAAGACCGAGAAGAAGAGGAAGAAGGAGAAGGAAGTCAAGGCGAGGGGGTTGGGCAGCGTCCCCGGCAAAGCCCTTCTCTTGAGAGAGAGAGAGAGAGAGAGAGAGAGAGCGTGTGTGCGTGCGAGGGAGATTACAATTTAGAGAGAGAACAATGAGGCTATTACAAGAGATTCAACGCGTATGTACGCTGATACGGTGCGTTTCGAACAAAAATTATCAATGTTACTTATGTGTGTGTGCTCGTGTGTTTTGATTAGGTCATTGTCCAACCAAAAAAAAAAAAAATCCCGAATTTAATTATTTATTAATATTTTATTAGTCACATTGAACTTTTCTCGTAATTATATACCAAAATTGTTCGATATTAATATTATTTTCTTTTGGATATTTAATATTACTTATGATAATATACATGTTTGATTTTTGACTCCTTAAGCATAATATACATGTGTTACAATAATATTGAAATTGGTTTAAATAAATGAATAATTTTTATATGAAATTTACAAAAATAAAAAAGCTTATTGCAGTAAATTGTAGCTTTAGGGGGAAAAAAAAAGAACATTTAAATCATCAAAAGAACTTTTTTTTAAGGAATTAATAATAGAATTTGACATTGTCCACTTAAATAATATTTGTATTCATTAATGCAAGAAATTTTGAACAACAAAAACGAAATCAAAAACAAATCGTACGTTGGAATATATTAATAAGCTATCACTTAAATACAGTCTAATTTAAAAAATTTTAAAATCTCTCCTATGAATGATATATTTATTTTTATTTATTTATCATTAAAATTTTTTTTAAATAAATTCTGAATTACATAGTCAGACGAATTTTTATTTTTTATTCTTTACCTATGAATCCCATTTTCGTAAGGGTGCCGGCTAAACTTTTTAATTAGAGATTGCACGGTAGAAATCGAATTGTTGCTTTGTTCATCAATAGAAAGTAGGAAAGCGAATATAAATGAAAATTATTAGAACTGAGGTTTTTAGGCGGTTGGTATATTCGTTTTATATCCCAAGGCAGGCAGGCTAACACCGAAAATTGGAACATAAGGTCGGCGATGACCTTTCAACCCGGTCCAGAGGAGTTAGTCAATGTCTCGTTGTTGGGATCACCCCTCCACACACCGGATTGCTGGTTGCATGGTTTGGCGGAAGACGCCAGTAATCTTAACCGGAAAACTAGAGAACCCACATCGTATCTCATGGTTTAAAAGTTAAAAATGCACTAACCCGCCTTAATAACAAATTTAGTTAAAAAGTGATTTCAATTATCATTTGTACATATGTGTAATATCTCACGAATGCTTTGAGTTTTCGTTTGGATCTATTTGGGGGGTCGTTAATATTACATATTATATAGTTACTCAGATAATTCATAAAAGAACAATAGAATCATCTCTGCTTGTTGCTCAGAAAATTTGTGATTTCTGCACTAGCTCGAATCACCGCAATTCAGAAAGAATCTTGTCATACTTTAAAAAATTTTAAAAAAAAAAAAAAAATCAATTCAGCAAAACTTTGAAAAGCACACCCAGATGTGAATACTTGTTTGATTTTTACTGGGATTGTACATTTGGAACAGTGAGAGATTGATCATTAATTCCGTTAGTTGTTGAAAGCTTCCTCGTGAGAATTTGGAATTCATTGTTTTCTTCTCCGCCCCCGTAAAGAACAAATCTCTTCTTACATCCCTATCTCTTCATCTCTTCCCATGATTGTTTGTGTAAACTCAACAATACAGTATGGACGACGCTGGAATCTTAATTACATTATAGGTAGTCATATGAATCTACCCAGTAAATACAAATTGTTGCTAACTTCATATCCAACTAAATTCAACTCTTGACTAAATTCAAAGAAATGCTTTTTAAGCACATCTCAGATAAAAATATCTTAAAAATTTACGCGATAGTGTCCAAAATAAGCCAAAAAAATTTATTTTTTAATGAATAAGAATTGCACAAGATCGAGGCTAAAAAAAATAATAATAATAATAATAATAAGGTGCAATTTAATCAAACTAATGAATAGATTTAGAACGACCTCACCG
>CM034050.1:1451813-1465885 GCA_019804595.1 Bruguiera parviflora
AAAAGAAACAAAAATCAAGCTCATCGATCTCCGGCTGGGCCGGACTCCCAAACTCGCGCGCGAGTCTCACGTCTTTCGTGCGCTTAATATAAAGTGATTTTTACGTAAATTTTTTTGCGTGATTTTTCATAAATTTTCTACCGTAAATAAGATCGCCCCATTATAGGTAACGAAAATGTTATATCAAAACGCAATAATATTTATTAGATTAGCAAAAAGTATCATCTCGTATAATCATAATTTATATTGTTATTTGCAAATATATAATTTATAAAAACATGTAATTATATTTGACTGATAAAAATTATAAATATATAAAGAATAATAATAATAATAATAATAATAATATAAATTATAAATTTAAATTTTTACTACAATATTTAATAATAAAATTAAATAATTTCATATGATTTTAAAAGAGACGTTGAATGCAATAGAATTTGGGTTTATTTTTTGATGGATACAAATTTTTTTAATAAATTTGTAGGATACTATTCGTATATTTTTGTTTTTAATTTTATGGAAAAAGGAGAGAGAAAAACGATCAGCGTGAGCTAGTTGTGATGGAGGCGGTTGCATGGGAAAGCGTAGAAAAGACAAGGGAAGCGACAGGGCTCGCGCGGTCGGATTGGCGAAATACATATGAGCCTCGGAATTAGAAAATGTCAAAGGTGGAGAAAGGCAAACGTGAAGGACGGAGCGGAGAGCTTCGCGGGCGGCAAACAAAGAATGCCCCTGTTTTCCATCTCAGTTCAACAACGCACCCACAATTCAAGGACTTTGGTCCAATCTACTCTCTCTGTTTCTCTCTCACGGCCATTTACTTCTCGTTTTTCCAATGGCTTTCAGGGTCTTTTGCTCATCTTCCTTCACACCCTTTCTGGTCCATTCTTTATTTACTTCAATTTCTTGATCAAGATCCCCCCAATACCAAGAACCAATCTTTAAATTATTATTTCAGCCATAAGACACTTTGGGTAGTCTTGTAACCTCATGGGCCTCATTGAAACCGTTCAAGAATGCACTTCTTGATTTTCTCTTCTGGGTTCTCTTAATTCTTTTTGAAAGGAGTGTTTTGTTTGGTCAGTTCTATGTTCTTTCCTTTCTAATAGTTGGCCCCTTCTGTTCTTGGGTGTGTCTGTATAACTGCTTAATTTTATATATGTGTCAATTAAAAATACCTTCTTGGTTCCATTACTACTATCGTAACTAACGCTTCGGCCTGCGATCTTGTGGTGGGTTCTTTTTGACATATTGGTTTTTCCTTAAAACATATCGAATTGGAAATCTTGCACTTGTATTTGTTTGTTTTGTTTGTCCTATGTTTAGTCTCTATTTCTATGCCCTGCTTCCGATTTTTATTTATTTGTTTAATGTTATTGTTATATGGGTGATTATATTTATTTCTTTATGGTGTAGATTTCGTATATATCTGTTCCCCGACACAGTGGAGGATGATCATATGCTGATCAGCAATCTTGGCAGACAACATAGATCGTATTGCATCCATAATCATGACCTTTAGGAATTGCTTGGCCATCTAAATTGCACTTGATAGGGAAAAAAACAAAAAAACTCTGTCAAGACTATAGAAATCATTGTTGAGTTTTACTAGAGGTGAGTTTCTTTGTGCAGCTTGTTTTTCTGCTATTGGAAAGCCCGTATTGTCCGTGTATTTTTATATACACGCGTTAATGCGTTGCAAAAACTCAAATTAGGATAATAATTTGAGTTGACCATCGCGAAAAATGGGAGCCGTCTTTATGATAAAAGTAAACAGTAGCATCTCGAGAGTTCTGAGGAATGTTGTAGCAGCTCGGGCTAGTGCCCTTATTTTTTCAGGTCCTAGTGCAGTGCAATTGACCAGTGCATTGCACAAAAATTATATTAATTGTGGAAATATCGATGCAGCTATGCTTTAGCCTAATAAAACGATGGTCAGGCTTAGGATCACAATTGTATCCTCCTTCGTGTAAAAAATGCCACTAAGGATGAAAATCTGTGGATTTCATAGTATTTTGAGCATTGGTTGGTGATTGCCCCTAAATTGTCATCTATTTTTCTGCAGTTAGGCATGGATTACCCAAATTCAAGAGGAAAACCCAATTTTCCTGGAAAAGCCATTGTGGCTGCAATCCTGGTTACCATATGCATATTCACGCTCATGCATTCACCTAATAATAGTAGCCGAAGAATGGTATGCTACTCACTAGTGCAATGAAGTTATTCCTGTTATTCAACCTCACACTTCAAACTCTTGAATGATTAAGCTACCTAATTTTATTGCTCTATCTGTTTCTTCTTCTATAATTCTAGTTTTCCCGCCACGAGCCAGGGGTAACACATGTGTTAGTCACTGGAGGAGCAGGTTATATAGGTTCTCATGCTGCACTTCGACTGTTGAAGGACCAATGCCGTGTAACAATAGTGGTAAATCCCATCAGGGAACTAAAGAGTTAACCTTATGAACTACCGTATTGAAGTTAACTTGAAGTGATTCAATGTGAGCTATATAGATTACAACCTGTTGCCTAAATTGACAGGACAATCTTTCTCGAGGGAATCTTGGTGCTGTTAAAGTTCTTCAAGAGCTATTTCCTGAGCCTGGACGACTGCAATTCCTATATGCTGACTTGGGAGATGCAAAAGCTGTATCCAAATACACGAGTTTTGAATGTCCTCAAACTTGAGCCTTTTCCTATCATTTGGGGAGAATGGAGGGGGCAATGATGTTCCTGTTATGGAATTGTGTAATCTACTTACGGTTAATTTCTTTTCCTTAATAATGTTTTAGGTAAACAAAATCTTTGCTGAAAATGCATTTGATGCTGTGATGCATTTTGCTGCGGTTGCTTATGTTGGTGAAAGTACACTTGAGCCTCTGAGGTACTCTCTTTCCCTTTCCACTATGAAGTTAAGGTATACTTATCACCTAAGTTTGGCTAAAATTACATTATATTGAGCTAAAAACATAGCACCTCGTTTGAATCATGCTCTTGCAGTAAACATGATATCTATCTATTTCTATGTCTTTTATGAGGTCTATGTTTTGAGGTTACTATTAGTTGAACTAATTTCAAAAAACTTTTCCGTGGGTTGAAGTTGGTCTTTTCACAATTCAATGCAGATATTATCATAATATTACGTCAAATACCTTGGTGGTTTTGGAGGCAATGGCTGCACATAATGTGAAGACATTGATCTATTCTAGCACCTGTGCAACATATGGAGAGCCTGAAAAGATGCCAATCACAGAAGCAACACCTCAAGTAAGATTTTCAGTTGCCGTGTTACTGTTTCCTATATATTCCTGAAATAGTTGGATTTTCATATGGGGGCTGTTGATATTACCTGCTGGCCAAAGCTTGCTGAAAATTATCAAGTACCTTGTATTTAGCTACTTAGGTATCATATAAAATCGAAAGGGGGGAAAAAGGTTCCGCCACACCAATTCTTGACTTTTCTTCTGTTTTGGCTGTGGCATATATTTTCCAGGCCCCAATCAACCCATACGGAAAGGCCAAGAAGATGGCAGAAGATATCATAATTGATTTCTCCAAAACCAATGACATGGCCGTCATGATCCTGCGGTGAGAGTTGCCCTATTCTCGAGTGTTGTCAGTTTCATGTTTCTTCTGCTCTAAAATTGTTCGGTGTCCCTCATGGGACATCTACTCTATTAATCTCTTGAAGGACTTCTAAATAATTTATTAAACAGTGGAGTAGAAGGATATATAAAAATTAAATAAAATAAAAATAAAAAGTAACGGTGAGTCCTGACTTTCATAGATGAAAAGAAAACCTGTAAAATTGAAGGTATAATTGTCTATAAAAATTGATCTTCACCTGTGTTCGTTTTCATATTCCTGCAATTCTATTGCAGTAGCCTTCTGAAGGAACAATGGTTTGAAATAGATAACAAATGTCCCCAACTACTGCAGTCCACCTAGTTTAACATTTGCTACAGAAACCAGAAGCCAAGTCTGCCATGTTTCTTAGAGTCTCAAACACACCATAAATTTAGATAGACAATTGAGTGGTGCAGCCTGTGTTTTCAGATACTTCAATGTGATTGGTTCGGACCCAGAAGGAAGAATAGGAGAAGCTCCCCGAGCAGAACTACGTGAGCAAGGCAGAATATCTGGTGCCTGTTTTGACGCAGCCAGAGGGATTATTCTTGGACTCAAGGTAACTTCCAAAACTAAATAAGGCATTCCTATGTATCGGCATGCCTTTCAATTAATGCCTATGCAAGCACCAAGAACACGAAGAATCTCTACTTATAAAATGGCTATAGGTTCGAGGTACAGACTACAAAACAGCTGATGGCACCTGCGTGCGTGACTACATTGATGTCACTGACCTGGTTGATGCTCATGTGAAGGCTCTTGCCCACGCAAAAAGTGGGAAAGTTAGCATTTACAATGTTGGAACTGGAAAAGGTTAGAGCAACCGTCTCTTAATTAGCATATGTTGGAAGTCATCGATGATTTTAGGTAGAAACTCCAAAATTTAGCCCTATTTTTCTTCAAGTACACGGTCCTGACTTTGTATTCCTGGGCTCGTTGTGATCAAAGGCAGGTCAGTGAAGGAGTTTGTGGAAGCATGTCAGAAGGCAACAGGTGTGGACATAAAGGTCGAATACCTTAGCCGCCGGCCGGGGGACTATGCGGAAGTTTACAGTGATCCTTCAAAAATATGGAGAGAACTGAATTGGAAGGCACAATATACGGACCTTCAAGAGAGCTTGCGGATTGCTTGGAGATGGCAGAAGTCGCACAGGAATGGCTATGGAGACAGCCGAGTTTGGTAGAAGATTGTGACCACTAGAGCTGGCAGTACGGAATTTCGTTGTGGAAATGATTTCCACCTCAAAGAAAATTTTAAAACGGAATTTCTAGTGTTGTGGAAATTAACACTTAATAGTAAATTACACAACCAAGAAAATAACAATTTGATAGTTCATAGGTTAGCTGACTATATACTATGGAATGATTTTCTTTTTGGTCAACACTAATTAGATGTCACCTGCAATCGTCTTGGTCAGCACATTTTCTTTTTAATTATTTGATGATGATGGGGGTATGCCTTACTAACTGGGTGTCCCTGTTTGTAATTTTCCCCGCTTAATTTCTAATGCTCTTTGGCTTAGTTAACTTTGATTTATAATTTAGGATATTTGACAATCTCTAGCGAGACAATCTACTCCAATATTAATATGCCTTCAAAGAGCCACGGCATTATGGTATCTGCTGCTCTTAAATGTCCCAAAATCTGCCAAAATATCGAACAATGGTATCCCATTGTTATTTTCCTTTTTCATGAACTTATCACTCCATGTAAAATGTGCTACCTTGTACATAAACTCACAAGTATCACGTCACTAGATTTTGTCTCTTAATTGCCATCCATCGTAGTTTGAGAGTTTGTCGGGACGCCTAATGAGTACACAACGGGCAGGGGAGCAGGCGTTTCTTCACCCCGTTTTTGTCCTTTTCACCAAGGGAGTTTGCTAGTTTGATATATAATCGGGATATTGTCAAAATTTTCCCACATAAGAAACTGCCTCGATTTTTTCATCCCATAATTACTTCGTGACAAGTACGCACCGAAATTCCTTGACCAAAAGCCACTCTCACTCACCGCTGCTACTTGAGAGTGGAGACACAGAAGAAGGGAGGTTGTAGGATTATTGTTCAGGTTTTCGCTCTATTTCTCTGTTAAATCTCTACTTATTTTCTTCTTTTTTTTAATTATTATTATTTTTTATTTTTTTGGCTGCATGTGGTTATCGCGGCTAATCTGTTTGATATATGTCGTTTGCCCATGTGAGAATTCGTTATGTTCGATTGCTTGGAATCAATCTATGGAAAAGCAAATTTCCTCAAGTGATTCCTTTTAGAAAAATCACATGCCATTAGAAGAACCAAGCGGTACACTATCAAAAAATTTGGGAGTGTAATGATATATGTAGGTCTAGAGGTACAAGCAAAAAGACTTAAAGGTAAATTGTATTCGGTAACACATACTTGGGGCTCAAAATTTTCTTATAGAAACTAATAACTATAATCATGAAAACCAGACTGGACCGGCCAGTTATATTTGGAAAAAACCATTTTAGGCATAATTGATTTGAACCGGATGGAGTTAGACGGTTGTAAACGGTCATTAACCGCCCCATTTTTTGGCTTTCTTTTCCTTTTCCTCCTAGACGGTTTTTAAAATTTGAAAAATCCTAGGATTAGTTATACACATGTTGAGTACACAGCTGTTACAAACTACTTTAAATAGTCGGCAATTGCAATTTGCAGGGCAACGATGGGCACTGACCTATTTGTTAAAACTTCTCCTATTTACCCATTGTCGCATAATGAATCGAGTACGTACGCTAGATCACGGAGACGACATTCTTGGTAACTCCACTAAGCAATCTTCTCAGGAATTTATAATTGACTCGCAAATTATGCTAGAGTTGGTAATTCAGTATAATATTATATATTAGAGAATTGATTAAATCTAGCAAAATTTATTCCTTAAAAAAGAAAAAAAAACTACATATGAAAAGAAAGCTTCTAAAAAGGAAGTAGAAAATATTTTGAGGATATTGGCTACTAGATTTGACTAGAAGAGAGATTTTCTATTGGCATCACGGTAACAGAGTTCTTGTTTGTTCTCCACGAATGCAGAAGCTATATGGGACTTTTGGGTTGATGATGAGGATCAAATGAAGCTCAGCTCATTGATAGCCTCAAAGCCTGTTTTCATCTTTATTCTTCTGGTAATACCTCAAAACAAAGTGCATCTTCGTACATCGTTTCTGCTTATTCCATGAAGATTTCCAAACTTTTTTTTTTTTTTTTTTTAAGAAAGTAGAACAAAGTTTCTGAAAATTAAATGGACTTTAAGACACCCTGCGAAGTTTCTTGTTACTTATTTTCGTTAGAAGTAATTATTCTTCGATGATTAACATATTCTTTTTATATCAAAACGCCTTCATCAATATAATAAGACTCCTATTGACCCTCTTCTAGCATTTGCACTTTTCTGTGATTAACGTTATTGGTTTTCTTTTCTTTCCTTTTTTTTTCAATTTCTGTTCATAACATTTGTTTTTTCTATTGTTTAATGAGCAATTGCACTCAAGGTTTTGAAAAACTTCAATTTGCAGGCAATTGGGATTTTACTACTTCCAAGCATAGTAGTTCCATGGTGGTATGCTACGAGTAGGCATATAAATCGAAGCCTGGATTTGAACTTTTACGAGTTTGGTTCTGCATTGCTGTCCCAAATCGAGAACACGGCCAAGTTGTTGGAACCAATCAATGCCTCTGCCTTTAATTTAGGTAGGATCGTAAGTAGCTCTTTTAATAGAGGTGTGCCGTCAGCCCCCGACCTCCAAAACAAGGTGGGCATACACGAGACTCTCAAATTGTGGGTCGAGTCTGGAAAAAGGTCCCGTGTCTTTCAAATTACAAACAATGAAATAAGTAGAATTAAACAGAACTTTAAAGTTAATTCTTTTTTCATGGTTCGTTGCAGGTGGTTCCCTTATTGTTTCATGCATTCTCACTGGTTCCTCACATTACTCACGCCGCGTACATTGGATTGGAAGGTCCATTTTTCTCGTACTATTATGAGGGCAACCAGACCTTTGCAACGTACTCTAAATCTACAAGTTTTTCGAACGTGACATTCACTTGGTATAAGCAACCTGTGGAACCCAACACCGGTAAGTTGCAAGGAAACGCAACGAAATCTGACCCTTTCATTACAGCTAATGCAAGCTGGATTCAAGAAGCAATAAACAGTAGTAGTCATGGCCATGCATCGCTAGCAAAAGCATGGAACGACGGTCAAGATCTTCTTATTCTGAACACTGTTAGTGTGCATGGGAAGGGGGTTATCTCCTTAGGGTTTCCTGCCGAAGCATTGATCAATTTCTTCACCGCTATAGATCTTCATGGTGGTAGCTTCTACTTGGCTACGGAAAATGGCGTTGCGCTCGCCGGAGGACTTCCTAGCACTCAAGTTGTGGTCACCAGCGAAACAGCAGTTTCATTGCAGTCAATGGACCTGAAAGTTGGCAACCAGAGTCATGTCGGAGAGGTTTCATGCATGCCCGGTGATGGCAAGTTAAGGGGTTCGCTTTTGAAAATTGAAGAAACTAAGTATGTAGTCCACTGCTCTCCGGTTGACATTTTGGGAGTTCCATCGGTAAGTTTTTACTCTCGTTTCTTTCCCTGCAGCACTTTTTGATTAATAACAAAGCAGTTGGGTAGAGATTAAAGCATGATTTACATGCAAAATCAATCATGCTTTCTTGTTTTGTGCCCGAAACAGCAAACAATAAAATTCAATCTCTTTGTAAACTTAATCACATGTTGGTGGGCATGTGTTGTTGATTGGGATCAAAACTGGTAGATGAGGAAAAATTGAGAACATGGGTTAGAAATGCGCACTTTTGGAATTAATACTAGTAAGGACGGAAGCGAAAATGGAACCGGGACTTTCTCCACATGGGCCATAGGCCCCTGATGATTTCCTCTCTCTCTTTGTTTGTTTTTTTTTTTTTTTAAATAATTAAGAGTCTCTAACCTCTATCTTTATCGAAATTGAAAATATAAAACATTGTGTTCTTTTTAAAAATATTTGTGACAAAGTGCCCAAATAATGATAATAATAATAATAATAATAATAATCTGTTCCTAATTTTCAATTGTTGGCCACGCTCGTGCATACTAACGTTTTTTTTTTTTCGGCCTAAAAGATTTAAGCCAATTAACTCTTCGCTCTTCCTAGTGTATACAAGTCTTGTCAATGTCCCAGTAATTTTAACTGCAACCGAAAGAGCTGTCTCGTACATAAGACTCTCGTACTGTGTGAGGTCTCTTAGAGTCTAGGGAAGGGTTGGAGAGATTTTTACCCGACTGAACCTGCACCTTCTAGATCACAATCGAGTGATTCTCCTTCACCTATTCTTCAGCTTTGAACATGAAAATGACCATCTTACGGTGTGAATTTCCACGTCTGATTCGTATAGTACCCACATAATTCAATAGCTAAATAATGATTGGAGAAGCATTTTTGCTAAAGATATTGATATTTTTCAGCTCCTGAATCTTTGAATCAGGTATATGTATTGGCTTTGCCATTCAACCGATTAGTGCATGCCATTGACAGAAGCAGCAGAATTGCTCTCATACTGCTGATAGTGATGGTCACTGGAGTGGTCATCTCTATAGTCAGTTTTGTACTGCTAATGATCAGGGCTGCAAGTAGAGAGATGCATCTGTGTTCAGCATTAATAAATCAAATGGAAGCAACTCAACAAGCAGAGAGAAAGAGCATGAACAAAAGTCTTGCTTTTGCTACTGCTAGCCATGACATTCGCGCCGCGCTAGCAGGGATTACCGGTTTGATTGATATATGCTACGGGGAAGTATCTCCAGGCTCAGAGTTGGCGACAAGTCTGGAACAAATGGACAGTTGCACAAAGGACTTAGTAGGTTAGCTCATCTGGTTAATTAGTCTCTTCATGTTATTTCTATCGTTGCACAATATGTCCATAAATTTACCCTATTAACGGTATGAGCTTCATTCAGGTTTATTGAATTCTATTCTTGATACAAGCAAAATTGAAGCTGGAAAGATGCAGCTCGAAGAAGAGGAATTCGACTTGGCGCAACTTCTTGAGGATGTCGTGGACTTGTATCATCCCGTGGGCTTGAAGAAAGGTGTTGACGTTGTGTTGGACTCCTGTGATGGCTCCATTCTCAAGTTCTCTCGAGTAAAGGGAGATAGGGGAAAGCTGAAGCAGATTCTCTGCAATTTACTGAGCAATGCTGTTAAGTTTACATCCGAGGGGCATGTATCGGTTAGAGCATGGGCTCAGGAACCCAGTTTACAGAGCAGGATAATTGCCTCCAATAAGAATGGTTTGTGGAGACATTTCTCTTGCTTGTTTTGTAACAAAGAAGAATTCCAGGACATGGAAACTGTGGACGCAATGAAACAGAATCCAAACTCCATGGAATTTTTGTTTGAAGTGGATGATACAGGTCAAGGAATTCCAAGAGAGAAGCAAAAATCTGTTTTTGAAAATTTTGTTCAGGTCAAAGATACAGGTCTGGTACAAGGAGGCACTGGCTTAGGACTCGGTATTGTCCAATCCTTGGTAAGCAACTTTCTCAAAAATTTTATACTTTTTCCTATCCCACTTTGAACAAATGCTAATTAATCTCTCGATATGCAACAGGTACGCTTGATGGGTGGGGAAATAACAATAGTTGATAAAGAGAATGGCAAAAGGGGAACTTGCTTCAGGTTCAATGTTTTCCTTTCTGTATCTGCTACACTTGCAACTCATACTCAAAAAGGTGACATCGAGACAGGATGGAACTCCTTTGCTGATAGCACGCACCAATACTCAGGGCTGACTATCAGAACTCGTACTCCTAGCCTTAGTATATGCCCTACTAGTCCTCGGCTGGCTATGCTTAGTCCAAGTCACAGAATTGATTGTTCCCACGTTGTTCTCCTGATTCAAGATGAAGAGCGGAGAACAACTTCACAGAAATTTATGGAGAGCTTGGGGATAAAAGTATCGGTTGTCAAGCAATGGGAACACCTTCACCCAACACTAATCAAGATAAAGTCCAAGTTCAATATTTCTCATCATAATTCTGCAGAAAAATTGGACTTTGGTTCAAGAAGTGACAACTCAAGCACAGGATGCAAGGATGTCCCTTTAAATGCCATGGATGGGACAGAACAAATGGTACCTTCTTGCAGAAGTAGCAGCCGTAAAGGTGCACCAAGTTTTGTGTTGTTGGTGATTGATGCTGGTGCTGGACCATATAGAGAACTCTGCAGGGTTGTGACTGACTTTAAGAGAGGCCTTCATAGTGCTTCTATCAAGGTTGTTTGGTTAGATAAACCTACTTCACGTAGCATCAGAACCCTTGATGAGGACAATATCGATACCGATGATGACATTTTGTTGAAGCCTTTTCATGGTTCTCGCCTGTATCGGGTAATAAAATTTCTACCAGAGTTTGGAGGTGCACTGCCACAAGGACTTTTGTCCAAATCAAAGAAGGACAGCAAAATTGAAGCCCAAAAGCTTTACGAAAACTTGCTTCAAGATAGAATGGATGTGCAAGCAGCAAAATGCAGGTCAATGAGTGAAAAATACAGGAAGAAGGCTTTGTCACCTGATGTTCAAGCTCCTGCTACATCCCAATCCACACTACGCCTGCCAGCACACCCAGGTAGGCAGTCGGAGATAGAAGAACAATATGATATTCCAAACAGTGACAAACCTTTGGGCGGAATGAAGTTCCTTGTTGCTGATGACAGTACGCTCTTGCGCATGCTGACTATGACCAATCTCAAAAGGCTTGGTGCGGATGTGGAGCTTTGTGTAAATGGACAGGAAGCTCTAGAACTCGTACGAATTGGTCTACTTGCCCAAAGAGAGCATATATCTACTCTCGTGCTTCCTTATGATTATATATTAATGGATTGTGAGGTCAGTGCCTATGACTTTTTATGTATTTTAGTTTCAGATTGACATGCAATAGTTTTCCCTAGCTATACTAACTTGTTTCCCTTGCATGAAATTAGTTTAAAACCTAGACACTCTTCCAACTAGAAATTCAATGTTCAGTTATCTTCTGTTCTTAACAGATGCCAGTAATGGATGGTTATGAAGCGACAAGACAGATAAGGCGAGAGGAGACAGGCTACGGCGTTCACATCCCCATCATAGCATTAACAGCACATTTCTCAGGTGGTGAAGCTGGGAAGATGGCCGAGGCAGGAATGGATGCCCGTCTAGGCAAACCCCTTGACAAGGAACAATTACTTAAGGCCATTAAGAAGATTCAGAGCAAATAAAGGCACAAGTACTATTTTGCAGTTGTTCTGAAGTAAATGCATGAGGGCCTCATTATTTATGCCAACTTTACAATCACAGCAAAACCCTATTTACCATGTAGGAAACTTTTTCGTGCTATTTAAATTTCAGAACTTTTGTAGTGTCGAATTAACTTGATGAAAAACGACAGTTGTTTAAACGAGAAGAAAGGGGAATTGAACAATTCTAGCCATCAAAGCAATGTTTTCTTCTCAAATTAGCTCTTAAAGGTTCAAAAGATGCCCTTTTGTTTCAATGCGCAGCATCCAGTTAACTACAATCAAATACATTGTTAACTGACATTTGAATTATTGTCATGTTTTAGGCCTACAGTATGCAAGACGTTTTCAGATTCAAACTTTTCATTGGGTCGGTACCCAGCAAGCAAGCACGGTGTTCCAAGGAATCAAATTTTTATTGGGCGTTGATCAGAAGGAGGACATAACAAACTCTGCCAGTGTTCTTGATCACTTGTGATAAAAGTTTTGATGGCCTCTTCGATCCGACCCCATTTTCCCAACTAGGTAGTTCTCAGATTTTGGTTAAAAACATGGCTCATGGGCCATGGTTGCCTTGTTCGCCCAGGCACTTGAATGCGTAGATGATGTATTTACTAGGCTTTGGGGCCTCCGTTATGTAATTTTTTTTGTTTTCAAAATTTTCCTCATTCGATATTCTCACGGATAACAGTATTCTTGTTAATTAATATACATTTTTAAAATCATAAAAACGCTACAGTCGGAGTGAGTTGCTCACATTTCGACGACTGACTAGTGAGTATTGCATTTTAAACTTTATTATTCATTTCCGTAAAGTATTTTCACCATTTCAAGTTTTAGTGAAACGAGGTAGTTAAAAGGCAGCTTGTAAATAGAAATCCGAACCCTTTTGTCTTCTGACGGCAAAATTCTGGAGTCATCCGAGGACAAGAAAAAACGAAAGGTTAAAACAATGTGAAAAGAGACTGCATTCTGTGATGGAAACGACACACGGCTCTCCTCTCAATGTAGTTTAAACCCCCCTATAACACGTAAAGATTGTCAAGACCTCCGGAGGCAAATTGGTTTTTACCAATAGAGCCCTCGGCCAAGCATTAGTCTTAGGACCGATCGGTCAAGGGCCCTGCCAGTAAAACGGGCTACCCTCTATCCTTCTACTGCTTAAAATTGCAGTGATGAAATCTACGTGCACAATATTAGGCAATGACGCCGCACAACGCCTCATTCTCATCTTACATGTGTGGGTTGCTGGCTAATGTATTAATGAATGAAAGCAACGACTGAAGAGGCACCCAAAAACGTCATTTCCGTTGAGGAGCTGATTTTGATTGCGCTTTGGAAGAGAAGCTAAAAGGGACGATGGGGCCTTCGGCTCACTCTCAGCCCCTATGCTTATTGTGACGGACGGGTGTATGAGACTCGTCTCCTACATCGGATAAGAAGAAGGGGATCTTGGGACATATAAACGTGTGTGCTGCACACCCTAAAAGGCTACTTTTTAGAGAGAGAGTAATGACCCCGTGACAAGTGGTATCAGAGCCAACCCCGACCCTTATGCCGATGTCTCCTATTAAGCGCTTCGTGTGGAAGGAGGCGCTTCGTGTGGAAAGAGTAGGTAAGAGGAGGTCCCGATTCTCGACGATGACGTCGATGGATTCGATGGGGGAGAGTGTGACGAACGGGTGTATGAAACCCGTCTCCCACGTCGGATAGGAAGAAGAGTATCTTGAGACATATAAACATGGGTGCTGCACATCCTAAAAAGCTACTTTTTGGGGAGAAAGTAATGATCCCGTGACATTATGCATGCAAGAAAAGAGTAGCGCAAGCCCATGTGCTTCTGCTGCTGCCGTTTGTCCCTTAGTAATATTGGTGCATCGTGTCACTTGGAATTATGTAATAACAAAGTACATCTCTTGATCACCTTTCTTAAAAGTATGCTTTTATCTTAGACATAATGAAAAACGGCACTTATCGTCGTTTGATGATCTGTCTGCATATTGTTGGGTGATGAAACACCATTCCTCTTAAACAAACAATGGAATAAACCAAAAAATAAAAAAAAACATTAGTCTTCAATTTTTTTAATATTGTTTTTAACTTCTTTTTTAATTCAATCCTAACAATAGTCATTCTTTTCAATATGATTTTTTTAA
>CM034050.1:1465985-1480375 GCA_019804595.1 Bruguiera parviflora
ACTTGCATTAATTACAAACATGTGCAGCGCATTCAGCTGCTAGAATGTTTCATGCTAACTTTTCCCTTTAGCATTATTCCATTTTGGCCATCAACATTAACAAGCTCAGCCTCCACCCTTTTTCTCTTAAAACAGGAACCAAAAAATGAAAAAAGAAAAGAAAAACATCAACTGCAATGTAAAGGCCAGACAGGGAAAAAAAAAATTAACAGACTAAAGACCAATTCACTCCAACATAACATTCTGTATCTTCACGAACAGAGCACAAAGTAACATGTATGTAGTGCTTTGTCACTGGAATGAGAATAAACATCTAACGTACAAACCTTGAAACTTGAAATGTGATATCGAATGCAGGAAGCTGGGCACAACAGTATTGGCAACTTTATCCTTAATTTCATGTCCCAGTGTATCCTAAAAAAACACAGATAAAATAATAAATACCAAATCAAGCAGATGAAGAAGATAAAATAAATTGGAGCAATAAAAAACAAAAAGAAATGTCTGTAGCCCGCTCTGCTTGTTCAAGGCACAACCTTCTGGCCAGTTGCTTGCATGGGTGAAATGCTCACAGACAACCCTAGATCTTCAAGACCAAAGGAAACAAGCCATCTACATTACCATCCTATAAAACTCCGATGGGTTGTTTATGAACAAAAGCTAAAGCTGGCCCCTGGACATCTCTTATATTCTAATCAATTTGGAATAAATATACACACAAACACATGACACAATAAAGAACTAGGCATTAAACCATGTCAGTTTTTAAGATCAAGAACAATAATAAAGGGCACAAAATCCAAATAATGCATGCTTTTGCTGCTTTTAAAACATCTGAAGATTTATCCTAAGAACATTCGAGATTGCAGACTCATTAAAATGATCTCTAATGCATACAACATGCCGGGAGGAGTTTCAAATGCACAAATTAGACAAAAAGTGCCACCATGGCAATGATAGCTGGATGGGAAGCAATTAGAGAAGTCATTAGATCCAAAAAGTTTCCTTGCCAACCAATCAAAAAGATCTCCAAGCCCTTTAGCCCCTTGCTTAGTGTCCACTAGAACTCGTGAAAAACAACGAACATGGACAAAGAGACTGTTATTAAGCCTGAGACCAAGATAACGAAATTGAACAAAAATAAAATGAAATAAGAATTTTTTATTTTTTTCTTTTTTTATTGAGAGAGTGATAGCAACCCAAGCATCTATTGCTGCCAATGCCCTATCTCATATGTTTCGTATTGTCACCAGGGCATTATATAATATCAAATGGAATGTGCTATAAGAAACAAGTATCCAAGATCAGCCTAAGCCAAATATATATATATATATATATATATATATATAACATATTATTATAAGTTTCCCCTCACCTGCGCACACTATTTTGTGTAAAGAACCAAGAAGCAGTTGTAGTTATGGAAGTGATAGCTTCAAGGACTTTCATGCACAAATAATTGGCTTACCCGGTAATCTTGAGGTGGGTCAACTGCTTTGCTTTTGGAGTTCCATCCATTGCTGGACCATCCCCTTATTGGTCCCTCAATTTTGTCAGCCCCCGTTATCTGTTAGCCGGATGATAGCCCCCAGGAGACTCAAACACAATGCAGTAAGGTTTAAACACCTAACCTTGCACCGTTGACTCTTTCAGAGCAGCCCTTTCCTCCATCAATTTCCCTTTCAAATAGACAACAAACAGAAAAATGCCCCCACTAGAAATTATGAATTAAACCCCCATAATAAAATTTTGTCAAACGCATACACAATGCTCAAAATCAGGCAAACTTCTATAATGTCGATGTTCATGTTTAAAGATGCAGCTGTGTGTATAGGAGAACAGATGTCTAAGTAACTTAGCAACAAGCCAACAAGAAAAATAGACAAAATACATAGTAATCCAGTCTCTCTGTTTACCCTTATCAACTATTAGATTCTGCTTTTGATCGACTTGCATTCATTACAATCAACATTGGGCAAAGCTGGCTGCTAAGATGTTTTATGCAACTATCTCCTTTGACATTTCCCCTTACAATCATCAAATATCCATTTCAACTATCAACATTCACAAACTGAGTCCCTTCTCTCTTCAAAAAGAAACAAAAAGAATAAAAAGTCAACTACGACATAAAGGCTGAACAGGGAAAAGCAAGAGTTGCAAAATCAACAAACTATAGCCCAGTTGCTGCACTATCATACATAGCATATATTCTTAAACGTATCAGAGAGCAACATGTAGACATGTTGGCACATATAGCCAATGCCTTGCCACTGCAATAATGAATTATGTCTGATGTGCAGAGCTTGAAAAGTGGCAAGTGCAGCTGTTTGTATAGGAGAACAGATATCTAAGTAACTTAGCAAGAAGCCAACGAGGAAACAAAAAAGATACATAGTAATCCAAATTCTCTGTTTACCTCTATCAACTATTGGATTCTGATTTTGATCGACTTGCATCCATTACAATGACATTGGCCAATGTTGGCTGCTATGATGTTTCATGCAACTATCTCCTTTGACATTTCCCCTTAACATCATCAAATATCCATTTCAACCATCAACATTTACAAATGCAGCCCCTTTTCTCCTGAAAAGAAACAAAAAGACTATAAGGCCAACGATGACATAAAGGCTAAACAGGGAAAAACAAGAGTTGCAAAATCAACAAACAAAAGACCAGTTACTGCACTGTCATACTCAGCATATTCTCAAATATATCAGAGAGCAACACATAGACATGTTGACAAATATAGCCAATGCCTTGCCACTGCAATGATGAAATATATGTCTAATGCACAAACCTTAAAACTTGAAAAGTGAAAACAAGTGCAGGTGACAGGGCAGGACCATATTGGTAATTTTGTTCTCAATTTCTTTCCTCAAAGTCTCCCTCAAGCAACATACAGGATACTGAGCACAGATAAAATAAACTGAAGAAATTGGAGCAATAAAATAAGAGCAAAAAAGCAAAAAATTCCTTTTTTCTAAATGTTGAAATCCAGACACCAGAAGTCAAAAACTCACACCACTGCTCTGCATGTTCAAGGCCCAGTATCTCGGCCACTTTCTTCAGCGGGTGAAATGGTAGCTGACAATCACTGCCTGGCATTGATCTTCAGGAACATGTGCTCCTTGTCATTTCCAGCACCGAGATTGGGCTTAGGATGTTGCTACTGCAATCCAAAAAAGCAAAAAATGAATAAAGAACCACTTAAAGAACGCAATCTGACAGAAACAAAAAATGTAAGCATTTGAACACATCAAGGTATTACCGTTACCGTTACAACCACACAAAAAGCATGAGTCAAGAGTTGCATGATAACTTAAAATGCATCACACTTGGTGATATTGATCGTTTCCAAGGTGATTTGATTCTGTTTAAACAACCACTATCAAGGTAATGCTATCAAGGTGACGAATATCAATCCCATCCTCCACTCCAACCAATTGGTCTCCCATCCTCGACTGGATCCTGAGTGCCATCTGCAAAACATAATAATGGCTATTAGTCAAGATAACCCCAGTATAATAATGGACATAATGACCTGTAAACTATGATTACATTTCAAAAATTATATATATATATGTAAAGGACAAAAAGAAGTGAGAAGATCCAAGAAACCAAGTTGGTACATTAGTCCTCATCAAATTTCTGTTTTGTGATAGTTAATTACCTTCATCAACCATGCCACTTTCCTCATTATCTGGCAAGATACCTACCAATTACTTCTGGCAAGATACCTACCAATTACTTCTGGCACCAAACCCTCAAATACTAAAGGTAACAGGATCACTGGAGAAAAGCAAGAGTAGATTTGAATGAAATTACCCACTGGCCCAACAATGAATTTATCTTCCTGTGATTAAAAAACGTGGCATCAGTATAAAGTCTCAGAAAATTTAACCACCCAACTTAATTGGTGTATCGTGCCATCCCAATTGAACAATTGAAAAGCAATTAATATTTAAAGCATAAGACCAAAGAAGCATCTAACTTCACCTCACAGTCCGAATCTGAAGAATCATCCCTTTTCACAGAATCAGCTCCTAAGCCCACTTCCTCATCTTCCATATCATCCTTTTCCCCCTTGCAAGGATGGAACACATTATTCACCTCAACATGTCACTATGATCAACTTAAAGTTGACATGCAATATATGATCGTGGATTTGAATTACTGGTCATTGGCAACAAAATTTCAGTCTTCACCTTGAGAGCCAATACAAGATGCTTGCTGTTCACACTCCCAACCTCCATTTTCAGAGGATTTTTAGTCCACTAGTTATGTAGGCTTCTTCTTCTGTGCAGTTTATGAAGATGGAGCCTCATAATCTGCTGGCTGAAAGGTCAGAACAGTTCTATTAATATTTTGCCAATTTGTTGCATTAAATGGGAAATTTTAAGTGCTTTCTCTGGTTCAAGCAATATTGCATGCCACATGCAATGAATGCAAAATTAATAAGCACAAAATATGCACAAATGACAGCCCAAGACTCCTCTATTACTGTCATAACCGAGCAGCCCAATTTCCTTAACAAACTTACCTGTGAGGAAAAAAAAAGAAACTCCCTCGTGAAGAACTTCCAATGCTCAGCTCAGAACACCAAAGTAATCATGAACAAATAGTAAAAGAATGGAAATCATAAAAGACAGGTTCATAGAAATGGGGCATACCATGTCATCATCATTGTAGAGGATTTTCATCAATATAGTACACTGAAATGAGAAACAGACGGTGTGTCTTGCAGTCAGTATATGCTAAAATCTATTTAGACATTTTGAATGTGCAAGTGCAGGCGGTTGCGATATCTGCAACAGCATATTGTGGTTCTCACAAGATTTACCTCCTCAGGCATCTTATCCAAATTTCTCATCAATTGGACCTGTGTAAAGACCATTTTACGAGCCGAACTCCTGAAACATCATACTGTCTAGTAACATTAGCTAGAACTCAAGGAAAACAAAAAAGAAGGGAGTCAGTTAGCATAAGTTTTTGATTCCGTTGCGTCAAATGTGTGGGAGTAATTTCGGTTGTAAAGTTACATTTGAAAGCTCCTCCCTAATTTCTGTTGCGTCTAGTTTCCAGTTCGATGGTCATGGGAAGCTCTTCGGCACGATAATTGGAATGGCCAAAGAATACGGCAAGGCAAGACATCAACACTAAAATTATTCCGGCAGAAACATTAATGTTTTAATTAAGGAAAACAACAAAGAACCTTAATGGACAATGATCAAACACAATCACGCAGAACTGATTTTCTACTGCTTGTCTTCCAACAACACCCAGACTGTGATCTCTCGGTTAATGTTCCATCTGCTTTTGTTCGCAATTGCCTAAAAAGAACGAAAGCGTTTCCTGGAAAGCATATCGCAGTCAATTAGAATTTAGTTAAAAAAAAAAGAACAAGAAGTTTTTG
Source organism: Bruguiera parviflora (assembly GCA_019804595.1). Classification (NCBI taxonomy): domain Eukaryota; kingdom Viridiplantae; phylum Streptophyta; class Magnoliopsida; order Malpighiales; family Rhizophoraceae; genus Bruguiera; species Bruguiera parviflora. The sequence goes on from CM034050.1 coordinate 1,471,402, forward strand.
TTAAGATGAAGTATATGATCCCAAGATTCAAGAATACCGATGCATTTCCCCGTCCAATCAATCAGTCCGCTGTAGACTCTAGACTCCAAATCCATAGGCATCAACATCTTGATCTTCAGTCTCTGTTCATAGTTTCAATTTCCCAAAAAAGATTTTCCTGAAAAGAATACAAAAGTGAACAGAGCATTCTTCTGATTTGGCGCAAAAGAAAAATCAAAAGAAAGTAAGGAAAAAAAAAAAAAAAAAGAAGCTGCTTAAATCGTTTAAAAATAAAACAACTTAAATAAAGAGAAGCGAATCAAAAGAAAAAAAAAAAAAAAGAAAAAGAAAAGACGAGATGAATAGAATCTCAAAAGATGTTACAGAGACGGACTCATTGAAACATGTTCTTAAAGAAAAGGAAAAAAAAAAGAAGCTGATCTAAAAACGTAAATATCTGAGTTGAAATAGAGACACAAAGATTATACAGAAACGGACTTGGTTCGCTCTTGTACAGACTTTCTTTAGCCAAGAGAAAAAAAAGAAAAAAAACAAGAAGAAGAAGAAACCCTAAAACATGGCAAAGCTGGAGATGGTTAAATCCTCCTGCTCGGTGATCTCTTATTCCTTCGCTTTCTCCGCTGCAACCTGAAATAGGCACCTGAAAAAAAACACCCTTAGATCGAACAGAAATTATGAGGCAACCGAGCAAAGGAGAGAGAACGTACCGAACGGAGAGGATTTGAATAAAGAATCACCGGCGGTGAGCTAGTGACGAAGAGAAGGGAGAAAAAGGGGGGGCCATGGAGAGCAGGGAGAATGGGCAAAGAAAGATTTAGAGGGAAACTTAGGAGGCACTTCGTATGATTCGGTACATATAGGGACACGTGGGCAGTCCCCCCAACCGCGCGCCTAAAACGACGCCGGCTTGGTGTTGGTTTTCTGGATTCGAGTATTTGACCGTTACGGCGAACTTGAAATCTGGTTTTGGGCCTCAATTGAGCCTTATTGTGAAACGAGTAATTGGACTCAAACAAGTGATCGGACCAACCCACTAAAAACAATTTCGCCACTGTCGTCACCCTTCCCTATTGCGGTTGGGCCGAAAAGAAAAGGCAGATTCTTTTGACAGAGAGCTCGTTCGAGCATGTCGTACTGAAGTTTAAGCTCAATCCCCCCGTCAAGAAACATTTAGTAGACGTAACCTCATTCCCACTGAAGTTTCTCGAAACCCCGTTCCTCATATAGCAGTGCCCCAAAGGTGACACTGAGTTCCTTAGTTGCCTCAGTAAATTCCCGGAGGTTTCCAGTAGGACAGGTTCCATAAAAAACAGTGAGAATGGGTTGGCAGCAGAACCGCGGTTGCGTGCACAAATTCAAAAGGAAACGGATATAGAGCTTACCTGATCTTTCGTGGACAGGTCGCCATCTTTAATGCTGTCATAACTATCGTAACCGGATAGATCCAGTGCCATGGCAATTTTTCGCCGGCTTCCCTGTACAGTTTATCACACTAAATTGGTACGTTCGGCAGTCTTGATCAAATTTCCGTTTCATTTTAGTTAATTACCTTCGTCGACCATGCAATTGTCCCCATCTGCATCTGGTCGTCGTTTTTCTAGCAAGACATCTGTCAATTAGTTCCAGCACCAGACCCACAAATACTACTAGTAACAGGTCACTGGAGAAAAGCAATAGTAGGGTTCATGAAATAACCCACTGGCCCAACAATGAATTTATCTTCCTGTGATTGGTTAACATAAATCAGTATAACATTTCAGAAAATTTAACCACTCAACTTCCTGTAATTGGTGTCTCCTTCAATCTCAATTGAATGATTGGAAAGCAATTAAAATTTAAAGCATCAAACAAAAAAAGCATCTAACTTTACCTCACCGTCAGAATCTGAAGAATCGCCCCCTTTCACGGAATTAGCTCCTAAGCTCACTTCGTCATCTCTCGTATCATCGTTTGATCCCCAAGGATCGAGCACACTTTTTACCTGCACAGGCACTGTGATCAACATAAAGTTGACATAAATTATAACTGCAGATTTGAGTAGTAGCTGGTCATTGGTAATAAAATTTCAGTCTTTACCTTAAGAGCCAGCACAAAATGCTTGCAGCTCACATTCCCAACCTCTATTTTCAGAGGATTTTTAGTCAACTAGTCCACTGATTATGTCTTCCTCTTCCGTGCAGCCCCAAGAATGGAGGCTCATAATCTGCTGGCGTGAGTTCAAACTAGTTCTTTTAATGTTCTGCCCATTTGTTATTCATGAAATGGGATATCTGAAGCGCCTTCTCCAGTTCAAGCAACGTTGCACGACACATAAAACAAAGGAGTAATGAATAAGAACAGTACAGGCATAACGGCAGCCCAAAACTCCTCTGCCACCGTCATAACCGACCCAGCCCAACATCCTTACCAAAAACATAAATTGGGCATATCATGACATCATCATAGCAGACGAGTCTCATCAATATATTCCACTGACATGAAAAAGCAGCTGGTGTTTCTTGCAAAGCTAAAATCCATTTAGACATTTTGAATGTGCGAGTGCCGGCAGCTGCAGTATCTGCAAGAGCATACTGTGGTTCTTAGGAGATTTACCTCTCGAGGCATATTATCCAAAGCTCTGATCAATCGGACCGGTGTGAAGACCATTTTATGAGCCGAACTCCAAAAACATAATACAGCAAAAACTAGGGAAGAAAATTGATGGGAGTGAGTTAGCAGGAGTTTTTGGCTTCCATCAGAGTCATTTGATTGGGAGTAATTTCGGTATTGAAGTCTCCTCCCCGTTTCTCGTTTCCAGTGAGATTGATGTTCATAGGAGCCTTCGACTACGACAAGTAGAAGAACCGAAAAATATTGCAAGGTAAGACATCAGCACTGAAATTATCCCAGGAGAAACATTGAAAGTTTTTAATTAAAGAAAACAACCAACAACCTCAGTGCACAATGATCTCTCCGTCGATGTCCCATTTGTTTTTGTTCTCAATCATTGCGTGCAACCCTCAATCCTTGGGCCTTCTATGCGCTCGCGAACACAGAACAGAAGCGTTTTCTGCATGGCATCATAGACACCTAAAACAAGGAAAACCATCACGCAGTCAATTATAATTGAGAAAAAAAAAACAACAGTTTTTTGTTAAGAAAAAAATAGAAATAATATCAAGATTCAAGAATAAAGATGCATCAACTTCTTGATCTTCATTTTCACGTTTCAACAAATAGAAAGATTAATTTCCGAAAAAAGATTTCTCTGAAAAAGAAAACATAGGCGAACAGATGATTTGATGAAAAAGAAAAATCGCAAGAAAGTTAAAAAAAAAAAGAAAAAAAGAAAACAGAGATGAATAAAGATAGACGATCTTCATCTTCATCCTATCAACTTCTGTGTACGACTCCGCGTCAAATGACATCATCGAACAGCAGGAGCGCAAGTAGCAGCAGCAGCCGATATATAACATCCAACAGCTCTACAGTTAGAGATGTCTGTCCTTAAAGAAAACCTAGAGATGCATGCAGACTCGCTTCCTTCTCGTACCAAATCCAAATGTAAAAATCAGTGACATAATGTTCATTTATTACTTGAGATTAATCCAAGATTTTTATGTGCTGAAGAATCTGACGAACCACAAATGCTTCATGGACATATTGGGGTGTTAAGGGAGAGATTAAAGGCTCAGTGAGTGAGTAGTGTCACCTTTTTTTTTTCTGCGGTTGTTAATTTAATCACTGAACGTTTAAGAATATGCATGATTATTGTAAAGTGAATTAATTAAAAAAATTGTATGCATGTACTTAATTAATTATCTAATATCGGTAAAAAAGAAAAAAAAAATCCTTTTATGTTCCGACTCAACGAGTCAGAAAATAAATGTAATTTTTATATAAAAATAAAATTAGATAAAATACGTATTTATTTATTTAGTCTTCAGACACAACCTCACAATTATTCTCAGTAATTTCAAATTCTCAATGCCAGCTTGGAGAAAAAATAACCTAATTAGTATAATAAATCTAACCGACATACACAGAAATAGAATTAATTTTGTTTTTTGTTTTTTATTTTAAAATAATCGACGTAAAATAGTCATTATATCCAAAACAAAAAAAAAACAAGAAAAAAAAAAAGAAAAAAAAGGCTCTGTTGGGTGGTGAGGAGGAGTGCGCGTGACACATTGAAAAGGGTTGTCTCGAAACGCAGTCGTCAGCGATGAGGGATTAGTGGGATCAGAACATGCATTAGATATTCATACGGTTAAATTTGACCCGCGACTGCGCTCCTAGACCGCTGTAATTTCTAATTTGGAAGATGGGCCATTTTGCAGCTTGCGAGTAGACGCTTTTGAGGTTCTCTTTTCTGTAAGTAGATGCTCTTCTGTCTTATCTCACGTTGCAGTTTCTCTCTCATGCTTGTCTTGTTCTGTGACGTTCTGGTGGTAGCCCTTTTTGTGAATCACCTGCGTGGACATAACAGAACTCGTGTCTCTTGTCACCAAATATTTAATCTGATGTTCCCGGAAAGGAGAACAGTTGTTGTGTTTTAGGAATCTGGCCGTTAGAAGATCGAACGCGAAAATCTGTAAAGTTCTTTTCTTTTTTCGGCCGAGTTTGTGCTTGGACTGAATCTGGAATCTGCATAGATGGGGTCGGACGCCTGTGGTGGTTTTGGGTGCAGAAAGTCGGTTCTTTCTGTCGATCTCCGTTACATAATAACCCTTGGGGACATCTTTTATGTTCGGTAGAGGGGGGTGCGCCTCTGGTGGCTTCTGGTTTGAAATTTTGGGCTATCGTGAAAAGAGTGGAGTGTTACCCCGCATTATTTATTTGATTTTTTTAGTCTCCCTACTCTACTTTTTGTTTGTCAAATTAGTATAACCATCTGATTTCTCATGTTTTCCTTGAAGAGAATTATCCGATTTTCACTTCATCCTCTCAGGGAGCTTTTGTATTGGTTTTGAGAGTGTGCCCACTTGTTGTGAGCTCTGCCTTCACCCCTAGAGGTAAGTTCTAAGACGAACCGTGTCAATCTGTGTATTGTTATTTAATTTCTCTATCTTTGTTTTCTTTTTCCAATAATTTTGTCATTCTGCTTCTGCCACAACACTCGGGCAAGCACTGAATTTAAGATATGTGAGCCAAGAATGTCAGTAGCTATGAAAAAATGCTTTTAGTGAGTGCAATTGATGTTGAGAAAGCAGTGATGTGTTAATACTTTGATGGTGGAATACTGACAGTTGACAATGAGTTCTGAGAGTGTAAAAGAGGACTGCCTTGCATGGGCAGCAAGAGATCCATCTGGAGTTTTATCCCCTTACAAGTTTGGCCGCAGGTATTTGTGATGAGTTTTCCTCTTGGGCTGTTAAAAAGTTATGGATGGCACTATGTCACGGTATCATTCAAAGAAAAGTTTCTGCACAGTTGTTCCACTTTCTTCACTCTAAAAGCCTTGTTCAGTTAATAAGAATGAGATATAATGAGAAGCAAATAGACCTCGAACATTGGGTGCATAAATGTACAACCAGGAGCATAAAGGTCCTCTTTCCATGATTGGACCGGGATCAAAGACAAGAGATCCCTCCCATTCTCATTCCCCTCAATGGACTTAAAATTGTCCCTCAGAATGCGTGGAAAGGTTATTGATTACAGTCCTTTTTCTTCTACTTGGTTGGAATTTACAATATATGGATTATGAACGATATGCCTGAATATCTGCTTTATCTATTAATTAATGATTGTTGATAATCAGCAGGAAGTGTTTAGGATGGATGCTGTCTATTATGTGCTAAAATCATTCTCAGATTCATGGGCTGCTTAAGATTTTGGCAAACATAAGAAGGACAAAAATTGGCTTCAGTTACCAAATTACTTTTGTCTGTTGAGCAGTTATTGAGTCTGTATTGTCAGCTACCAACTAATCTGGAAACTGTATTCAGGGCCGTGGGAAGAGATGATGTCTCGTTGAAAATAACGCATTGTGGAGTCTGTTATGCTGATGTTATTTGGACTAGAAATTTGCTCAAAGATTCGGTATATCCTTTGGTGCCAGGGTATGTGGTCTAACCACATGATGCCTTTCCTTATTTTTATCATTTCCTTGAACTTATCAATCTGTAAATATGTGCATACAGACATGAGATTGTTGGAATTGTTAAAGAGGTTGGTTCCAATGTTAGCCGCTTCAAGGTTGGTGACCACATTGGAGTTGGAACCTATGTGAACTCTTGCAGAGATTGTGAGTATTGTAATGATGGGGAAGAAGTTAGCTGTGAAAAAGGACCAGTTTCCACTTTTAATGGCATTGATGAGGATGGTACAAGGACAAAAGGAGGATACTCTAGTTACATTGTAGTCCATGAAAGGTAACTACCCTACATGATCATCTTTCTTCAGATTATTTTGTTTACCTTTTCTTCCCTGGGAATACATTTTAAAATTTTCTGCAATGCCTATTTGTTTCTCATGCCTCCAGAGGATGGTCTTCAGAGGTTGGGTTTGAATTCACAATTACTGTGGGTCGATAGGCTTAAGTATGTTGAGACTCCTGTACTTGGAGTTGTTTATATTAATTATAATAAAAGGTGGCTGAAATTGCTATCTCCAAGGGTTTGTAAGAACATTACCACAAAGAGATCCGGAGTTGCTTTTGTGGACCTGCATCCAAAGTTTGAAGTCTAATAGATGACTTGTTTCAGCATTCAAAGATGGGAAAGATAATAAGGTCTGCAGTTTTTAGTTGGGAAATTCAAAGCTTAAAATCATCCAAGCTCAACAGCAGAAACACTTGTCTAATTTCTAATGAAGGTTTGAGTAAAACTAAAAGTACCAATGAAACTGATCAATCTTCTAGGCAGACATTTATCTGCAATAAACCTTTTTGTTTTGCAGAATTTGAGAACTTTTATAAAACTGAAAATTTAGTTGGTGTTGTATCTGTAGGTACTGCTATAGGATACCTGATGATTATCCATTGGCCTTGGCGGCACCTTTGCTTTGTGCTGGAATTACAGTTTACAATCCCATGATGAGATATAAAATGAACCAACCTGGAAAATCTTTGGGAGTGATTGGGCTAGGTGGTCTTGGACACATGGCAGTTAAGTTTGGGAAGGCTTTTGGATTGAAAGTAACAGTTTTCAGCACCAGCCTATCCAAGAAAGATGAGGCCTTAAGTCTGCTTGGTGCGGACAACTTTGTGATCTCGTCCGACGAAGAGCAGATGAAGGTAGAAACTGCATAAATGTTCATAAAAGCAAATATCAAAATCATCATTTCTCTTTACCAGCCCACTGATGGTTGGTGGGTTTTTTGCAGGCCCTGTCAAAATCACTGGACTTTATAGTTGACGCTGCATCTGGTGATCACCCATTTGATCCTTACATGTCACTTCTGAAGACTGGTGGCATCCTTGTCCTTGTAGGGTTCCCACATGAAATCAAACTCAGTCCTGCAAACCTTGTGCTTGGTAATGTATTTCAGCAATTTATAGATTTGGCATGTTTTCCAGCTAGTCATATCTTTATTCAGAGTGGGTGCAAATCTATTGAACTGCTGCCACCGATGCTCTGGCAGGTGGGAAGACCATAGCTGGCAGCATGACCGGTGGCACGAGAGTGACGCAAGAAATGTTGGATTTCTCTGCTGCTCACAAAGTTTACCCCGAGATAGAAGTGATTCCAATTCAATACGTCAATGAAGCCCTTGAAAGAATGATAAAGCGAGATGTGAAGTACCGGTTTGTGATTGAGATTGAGAACTCCTTGAAGTGAGGGACATAAGCAACTAGGAGCATTTCTCGTTACATGCATGTGTTTGAAACAAACCATCAGATGTTTGGGCGTGTCAAGACATTTCTGAAGTAATAAACTATGAATAAAGTTTTTCTGACATCAAAGAAAAAAACATTGTTCCTCGTAAGATTTGAATAAGAATTATTGGTTAATTTTTTTATTTAGAATCTAGTACAAATACTGATTGTTTCACACAGCTATCTCATAATTAAAGTAGATTTAAATTTGCACAGTATTGAACTCTCTCGCTCGCTTGTAAAGAAAGTGACCGATACAATTCTGAGATTCGAACTCTTCGAACTTGTAGGTCCATACGAGTTTACTATTGAACTGTTACCTCCGGCGGTAATCATGAATAAGTGAAAGGATGATGAGCCAATTATTCCCACATGAGTTAAGCAAGTGTTGTCCAAAGTGATGTGATTGACGGATAAGGAGAAAGGCGCCATGAAATGGATGTCTGAAGTCGCATTATCAGAAGAGTCCAATTGCATTAAGTCAAGCGATCCGTTGTATCAATGAGTTGGAAATAAGCCACAAACCAACATTATTAATTTGCTTCTTAAACTAACAAGGGAAGAAACACAAACAAGGGAACAACTTTCAAATGCAAGAGAGCAGCTTTCAAGTTCGTTCTCATGACGTCCCACAAGTTGACATAAAAAATTCAGGTTCAGCAATTACAATTACAGATAGAAACAGTGACATCTCAAAAATACACAAACGGGGAGGTAACATTGTGTTCCGCAATAACAGATAAATGGGATCCAAATGCACGAGGCTTCCACATAATGGAGTTTGGGGAAAGGAAAATAGGAAAGGTAACAAAAAATTAAATTGAAAGCCGAAAAAAGGGCAATATTGCTGGATTGAAAGCTGGCCTCCTTTTAAGGAGATAACAAACAGAATTGGGCCCTCGTCAGACAATTGTGGACTTGACTTCCATAATACAATTTCTCAAACATACTGCTCACTTTCAGGCTGGCACAAGTGGTGTGGATGTTCATACTTAAAAAAGCAGACATGCATGGATACAAAAGCAGATGTTTTTAAGTGATCAGCAACAAGAAAAATATAAAAATACATAGTAATCCAGACACTCTGTTTACCTTCTTATCCCTTGAATTCTCCTTTTGATCCTACGTGACTTGCATTAATTACAAACATGTGCAGCGCATTCAGCTGCTAGAATG
>CM034050.1:1497110-1614612 GCA_019804595.1 Bruguiera parviflora
GGAATTGCCACCCCTTTCCCTTGAGGAGGCCTTTGATTTGTTCTCTCGAGGAGTTTCTAACATGGGGCCTTATTGGGATCATGTGCTTGGGTACTATAAAGCAAGTTTAGAATCGTTACCTAATAATATACTATTTTTGAAGTATGAAGAGATGAAAGAAAACACCTTAGTTCAGGTAAAGAAATTGGCTGAGTTCCTAGGACTTCCTTTCTCTTTAAAAGAAGAGGAAAGTGGAATGGTGCAGGAAATTGTTAATCTCTGTAGCTTTGATAACTTGCGGAATTTGGAGGTCAACAAGACTGGAACTCAGCAAAATGTCGCTAAAAATCAGTGGTTTTTTAGGCAAGGGGACGTTGGAGATTGGAAGAATCATTTGACTTCAGAAATGATTGAATGTCTCGATGGAATCACAGAACAAAAGTTTGCCGGATATGGCTTGACCTTCCGCCGTCATGATGGAGACACCTGACCTTTCAGCGTGAATTATTGCGGCACAAATGAGCCTGTGCACTGAGCTGGCTTTAGTAAAATAAGCAAGTTGTGAAATTACGTATCGTTAAATTATTTAATGTTTTGATCTATCTACTTTCTGGTTTTCGTAGTTTTAATATGTTGTGTGCGCGTATCCATGGGTGTGTATATATATATATATAATTATAATTGAAAATAACTTTTGTAATTTATCAAATAAGAGTTTATTTAAATTTTATTTTTATATTTTATTAATAATTATATTTAGATTGAATATTTTTTATAATATGAGAATTTCGTTTATTTATTTTAACTGTATATATTATTTAATAAGTATTATTCAAGAAAAAAATCTTAATTATTTTTTTAAACTATTTCAATTTCAGATATTATAATTAAAATAGAGACATATAATAAAATAAATTTCTTTCGACATTGAATCTCACACGCCCAAAAAAAGGGTGGTCGTGCCCCCCTTAGATTCAGGTATCGCAAAATAAAAAAAAAAGGAAAAATAAGAATTAGTTTTAAGAGTATTTCAAATTTTTGAGAATTTTTATAATTAAATTTTATTTTTTTTCAATTATTAAATTAATCTTAAATTATTAATTTTAATTTTTTATAAGTTATTTTTTAATTAAATATTTATTAAAATTTTAGATGTATAATTTAAATTAATGAGATCATATAATAAAATACTATCAATATCTTAAAAATATGGTTATTTATATATTTTATTAATTTTTTTTTCTCGTGACTAAAGATAAAAGTTCTAAACATGTGGCCTGCGCTGCGCTGGCTTTGGTAAACTAAGCAAGTTGCTGTGCAATTACGTACCATTAATATATTGTGTGTAGTTTTAATATGTTTTGTGTGCGTCTACGTGGGAGCTGCCTACCATTTTTTAGACATGTAATTTTAGTTAATTAATTTTTGTAATTTGTATTTCGTTAAATTCTATTTTTGTATTTTATTGATTATTATATTAAAATTATATATTTTTTATGATATAAATATTTTAACAGTATATATTATTAAACAAATATTATAAAAAATAATTTTATTATTTGTTTTTAATATTATTTTAATTTTAAATCTCGTAACTATAATAAATGTGTATGATGGAGCAATTTTCATTCGACCTTGAAACTCATACACCCCAAAAAGGAGTGGTCCTGCCTCTTTGCATTCACATCTCACAAAATAAAAAATATATATATTAAAATTAATTTTAAGAATATCTTAAATTTTTAAGAATTTTTATAATTAAAATTTTAAAAAGTTTGTAAATTATTCTTAAATTACTAATTTTTATTCTATATAAGTTCTTTCTTAGACAAATATTTATTAAAATGTTAGATATATAATTTAAATTAATAGAAATTATATTAAAAAATCAAAATTTTATAAAAATAAATTTATATGTATATTTTGTTTTTTTCATATATTAAAAGTAAAAATTTCAAAATTTTTACATAATTTTCTAAATTGAGGTAAAAAGAATTTATAATTTTTATTTTTGATACACGAGAGAAAAAAAAAAAGAAAATTTAACAAAATATACCTATAATTGTATTTTTATACTCTCAAAATATATTTTAGATATTTTTATTCAATTTTTGGTGAAGTCAACTAATTTTTGTGTTTTTAAAATATATTTTGGATATTTTTATTCAATCTCCATGAAGTCAACTTACATATCTTATAATTTAACTAATTTTGTACCAAAAAAAAAATAACATATATAAAATAAAATTTAAAAATATAAAATTTATTTGAAAATTCAAAAAGGTTTAGTCTTCAATTATAAAAATTTTCAAATACTTTGGGCTTCCCCGAAAATTTCTCTCAAAAGAAAAACTCATTGCTAATCTAGTAATGAAAGCAAAATATATCCCTTGTTTCAAGTAAGAATCGTAGTTTGTTGCGTTTATTATGACCCATGCAATGTGAGGGTTGAGGTTCATTTAGGAGAACAAAAAGACATGGACGTGGGTGGGTGTTCGTTAGTTGCCGGATCACGATACTGGGAGTGCCGGCGAAGAGGGGAATTCGCCATATATAACAGACAGGAAAAACAGCAACGTCGCGGGCAACGAGACATAACGAGTAGGAAAAAGAGAGGGGAGGGGATCAGGGGGACGGGAAACGAGAGCGTGAGATTCATTTACTATATTATTTTTTTAATTTATGAAAATAAGGCATTTAGAGTATTTGAAATATATTTTAATTATTTATATACATTTACAATTAGATATAATATTTGACTTATTTTTTCATCTTTAATTATATTGTATTAAAAAAATTAATAGTGTTTGAGATTAAATTAAAAAAATCAAAATTTTAAAAATATATTAAAAATTAAAAATTATTTTTTAATTCATTCTCTTCCACCATGGGTTGTTAGAGCCTCCTAATTTTTTTCGGTGACTTCATACTCAGGCTGTAATGGATAGGGATGGCTCTCTCTCACCGCGTGCATATAACTAAACCCTTTTTAAAAAGTCACGAGCAAATGTTGATGACCAGAAAAAAACAGGGAACAAACTTCGGCTTCTGGTGGCAATTATATTGACAGCAGCCCGCCAACTTGGGGAGCGTTTGGTTAAGTATAATTTTATTAAAAAATGATGATAAAATGAGTTTAATAAAGAGAAATTTAATTCATATTTTTTTATTTACGAAGATGAGATTCTCTAACAATCATCATTTTTTCACTCTCTTCATTAATTACATCTCCATTCCTTCTTTTATTTTTTGATAAAATACTAGTATAATTTATGTATATAAAATAAATAAATTTTATAAATAAAATATTAATAGAAATGAATAATACTAATTTTATTATTATTATTATTATTAAACAACGATAATAATTAAATTTTTAATAATTATTATATTATTATAATCAAATTTCTGAAAATATTTGCATGTGTGTAATAATTATTATTAATAATAATTTTATAATAAAAAAATTTGAAATATATATATGTTGTAATTAAATATGTAATAATAATTTATTAATTTAAATTATTATTATTAGATAAATTTTTAATATATATTATATTTATATTTTTATGATAATTAAATATATTTTAATTATATATTATTATTATTTATCATTTTATTATAATAATTTTAATTTTAATTTTAATTTCAATTAAAAGAAATTTGATTTCAATTTTAATCCAAATATATTATAAAATTTATTATTTTATTTTATATTTTACTTGATTTTGATTTTAATTCTAATTTTTATTTTTATTTTAAATTATGAATCAAATGATCTCTTAGTAACATATGTCTTGGCGAAACACCCAAACACCAAAACGAATTGAAAAAGTCAAAGACAATTTTTGATTTTTTTTCTTAAAAAAATAGATTTATTGTTGTCACGAACTATAGAATAACATAATTATTTTCATATTTTATGATGATATTCTTCTTAACTCTAGCAGATCAGTGCATAAAATCTTTAATTTATAAGGGAAAATTTTGGTTTCATCATAGATAACCAATTTTAGACTAATGAACAACGACAATTACTTATGTCCAAGAATTTGGAATTCATAATTCCAACCTCCTGGCTTAAAAACAACAAACAGGATACAATTTTGGTGGAAATCTCATCAGATCTCACGTTCATGGGGCCCACATTTACAAAAGTTTCTCAATGTTACCTGAACCCATTGGGAAACTCATTCGATAGCCTCAGGAGATCATTAACAAAGGCTGTAAGTCTGGACACAACTCTTGAACTAGCCGCCTCTCCCATGCTCTTCTCAGATAGCTTGTTCAACCTATTGTCCATCTTATCATACTCCATCACCCTTCTCAAGCCCTCTTCAACATCCTTTTTCTTAAATCCGTTGATCTTCACTCCAATTTCCCATTTCTGAACAATGAAGGCGCAATTTACAAATTGGTCCCCCGCGACAGGATAGCACAACATCCTCTTCCTGCAGTAGATGGCCTCCATCGTTGAGTTCCACCCACAATGTGTTAGATAACAACCCACGGCCTTGTGTTTCAATACCTCCAATTGTGGTGCCCATAACGCAACTTTTCCTTGCCTGGACACTCTCTCTATATACCCTGACGGTAACCCTTCTCGCCAAGTTTGCCTTAGCACCCAAATAAAAGGCTTTCCAATTGCCTCAAGAGCCAATGCAAGATTTTTAACATTTCCTTCTCCAATGGAGCTAACCCAACTTCCAAACGAGATGTATATAACTGAATCAGGCTTTTGCTTGTCTAGCCATTGCAAGCAGCTCATATCCTCTTCCCAGAGGCTAGGATTCTTGATCATTGCTTGATTACAAAGAGGCCCAACTTGGAGGACTACTGGTTGATGATCTGTGGTGTATTTGAGCAACCCATCATAAATTTGGGGTTTGTCATCGTTGATGCAGTCTTCTGGGAAAGAATTCACTAGAAGCCACTTGATCTTTCTTGATCGTTCCATGGTTCTTGTCCAGAATTTGAATCTTGCTTCCCTTGAAGCCTGAGTTCCGATTAACCACGGGAGTTCGTCAGGAGATAGTAAAGGTTGGTTAGGCAGCAAACTCAGAGGACCTTTGTGCAGTGGACTACCTGCGGCCAAAACCGTAATAAATAGACATTGATATTATATTTAGAAATCCCCTATATTTATACGAGATATTCCTCTAGGATATATAGAGGGGAAAGAAAATAAGAACTCTCTTATCCTTCCAAAATCCATGGTTAGCCAGGGGTAGAACGGCCGAAATTCCAAACTAAAAAAAAAAAAGAAAAAAAAGCAAAGGATAAGAAGCGCAAAATCGGTGTGCATGTATGGTTTAAAAAGTGAGAAGAGCGGCAATATATATGGGCTCGATCCGTCGCCACTCCTTTTATAAATGATTTAAAGTAAAATTTTTCAAATTAAATTATAATAAAGAAAATAATTATTTTTATTATATAAATTATAATATAATAATAATAATTAAAAAATTAATAAACACAAATTTTATAATTTTAAAAAATTAAACTTTTAATTATTTCATATATAAAATTTTAATTTTATTTATATTATTTGATTATAAAATATTTATTTTTCAAGAAATTATATATTATTTTAATATTATCATATTTGACTTGAAGAATTGCTTACTTACATATATAGCATGTGGCAAGTTAAAAGCAATTGATATAATCTGTTATAAAAAATTTGTTGTTGAATTATTTAACAACAGTAATTGTGATAATTACTTATGCGTATATATATTAGCCGTGTTTGGCGATGTGTAGTCCTGATGCTGATAGCTTGCTTACCAGTATCAGAAACAAGACCGGTCTTCACCATGCGGGGGATGGCTGCAATCAAATTATACACCGCAAGCATAGCAGGCCAAAATCCGGCCACCGGAACTCCACATCGACGAGCAACATCGATGGCAGATGACACTAATAAATCGACAATCACACATGCCACCCTGCCAACGTCATCAAATTTATGAATAAGACGCTCCAGGTGAACTGGCAAGGCGTTTTCGATGGCCTTCTCTATAGAAAAGAAATCGCGAGGCACGTCCGTTTCCAAGCAGTCTGGTATCAGCATCCACGAAATTTTGTCATTAGGATCGATGGCGGGTAGCATTTTGCGGTGAATGAATTCAGGGATGATCAAAACAGGCTCAAATCCACGGCAGAGGAATGCTGAGGCTAGCATGCGCATGGGGATGACATGGCCTTGGGCTGGATATGGAACAAAAATGATTTTGGACCTCTTAATGCGCTTCAGATTTCCCATCCCTTGTGCTCAAATTGTTTGAAAATATGCGTGCACCCTCGAATACTGAGTACTTAATTTCCTCGATGTATCCAAGTTTCCATGCCAACCCAATTTAATATATAGGGGAAGTCTAAAGTCTTAATCAACCATGCACGCGCATATCAATATTGCAACCTAATCTCTTTCCCATCCATTTTCCCTAAAAAGATGCGCACGAGAAAACATTAAAATAGGAAGGAAAGTGAACGTTGTCTACTTAAACATGACTTATGATTTAATTTTTTAGTCGATTTAACGACATTATTATTATTATAATAGTTAGGTACAATACCACAATTAATATTTGTTTAATTATTTTAATGGTTGGATATGTTATACTACTAAATAATATGATTTAATTAAAAAATTTATTAAATTTAATTATTTGATAAAATAATGAGTAAAAATATTTTTAATAGACATAATTTTGTAAAGGAATTTGTAAAATATTATATTATTTTTTTATAAAAATAAATAAATAAATAAAAGTGTTCGTAGGTCACTGGAAGCTACAGTAGTTGTCTTACTGTACAAGTGTCGCGTCAATTAGAAATGAGTAGTTGTTCTACTTAGTGAAATTGCTGATCTTTGTAGCTTTGAAAACTTACGGAATTTGAAAACTGGAACCGGCAGAATATCATTAAAAACGAGTGATTTTTTAGGAAAGGGGGCATTGGGGATTGGAAGAATCATTTGCCGACTCAAATGATCGAATGTCTCGATCGAATCACAGAACCAAAGTTTGCCGGATTTGGCTTGACTTTCCAGCGCCGAGATGGAGACACCTGACCTTTCAGCGTGAGGTGTCATTTGTGCCAGGACACTTACGCTGAAAGGTCGGGTGTATATATATATATATATATATATATATATATATATTATTTTTTTAAATTTATTTTTATAATTTATGAAATAAAAATTGTCTTGAATTTTATCTTTATATTGTTTTAATGATTATATTAAAATTAAATATTTTTTGTGATATAAAAATCTTGATTTTTTATAATAACAACATATATTATTTAATAGACATTATTTAAAAAATTTAATCGACCATTTCTAAGATTATGTCAATTTTGGGTCTTAGTATCGATAATATAGGCATATGGTGCTTAGTTAGGCTAACGGGCACCCATGATCTTTAGTGCAGGCGTGGGCTGCTTTACGACACGTGACCATTAGTGAGACACTTTTGTTGACTTCCATATCATATGTCTGCGTCTAACATGCTCACACTCTTGCTATCTTAGGCGCCATTTATTTTGTCAATGCAATGTAAAACGGAAATTCAGGACGATGGTATTGTAATTTTATACAAATAGATGCAGGTAAAATAGAAAGTATTTATTTATAAACAAATATCTATTAATTTTTTAAAAAAAATAAATTACCTTTTATTATTTGATTATATTATTAAATAATTTTTTTTACTTAGTGTATTTGTAAGAAAGCTATAAATTTTTTTAAAATAATATAAATAATTCTTTTTAATCATGTCCTTGTTGATCTCTTCTTACTTCATTGATTCTTTCTTCTCCTTTGCAGGAGAGGGAATAACAGTTGTAGCCTCACCGACACCATTTACTGGGATCGATAAAATTGGAGCAGCAATACCATTACTAGCACCAGCACCCAAAATGAGACCCTCCAAACTATGATTCTCTGCGAGTTTAGCAGACAAAATGGACCAATAAGATTCAACTTGATTGCCTTTAATAGTAATTGAGATATCATCAAAAAGAATAAAAAAAAAAGAGTGTAAGTGGAAGCAAATTTACTAATCAACATCTTTCCCAATTTTGGTTCGGACAATAATTGAATAATAACCAAAGACATGATTTTGATTATTGCAGAAGAAATTTAAAATAATAAAATTGATAATTATATATATATATATATATATATATATATATATATCTCTCTCTCTCTCTCTCTCTCTCTCTCTCTCTCTCTCTCTCTCTCAATTAATTTGTTAGAAAATAGAATAAATTTTAACATTAAATGGTCAATAGAAAAAAAATTATCATAACGGGAAGAAGGCTGACTAAAACATGATAATATATACAGAATCAACTTGGAAAAAATAGACTAACACAAAGAATAGTGGCAAGAAGAACAAAGGCGCCCACGATACAAGAAGGTCTCCCAAGATAACGAATGAAGCACTGGTGGTAAGTAACCACCGACAAAGGACATTTATTTGGGATGTCCACTCAAAATTTTTGATCAGATTTAGAATCCAGTTAATTACATGTATAGTCCGAACCATCAAATACATATGATCATTAACATATATTATTTTAATAATTTTTTATTTTTCATTTAACATAAATTCTTGAACAGTATAACCATTTACATATAATTGTTCGAGTAATTGAGTAACTGATCGTTTCAATGATTGTTTGAAATCTTTATGCAGATATGTGCGCATTCTTTTTGGGTTGTCATTAACCAATTTTTTAATGAATTCATCATCGAGCGAACACTTCAGCGTAGACAACCAGGAAATTAATGGAGACCAAATAGTCCAAGCAAACATGAAGTCTCTGTGGAGGAAAAAAGGGAAATAAGTTGCAGCTGAAAAATGTGCATAAAAACATTTCAGATACTCGGGGGTGAAATGCACACTGCAGTTGCTGCAATAACAGTATATTAAGAAAATTCTTAGTAAAAAAATTTGAACGAAAATTTTAAATTTTTTGTCAGTGTGGACAGGTATGCTTTCAGTAGATCACGTGCTTACACCAAGAGTGAACTATTTTCCCACCTACGACGTTGTCCTTCTTAATTACTCAAAAACATAATTATGTTCCTCGGGATTCTACGATTTTACAAATCTCAAACGTTAACCAGGCATTCGTCTGGCCATTTAGCACGGCCCTGAAATTATACTTCCTTAACCACAGGAAAGTCTCCCAGGAAAGTCTCAATGGCATCCCCAAACAGCAATGAACAGGGTTATGAGTGTAAACCAAACGAAGAATACCAGCAGGATATCAATGGCAGCAGCCGTATCGGTTGATAAGCAGTGCTCATATTCAGCTGTATCCTTTGCAAGTAGAATAGTTGCTTCCAAAAATTACTAGTAAAGATCTTATTTTAGTTACTGACAATCGATTTAGGAACATCGTGGAGCCTTACAATATTTTTAACAAAAAACTCGAGCAATACTAACAGCAGTATAAGGGTGACTAACAACACAAAAATAAGTATACTTGGTCAAGCGATCAATAACAACAAAAATAATGGATTTACCTTGGGATAGTGGGAGTCCCTCAATAAAATCCATAGAGATATCTGTCCAAACTTCTTCTAGGATAGGTAAAGGTTGAAGAAATTCTGGAGATACTACAGATTCACTCTTATGACGTTGGCATATATTCAGCTACAAACTTTCTAATTTCCTTTTTCATACCTTTCCAATAAAACCCCTTACCAACACGCTTGTAAGTACGAAGAAATCCTGAGTAACCAGCAGTCAAGGATGCATGATATTCTTACTTGATTGTGTCCTTGTAATGAGAATGAGGAACAAGTACCAATATCTCTTTATAACGTAAATCTTGAAAATTCCAAGTGTAATAAGTAACAGAATTAGGACTTGTTTATAGTTTCTTAATGATCTCTTAAGTTTCATCATCATCCCGCTACTGCCTCTTAATTTGCACAATTGTAGTATAGGTGGGGATAGAGAGTGCCACCACTTCAACTTGCTCCGAAATATGAGATAATACGTCGACTACCAAATTCTCGCTTCCCTTTTTATAAACGATCTCGTAATCGTAGCCCAATAATTTAAAAATCCATTTCTGTTGTTCCATAAAAAAGATTCACTGCTCTAATAAATATTTCAGACTTCTATGGTCAATCCGAATTTGAAAACGCTTCTCAATAAGATACATACGCCATTTCGAGACTACATGAACAATAGCTAGCATCTCCTTGTCGTAAACAGACATACTGAGGTGTTTTGGTGATAATGACTTACCGGTAAAGACAATAGGACAACCTTCTTGCATTAATACTGCACCAATTTCGATTTCAGAAACATCAGATTCAATAACAAATATCTTACTAAATTATGACAAGGTAAGAACTGGGGTGGTGGTCATGGCTCGCTTGAGTCAATCAAACGCCTCTTCTGCTTTGTCGTTCCAGTTAAATGAATCCTTCTTCAAGAGAGTCATTAATTCAGCATGGATCTTTTTGTAGTCATAAACAAACTTGTTGTAATAACCAATCAATCCCAAAAAGCCTCGTAGTGCCTTGATTGTCTTTAGAATTGACCAATCCAGCATCACTTGAATTTTGGAAGGATTAACCACCGCACCCTCTTTGGAGACAACATGACTAAGATACTCAACTGTTGGGCTACCAAAGTTACATTTTGTCTTCTTAACAAATAAAGAGTTCTTATGTAGGGTAATGAATACAATCCGCAAATGTGACAAATGTGCTTTAAGGGAGGAACTATACACCAAAATGTCATCAAAAAATATTAGGACAAATTTACGTAAATACGGTCAAAAGATGTCATTCATTAAACTTTAGAATGTTGACGGTGCATTGGTAAGCCTAAAGGGCATAACCAGGAACTCGTAATGGTCATCATGTGTCCTAAAAGCTGTTTTTTAAATATCCTCCTTATGAACCCAGATTTGGTGATATCTCGACCTTAAATCCAATTTAGTGAATAGTTAAGCACCTCCCAATTTGTCTAATAATTCATCAACCACGGGGATAGGATATTTATCCTTCACAGTGATGTGGTTGAGTGCCCGATAGTCCACACACATCCTCTAAGAACCATCCTTCTTTTTTACTAAAAGGATAGGAGATGAGTATGGGCTAACACTTGGTCTAATGATGCCAGCTTCCAACATCTCCTTAAAAAAATTTCTCAATTTCTCCTTTTTGAAAATATGGATAACGGTAGAGTCGAACATTAACAAGTGTATTCTCGGATAATAATGGAATACGATGGTCATGTGTCCTTTGCGGGGGTAGACCTATAAGCTCAACAAACAATTTAGAGAATTCAGTCAATAGTATCGTAACCTCCTTCTCTTGTACGAAATGTGATTTGACCACTTTTACACCTATCAACTACACTAGGAACCCTTGTCCTACCTTCTGTAGGACCTTCTCCATTCGATGACTGTTAAAAATGATAATTTTACCCCTACGTCTCCCATGTAATTCCACTGGATGTTCGTTTAATAAAAACTTCATTCTTAACTTAGAGAAATTTCAAGTAATATCTCACAAGGTCCGCAACCAATCAATGCCAAGAACAATTTCATAATCTTCTCGGGATAATAAGAAAAGATCAACATAAATAATCTAACCTTATAACACGAGTTTTACCTTTGTGCACTTCCCTTAACATGTCAAATTTCTCTCGTCTGCAACCTTCACAGCAAACTTATCACAATCCTTAATTGAAAATGCAAGCCTTTTGGCGATTTACTCATCCATAAAATTATTGGTATTACCCAAGTCAACTAGTACCATTACTGATCATCCCTTGGGGGATCCATCAATCTTCATAGTTTGTGGGTTTGAATACCTAGCTAAAGCATGCATCGCAGGCTCACTTACGTCAACAAAAGTGTCATCACTATTTGGACCCGTGTGGTCCTCACTTATTTCTTCAGTCTCCTCGACTAGCTCAATCATTTAAAACTTCCCTTGTTTACAACGATGCTCCTTGTGCCACTTCTCATCACAGTACCAACACAACCCTTTTGCCATCCACTTTTTCAATTGTTTTTGGGTTAAGTGTCTAGTGTTAAAAGGACGAGTAAAAGAGGGTGAGTTGGTGTTACCCTCGATAAGTTTGCTAGCCACTTTAACAGATGGCCGACAATTTTTAGCACCTAACTTCTCCTCATGTAGGCGAGCAAAGGAGATAGCTGCTATCATTGTTCGTGGTTGGCGAGTCTTGACTTCCCATCGGATATCAGTAGTAAGCCCTCCAATGAATGTTCCCACTAATTGCCTTTCAGATCAATTTTTAGCTCGATTGGCAAGTCACTCAAATTGGCTTTGATATTCGAGGATGGTGGATGTTTGACGAATTTCTGCAAGCTCTCCATCAATATTGTGTTATTCTGAGGGCCCAAATCATATGAGAAGCCATTTAGTGAACTCAACCCACGTTGGAACTCCGCCACATGTTTCGACCCAATCATACCATTAGATTGCATCACCTTCTAATTGAATAGAAGTAATTTCAACTTTAAGGAGTTCTAGCGTACAATGAAAGTGAAAATATTTTTCTACCTAGGAGATCCAACTTGCTAGATCACTCACGTCCTAGCAAGGAAATTCTATCCTTGTATGTAAATGGGTATAGTCACGATTGGTACCTCCACGTGACTCTATGAGTTCTCCTTGCTTACTAGTAGATCTAAAAGTATTGTCTCTTGATCGACTTCGTAGTTCAGAAAAAACTATATGATCAAGTCTTTTGAAGGACTCTTGCATTTGTTCTTGTATTTGTTCAAATTTCTTAAAAGATTCTTGCATGAGAGACAGTGATTTTTCAATTCGAGATACTCTGACATTTGAATCGAAAGAGTTGTGTGAAAACATACTGTAAGATTGCAAGTTGATGATACCTAAGATTTTCTTTTGTTGTCGAGTAAGGGACAAACATTTTTTTTTTTTTATAGGAAGGGATGGAACAAATTCCTAAGAACGCTGCTCTGATACCAAATGATGAGAACCTAAGGTTTTAGAAATAAGGATTTGAAATATAGAGTGAGAAATTGGGATTGAAAATAAGAAATAAAAAAGATATGATTGATCGCTTCGAGAGAATTAACTTTAAATGATCACTTCAAGGGAATTAACTTTTAATGATCGCTTCGAGGGGATCAACCTCCAATGAATTAAATAGTTTGATAATATTATTGTCTACTTTCAAAAGTTATACAACATTACAATTATATAAACTTAACAGACTACTATCATAGATATAATCTCACTTATTAGGGATATAATATTGCCTATTAAGGGATATAATTTTATCTATTAATTTAGAAATAATAATAAAAATAATAATAAATAATTATTAAATAAAAAAAATTATAATAGACACTCGTTAGGGAGATCGCATCAGATACGAAGAAAAACACCTTAGTTCCAGTAAAGAAATTGGCCGAGTTCTTAGGACATCCTTTCTCTCTAAAAGAAGAGGAAAGTGGGATGGTGCAGGGAATCGTTGATCTTTGTAGATTTGAAAACTTGCAGAATTTGGAGGGGAATCGGACTGGAACTCGGCGCAATATCGTAAAAAATGAGTGGTTTTTTAGGAAAGGAGTCGTTGGAGATTGGAAGAACCATTTGACGCCTCAAATGATCGAATGTCTCGATCGAATCACGGAAAAGAAGTTTGCCGGATTTGGCTTGACTTTCCAGCGCCAAGACGGAGACACCTGACCTTTCAGCGTGAAGTGTCTTGGCATTAGCTGAGCTGGTTTCGGTAAAATAAGCAAGTTGTGCAATTACGCACTATTAAATTATTCGGTGTTTGGATCTATCTATTATTTGGTTGTTGTGATTTTAATATGTTGTGAACGCGTGTTGTGCGTGGTGTGTGTTTTTATCTTGCAATATTATGAAAATCTGAAATCACATGCAGTCTTGAAAAAGCAAAGGATCAAGAAAAACAGAAAACTTTAGATTAATCTGAATTTGAGATCAAGGCCCGACTTGAAGATTAGAAGTGGGCTTGAATTTAATGTAAAAGACTTGCCCAATATGCCTCCGCACGGCCTACAACGTAATAACTGAAAAGTAATTTCGAAATCAAATCCAGCAACGTAGCTATTTTCGTGGAGGTGGTTTGGGTCTATTTGTAAATTTCAGAAATGCCGCAGCTGAATTTTAAGAGTAATAAAACTGGTGAAGGGATCCGTCTTTCTTTTGAGGCATGGGCTGGATTGGTTGTAGGGTTCAAGACTCGCGATGGAAATCTTTAGGAGATCCCATCCCGCCTAGGTCGTTAGCCTGTCAGAGCAGCTCTCTAGCTCCGCAATTTGGGCCCCGTTGCTTTGTCATGGACTTCTTAGACATCGTTCCAATTTGGGCCTTTCAATTGGACTTGGGTATTTTCTTTCTTCTTCGCTCTTGCATCAACCGTAATGCGATGGAATCGATCTCGCTGCTATTGACTCTTGAGACATGTACCGTTTGCCTGTCCTCGTTAGGAATAAACGCATCCCTGTGTTGGTCATCTTTCCCTTTCCAGGATCGATATTTTGGCGCTTTCCTTTTCTGTTTGAGTTTCGCGCCTTGCTATTCAAAAACCCTCCACCTCCTGTCTATTTCAATCCCGAACACGCTTCACTTGTGATAAAAGATCCATTTTTTTATTGTTTCTCCACTGGTCAATTTTAGGTTCACCTCTTTCCAAGGCTAGAGGGAAACAAAATTCGCTAAAATTAGAGATGTGGTGAAAGTATGGCTGTTTCCTGATCCATCACAATGTGTTGCTTAAGAATTTCAGGTAATTTGGTGGCATTTGGCAACATGGGTGATTTTTCAATTCATATTAGTGCTGACCTTGTGTTACCCGGTGCGTCTTCTACGTGGAATAAAAAAAATGAGATCTTGAGTCATATAAACGTAGGTGTTACACATCTTAAAAAGTTACTTTTTGGGGAGAGAGTAATAACTTCGTAACAAGTGGTATATTCTGATGTCTCCTACTAAGTGCTTAGTGTGGAAGGAGTAGGTAAGAAAAGATACCGATTTTTAACGAAAATGTCGATAGATTTGGTGGGGGAGATTGGTGGGAGAGAGTGTGACGGACGGGTGTATGAGATCTGTTTCTCACATCGAATAAGAAAAAAAAGATCTTAAGATATATGTTTCACACTTTTTAAAAAAAGAGTAATGAATCCGTGACAATTGTCTTTGCAGCTATAACGCTGGAAGTTCCCAATGGAGATGGTTTTCTTGGCAGGAGAATACTCTTAAGGATGCAACAATAGTAAGGAGATTTGAATATGGTGGTATGGCATGTGTGTTTTCAGGCGAATTGTTGTTGTTGATCACATTTGTATGTGATGCCTAAGGAGACAGAAAGGAGAAAAAGTCAAAGTACAGCAATCTTTTTCCCATCTTCCCTATTTCGATCAGATTTCTAACCCACTCATGTTGCTTGAAGCACTTAGATATTATATTCACAGCTTTGACTTTCATTTGACGACGATTGGGCGGAAAAATTGTCTAGGGTAAGGCCAAAAGAGTAGCACAAGTTTTTCTTTCTTGGTTCGTCCCGCCTGCTTGACAGCGTGTAGCTGAATTGAACAGCTTTTGAATAAAGAGAGATGGCCCGTGAGAACAAACCCAAATTTTACGTTGAAGTATTAAAGTATTAGGCAAAGCCCGAATCGGGATTTTTGAAATGGTTAGTAAAAGCCTGTACGAGTGACTATTTATGATGTCATTTTTCGTGTCGAACATGACATTGGATAATGGAGAATTATGAAATTATTGAACTGGTGTCCTGACCTATGTACATATAGGATCAACATCTGCAAATATCGTTTGCCAAAGGGTACCTTAATTCAAGATCTAAAGGCGTTAAAATGTCGTCGAAAAAATACTGCGCATTTCTAAGGAGTTCACACATGCAATTAATTTTTTCATCTTCTTTCCAGGAACTTGACACGATATAAGAATTCCTTGTAGAATGTCTTGGATTAAAACCTCTAAACAGCATTGAATGTTTTATTATTATTATTATTATTATTATTATTATTATAGTCTAAGAAATCAAGAGAATTATCTGTGAAAATAAAAATAAAAATAAAAAATAAAATTCGTTACGTCTAATTTTCAAACCTTTTTTTTTTTTTTTTCCAAAAACTTGAGGTTGAGAACTGCTGAATTTTTAGTGGAAAACTTGCCGAATTGGACAATCCTCCTAACCTTGAAATATTCTCCGTCTCTTTGCAATCACGTATTAATTCCACGCGGAGTTGTGGGCCCGCTGATCAATGGAAACAAAACTTTTTAAACCTAGGGCCCCCCCAAAAAAAAAGAAAAAACACTAAAATCTACGATTTAATTGGAAGTAGCCGGTGCTCGCGGCAGGCGGCTGCAGACTTTAACGACGTCGTTCTCCCTTCTAGTCGACGAATGTTCGACGGTGGTTACGCGATGGTTAATTGGGGGTGTGAATTTCTCCCCCACAAATCTCGAGCTCACCAAAAATTTGGCCGCAGGTTTGTTGAAGTGAATTCAAATGATTCTAATTGCCTTAAAAGAATTAGCAATGTTGGTACAATTTGCTTCATGCATTAGGATTCTTGCCTACCAATTGGTGCAAAAATATCCTAGTCAGCAATGATTGAAGATAGGAAAATTATAACAAAGCAACCCAATTAATGATTGCTCCAGATTAATTATTCTTAATTTCCGTAAATAACATATAGATTATAATTTGATTTGATTTAGTATTATGGACATGTTATTCAAGAATATTCCAACAATTATATTTTCGCACGCACGCGGTATGCCGCCGTTGATTCCTTGGTACCCTCTTGCGGGGAGGAAGCAACTACTCCATCTTCATCATTCACGCGACAATAGACACGTAGAGACATCTATGCACGCGCTCATCTATGCAAATATAAGTGGATTACCTCTTATCATATCTTACCCCTTCATCTTTGTAACTTGTATAGCTAGCAGTGAATCCGAAACTTTCTAGTTCAGCTTATTTCCTTGTTGGGTTCTCGTTGTGAAGGTGTTTATTTAAAGATGAGGCAGGATCAGGCTACAGGTATGGATATATATCCACTTAATTCATTGTTTTAATCTCTATTTCCTAGGATAAAACGATGTGCTCTATAACGGGATTCAGAGTTTTTAGTTTGTAATTGTTTTGCTCGTTGGATGTTTTGGTGATCTGTCTGGGTCAATCAGTCGAAGGATTTTTGAGTGACTTATATGGAAGGGGAACTGACCTTGGAAACTCTGAATTTGCCCTCCAGTTTTCATTTTTCTTGTTTGGTTGGTCGAAAGTATTGTTAGTCTGGTTTTTATAGAGTCAAAGGGCCTGTCCAAGGTCATTTTTCCCATGTAAGATATGTCTTTTGTGTTTTAATTTGGTGATTGATCTTAACTAATTTCCATGCCTTTACTTCCTTCCACGCTTTATCAGCATATGCAAATGTTTCTTCCATTTTTCTCTTGCACAGTACAATTCTCCTCTTGTGATCGATGGATGATTAATTTTTAGATGTATTGGCTTTGAATCTCGCAGTAGCATATCCCCCACCTCCACCGTCGACCGCACCAGGTGCATACGCAGCCCCACCTCCGGCTGGCTATCCCACCAGAGACAACCAGTCCTATCCTCAAAATCCTGTCCCAGTGGAGACCAAATCCAAGGGCGATGGCTTCTGGAAGGGATGGTAATTAATTCTCTATCCTTCTCTCCCTTCGTCCAAAAAGTCAATATAATAAATGTCAAAATGAATTACTGACAATTACATGCCACTCACAGCAACATGGTAGCGAATATGCCATATTTTGCTTTTCCCTAAGGCGTTGTTTATTCTAAAACTTCTGTATTTGTGCCCTTTTGCAGCTGTGCCGGCTTATGTTGCTGCTGTGCCATTGATGTTTGCTTCTGAGAGATCGCCAGAGTTCTCTGAGCCCGTCGCTCATTCCTTCCGTGGCTTGGAGCTCCTACAGATTATGAGTCAAATTTGGAACCCTGTGGCTCTTTTACATTTCCTATTGACTCATTTTTATGTTGATGAAATAATTGGAGTTCTACACTTAGAGTGGTTGGCTTGTACATGACTATGTTGTGGCGATTGGTTTCCCATATTGGATGCCAGTGTAGAATTGGCAGTGATTGTAGACTCGATCATCGAATTCTTCAATTATTTACTAATGACCCCATCTTGCATTAATCATGATCAAAATAAAATAGAAATACAGAGAAAATGTGGAAAAACTCACCTAAAACTAGCACATTTCTGCATCTATAAGCGAGTCTACCAAATCATGGACCGGACAATTAGAGTGTATAAACCTCTGGTTGATAAATTATGTACCAAAAAAACGAATTGTTTACCAAAATTTCCATGAAATTCAATCAAAAATACCAAAATAAATCACTTCAAATTCGTTTATCAGAATTTCCTCCATAAACAATCATATTCAATGTCTCGTTGCATGCAAGTTAACTATTGAATATACACACCACACCAACGTGTTTTTGAAAACAAGCATTTACTTGTCGGTGGCGTTCGAGATTTCCAACTCAAGTTGCAATTATCTGTTTGCATCAATCATAATCCTCAGAGTACTTCCATAATATCAACAGTGATTAGTCCAATTGGCAATGAAACAAAGTCTCTTTTTTTGACAACCAGAAGGCATTCTATCTTAGGAGCATTCCAAGAATAATATTTTGAATGCTGTAGACCCATATAAGAGAGAGAGAGAATATGGCAACACTAAATCCTCAATCACATTTGCCTTCGAAAATTAAGAGTTTGAGATTTGTTCCTATGCCTACCGAATACATTGTTAACCTGTAGACTAGAAAGTTCGTCGGATTGGACTCGTCGCGGTCACAAACCTCGCAAACCAAAATGCAAAAAAGCCCAATGTTTAACTTCCACCGTGGGATGATGAGCGTTTTCTTTGTTCCCCCCCCCCCAGCCTCTTGGATTAACTGTGAAATGTATTTCCTTGGATCGGGCTTGAGCCAACATAAAAGGCTTGGACAAAAACCAGCATTGGAATCACCATTTACTTAGCAGAGTCCGAGTGATGACAATGAAATCGACCGTGAAGTTTAGGCCCAATTGAAAAAGTTGGGACCACTAAAATTAAAGCACAAGCCCAATCCTCTCCTCCTGAGCAGCGGCCCGGGCCCTAGGGTTTCCATCCTCGCGCAGACCTCAGCCATATATAAATAGTCAACATATCTCCGCATTTCCGCCTTCCGGGCTTCAGAGGGCGAGCCACCGTCGGGCCGGCCGAAGGGAGCTTTCTCGAGAAAAAGGAGGGAGAGAAAATGGTGAAGTTCTTGAAGCCAAACAAGGCCGTGATCCTCCTCCAAAGCCGTTACGCCGGCCGAAAGGCGGTGATCGTGAAGAACTTCGACGAAGGCACGCGCGACCGCCCCTACGGTCACGGCCTCGTCACCGGGATCAAGAAGTATCCCGCCAAGGTCATCAGGAAGGGCTCCGCCAAGAAGACGGCCAAGAAGTCGCGCGTCAAGTGCTTCGTCAAGCTTGTCAACTACCGGCACCTGATGCCCACGCGCTACACCCTGGACGTGGATTTGAAGGACATTGTCACCGTTGACTCCCTCTGCACCAAGGACAAGAAGGTGGCGGCCGCTAAGGAAACGAAGGCCCGGTTCGAGGAGCGGTTCAAGGCTGGCAAGAACCGGTGGTTCTTCACCAAGCTCAGGTTCTGACGGTCGTTTTATTTTATTTTATTGTATTTAAGAAAATGAATATGCCTTGTGTGGTTTCACCAGGACTGGTTAATCGGTGATCGGTCCTTAAGATTCTTTATGAATTTAACTCTTTTTGGATCTGTTTGGTATTAATTGATTGTTTAGACTATATAATGCTTCTCTTATAGGTCACGCTCACGTTTGAGTCGTTTCTTATCCTGATATTTTGCCGAGTACTTGCTAGCTTAACATGCTAAAAGGACCGGTGGGACTTAGCGAATGTGTAAATGACCAGTGTGATCTTGCTGCTGAATGCTTGCCCATGCGTTTTTGTTCCTTATCTCTCAAATGGATACTGGTTGTGATGGAAATTGTTTCGAGTGTCCCTTCTTTAGCTGGGGCAACGGCCGCACAGCCACAACTAGGGAAAGAAAAATAAGTATGCGAACAAATGCCATCGGTACCCTCGTTGAGATGTCTTTATCAGAGAAATCCCAGACGTTAAAGCATTAGCAATTCATGAAAATGGCTTTGAATTCGGCATTGCTTTTGTCTTTTACAGTCGGGAAGATGAATGGCTGGTGTTTTGTTCATTATAGCCAATATCTGGAGTTGATGCTCCTTATTTCTTGTTTTGATATCCCTGTCACTAAATTTGCTTTGCTTGCTGGTTTGTTGCTTCTCGGTGGTTTGCAAGATTGTGTGAGCCTGTTTCTAGCAATTGCTGGTAATGTTTCCAAAAGGGTAACTCATTGTCGTTAAAACCATTTCTGACTGGTTTATTTAAGTCTTTCCTCTTCCATTTCCAGTTTTCCTCATATGCACCAAAAGGAAAATCATTTGAGTGGTTTTATTACTGCTATTTAAGAGCTTTCCGTGGATGTGATAAGATTGGATGCAGATTTATGTTTCTTTTTATCAGTTTGTGGCCGGTTTTGCCCCCCTTCTACTAAGTGAGTGAATTCTGATGGCTTTGGACACAATCCCAGTAATAAAAACCCTTGGCAACGCCGAAGAGGAGACTCTAGACTATAGAATGCTTAGACGAGCTGTTTAGAATGATAGAGTTGTTTGGCAAAAATTTCAGGTTTCTGAACAAAGTTTTGAAATTCCTTCCATGATTTTCCTGACACAAATAACTAAACCGAAAATAGAGATTCCCTGTCACCTCTCTTAAACAACTGCAAGAAATTGCAGTCAATCGAGCCGAAAAATGAATTCGAATTATCTACGGCGAGCATTTAAAACCCAAAACCCAAGATTCGACTCTCTTATTCATTTTCTGGGGTTTGCGAGTTCAACGCCAAATCGAGACAAAACCGAGTCCTAATTCCTAAAGCGGTGAGAAGAGAGCGGCTCGGTAATTCTTGCCAATAAAGTTTGATTTGGAGCTTCGATGGTTGATAGGTTCAAAGCTGGATCTAGGTTGAGATCATTCCCGGCCTTTAACGGTTTCCTAGGTTAAGGGCCATCGGGCCTTGCGTCTGTGCCGCCTCATGGTTTACGAGTCTCTCGGCTCAGTCTTCATCATAGCTACCTCTTAAGTAGGCTATTAAAGTAATGCAATCCATCCTAATAAATTCTAT
The DNA here is from genome assembly GCA_019804595.1 of Bruguiera parviflora. Classification (NCBI taxonomy): domain Eukaryota; kingdom Viridiplantae; phylum Streptophyta; class Magnoliopsida; order Malpighiales; family Rhizophoraceae; genus Bruguiera; species Bruguiera parviflora. The sequence goes on from CM034050.1 coordinate 1,518,409, forward strand.
AAACAAATGATATAAATATCTACAGCCACCAATTGTATTTATGAGAATAGTGAAAATCTCATTTGAGGAGAAGGTGCCATTGAAAATTTAAAACGGCCAACCACTCTCTTCTTTTTCTCCAGTTCATGTTTCTGTTTTTTAAGAGGGGAAAAATTAAAATTGTCTAAAGAAAGTTTTTTTTTTTTTCCCAAAATTAAAATTTCAAAGTTATCCCGGTAATTAATTTGTGAACCCCAATAACTACAACTATGATGATCTACAAACTTTACATACAAATCATACAAGTAATTGTTTTTCACCAATGACAATAAACGCAGTCTTAAATTTACGACTATAATGATAAATTTTATAAGCGTCACGTGTATTTGTAAGCATTTTTTGAAAAGTTTGATTGTAGATATATCATTTTCCTTAACCATATTTCATATATTTAAAATTTACTTGTAACTATGCCGTTTTACCTTCACGAATTCGAAAAAATATGATCATTTTTGAACTCCGGCAATATTGCACGACGTCTTCAAAATTGTATAATTTGGAAATTAAGACCCCAAAATTCATATTTGAAAAACTTTTTTTATCAAAATTTTCGGCGTGAAGAGAGTTGGTGACGAATGGTTGTATCATACAATGTGCTATTATAATGCCAATTAAATAAGATTATCTCTTAATCCTCTCATGATTGGGTGATTGACCATGCATAATAGACACATCGATATCCGACATGACTTTATGCCTCAAATCAAACGTTACCCAAACACTTTGCTGACCCATACCTCAAGAATCCAACGATTACAATATTAATTAACCTCAATTAACTAATTAAGTAGCCCCACTATAAACTAATCCCCCTCACAATAATCCCAAAAATCAAACGGACTTAACGACAAACCTGCAAACGAATTACGGACAACCCAAAAACGACATAGCCATTAACAATATTACAATAATACCCTTATCTATCATTGTCTCTGATTCTCCCCGCTGCCCTAGTAAAATGGTAAATGCATTTTCTTGATTTTTCCTCACCGTCTCTCCGAGCGGACCCTCTATTACAAGGAAAAATGCTTCTGGCTCTCTGACACGAAGACCTCTCTGTTTCGGGTCTCTGCAACGTACCTCTCTCTTGTCCTTCTCCACCCGACTTGTCGTGTCTCGGTTCAGAAAGCTCTTTCCTTGTCGAATCTTTCTCACGCGACCTCGATAATGATTCAAAGCTTAGTCGCTCAGACTTCTGTCAATTCAAGCAATTCTGCCTCAACCATGAAGACGAAGCGCGGGAGCAGGGAGCCCACCGTCGGGGACTCCTCCGACGATCCTTCTTCCAAGCGCCCGAAATTCGCCGACCGGGCCACTGTTTCCGGAGAGAAGACTGAGGCCGATGAAGAGGCTGCGGCGTTTACTGAGGAGGTTGAGGGTGAGTCCACCGGCCTTAGGCTTCTCGGCCTTTTGTTACAATGCGCCGAGTGCGTCGCCGCGGATAATCTCGACAACGCCATGGATCTTCTGAGGCAGCTTTCCGAGCTCTCGTCTCCGCTCGGCTCCTCGCCGGAGCGTGTAGCGGCATACTTTGCTCACGCGCTGCACGCGCGCTTGATCAGCGCCTGCTTAGGTGCCTACTGCCCTCTCACGAGCAAAACCCTCACCCTCATCCACTCGCAGAAAATCTTCAACGCCTTGCAATCCTACAATTCAATCAGCCCTTTGATCATGTTCTCTCATTTCACCGCCAATCTAGCGATCTTCCAAGCATTGGACGGCGAGGATCGCGTCCACGTCATCGATTTCGATATAATGCAAGGCCTCCAATGGCCGGGATTGTTCCACATCCTCGCTTCGAGGTCCAAGAATATTCAATCCGTGAGAATAACCGGGTTCGGGTCGTCATCCGAGTTGCTCGAGTCGACGGGGAGGAGACTCGCCGATTTCGCGAGCTCGCTCGGGCTGCCTTTCGAGTTCCTACCTATGGAGGGCAAAATCGGGAATGTGACCGATGTGAGTCAACTCGGTGTGAGACCGCGGGAGGCTATAATAGTCCACTGGATGCATCATTGTTTGTACGATATTACCGGGAGCGATTTAGGGACGTTAAGATTGTTGAATTTACTGAGGCCGAAGCTGATCACGACCGTTGAACAGGATCTGAGTCACGGGGGTAGTTTCTTGGCCAGGTTCGTCGAGGCCTTGCATTATTACAGTGCATTGTTTGATGCGCTTGGGGATGGACTCGATGTGGACAGTGTAGAGAGGCATACGGTGGAACGGCAGTTGTTTGGGTGTGAGATTAAGAACATCGTGGCTGTTGGTGGGCCCAAGAGGACCGGTGAGGTTAAGGTGGAGAGATGCGGCGATGAGTTGAGACGGGTTGGATTCCAACCCGTTTCGCTTGCGGGCAACCCGGCCGCCCAGGCTAGCTTGTTGCTTGGGATGTTTCCTTGGAAAGGGTATACTTTGGTGGAGGAAAACGGATGCTTGAAATTGGGGTGGAAGGATTTGTCATTGTTGACTGCCTCCGCTTGGCAGCCGTCCGATTGAATTACCTTATCGTTTAGAAGGATAAAGATACTCAATACTCATTGATTGTTGAGACCAATGAAATTGGTCACTGGGTCCATTGGAAGTCCGATTGAGATTGGAGTGGAGTGGACGTGCTACCTAGAAATGACCTCAAATTAACGGCGGCGGATCTTTGGACACAAATGGCAGAATGGAATTGGCAACAACTGCAGGATCTTCTGCCAACCAACGTCCTGCAGACTTCGGCGGCAATAGCTCCACGCCTCAAGTCTGCCTATAACACCTTACTTGTAGCAGCCAATGGCAGGGGTTGGAATACCAACCTGATGCAAATTTCGAAGGGTGAGTGTACAGAAAAAATCAAATGTTTCGTCTAGAAAATTCTGCAAGGCAGAGTATCGACCAACAAAGAGCGCTGCAAGGGGGAATTTCGCATACTGATCTCCGTCCGCTGTGTGAACAGTAGGAGGAGGTTATCTTACATCTTCCAAGGAATTGCAAGCTTCCTGCCAATCTCTTGAAAGAGCTTTTGAGGCCAGATATGAGGACTATTTTCTTTTCATAGGACTTGCCTGAACGGTTGATTTCTAATCTCCAACTTAATTTTGGGAGACAAAAGTACTAAGGAATGGACTACACCCTTCACAATGGCCTGTGTTAGTGGCACTAGCGAAATGACCTATCGCAATCTGGGATTGTCATCCAAGAGTATTGTGCTAGATCACTTAGAAGGCTAGCTGATGAATGCAGTAAAGGGGCCTTGGACGAAAGGCAAGACTGGGAGTCACGATCGTTGGTGGAGGAACTTGTGGGATGGAAGGCCCCAACCGCAGATTACGTTAAACTCAATACAGAGGATGCCTCGCTTGGCAACCCAGGCCAGACTAACGCGGGAGGAGTGTTGCAGGATCATAGAGCTCTGTGGCTTGGAGGTCTTGTCCTCCGCGTAGGATGCTGCTCATCGATCCCGGCACAATTGTGGGGCATTTTCTGAGATTTACAGCTAGCATGACAATTCAATATTCCAAAGTCATAGCCAGAAGTGGCCTTTATGGTTGCTTTACGCGCTCTGTAAAATGAGGTCTCGGCAACTCATCCTCAGGCAAGACTAGTCCAGGATTGTCAAGGTCTCCTCACAAGGAATTGGGTTGTTTGCCGTTCGCATATTTTTAGGGAGGGGAATCAAGCGGCAGATGGTTTAGCTATCTTTACACGTTCTCTTCCGCTGGGTTTTCACATTTTGTCGAAGCCACCACCTCATCTTAGGACTTTGCTGGAACAGGCCATGTTAGGGATACAATGGCCCCGTTTGAGACCCCCTTAGCTTTGATCCTTGTATAGGGCTTCGAGCCTCCATGGGGAAAAAAAAAATTAATAATCAAATAAAATTGTGGATGATAATGAGCATTGGATGCTGGATTCGTCTCCTCTTGCTGTTGATTGATATAACATTCTTTGGAAATCTTAGGAGATGAGATGGTCAAGGGAAGCTTTTCTTCTTACGTTCCACTTCGTTATTCTTTGAAGGCGATTAATTTCGAAGATAATGTTTCTTTCAGAAAATAATTAAGAGAAGGGAAATACAGCTCCAAGTTCCTGTTTTTTTTTTTTTTTTTTAGCAAAAGTTCCAAAATTATATTGGAGGTAGTTCAACATAGATGTAAATGTTAGTTTCTAAATTTAAGTCGCTTAACGTTTTTTTGGTTGGAAAAATGGGAAGGCAAGGGTAATATTTTATGACATTATCATGAAAAATTATGTCTATTAAATAGGTAAATTTTGAGTATATTTAATCTCGTTAAATTTTTAATATACACTCAAATTCAAAATTTTTAGCCTGATAAGGAACGGCACTTTTTATTGTTAAACTACAATTTCTAGTTGTAAAGTTGGTCAACTTTTGAAGCCGCTGCAAACTTGCAATTAGTCCGATTTATATATACATATATTTAAATCGGACTACTTTTTTGGTTGCATGGAACTCATTATTGTTGCTACTTGCCATTCATCGCTAGACAATAATTCCGTGAAGAAGTGGTGTATTTTTGGCCTTTTGTAAACGAGAGCGAAATGATATGTCTACCAAGTCTTTTTCTTCCGAGGGGACCATATGATCTCGTTGGTTTTTTTCTTTTTTTTTTCCTTTCTTTTTGGCCAATTGGTCTCATTGTTCTCCAACTACAAGTAAAAGAATGGACATGTACTCAACTCTTCAACTAGTCATTAGACAGAATCGCGGGGCAGGAGAAATTGTTAGGTGAGTTGGATTTACGCTAAGAGAGTTAAATGCTAAAATGGCAGGTAAAACAGGGCAAGAAATACCGTCAGTTAAATAAGATTTTACCACATTCAAGTTACATACCATATCACAAATAAAATACTTCCCCCCAAATGGAGAAATCAAAGGCTTATAAATTTGATGTATATATTTTTGTGATAAATCTCGTTTTATCAGACAATTTTGTAAGGCTGCGTAGAATTTCATCTATAGAACCATATGGGAAAGATAAAAAGAAATGCAAGGCAAAAATTCTTTTAACAAAAACACCAAAATAAATAAGGCAAACAAACCGAAAAGGACAAAGTTCTTTAGCACAACAAATAGAATCCTAGGGGAAAAGATGAACGATGCCAAGAGACTGGTCATTAGATTTTGAGATTTTGATGTGGTTGCGGTGTTTGTTCCAATATTAAAACTGAAATGAAGGGCCCATCCCCACACACATCATCGAAGACTAGAATGGAATGGAGGGCAATAAAAGAGATGGGTAAGAAGAAAGCCACCTTAAAGGACGAGTTTTTTTTTTATTATTATTTTTAATTACCGTTAAATTTTATTATTACGATTGACAATGAATAATAATTAAATTTATTTTTTAAAAAAAATATACTAAAATATTTTTATATAATTAAATTATAATTACTTTATATAATAATAAAATTTATTATCTTAAAAATTATTAAACTACAATATATTTATTATATTGTTTTAATTTATCAAAATGTTGCATTTCTAAAATATAAATTTAAATTATAATACATTTTTATTAAATATAAATAAAATTATATTTAATTTAAAACACAAATATTCAAATAACAAGTATAATTTCAAACACACTCAAGGCAACGCGGGGAAGGAGTTCCAAGTGCAACACCGGCCAGTGCACAAAAGGGTTGCCTGAAACCCCTGCGAGTGATGTGATGTACCTGTTCAATAAAACCATTTTAGTGTGGGGACCCGGGGACGACAGGGACAGCGACAAATATTGTCTGAAAGACTGGCGAGTGGTGTGATGTACGTGTTCAATAAAACCATTTTAGTGTAGAGACCCGCGGATGACAGGGACAAAGACAAGCTTGCTTCGGTAAACGATTCATTGTCAGAGTGTGTAATTAAGTACGTTACCGCCAGTTTTGTGTGTAGTGGCAGTTGGTTTGTACGTAGAGGCTTCGGTTATGCCTTCCGGAAGACTCGGAAGTAGAAGTATATTAAGATAAGCCAGCCCACACCGAAGATTTTTTTGATTTTTTTTTTATATTTATTAATCTTTTAGTTGAAGGGCATAAATTAAATTTATTATTTTGTTTTCTTGGTACATCAGAAATACTTTTGAATCTTTTTGCTTAATTGTGTCCTCGTTGAAAGCAACTATATAAATGAGAATGTCATTTGTTGAGTAGTTGGTTGTTTTTTTTTTTTTTTAAATTAGGAAAAATATGTGCAATCACACTAATATTAATCATTAAGAGGATGTTAAGTAGTAAATTGAGACTTTGCGTTTAACCACAACCTCATAAAATTGCGTGGATCTCCACGTTTATGGTTGCATGAGTTGGGCTATGAAATTTTCATGTATGCAATCCTCGGATAAATTACTTACAAAAAGGGCGAGTTGATTGGCATGAGTTTAGCAGTGAGAGTGAATGAAAAATACGTAATCAAAAAATGGCCTATGAAGTATATTCTTGTGCTTCCTTCTAATATTAGCTAATATGCCTGTATTCCTTTTTGCACTAATCTATGCTTGCGCGTACAAGTAGCATCAATGGAATGGCGTAGATTCTTGTGTGTCTTTGTATTTGTTGCATGCTCTCCTTAGATTGATTTTCGAATAAAGAACGGAGGAGACGTGGAATACACGGTAAGAAATTGAATGGATTCTCTAGAATCTTGAAAACAAGGCAAAAATAAAAAGTAGCAAAGCAGAATGAGTTTAAGTTTTTGTATCCTCTTTTTTTTTTTTTTTTTTTGTTCTTTGAAATTAAAAATTGCATTTCGTGAAAATTTGAGGGAGGTAGAATGCAACCTCATTTATGTTCGGATTAATGGTGGGATTGATGGAAGCAGAAATAAGACATCCATATCATTTGACTACATTGACAGTGTGGAGGACTGGATTATGCAAAACGAGCTTTGTTTGGAAGACCCCTGAAAGTTCAGATTGGACGTCACTCGTCCCTTCTTCTGCTAGCACAATGACGCTACTGAAGACTGGGTGCTGGTAATTGCAGTTACCGGATTCGGAAATAGCTTCGAAGCATCTTGTCCGAGCTAAATTAGAAGCGGAGATTTTAATGATTGTGAGATATTTGACAGGTTGAACTCTCTGAGGGAAGCTAAGTGGGGGGCAATGGAGATAATGAAGCAAGCCATCCAATGTTGCCTAGACTGCCGATGCTGTCTACTGGTTATAAAGATTATGGTCAATTGTAGTCAGGCATCAATTTTGGCACAACATCAGTGGAACACATGAAACAGCACCGTGATAGACAATGGGTTCCTTTTAGTTCATCTGGGAAGCACCTTTCCAATTCACTCCCCTGCCTTAACCCAACAGAATTGTCATCACACGGGAATGCTATTGTTGGAATGAACAAATGGAAAGATAAAAGGCCTGAACACTATGATAGACAACCATAAGTATTTCTGAGGAAGCAAGTGAAAGACTGAAGACCACTAGAAAAGCTTTGATTATGTACGTAAATAGCGTTTTGAAGGAAAGTAGATCACAACATTTGCAACTCAATCAATAAACCCAATGCAAACTTTTCAATTTTACATAAATCAAAGGTTTCTTGGCCATGCATTTAGGTGAGGGATAGGCATGAAAAACAAATTCCCTGACCAACATTGAGGGCCCAAGGCTAGGATGCTTGCAACTAAAGCTTCTGCCTGCTATACGTACCTTGTATGAAACAAGGTAACCCAAAAAAAAGAAATAACCCATTACTATAACAAGAAAAACGTTTATATGGGCCAAAACCAAAATCCAAAACACCATCACTAATACCTCTTCCCAAGAAACACACCAATGATGATAGACACCAGGGCCACACCCAAAATGAACTTTAAGGTCATAGCAGGAGAAGCCTCTGCAGTTTGAGTACGAGTTTCCACAGATGATGAAGTCTGAGCAGATGTAGCTTCTAACTTTTTCTTACTCCTCCTTTTACTCGGAGTAGAAATGGTTGATCCAATGTCTCTGGATTTGATCTCTATTCCATCCTTGTGCTCCAATGCGTTGCCTCCATCACCCTGCAATGTTTTGCAAGTCAAAAACATTTTACAGGTTATGTACTGTTCATATAGTCTCATTCCTGCATGCAGTTGAAGTAGATTGTACGATCCATCAAGTCCATGAAGAAGAGTGGGAAAAGGACTTTGAAAGATGGAGCGAGCAATACTTCATCGCACAAACAAAAGGTTGTGTTTTGTCATGCAGCAAATGAACTACATGGCCACAATCTTTAGGGATTCATGCACACACACATGCATTCCTATTGTTATAAAATGCTCTCCTACATGAGTTTGTTCTGACTTATTTTCTCCAACTTGAAGAAAAATTATCCTTTTGCATGAGTAGGATGGGCTATGGAGGCAAACTGACCTTTTCTAATAGCTTTGAATCAAGCACCTGCAATTTCTGCTCAAGCTCCTTGACTTGCTTCTCTAGAAGTAAGACTTCTTTCTTCTTAGCTTCAAGGTCTTCAAGAGACCTCTTGAGAGCACTTTCTATTTCCAACTCTTTATGTGATTCCGCTTCCTTTTGCAGACACAAAATGAAAAGATTCAGTGCGCTGCTACTTCAGTAATTAACTGGAATAATCATCGAGTCAATTCACAGATGAGCTCTTGTAAATTGATTCACAGATGTCCAGTTCTGCCAGCTTATGTCAAGCTTAGTTGGCAGATCCCCAGGTTAGATAGATACAGAAGTTCTCTTTTTGGGCATACAAATCATGTTTTTTATGGTCTCCTCCCTAGTTCTCTTTTGGGCATACAGATTTCTCTTTGATTGCAGTTTCTTAGCTGGATTTCAATGTAGATTTCTGCTAATGAAATGATACTTACCTTTCACAAATAAATAAATAAGTTCAGATGCTTTAACTCAAAAAGTAAATCAAGCGATAAAGTCGACCCAGTGCTGTCACTAGTGCCCAACCTGTTGAGAAATGGTAGTCTGAGCAAGTTGTAGCTCTTTTTGAAGTTGTAAAACTTGAGCATTCAATGCATCTCTGTCATGTACTTTCTGTGCATGATCTTCCAGTTTCAAAGTTAACTCTGCTTCTCTTCCCGCAGCACTTGCCTGAATGCTCTCGACCTACGAGTCTCAATATTCTTCACAGTTGAGTAATCAAGTGTAACTGAAAATCAAAACTTGTTATTGGGTTTCTTTATGATTATTAGTAATACCTCTTCTTTAAGTAGGGCTTCGGCTTTCACTAGTTGTTTCTCAAGATCGTCAACATGTGCTTGCAATGCTGATTTCTCGGTAGCATCAGCCCTGAGATTTTCAATCTCAAGTCTTAGGGTCTCTTCATTTACCTTCTGTTCTTTCAGTTGTCCTTCAAGCTGGACTATCACCGACTGAAGCTCCTGCTTTGCATTCTGATACGTATCATTAAGTAGGTTGTTCTCTTCCATAACCGAAGATATCTGCAGTTTGACAACATGTCATGTCAGAATACAGTTAATTAAAAAAACCAGCAAATTGTGATATGCTGACAGAAACAATGAATGCTGCTAACCTGAGCCTGTAACCTCTGCCCTTCATCAGTAAGCTGCTGTGTTAGACCTTCTATGGCCTTCTTTGAAGAATGAAGCTGTTCAAATGCTTCATCCTTCTCAGAAAGGGCAGAAGAGAGTTTGGCCTCTAATTCACTCAATTTGGACTCGTAGGAGGCCAGTTCCTGATTGAGCTTCAGGTTTGCCTCAGCTAAACCCCCACTCTCCTTTTCTAAGTGTCCTGACCTGGTGTGCAATTCTTCAACAACATTTTCCAGATGTTTCAGTTTCAGAAGCGTCTCTTCCAGCTCAAGCTTTTGAGTTTCAGCAATTGCAGATGCCTCACGTTTCTGCTCCACGTACAATTTTACTTCACCTTCAACTGCCTTTAGCTTTTCATTCAAAACATTAATTTCTGCATCTCTCTGAGTGAGTACCTGAATGGCCTCTTGCAAATCTGTTTCTGCTCTTATCATCCGAGCCTCAGTTTTAGAATGAAGTTCTACTGCCCTTGACTGCTTATCTGTTATCTCTGTAATGGTGTTCATATGAGAAGCAAGTTGATAAGCTGTTGATTCCTTCTCAGAAATGGCAGAATTTAGTATGTCCTGAAGTTCATCGAGCTTTCTTTTGAGCTGATTGTTTGTCTCTGCTAAGAGTTCATTCTCTGAAAAAGAGTTAGAAACCTTGTTTTCTGCTTCCAAGATTTGCTTTTTGAGTTCTTCATTGGAGGTTTCCAAAGAAGCCATTTTTAACAAAGAAAAATCCAGGTCATGCTTCAAAGATGCTGATTTTCCAGCTGCCTCAGCTAGCTGCTCTTCATATAACTTCACCTTGTCTTCAAGAATCTTCAGTTTCTCAGACAGGGACTTGGCTTCGACATCCTTGTTGCTGAAGTTTGCTATTGCTTCTTGAATTTTGATCTCTGAATCTCTTGTTAATGTCTCATGTAATGATTCAAGCTCAGAATTTCTGGCAGTGGAATGCTCTAATAATTTTACTTGTTGCTCAAGTTGTTCCTCAACCAACCCGAGCTTCAGCACCACGTCACTTTCTCGCAATCCAGTGGCTTTGAGATCATTCTCTATGTTTTCCAACTTCTCTTGTGTAACACTTAATTCCTTATGCAAGACCTCCACAAGATTCTCAGCTTCTGCCAGCTTTAAACTGGAATTGCTTGACTCATCTTCTAGCCTTTTCTTCTCATCAGTCACTGAATTTAAGCATTCTACAAATTCTCTCTCCTTATCATTGGCTGCCTGCAGTGCAGTTTCAAGGCTCAATGCCCTTGATTGGTATGCCTCAAGTTCAGATCCAAGTTCAGATACCTTGACAGAGTATTTCTTCTGATCTGCTTCAGCATCCACAGATTTCTTTTCCAGTAAAGCAATCTGCTCCTCAAGTTCCTGGATTCTGTATTTCTCTGCCTCGAGCAGCAATTCCAGCTCATTCACCCTTTTTCCAGTGTCCTCTGCTTTGGAATGAGACTTCTGAAACAAATCTTCAAGTTCCTGGCTTCGCTGATGGTTCATATTTGCCCGGGTCTCATGATCAGTGCATTTCTCCATGGCAAGCTTCAACTCAGTCTCAAGCTCAGAATTTCTAGTAGATGACTGATCCAGGGAAGATTCAACGTTGGTTATCTTTTCCTTATACTCCTCCATCTGGCCAATCAGCTTGTTCTTTTCTTCCTCCACCTCTTTCAGTGCGGTACTGAGTCTGGAAAACTTATCTGAGAGTTCGCTTACTTCTCTCTCGGCATCATTGCTTTTTAGTTCAACTAAATTTAATTGCTGTTCAAGCTCAACATTTCTCTGCTCTGCTACAATAAAGCGGGACTCAAGCTCTCTGAGTTCTGATTGTGCCTTTTCTGCTGCCTCGTTTGAAGCTCTGATCAAATCTTCAAGCTCCAGATTCTTTTGAGTAGCAGTTGCTACAGCAACTCCAGATTCATTGTGGCGACCTTCCAGAGACTTCAACTTCTGTTCAAGCTCTGCACTGTTTCCCAGAGCTTGGGACAAAAGAGAATCCACTTTAGAGAAATTCTCATCTGAAAGCTTTAATTTTTCCTCAAGCTCTCTGCACTGCTCCTTCATGTGTGTTGCATTACTGGTAAGATTGGTTATAGTGGCTTCAAGAGCTTCTTTTTCTTTAACCACATTAACCAACTCCACCTGTAGAGCCAGGGCTTGTGCTTCCTGGGCTTTCATCCCAGCTTCAGCTAATTCCTTTGCATTGACTTCCTCCTGCAACTTCAACTTGAAGTCTTCTAACTTATAAATCTTTACTTGGAGATCTTCTTTAGTCGCAGCAAGCAAACTTTCAAGAGCCAAGACATCTTCCTTCACCTGAGATTCCAAAGCTTTCTTGAGGTCCAATTCCTGGACCAGTTCATCAATAAGAGCCTCCTTTGAAGAGAGCCTTTGCTCTGCATCCAGAACTTGTGCTTTTGAGAGTGCCAATTCTTCTTTAGCAGCTGAAAGTTCTGCTACAGTGCTCGTAAGTGCTTCTTCAACTTTCTGGTTCTCTGTAATCTTATCATACAGGCCTCTGACTTCCTCCCGAAGGGAAGCCATCTGATCTTCCATTTCTTCTGCGCTCTTTTTTGCCTCCTCAAGCAGCCTTTCGAATTCCAAAGCCCGCTGCGTCTCTGATTCAGCATGCAAACCACTTTGTTTGTGTAGTTCCTCAAATTTCTTTGCCTCACTGGCTGAGAACTGGAGTTCATGCTCTATCTCTTGCATCCTGTTTTTTGAATTCTCGAGCTCAAGGCTTAGACCATCAAATGCTTCTTTCACTTCAGTCAACTCCTTGTGCTTGCCTTCTTGAGCCTGCAGTGCCTCCTGTAGGGTGTTGAGCTGTAAGCTATATTTCTCCTGAGTTTCAATTATCTGCTCTTGCAATTTTCTGTGACTATTTTCAAGCTCCTCATATTTTTTTCCACTTCCCTCCAACTTCTCCTTTGCAAGAGAGACCTCATCCTTCAATTTTATGTTCTCGGATTCAGAACTCTTTAATATTCCTGCCACTTTTTCCAATTCAAGCTCCAGTTCCTGAATCTTCTCTTGGGCTTCTAATAAGTCCCTGCTTGAGCTGCTCAGGCTTCTTTCTGGGGCCAATGGCGTGACCTCCCCCTTGGATACTGCCTTGGCAGCATGGGGGGCATCCTTCGCATCAAGTGACTCCTTCTCTACTTTTATGAATTCTCCATCAGTTTCATCTTCTTCCTTTTTTACTTCTTTTTGTTCATGTGGCAGGTCTCCATTCCTTATCTGTATCAACAACATCAAAACCAGTGGTAAGCAAAAATGCAGCTTAGAATTATAATTGGTAATGCCTATGCTTTAGAAGAGTATTTGGAGTAACATGTTCCCTTAAAGTACATCTATCTTTTACAATAGTTTCTGGCAAGTGTTCAAGACTTAAATTAACAGAAAATAAATGGTCTGATCATATTTAAAATCACTTGGGGTAAAAATAAGAAATGCCTAACTTTCCCACAATCCAAAGTTAATAAAATTCCTTCAAAATACCAAAAAAAAGAAAAAAAAAAAAAGACAGTTTTACTTAGAGGTTTACCTCCAAAGGATCAGCCTTATCTCCAGACTCAATCTTGACGGGGATTTCTGAACTCACTCGGGTCTCCTCTTCCATAACAAACCAGGCCGCAGCTCACAAAAAATTCTGGTGTGAATTTGTCATGAGCTGATGGTTAAGTTACAGCCAAAACAAGCATAGGCAAAAAGGCAGATATATTTTGTATGCGTCCATTGGCATTCCACTTATTTTTTTATTATTATTATTTATGTTTTTTAATGGGGTTAGCATAGAAGAAAGGCAATGAAAAGTCAACCTCAATTGCACAGAAAGAGATAAAGAATGTTTTTTCCACTGTCACAGAGCGCCTGCTGATTTTCCTCATCAAAATACACACGGTGGTTTTGAAAACTTGTGAAGCCTTAGCATTGCAGAACACTCATTGGTAGGAGAGAAAATACAATTAAATTTAATTAAATTTAAATTAGCACAACGATTAATAATCGTTTCTACCCAAAAAATAAAAAAAAAAAAGAGAGAAATCAGCAACGTTGAAGTACGTGCCCAATGAAATGGACTATTGAACTAAAATTTAACATGCTAACTCCACAAGAAACGAACCAATTGTAAGATCCAACGATTGCCCTAAGTTCATGCCCTGATCAAAATCACGTGAGACCATTAAATGTGTGGGTCTCAGGAATTTCCTTTTTGTGGGTTTTTTTTTTCTTTTTATTTATTTTCTTATTACAATCTTTCTTTGAAGTTTACACAAGCCACAACGTGCACACAAAACAAAAGCCTCCATCAAAGTTAGCAACTTAACGTTCTAAATTATACTTCATTTCTCAATTATTTAGTATCGCATCCGGGCCGCCCACCGCATAAAGATGGGACGCATTAATCAGAGATGCAGAGTTGATGAACAGAGAAAAGGAGAGAGAACAAATTTAAGATGAACTGTCAGATAAACCTCACATGCCATATATTAAAAAATAATCCTTTTTTATTTTATATATTTTCAAGAAATATAAAACCTTAAAAAATATATAATTTTTTATTTTATAAAATGAAACTCATTATAATCCCCCTTTAATTCCTTTTCTCTGCCCACCCACCAACTCTTTTCCACTAAAATAACTGAACATTGCCGTCAATTCGATGGGATTACTTTTCTTCTCAACAAGCTTTTCCGTTGATAATACATATTCAAAAGATTGGGTAAAAATTATTATATGTATTTATATTATTTTATATATCAACAACCAAAAAAATATATATTTTATTTCAACTTCTTTTTTTTAATATATCTCACTCATAATTTTACATAATATAATAAATAAAATTTATTTAAAATAGAAAATAATTAAATAAATTTATATAATATAAAATTATAAATAAATTATATTAAAAATAAATAAATATAATATATATATATATGCAATCAGACAAACAAACAAAGTTGGTCGGTCCCCACTAAAATGCAGGCAGGCAACGCATCTCCGTCTCTCTGTTCTTTTTGCCCGTTTCTTTTTAGCTTTCAACTTCAAAGTTAAAGCTCGTGACAGCTCAATTTAAACCCATTTCTTATTAAATTAAAACTACCCTCGATGGGACTCTATTTAAATCAAATTGTGAATTTTAGCGTCCTCCAATAAAATTAAAAACAGTGTTGTAAAAGAGTTTAAATAAAACAGATACGAAAACTTAAAATGACGGGATTTTCCATTCTGGTTCTAGTTTCTATAAAATAAAAGGGAGCCTTTGTCAATTAGCGAAAAACAAGGGTCATTTACCAATTTAGGAAAGCGACAACGTCAACACAGTAAAAACATTGTTAGCAGCATCTTCATCCGGTTTTCACCTTCTGCTTTTATCTTTACCTTTCTATCATCCATCCCCACTGTTACCTAGACGGACAGAAGGGAAAAAATAATTTACTGCGGTAATTAATTCAAAGAATAATTCCTCGTACTTTACCACTGGTCCCACGAAGATCAAAATAACTTGGACTTTTAAAATCTATACCACCCCCATCATCGGGGGGAAAAATAAGAGAAAAGAAATGAAATCGAATAGTTTTAATCAAGAACAAAGATCACACTCCTCAATTTTATTTCTTTTTCAGTGGATCATGCTCCTTAATTCTTGAACGAGGGAAAATATATTGTTTCCCCCAATTCTACGATACATGGTTTCGGAGAAGAAGGCTTGCAGTGATTTCTACAAAAACTAGCTACTTTAATTTGTTTTCCTGATCAAACAGCTACCTACTTTAGATTGCCTTTTTTCCCTTTTATTCTTCTACTTTTTTTTTTTTTCCTTTGGGATTAGCTTTAATATTAAGCAAAGAATTCTGACGACACTGATCAGATTAAAGAAAGCCTCAATCAAGAAAAAGGGTGCAAAGATCACAGCTTACATTCTTACAAGTGTGTTTATTGTAAGAACTCTCCGACTAAAACAAAGCAAGAAAGAAAAGAAAAAAAAAAGAGGGGATCACCAAAAAGAGAAAAGAAAAACAATGGAAGAAATTGGTTAGACTCTGATCAAATCAAGAATCTATATTCTACCCAGGAATCAACAACACATAGCGATCATAAAAAGAAGATTGATCCATTAAAACAAGACAACCCACTTCACTTGCGATCATCTCTGGATCCACAAAGCAAAGAGAGAAGAAGAAAGAAGGAAAGGGAGACGCAGAAACACAGAAAAGGTAAGCTAAAAATTAAATTTTGAAACTGTACACACATCAAGCAAACGAGACAAGAAAATTCAAGGATCAGCACAACAAAGATCAACAAGAAAGGAAGAAAGAAAATAGAGACAAGCGAAGATTTACTTGCCCGAAGCAGACGGAGAGTGGGCTTCTTTTTTATTCTAGTTTTCTCCCTCAAATAAACCGAAAGAAAATTGGGATTTCTCAGATGACGAAGAAATGAATATTTGGGTGTGTCTGAGAGGATCTCGCGGAGGAACATAGGGTGGGACAAAGACAGGGGTGAGGAGGCAGGAGAGTGGAGTCCACTAAGTACTAGGGTGGGTCCGTTCTTACGCATCCAGCCAACCTTACTTTTTGAAGGTCGGTGAAATGCCCCTACATTTCTGATTCATTACAATGCTATTCCCCTGTTAAAATAAAGATACTAAAATTTTCACCTCCTAAGAATTAAGATCATCCACCCTAAATTAGGGGGTGTGACGATTCCCGAAATTAAAAAATCACGAGTTTTGAAACTATATGGACAATATGGGTTTTTACTAATTTCATGGTTGAGCAAGAATTTCGATCCAAAATCAATACAGTCCAAAACATCTAATGTAGCTTCTCCGGATTTGAAGCGAACAGGCAACTCAGGGCAAAATATATTTTACATTTGCATCTTTCTTAACGTTCATTTACCGGTCAAGAATATTTTAATGATTAAAAAAGAAGTTAAAATTTTATTTTTAGTATTTTAAAATTTAACATTAAAAATGTAAATTTTATAAAAATAAATAATTTACTCTTAGTATATAATTATGCTTAATAAACCTTATAATAAACAAAAAAAGAAAGAAAGAAAAAACACTCATTTGCAGTAGCATTAGCATACTCATTCTGTTCGAGTATAAAAATTCAGGTCCGTTCTTTGAGTGAAAATTTGAGGTGAGAAAATCACGCAGTGACTGCATTTGATTGAATAATTCAACACGCAAGTCAACTCAATTGTGCAAAACTTAAGTCAGCCGATCGAGATGTAAAGCTTAAAAAAAAAAAAAAAAATGCAATTGGTTTGTCAAGGAAGAGCAATTTTTGAGGTTTGAGACAAAATAGAGAGGTGAGATTGGTCATTGAACAATGGAGAAAAGATCTTTCGGCTACTTGGTCTCATGCTGGTAGCCACAGCTACCAAGCCACCGACCAAACCGCCCTTCTATGAGTGCAGAGATGACGACTGTCTTCTTTTTTTTATCCCTTTCGCCGATTGTGATATTTCCTCTTCCCCCCCCCCCTTTTGGTTTTTTTCTTCTTTTTGGTTTTTTGCCATTCTTCTTTTGTTGCTTTCATAGTTTGGCATTCGGCACGCCACTGTTTTTTGTGCTCTCATTTCTCCCTCTGGATCCAATTATCTCTTGCGGTAATCGCCCCCGCCGCCAAAATGTCAAAAGACTTTTTGTTGGGAGTTTTGGAGTAAGCACAGTTCTATCGTTAATTTTGTGGTGAAGTTACACCAGCGCAACCAATTTTACGCATTGCAATTACAGAACCAGCATCGTGCGTACTTTTGTTTTGCGGTTTTTAAATACAGCCATCATAGTTGATGATAACAGACACGAATGTCTACTGTAATGATGTTATGCGCCTCAGGACGTATGCGTCTGGTCCATCTCGCTCTGCCGTCTCATTTTCTGCATACGCGGTAGACTGCTGCGGCCTCCCTCAGCAAGTCCCGAAGCTATATAAAGTATTGAACTTTCTCTACGGATGGCTCCTAACCCCTGAAAATTTTTAACTCGCGTTCTTTTGACTCTACAAAATTCTTTGAATATTCATGCATTATTATTATTATTATTATTGTTATTGTTATTGTTATTTAAAATCTACAATGAATCTTTCTAGAATTCCTTTTCAAGTGTCACAAGGACCAGAAATTTCAGCTCATACTTTGAAAATGTGATATTTGTGATAATGGGAATCCGAGACTGGGATACAACGATTAAGAAGGTACTGGCCAACGCAATTTTCAATCTTTATCGAAGCGGAACAAGCGCTTATGAGCTTTAGGGTTTTTTTGTTTTAAATTCGTCAAAAAATTTATTAGATGGGAACCACATCACAGGATAATTTTTTCTTTTTTTCCTATTTTCATACTTTTTCTCTTAGAAATGAAGCCCGAGACTTCCGAAACGATTGCTTGGGCTCTTGAACTCTAATTTGTCCTCTTAAAAAGATACGTTGTATCAAACGTCAACATTTTGTTTTGCATAGTCGCTAAATAGTCGAAACATCCGTTCATTCTTTTACTTTCAAAATTTTTATATATTTCTTGCAATCTCGTCTAATACCATTTGGTTTCAAGATTTTCCAATAGTGCCATTTAAATAAACCAATTGTGATTTGTACAAAATAGGATTATATTATTACGAGGGTTTTAATAATTTATTTGAATTTATAGTTGAGTTTTATCGTTACCATTGGTTTACTAATCGTAAATATAATTAAATATTTGAATTTACAGTGAATAAATATAATTAAGTATTTAATAATTATTTATAATATTAAAAAAACTAATAAAAATAAAATAATTACAAAAAACTATTTTATACAGTTAATTTATAATTATTTTATATAATAATAAAAATCATTACTTTAAAAATTATTAAATTATAATACGTCTCTTATATTTTTTTACTGTATCAAAAAATTATATTTTTTAAAATAAATATTAAAATTGCGATAGGTTTTTAATAAATTCATATTTTACAATTTATCGGATAATAATAAAATTAAAATTATATTTGAATCAAAATACAAATTTTCAAACAATGACTACAATCTTAAACGTACTTAAACGTAATACGAGGGATTAGAATTTTGGGAGAAGAACTCTAATTTGGATTTGGAGAGGAAGAGGACCAGAACGTTTCTCTGCTGACTGATTCTCGGTCGGCCTAATGCCATGTTATTAGTAGTGTTTTGGACCAAAAGACTTTCACAATACCCCATCAAATGATCAACTTAACAAGCTGATTCTCCTCGTGGGAAATGAATGGATTCCTACAAAAATTTTGTTAACCATTTTCTCCAGCGGCATAGAATAATTTTGGTTTGGTTCATTTTGGTGGGTTCCATTGCCACCGAAATCTTCATGCAACGGTGATCGATTGACTAACATAGCAATGTGTCAATCACCCTGACAAAAGGGAATGTATCGATCAATAAAATGAGCCGACTCTCCTGTCGATTTTCTATCAGTGCATTGCGTCGCGACAAAATAAATGGTCTGTGCCTAATTTTAATATTATATTTTAATTTAAAATTTTAAAATATTAAATTTATAAACTATTTTTATTTATATATTATTTATTTTTCATTAAAATGCTTTAATTACAAAATTCATTCATATTTGAAGTCTCGAAAAACACCTCCAGTCTTACAATTGTAGCTACGGCCGTTACTCTCTATGCTGTAGGTTTTACAGAGTTTCACAGTTATGTGTTCCACATTTCTATTTTTCCCTATTGCTGCTGTTTGACCCTTATTAGTGCTCTTTCGATATTGTCAGTAATGACACTTTTAATTGAATGTTTAGAAGTCCTTTAAAGATCCGGAAGAGTCGGAAGATAAGGATGGAGGGTTCAAGTCATCTCCAGCTCTAGGAAATGAAGCCAAGAAGAAAGGCTTAAAGAGAAAAAGAAACCAACAACTGACAAGAAATTAGAGTACACTTGTGCCTTTCTGCTTTACTTTCTTCACACGATACGTTAAAACGCGCCCTTTCTCGTTGGCTTTTCTGGGTAATTGATTTTGAAAGAAATCGCTTGCAATTGTTCCGGTAACGTGTTCGCTTTCAAGAGATTGACATCAAGTACAGGCATAACATCGAGGGTACCACTGCATGTACAGGTCTCACTTCAGCTGATCATATTGCACAATCCTCCTCCACAAACTTGCCACATTAAGATCCTAGTTAAGGATCTGAATACAGCTTCTTCTCAGTCTAAGATGGAAGCAGGAATTATGTTCCGAACATAAGTATTGCATCAAACTGCTCTATTTGCTACAGCGGGGTTCAGTTTGTTGAGCAGAATATTATTTACGACAAGCATTAAAGAAAATTAAGGAGAAATGGGAGGTCAACACCAAACAGGATGCAGGAAACATAACTGCTATATTTGGGCACCAGGTAATCAGGATCACGAACGGGTGTCTGAGTCTTTTAAGTGATGATATTGTCGTCATCATTCGGTTCCCTTATTTACTGCTTCTTATGCTGGGACTTTAGCTCCTTAACCCTCTCTTCCGTAGCCTTCAGTGCTTTCCCATATTTGCTAATTAACTGTAAACAAAAGTATACTTTCAAGCTTCGAACAGAGTCCTACTTCAAATTTTATTTGCTTTTATCTTCCTGAAAGGTCACCTTGGATTCAAAATGAAGCAGTGTCTTTTTTTTGTCCTTATGTTAAGAATACCAATTTACAGTCACCAATCAGAGTACGACGCATCGGTCATTACGGTGTGCCAATTTACTAATCTACTTGTCTTTTTGTGTTTTGGTTCCACCAAAGCAACAAACTTAATTAGTAGTTTGCAATAATCAGTCAAGGAAGCTGATGCAGGCAAGTGTGTGTCTAGGCATATAAATGAAGGCCCCTATGAGATACTTGAGAAATGACTGTTTTGGGCATCGTAGAAGAACTGCTATGTGTTCTTTCCAAGTAAAATATGGAGCATGCCAGGAGCTACCTTAAATTTGTACTCCAACTATGATTGTGAAGCCATTTTTTGTTAAGTACTCTCTATTTCACTTCCCAAGAGCAGTTCAGCTGAAAATAACGAAAGCAGTCTCTGGCAGTCATAAAACATACCTCATCGATCTCTTCAGGGGTGATTATAAGTGGCGGAGACATCATTATATTATCACCTGAAATACGTACTAACAGCCCATGCCCCTGACATTGTGCGCCAAAATATGCACCAATTCCTGCGTGCAGGTTGTCAACAAGGGGTCATTAACTAGGGTATCAATGGCAATTTAACTCAAAAATAGTTGCTCTTTGAAAATAGGTCTTCAAAAAATGTCTAAAATTAGCTTTGAAAGAGGAACCAAAATAGCCCTGAGAGAATCCATGGGCCATAAGCAACCACAAGGGAATCTGAAACTTGCCCCATTCAGGAGGAAACGGATCATTAGGCGACTTGTTGTCTGTAAACTCCGTACCAAGAATCAAGCCGGTTCCCCGTATCTGCGGCGATAGAATTAGTGTTAAAGGTAAGAGTCCAGCACTCCTTTCTCTCACATTAAGCATCCCAATCTAGGAACCTCCAAAAGAATAGAATTACCTCCCCTATAATAGGACTATCAGAATATGCTTTTAAACCATTTTGAAATTTTGGAGCAACTTTGTTTACATGATCCACAATGTTTCTTTCCCTGCAAACAACCAATTAGTTTCCTTCATTGCTCAACAAGTTTCACTCTCTATATTAGAAATACCAGTTATCATTTAATTTTCTAGAGCAGAAAGTAGCACACTTGTATATCTTTAGTGCTTCCAATGCAACTGTACAGGCTACAGGGTGGCCAGAGTAAGTAAATCCATGAGAGAAAGCACCTGAAATAGAGGAAGTTAAGCAAACTGTCCTATTGTAACAAACAAAAAAGAATCCTTAACAGAGAATCTCCAATGTACCAAGTTTGTTGCTTTGAGAGTAAATCACGTCCGAAACTTCAGGGCTCACCATAACGGCTCCTATTGGCATATATGCAGAGGAAAGGGCCTGAGAAATCCAAATCCAAATCCGAAAAGATCAAGATGAGATACTGTCTTCGGATGTAACTACTTCTATGCAACAAAATTTTCTTAGCATTACTTTTGCTACAGACACAAGGTCTGGATTAATGTTGTATTTGTCACAACCAAACATTGCCCCAAGCCTTCCAAATGCACAGATCACCTACAGCAAACAAAAATAATATAATAGCATTTGAGCTATCAATAGTAGCTGTCAAGCTTTGAGATAACATACTTTGCAACGTAGACATAAATATAAGTACCTCATCTGCAATGAAAAGAATGTCATACTTTCTAACTACAGCTTGGATCTGCCATTAAAAGAATCAAAATACAGAATCAGAAAATTAAATATAGGTAACAGTGCAAACTCCATTGTACGTGCATATACAACAGATAAAGGAGATGGAACTTGTAAAATATTGGAGAAAGAAAACAATCATTGGTAAAACCAAAATCACCACAACACACTAACAACCAAGATGAAATTATCTGAACCCACTAAAGCCTCACTTATTCCATACCACAACAATCAAGTTATCTGACTCTTAACTTCCATTTAATGGAACGCATGGTAAGGAATTCAACTAAGACTAGCTATATACATAATTGCCCAATAACAATGTCAACTATGCATAGAAAGACAAGTAAGACCAGTTTGCAAAGTACAACCTTATCAAAATAAGTTGCAGGCGGAGGAATCACTCCCCCCGCCCCCATGACAGGTTCAGCAATAAATGCAGCAATCTGAAATCAACAAAGAGGTTAGCAATGCAAAACATTCTTTATAGTTCTGAAATGATTTCCATAAAATAAATCAAATAATAGCTCAATTACCGTCTCTGGTCCTTCTTTAAGGATTAGATCTTCCAAATTGTTAGCCAATCTGGTTGAATATTCCTCCTCTGTCTCACCTGAAACATGCATTGGCATGACTGTTACTAAAAGTACTCTTATTTAGCACATTGGAAGATGGCAGTAGTCATAGAAATAAAAGTAATCATAGCATCACAGGACTGAAGTGGCACCTGGAAGATGAAAGCGCCAGTAATGAGGACAGTCTGTATGCAATACAAATGGCGCTGGTAAATCAAACTTTTGGTGCAAAGCTGGAAGGCTGTGGCATAGATTTCTCAGTCAATTAAGTAAATAGTTCATGTGTTTAGCATTAGCATATTACACAAATAAACTGATCAAATTTATATTACCCTGAAAGGCTGGCTGATATCAAAGTGGAACCATGGTACCTGCCAAGAGCAAAAGTCATATTATTGGTAATTGGGAATATTTGCCAACAGAAAATAGAGAGCAAAATTGTCTACTGAGTAACAAAACTTACGACTTTGCCCGAGCTATAAATTTCTTCTTATTTGGTCGTCCAAGTGCATTGTTGTAATACCATACCAGCTTCACCTATAATTGTGATTAAAAAACACAAAAAATATATAACATCACCATCATAGACGTCACTTTACAGCCTACCCATAAACCAAATGGTACCAAAAGAGATGAAACAGTGTGATAGGTAAGAAGATTTCCCACACACTTCACTGTCTATCAAAATCCTCTTAACATTGAATGGATATCAGAGCATCGCTTTCATTCGTGTTTGTCTATACAAATAATGAAATCTTCACTAATGATACTTGTATCTTGCCTTGAGGACATCCAAGATGAGGATGACCAGTGACCACATACAATATAGTATTTCAATTCAATACCCAGGATGCCAATGATCATTCACAACTGTATTGTATTAATTGAAATTCATAAGCCTCCTCAGAACTATAGTCCACAGGGGTTTCAACAGCCATGCTCAAAAGTATTACAGAGGTGATATGGAAAACAACTGTGAAATAAAAAGGAGAAAAAAGAAGTGCTTATATTGAGTAAGCAAACCTGTGTGTCATTGGCTTCTGATCCACTATTTGTAAAAAAGGCCTTTCCCATTTTCCTTGCAGTAAAAGTGTCTACGAGTTCTCTTGCAAGATCCTGTCATATCCAAAAATGTAACATCATAGAATTCTAAGGAGCTTTTCTTATCAAGCAAATGCAATGACAGTTCCAGTTAAAAATAGCTGCATTGAAAAGGTAGGAAATGCATGAAGAACCCATGAATCATGAAAATTTAATCATATTGCAAATCAGAATATTGTGTGAGGAAAAATGGCATTGAAATGAATAACAAACCATTATATATTTGAATAGGAAAGGAAATTTGATAAAAAAAAAAAAAAAAAAAGCAAGTACCAATGAAGGTTTTGTAGTCCGATTCCAAAAGGAGTGGTAAAATGGCAACGTACTCAGTTGCGCAGTCGCGGCAGCAACAAGCCGTGGCTCATTTCCCCCTGTATAAAAACAATATATCACATCAAATTTTGCTTCCAATTCATTCCATTCACAAATACAATGGGGAACTTGAATAAAAATGTGAATATGACAAATTTATAATGCACAACTCAAGTAGCTGTGCTGTCAAATTTTTTGAGGACCATGATGTCAGGGTTATTTTAGTTGCTGTATGGCATAAAGCCACCCCTTTGAATGGCCAAGCATATTATACTAGACTCAGAGAAACACACTTAAAGAAAGAGTATCAAATAGATGAAGAAATAATCAAAAATCGAAGACATAATGGAAAACTTTGTGCAGATATGAAAGTTTATCACTCCTACACATCCCCACGTCAACAGCATAACGCAGAGCACCCTCCACTAATATCTGCCAAAGCACCTGACTATGTTCTTCCCCCTAATTATATGACTGCAGTGGCTCATAAAATCTCTTTTGTTTGGCATGAACCTCAATCACCATGCCTCTTAGCTTCCTGTTTTCCCATACATAACGAAGTTAGAATGTAGAGAACACAACTCCACTATTTCAAATGCTGCAAATTTCCCATATAGCTTATGCAATACTATGCATTGATTTTCAAGATGAGTCTGTACACTTGAGGATCTCTGGATAGAAACTGATTACCTAATGCTGTGCACCAAAGACCAGCAAGGGAATCAAGATACTTCTTCCCATGAATGTCAAAAACATAGCTACCCTGAATGGTTGATCAATTCCCAGTTAGCTATATAATTAACTTGTACACACACACGCATCCACACAGGACAAATGGCTTCTGAGTTCAGAAAAAGAATATTCAAGTAACCAAAACTAGATAACACTGTAGCAATTAAAAAAGAAATATCACACTATATACCTCAGACTTATCTATGACTAGAGGATTTGTATCAGTAGCTTGCCAGCCAGCAGTGAAAGGTGCCAGCATATCATGGCCCTTAAAACTTCAATAGTGTGAACTCATTAGCAATTAAACATATAAAGCTGTACCTCAGACCAATGCAAATGTAAGCACAGAAGCCCTGGCCATAGATTTTGGGCCACCAGGGGATTCTTTAGCATGCAACCTTAACATAGAATGATATCTTACCCTTTACCATCCTTCAAATCAGTTGTTGAATCTTCCTTTTCCAGGGATGCCTCGCTACCATACAATCTGGCCAGCAGCTGTGCCCTAATAAAATGGTCTTGTGATCTTCCAGAAGTAACACCATGTTTGACGTATGAACCCAGCTAGAAAATGAAGAAAAAGAAAGAGAATTGAAAGAATGGAGGCATGAATAGTGTGATCATTTAGAAGCAAAGAAAACATCCAGACTGCGATTAACGTGCCCATATATATGCCCCATAAGTTCCAATGGACCCAATAGCAATATTAATATAAAGGAGACAAACGATGGCACAAATGGGTGATTAGAACAGAAGAAAGACAATGACAAGTGTAGAACTACAATAAGCATAGAAATCACTTTCCTTAGACTACAGTCAGGCCCACTCACTGAACAAATAAAAAAGATAGTTTTCAATGACCTCATTTACAAGAACAAATTTTGCCTCAAACTTTTATTTTCCTCTCAATTGTAAAAAGGAACTGATACATCATCATTGTCTTTCAAGCTTCCATTGTACAACTGATACCGGAGTTCTCACTTTTTCCCAGTTTTCCTTTGCTTGCAAATGACTACCACTTCGTCATAGAAAGATAATAAGTGTTCCGCAAAAAACAGATTAATTTTTGCAGTTTAATCTAATTCAAAGACAACTAAATCAAAGGATAATGCAAAGGCACAGGAATGCAAGAGATCCAAATATGTGAAACTAAAAAGATTGTCTTACAATCAGCCCATTTCACGACCCCAAACAGGGGGGGGAAGGAAAAGAAAAAAAAAACCCTTTCCCCGTGCCCCACACTCAACGGCATGGGAAAAGAAAAATTCCTCTCAGTTTCATTCTCAAAATTTAGTTTGTAACCAAATGGGAGTTTCAAAACCCAAAAGCGGTAGAGAGAATAAAAAAAGTGATCAAGAAACTGATAACATTTAAATCAGGCAGAGAATTCCTCCGGACAATGTACAAGCAAATACGCAGTTTACTTTTCCAAAGAACTTTCTCACCAACCAAACAGAACATCAAAGCCCAAAACTCCACTGAAAATAGCAAAACCTGAACCATTTTGATCCCGATAAAGACCCGAAATTAGAAAACAACATTTATCTTGGAAAGATAGTTTGAGCCAAAAAGCTAAAAAAACCAGTAAGTTCCAAAGAAAGCAGACATCAGTCCGTACAAACTGCAGTATTTTCCAAGAGTCTCTTATCAATCCACCAAATTTAACCTTAACTAGCGAACAGCGCGACAGAAGCTTTCAAGTAGAAACTACAACACAATATTTATAGAAGCGCAGCGAAAGAAGGTCCCTGACAGTAATCGAGACTTCGAGATCCAAGAAACCAAGGAAAAAGAATTACCGAGTTTTCAAGAGAAAATAACTAAAAGGATGAAGATTTTGCAAGAAAACGCAAAGGGTTTCAAGAACCAAGATCCTAGTACCTGGGTTTTGAGAGTGGATCGAAATAGGATGTTGATCACCATTCCCTCTTCTCTCTTCCGCGACTTTCAGTGAGACAAGTGAAGCACCATGCAAGAAGACAGAAGCCGACGTAAGTCGAGACTTTGCAGAGAGAAAGGGACGGAAGTACGATTGTCATCTTATCTCTTTAAGAACTTTTATTTAGTGGCCACTCGCAAAGTCGAGTTGGTCGTTCAAACAAAATCAATAAAATTAATATTGATTCGTCGAATGATAAAAAAGTTAAAAAGAAAAAACTCTGTTGATTTTCTGAATTAAATGAAATTATACAATAATATTATTATTATTATTTTAAATTCAGTAATTTAATTGTATGAAATTATCTTATTATAACTTATTGAAATAATAATTTATTGGATTTTTTTGTTGATTTTGGAGTGTGGTTGGCGGTCACTGACACCAAATAATGATTCCTTTATTGAATGAAAGATAATTATAGTATAGGGCAACAAGGCCAACTTGGCACTTATTTTTACCGCGTAGCCATGTCGGGTACCGTGGCAAGCATATTATACATATATATACTGTGGGGGTGTCTTTAAGTAAATTCGTTTTTATTCGGATAATCTCTTCTAATTAATGTAATGATATCCATAATCTAATTGATCTATTTGATATTTGAATTTTGAATGATATTTTATTTGAAAAATAAAAAGAATTTATTTGGTGAGAACTATTATACCTGACTGCCTTCTGGCTTTTAGTACAGTTGATTGTTCAGTGGCTTATTGAATGAGCTTCTAATATGCCACTAAATTTTATGGGATAAAGATGTCGTCGATGCGATCGAACATAAAGTCAAGATTTTCTTATTATGGTGACGAGGATGAATGAAATCATAAGAGTTGCTTTTCTTTCTTTCTTTTTTTTTTTTTTTTTGGGTATGAATTGAAACACTTAATTCGAATTATACAAATTAATTTTCTTTTAGTAGTTCTTAGTTTTGGGTCGAAGCTTTTTTAGTATTTTGCTTATCCGGTTACGTCATCTGTTGGCAAATTTGACTCGTCTATTCATGACTGAGCCCCCGAAAGTCAAAATTAAAATCGAATCGAATTTGATTGGGCTCTTAGCTTTTGGCCCACGGGCTCCTTTCAACCTACCCCTCTTGGCACACGGGCAATTCGATTGCCGTCCCCTCCCCTAAAAATCCCACGATTGTGACACTTTGTGAACATTCCACAGAAGTTGGAGAAGCTTTTATGTAACTACCAGTTGAAAACTAATGCTGCCGATATTCTCTCGACTTCAAGATCTTCCTCTGCACTTATTTACCAGTTTTTAGTGTGCAATTTCCAGGCGATGAAGTACTCAAGACTTAGAAGTCCCAAACTCGTTCGTCAGCATCGTGAAGTAATACTATAGTGCATTGAAAGAATGGGAATTTGAAGTGGCCTAGAAATTTACGGTGGAAGTAAAGTTCAACTTCCACTACTAGAAAAAAAAAAACACATTCATTTTTTTTTTTTACCAATGTTTTGTTATTGTTGTCAATTTAGCAATGGTTTTGAGCTCGGAATTCCATAGTTCTGGCTAAAGAGTCATTTTGGCCAATATAAAAAAGGTTACACAACTAAATCAATTGCTAACGATATCATATATATGAATAGTCGTCCAAAATATCAACTCTCGAATCCTCCGACAACTGCTATTGATATATGGACACTTTTTTTAAAAAAAAAAAAAATGAAATTTTGATAAGCTATGAAATGAACCTCCTAAGCCCAAGCATCTTGTGTCTAGTCCTCTTGGACTTGGACTTTCATTCTCGAGCTGTGGACTGCCCAACACGCCCATAATAACCCGTAAAAGTGATTAGGTCAACCTGGCTGACCAAGAGACACGGTTACCGAGCAAAGATGTTAATCACATCCCACGAACACTCAAATACTTGCTATAGTTCTCGTGGCATTAACATTATAAGAAGTCAAACCATGTACGCAGACTTCTCATTTAAAATCTACCCCAGCTTTATAAATTACTCAAGACCTTCCAAGGCTCAAAATACAAGATCTCTCTCCATATTTATTTCTCTCAACTACTTTCCATCGACAACATCTAACATAATTTTCATAATGTTAACCTCAATTCCTAGCCCGCTGCTACTGGTCTTTCTGTCTCGCAAGTGTCCAATCCGCTCGGGCCTGACCCATCAAGTAATACATGGACAAAAACGTTAGTATCCGATGCGGGAGTCATCTGCAAGAGCTGATTGAAAGGTGTGGCCCCACTCGTTACCACATAGCATTTCCTCTATGGGCTGATCGAAACATGCGGCCCCACTTGTGACCACCCTAACATCTTCTCTGTGATGTGCGTCGGACGAGATGAAGCTTTCTTTTAGTATTACGGTCACAGTCCACTCTGTGGGACGACCTTGTAATTATGGACAAGTTCATTGAACGTTGAGAATCTACGGTACAAGAGAATAAAGAAGAGAATAATTTTGTCACCATCTTCACATCGTCAACGTGTGACAGTTGACCCCCATTATATTCAACATATTCCTCAGTGTCATCTCTTTGCCAATTTTCTCTTTTTATCAAATACACATTCGCGGCAGCACCCACCCGCTGAACAGCAAATCAACTCGGATGATCTTAAGGCCCGCTTTGATTTGACGTCATCTCTTGTTTAATCGCGATTCCTTTTTGTATATGTTTTGAGTAAAGTCAAAAAACTGTGTATTCTTTTCAAAACGTCAAGGCACATTAACTATGAATACAATTGCTTTAGTGCGCGAATAAAATATTAAATAGCTGCATAAAAATAACAATAATAATAAAAAAAAGAAATAGTTTCGAGGGTCAACTTCCCATCTCTTTCTCTGCTTGTTTTTGGCTACAACTTCTATGTGGGTCTTACGCTTTGATTTATCGTTTGCCACTGATTGGAGCTCAGAGTCATAGGATTTGCAGATTTCAATCGGTCATTGGGAACACATCCATGTATGATATTCAGAACTAGGATGAGATTTTCTGCAAATTCTTCACTCCGGAATGACGGTATTATCGTGTTATGGACCACTTTGTATGAATCAAATTCAACTATCCATCTTAGAAGATAGATAATATAGTGGGACCAGAAGTTCTACTGAAGTTTCTCTTAAAATAGAAGCCAATATTGCTTTATTTTAATTCTCAGAGAGAGAGAGAGATCATCTTCAAGTCTACGCCTCATTTGCCCCTTTTAAGTGAATCTTGGGTTGGTCTAGAGCAATGTCAAACAATAACTACAGTATTATTGGATCAGCTTTTGCTTTCAGGATGTTGGAAACCACTTCTAGTCTATATACAACTATTCTTTGACTAAAATGCCCTTATTGGCGTACTATATATAATTTCAAGACCGAGCAGACTTCATCACAGATGCTAGAAACTTAAATTTTAAGTTATCCAACTTGAGATGGGAATCTGCTTGTCCTCTGCATCTTCAGAGACACACCAGGCTGAGGATGGCCTTGGTAATGTTTTGCACTTGGAAGGAAAAATTCCCTCTGACGGAGCTGAGAGACTTGGTTCGGTTTATTCCATAAAAGGAAGCAAAGGATTAAACCAAGATGCTGCCATCCTTGACCTGGTTAGTTAACTGCAACTTTTCAAATTTGTGTTTTATCTTCTCTGCTTGAAGTTGTTTTTTATTGTCATAAACCGCAGTTCACTTCCCAGAGGTTTCCTAATCTCTATCGATTGATTTCCTGATTTTTATTTATTACTAAACAATTAAAGGAACCAATAAGTTTGCAAGTGGATTTCCTCTGGCTGTGCAAACCCTCTTGTTTATATAGTACTGAGTAAAATTTCTTCTGTTTAATAGGACGATGGAATGTATCATGGGGCTTTCTGTGGAGTTTTTGATGGGCATGGAAGGAATGGTCACATAGTGAGCAAGTTGGTGAGAAATAGACTGCCATCTCTCTTACTTAGCCAAAGGAATGCTTTTGCAAACATACTTACAGTTGGAAGCAACAGTAATGAGACGGTAGATGAAAATTTAGGACCGAGAGAGAATCTTAAGCAATGGAATGAGGCTTTTGTTAGTGCCTTCAAGGTCATGGACAAAGAGATCAGGCTTCAAGAGGATTTGGACTGCTCTTCCAGTGGAACCACAGCGGTTGTGGTCGTGAAACTGGTAAGAAACGGCTGAAAGCTTGAGTTCATATATGGCTTTCCGTCCTTCATTTTTCTTCTTCTCAATTTTGTTACTGAAAAACAATCAGGGGGAAGATCTTGTTATATCTAATCTTGGAGACTCGAGGGCTGTGCTTGGCATGATCAGTGGTGACAGAATCGTGCCTATTCAATTAACTAGAGATTTGAAGCCTAGCGTGCCAAGTAAGCAACCATTGGTTACAGAAAATCTTACATCAAACAACAATTTTCTGATAGTATAAATGTGATTATAATTCAGGTGAAGCGGACAGAATAAAGAAGTGTAATGGCAGAGTACTCGCCCTCAGGGATGAGCCACACGTCCACCGAGTGTGGCTACCCTACGAAGACTTGCCAGGGCTAGCAATGTCCCGAGCTTTTGGGGATTTCCTACTCAAAAACTATGGAATAATTGCATTGCCGGATATCTCTCGACACAGAATAACTTCTGATGACCAATTCATTGTCCTTGCGACTGATGGGGTAAGCCCATTTGCCCGGGTACTTGGTTTTTCGGGCACTAGCCCATCATAGTCCCATCAGAGTTTGCATTAAAATTATCAGTCAAAATCTTGGAAAAGAATACCCTTTAAGGTTCCCAGATCAGAGTGACAAATTTCAAACTAGAGCTTGTATGATCGTGATTGCTAGTCCAGGAATGGTAATTCAATACAAAACAGAAGCTAAAGCATCTTCCAAAGTGGTCAACGTCGGTGACAGATTTTGGTTGTATTTTGTTGTGGTATTTAGGTGTGGGATGTGCTGAGCAATGATCAAGTCACATCAATAATCTGGGCTGCGGAAAATGAACAAGCAGCTGCCAAGGCAGTGGTAGAGGCGGCAGCAGCAGCATGGAGAAACAAGTTTCCTTGTTTGAAGATGGACGATTGCACTGCGATTTGCCTATTTCTGCAAAAGAGGAAGCAGCACTGCCTCTCCTCATTGTCGTTGCCGCAGCCCGTAACATTATTACCTAGCCTTTGAGGTCTGAGAAACATACATTGCCGCACAATACACAAGTAAATGAAAGCAAAGAGACAGCCAGTTATCCTGATTATGAAACAGAAATGGAAGGATGAAACTAAAGAATTCGTTGACACAAAATACTCCATTGAACGGGAAACAGGAACTCTAAAAAGATTTAGAGATAATCCTTCAAATAAAACTTGGTACTTATTTGTCATTTATTTGAGATTTAAATTAATTCAAGAAAAGGAAAAAGCAAGGCCTTATTTTGATCAACTTGATACTTAGTTGTCACCTAAAGCCAGTGATATTACTTACAATCTAATTTATACACACGAGAAATAAATACCATATTACGTATAAATTTATTATATTCAATTGACATATTTTTCATGTATAATAATTAATTATAACTGATAAATATATAGAATTTTTATGTACAATTGCAGTTATTTTTTTCATAACTCTTTGACATTTTCTATTAATTCGCAATTAATAATGTTAGAGATTAAAAAAATTATATTAATGTTTTCATTAAATAATGTGACATATTAAATCTACATATAAGACAAAAACAAAAAAGTATCCGGTCATATTTAATAGAAAATTTTTTTAATCAAAGTCCTAATACCTAGCATTATTCCGCTACAATTAATTACCTACTAGCTATTATAGTTTTAAGTTTTAACTTTTTGGGAAAATGATTTCCTTCTACAAACGTTGTGAGATAACTTAAAGTTAAAACGTGGGAAAAGATTTCCTACTAACCGGGCTTATTAATGTTTATGATCTCACCACATAATTAATTTAATTTAATTTAATTTATATACACAGACCATTTATTGCGAGGGATTTTCCACCAATACACGATTTCGGGGTTATTCGGCTCCGGAAGAAACAATGACATAAACAGGGCAATCCAAAGTTAAATATATGTTTATAATAAATATAGAAATAATCTTCAAGAAGGCATCCGGATTGATCGCCAACTCAAACGGCTAGTTTTGGATTTAATTGAACGCTAATAAATAATAATATAGTAATAATCTTCAAGAATCCACAACGCATGTGGATTGATGTCCAACCTCCAACGGCTAGTTTTGACTTTAATTGAACGCTAATTAATAATTAAGCACGCGTGCAAACCCTAAGCGGCCCAAACGGGCCCAGTAATACAGGCCTGCCCAACTCGCTCCTCTCGCTTGAGGCCGTGCGGGGCGGGCCGATGCTATACGGATCTATATGTATATATATATATGTATATACTCTGACCAAAAAAAAAAAAAAAAGTAGAAATAAACTGATTAAAAAGAAAAAAAAACAAGGGTTTAGCGGAGGTTCTCCGTTCTTGGCTTCCGCCAAATATACAAGTAAAAAAGAAGAGAGGGATTGTTTGTGAGCGAGAGAGAGAGAGAGAGAGAGCGAGGGGCGCTCTAATGGCGACGCCGTCGCACGCTCGGGCGGTCAAGTCCCTGAATAAATCCCGCGGCGGCCGCCGCTTTGTTGTACGGACATTTCTCATTCTCTCTCTCTCTCTCTCTCTCTCTCTCTCTTTTCTTTTCTTTTCTTTGTTTTTGTTCTTTTTCAACTTCTCGTTTGTGTGTGCATGTGATGATCTAAACCCTAAATCTTGCAAGTATTCGGAAGTTGATGTTGCATTGCACGAGAGGCTTTCCTTCTTTAGTTTTTTCTATTTTAACTTTTAGTTTGAACCCTAAATCTTGCAAGTGTTTGGAAGTTGTTGTGTCATTCCAAAAGAGGCTTTGAACAGTTCGTCAAGATTCGCATCCAAGAACTGGAAAAAGGATGCAAGAGTGAAACCTAAGTGACTTTTGATGGGAGTTACGTGTCTAGTTTGATTCTTGAATGGCTATGGGGACATAAATTACTGTTGCAATTCAAGAAAGAGTGGTATATCGTTCATGGATCATTATGCTCTCTCTCTTTCTATCCATCTGTACCCGCTAGCGTGAAGATCCATCTGTAGGAAATCTCTAGCCATAAACCTTTAATAGTTGTAGTGTAAAGATCATAATAGAATTGTGGTTATAATTTTTTTTTCTTTTCTTGGTTTATTTGTTCCATATCTATATTGTTTCTGCCCTTTGTAACTGCTTGTTTGGTTTGTTCTTTTCAGTTCAAGACTGTCTCGGAGAGAATAGAAGAGATCGAAATTGATGTTTATAGAAGCCTTGATAAAATCAAGTCTGAGCCATCCAAGGGGTCCTCCTTTCTACGAGACTGCCTTATTGAATGGAGGGTATGCTTATCTTAAGGCTTTATTTTATTTTATGTTTCATTTACTTCTGACTGTTGAGCTACCTTGGTTTGTAGAAACTAAAATATTAAGTAACTTGACAGGCTAGATGTCCTTAGAATATTGCAACCTTGATTGGAGTGTATCGTTTCTGATGGGCCTTTTTCTTTCTTTTTCTTAATTATTTGGTCTGCCATAGCAAATATACAGAAACAATATCTTTCTGCTATGATAATATAGTTTACCAGATTTCACAACAGTTTTAGATATTTGGGAATGTTTTCATTACAATATTAATGTGACAATGACTGTGTTTGATCAATGGGCACAGATTTCATATTCAAAGATTTTTCTAGATCCAGTGACACTGGAGAAATTAGGATTTTTCTGGTTTGATATGCTCCCATTGCTTTTATACAAACAAACACTTACACACATACAGTTTACAAATTGGTGTTTGATGCATGGATATCTCTGTCTACTCAGTCATTGGAAGTGAGAAGAGAAGCAGCATGAATTTCTGTGGTAGTTTAGTCAGGGGGTTGAAGAGATATCTGAATGTTTTGTTTGATTACAGAAGCCAGGGAACTGCTTTTGTTTCGTTTGCCTTTATATGTTGAGTGGTGGAAATAGATTGGGACTTTTGAGTAAATTAAGTAAAGAAGGGAAGTTGCAATCTGTCTTGGTGCTACTGGAGTACTATGGTGGAAAAGTGAAAATAATGGAAGTAATCATTACTTTGCATGCATGCCTCCTAAATAAATTCAGAACTAGTAAGAGTTAGTTATCAAATTCCAATAGAGCATTGCATACGCCTCTTTTTCTCAAATAAGATTAGCAATCTTGAATAAGAAAATATCCTAGTAAATAGTAAATAATTAAGTTGAACAAAAATATTTTGAAGGTGTTTTTTTTTTTATTTGACTATGAAGTTCAATGCATATCAAATTGTCTAAGAATCTGTTAAGAACAAAAAAGTAATTGGTCCCACAAAGAAAATCTCCAATTGCTTTAAAAGAAGCTCGATTCCAAGTTTTAAAGCATTGAATGCTGTTGAATTTATTGTTTCCCATTGTTTGTGACAAACTGACACAACAAATTATTATTATGACTTTTATTTTTTTTTATAAATTTCCTTCACAGAATGAGCCTGGACAAATTAGGGATTTCAGATTTATAGGTCAACTATTCTTGTGGGAGCAATTGACTAGTTTTCAGCCAGAGAGCTAGGCAGTTATCAATATAGCATTTTCTGATTTTGTGGATTTTGTGTCTTCCTCATTTCTTATGATCCTTTTGTTGTTGGCAAAAAAAGGAGTTGAATACTGCAGAGGACTTCATTTCATTTTATGACGAAATGATGCCATTCGTTCAGACATTACCTTTGGTGCTGTTGCATAAAGAATCAATTTTCTTAGAGCTTTCTTCTAGATTACAAATGAAAGCACGACTATCACTTGAGCCTATTCTCAGGTACAAGATATATATTATCAATTTAAAGTATATATATATATTTTGGATGAGTATGCAGCATGCTGTGTCACTTCTGCTTGACTGCATGTGTTATTTAGCTGGCACTGATGTTTGAAATCCTGGCTGCCTGCACAAGTGTTTGCTTTCAGGTGGTCTATTTAGAATTTTGGGAGAAGAGTGTGATATTTGTGGTGTTGGTAATCTAACTGAAACTCGATAAACAATTGTTTAGTCTCAATTTTAGTGTAGCAGATACCAATTTCATTTCTTGTTTATGGACTATGCACTAATGTTGCGCTTGCTTGGTTCTCTTTCTAACAAACTTGGTACTTTAAAAAATGTGAGACTAAATTTCTAATTATCTGTTTACTTGCTTATTCCAAGTATGATGAATTCTATTTCATTGCAGATTAGTTTGCGTAATGGAGATTATTGTGCCATTGTTTTTTACATTACAATTGTGAAGTAGTTGTTTTGTTTCCACAGGTTGATTGCAGCTTTATCAAGAGATCTGTTGGAGGATTTTACTCCGTGAGTTTCTGTTCCTTTGGATAGTGTTTAATTTTCTATAGCTCATAGCCGTGGTCATGCACTTCTCTATTCTATGGAATGTCAATCCATAGGCTTCTATCTCCAATTATCTAAAATCTGGAGTAAATTAGCATTAATTTTGGAGTGTCACATTGTTGAAATATACTATTCTAACGCAAAACCTTTTTGAAAGATTTACTAGTTTTGTTGCATGTGCAATGCATGTTTTCAGTTCTTGAAAGAACTTACTTTATGATTCACTTGTTACATATTTAACCTTCTCATACCACTTAATCAATGCCATAATCCACGATCAGTTTGTGAAATTTCACCTCATGATTAAGACAGTGTTAGAATTAATGGCTTGAAATTTTTAAGATATGTCATGGAAACAAGAAATTACATCATTCATGGATTTGCATTTTTCCTATATACATTCTCATCTTATTAATCTTCCCTTGATGGTTGTAGAATAGGATTATGTGCTGTTTTGGAAAGATCTTTGTTTAATTTCTGACAGTAGATTGTCTACGTGTTTCTTTTGTTATTAATTCTTATTGGATTCTTAACTATATCTTGTGGTGATTATATGTGCATTCTTTGTTGGCTAGCTTTTTGCCAAGGGTTGCTAATTCTTTGGTATCTTTGCTCAAAAGTGGTGGTGATAGAGAGCCTGAGATCATAGAGCAGGTCAAATGATGAAGTTATTTTTCCTGAAAATGGCTTCGACTTATTTTTTCTGTTTTTTAGGAATATCATTTTTAATGGTTATATGCACTCTAAACATGCAGTCTTATTTTGCAGATTTTTACTTCTTGGTCATACATACTGATGTACTTGCAGAAGTACCTTGTACGGAATTTTTTATACACTCTCAAGTAAGCAGTTCTTTGGCATCTGTGGTTTAATCTCATATGTCAATTGGGTTTTTGTGGTGTTATGTCTGCTCTTAGGTTTGTTGCATTGTGGTTATGTGTTGGTTTGACATTTAACCATTTATTTAATCAAAACCTGCCAATTTAAACCGTTAATATACATAGATAAAATTTTCTCAGATTTCAGGTTTGTTTTCTCTTTCATCCTTTCAACACAATTGTTGCCACTTGATTTACATGTGCCTTCCTTCTAATATCTGGTTTAACGAACTGAAATTATTTATGGTTTTATTGTATGAGAGTTGGACTTATTGTAAAAAGAGTGGGAGAAGTAGAAGAAGATGATAACAATGATGGTGAGGAGATTGGGGATTGGTGGCTTGTTTTACTGGGGTGCAAGTGTAGGCTGCTCGAGCACATGTAATCACAAATATACATTCAGTCAAAACATTTTGCCATCAGTCTATATATCCATATTGCATGTCTTACAGCTAGATCTGCAATTTTTATGAAAGCAGATAAATTTTTTCCAAGCTTGTAGTTTGTTAGTGCAGGTAAATCTGCAACACATGGTTATCTTCAGCCAATGTTGATGAATTTTAATGGTTTGAATAATTTCATTCGAGAGGGGATTAATTTGGCTATTGGTAGTTCAGTTCTGTGTAATGATTCAGACAACCTCAATGAATAATGTGGTGCATGCATTTGAAGAAATTTGCATATTTCAATTACTTGTCTAAACTCTATGCCATGATGTTTCATTACGTGAACTCTATTAAAAATGCTTGTATTGCACATTTTCCTGTAAGCTGAGTTGGCAACAATCTGTGCTCACTCAGTCTGTGTAGAAAAAAACCTACATGAAGTCTTCTCTATTGGTCCACCTCCTAGAAATGATATAATTGATGGATTTTTTGGTTTTTCTGAAGTAACAATAGAATTTTTGAAGGTCTTGTGGGTGTTTGTGTGTGTGCATTTCAGTTTTATTTTTTTTTATTTTTTACCCTCCTTGCATTTATATATTATTCTATTTTTGAAGGGTGACAATAAAATTAAGATATTATGAAAAGGGTTATGTGCAAGAATTTATGGCAGCAGCAACATCATTCTTGCTAAGAAATGCCCCTCAGGAACAGCTTAGAAAAGGTAAAGCCTTTTTATAGCCTTTTGAATTCAGCACTTCACTGGATATTGTTAGGTGATCTTGATAAAAAGTAGACAATGTGTTTCCGAATATGATGATGCTAGAATTGTTTTCATTTCTTTGGGCATTATGATGTAAAAATTAAGACAAAGCTTTTCTAGTAGCTTTTGAACTTTATATGCTCATGTATTAAAGCCTGCAGCTTATATATTTAAGGATTGATACTTGAAGAGTTTTGGTGGATCTAAGAAATCCAGGGTTTAAGAATCCTATGTGCATCTCAATGGTTGTTATGATCTCTGTCAATGTTTTTCTATGTTCTTAATGGTGGAACTAGCTGTATGGTTGGTATTGTTGAATTCTATGAGTGAAATTTTCTACCATGATCTGTATTACTCGATAGCAAAAATGTAAGTTGGAGATATTCATTTAAAGCCAGAACCACCAACCATTCACTTATAACTCATTACTATTTGAAAAAAAGCACCATTCATCACCAAAATAGTTTGGAAGGAGGGATGGTTAGGTCACTGGGTTATTATGTATTAGATCAGGCTTGTGCCAAAGATGCTTCAGCACATTCATGGTAGCAGACCTCAAAGTGCCAATGGCTAAAAGAAGGAACTGATTGCAGTTCCGTAGTTTTGCTTTGAGTCTTTATTGTGTTTCCACCACCGGCCAAATATGCCATAGCTGATTGTTTCATATTTCAGTTTTTCAGTTTTGGTGACAATGATATTATAAACCTTTTGCTGCAGGCATTAGAAAGGTTATGTTTGAGGTTGTGAAGAAACCATTATCAGAGCGAAAGTCTGGAGTTAGTTCCTTGCTTTATCATGTTATGAAGGGGACATCATCAAGGTTTCATTCAAGAGCAGAGGGCATACTGTGGCTTTTGACAGACAATTCAACATTAACCATTGGTGACAAATTTGACCAAGGTATGACATGTCATTGTAATAATTAAATGTTTGTTAACTGGTCTATTTCATTTCTGACCTCATTTAGTGCTTGGCCTCTCATTTTCCTTTTCAACCACTTGTTGTGAAGTCTTATGTTTGTTGGTATAAGAACAGCCTTTTTCTGGTTGTTTCATATTCAGTTATATTTGATCTTATTTCAGCTGTAATGTCTTGCAGACTTTGATTCAGTTTGTAGCCTAGATGAATTCCAAGAGAAAATGAGGGCAAATGTTAAACTAGCTTGTGCTTCTTTTCAGGATTGGTATATGTATAAAAGGAATAAAATTATTTGATGATTTGTACTCTCTGATGCTTTCCTTTACTTGTTTTGCTTGAATAATCTAACCTGACTTATTCCCTAATTATTTGAAGATTCTCATAGCTTGTCTTTTCATTTGCAGGTTCAGTTACTGTTGTTGAAGTTGTGACTACTACCTTCCGAAGATTGTGTGAGGAGCTTGAACCAAAGGAGCTAAATTTGATTTGGAATTGCTTATATCAGAGAATAGATAATTGTTTAAATAATCACTATTTACATCTAATCTGCCTTCTTTCACTGCTTATATCAACTGTCCAGTTTAATAGTGGGCATGAGATTTCAGGTGTGTAATGAAATTTTATTGAGGATTTGGTTTCTATGTGCCTTGCTGAGTTGTCTATGCTTCATGCATTATCCATTTTGACTGACTTGAGTATTTAAGCAGATTACCAGCCATTGCTTGAATGTGTGGGATCGCTAGTTCAGAAATTTGTTGTTTCTTCTAGCATCTCAGATAGAGAAGGCCATCCATCTGACCTTATCAATAAGATTCTGTTGCTAATGCTATGCATTCTTGACGGGCTCAGCAATGCAAGTGATACGTCTGCTATTTCTCAGTGTTCATTGCAATGGGCTCCTGTGTTTGAATTGAGGAACTCAAGGTATTGCCTTCAATTGTTTTTTTTTTTTAATCTTTTTATTTTTTTGGGTTTTGGTGTTGTGTGCTTTTTTTTCCTTTCCTTCTCAGCTTCTGACAACATGCGGTTGTGCTTCAGTTGTTTGACTTTCATTGGTGAACTGCTAGAGAAGGACCTACGCATATTCTATGGATTCAGAGCTAATGTTTTAAGGTAGCATATATTTTGGTTAATTTTGGTATTAATTTGACTTTGTAGTTTAACACATGCTAATGTTTTTTTATTGGGCTTAGTGCAATGAATGGTTTAATAGAAACATCACCGGAAGAAGTCGTGTATCTGCTCTTGTCCTTATGTGAGAGACTGCAAAAGGACTCTCTAAGCTTCAGCCTCTTAAATGGAGTATCAGAAGGAAAAATTTCAAATATTTGCAATTTTTTGCAGGGAGCTGTCCGCTCCTGGGTTATAGGGATCCATGATGTTATTCTTGGTAAGGTATCATCATCAAT
Source organism: Bruguiera parviflora (assembly GCA_019804595.1). Lineage (NCBI taxonomy): Eukaryota > Viridiplantae > Streptophyta > Magnoliopsida > Malpighiales > Rhizophoraceae > Bruguiera > Bruguiera parviflora. The sequence goes on from CM034050.1 coordinate 1,558,678, forward strand.
GCTGATTGATGAGGCCAAGTTGGCTCTGCTGTGGGGTATTATATACTGCTATCCTCACACAATGGATATCCAAGAGGCACCATTGCTAATGGATCTGGTAGATGCGCTTGATCGGCTTTTATCAACTAAAAGTGGTAATAGACTCTAGTTAATGCAGTGTTATTCAATTTTATCATTGATACGCACAATTGGATTTAATATATTTTCTTTCTCATTTCTGTTCTGTACATGTGCTGCCAATGCTTTTTTTAGTGAGTCTGAAAGACTAATATATATTCTTGTTGATCATGGGTTATTCCCAATCATATGCTACTTTTTCAGAAAATATTGCAGGTGCCCCTGAACATGCTTGGGAAAGCCTAATTGGTGCTGCTCTAAATTCTTATTTAAAGTATGGTAGAAACCCTGAGTTTCAAGGAACAAGCAAAATTGTACATCTTGCAATAAAATACAAAAGGTCCCTGCAAGTATTGTCTGCTGTTGCTGATTATTTGGATTATGTGCATGGGTAGGTTGTTCTGCTTGCCAACCATATATGTTTGTGAGGCTGTTTCCTATTCTAACATGAAGTATTGGTGATACATCTGTCTGGAAATTATGTGCCCTTTTGACCTTATGCTTTCAATCTGATACATAGTTGGGAAGGAGGCACCAACCATAAATTATATCATCCTGAATTCAAAGCAAAGAGTCTGGCGGATGCATTAGGCACTTTTGCTGATAACTTGTTCAACTCAGACAAGGGCATTCGAGTTTCAACTCTTAGAATTTTGTGTCACTCCGGAACTCAATGTTGCAAATTATCTACAGAGAATCAGCCACCCGAGAAGAAAATGAAAGTTGAAGCTTCTCAAACAGACTCTGTGTGTAATAATGACATCAATGTACGTACATAAATGTTCCTCCCTGTCATCTTGTTTAACACCATGTTTTAGTTGAGCACCATCTTCCAGATTGCTAATAAAATATATATAGACAACTGCTAGCTGATTTCTTTAACTGCCAGGCTCTTCAGCTGCTCCTCTTGATTGAATCAACTCCTATTTCGGTGTCTACTAGCAGGAAAGTCATCCTTTTGATTTCTAGAATACAGATGGGTATTGCTGCTGGAAGGATATCAGAAACTTATATACCCATAGTTTTGAGTGGGGTAATTGGCATCTTCCATAACCGTTTTAGTTATTTATGGAATCCAGCATCCGAGTGCCTGGCTACTCTCATCAGCGAGCACACCATGCTTGTGTGGGAGAACTTGGTTCATTATTTTGAACAATGCCTATCTGCTTTCCTGATGTCTTCTGATAAAGCTAGACGAGGAAATGTTACTGAATTTTCTGAGAAATGCAATGGTACATGATCTGGTTTTCTTGCACATATCTATTTACAGATGCTTCTTATGGTTCTTTCAATGTCATCCTATGTCTGGGAGGTGGCATTTGGCTGGCTGAGTCCTTTTCACAGAACTGATCCTATTCTTTTCTTTTAAAGAATAACACATATGATATTTATGTTCTTAAATAACTGCTGGGTGTCTTGGTCCCACCATGGCAACCTATCTTAGAAGAAAAACGATAGTGAAGTTGCATAAAATGCTAAAACAAATAAATGGCAAATTTGTTTGGCATATTAACCATATATCTATGCTTTTACTCTTTTGGACATTTTACTTATCGTGGTGTCAATGTCCAGACTTGGTTGAGCGCTTCAATTGTTTTGTTGCTTCTGCACCTGATGGTACACCATATGCAACCGTTCTATCCTCAATGCTCCAATCTTTACAGAAAGTTCCTTTCATTGCTGAATCTCACTCTCGGCATATTGTTCCTCTATTTTTGAAGTTCTTGGGCTACAGTAGTGATTTGCTGAGGTAGGCATGTTTTTAGTCTTTTTTCTATCAATAGTGCCAACATCTGGTTATGGCTTCTTGTAGTGTTACAATCTTCTGGGTGTTTTCAACTTTAAATTGCAGTGTGGAATCATTCACTTTAGATTCTTGCAAAGGCAAGGAGTGGAAAGGTGTCCTCAAAGAATGGTTAGACTTGTTCAAACTTATGCGGAACCCCAAGGCCTTTTATCATAGTCAGTTTTTGAAAAATGTTCTGCAATTTAGGTTGGTACAGTTTCAGCACTTCATTGGCACACAATCGACTATTTATTTCAGTTATTACTCTTCTAAACATTCTTGGCAAATTTTCTTCTGGTTTGCTTACCAGGCTAATAGATGAAAATGATGCTGAAATTCAGATGAAGGTTCTTGACTGCCTCTTAACTTGGAAAGATGATTTCTTGATTCCTTATGAGCAGCACTTGAGAAACTTGATCAGCTCAAAACATTTGAGGGAAGAATTGACGACATGGAGTTTAAGCAGAGAATCTTGTCTTATTGAAGAAGATCACAGGGCTAATCTGCTACCTCTTGTTATCCATCTTCTAATCCCAAAAGTGAGAACATTGAAGACACTTGCCTCTCGGAAGGTATCTATAGTCTGAGTGTTTGCAGTACAACAACCTCTTACTGTCCAATTTTCTGCCCTACCACAGCGATTTTGTTAAGTCCTTTAGAGCTTTACACTTCTTTTCTGCCTTTTTATTTATTGAATTCTTTTCTCTCTTTTTTCTGAATGGTGCTAGCATGCAAGCATATCTCATCGAAAGGCTGTTCTTCGGTTCATAGCTCAACTTGAACTCAAAGAAATTGCTCTCTTTTTTGTGTTGTTGACAAAGCCTTTGCACATTATATTTAAGGAATTTGATGGTACCAAAGATTTGTTTTGGACCTTACCTGAAGGTTTGTCGGATGAATCTGTCCTGCTTAATAGCTTGAGGGGTTTCACCTCAGAAAAAGTTGTGGCCTTTTCTTGGAAAAAGAAATATGGGTTTTTGCGTGTTGTTGAAGATATTCTTGGAGTATTTGATGAATCACATGTCAGGCCCTTTCTGAGTTTATTAATGGGATGTGTTGTTTGGATATTGGGAAGCTGTGCTTCAAGCCTTCATGCTGCAAAGAATGCAGGATCTTCTGTAGATACCAGTGTGGAATTTCATGGGGAAGACAGTTTGGTAGCAGCAGAAAATCTTGCAGTGGTAACATTAACATGCAGAACTTACATTCTTGTTTACTGTCAATATCTGTATTGATAGTAACTGGCCTCTTGCAATTTTGCATCATATGTGAAGTAAATCTGAAATACATTTTGACTTCTGTTCCCATGCCCAGTGGTATTTGTGCAAAAAGTATAATTTTACTTTCAATTACTAATGCTGTATTGATTGCAGAATTTTATGAAATTTTTATTTGTTTGTGGTCCTGCTGTGTGCTTGGTGCGATTACAACACTACATAGTCTATGCATTTGCTTATTGTGGAAGGGCTCACTGAAAGGCCAATTTTTGTATGAATGAATATCATTTCTTGAATTGCATGGACTTTATAACGTGAGGCGGTTTCTAATAGAACTGTTGTGATACACAGGCTTGCACATCTGTGAGGCAGTTCAAGGATCTGAGGTCTTTGTGCCTTAAAATTGTTTCTTTGGTTCTCAATAAGTATGATGATCATGATTTTGGTTGTGAATTTTGGGACATGTTCTTTTCATCAGTAAAACCTTTAGTTGACAGCTTCAAGCAGGAGGGTTCTAGTAGCGAGAAACCAAGTTCGCTGCTTTCTTGCTTTTTGTCTATGAGCAGAAGTCATCATCTTGTACCATTGCTAAGCAGGGAAAAGAATCTTGTCTCTGATATCTTTTCGATTCTAACTATCAAAACAGCATCCGAGGCAATTGTATCATGTGTTTTAAAGTTTGTTGAGAATCTTTTGAATCTTGATGAAGAGTTGGGTGATGACGATAATGCCATAAAAGGGATTCTGATGTCGAACTTGGATGAACTTGTGAGAAGCTTGCATTATCTCTTTCAGACTGATAACCCAATTAAGAGGTAATAGTTGTGCCCCATTGATGATTTGCTTGCTCCTTATTCATTTATTCTTTTGCCTGCCCCTATAGATTGTGTTTATTCCAGGCTACTTTATGCCATAAACTTTGAAAATCAGCAATAATAATGGGTGATGGTGGTCACTTGTTGTACATATTTTTCATCATTGCTGTTGATATATTTCATGCGTAGAAAATGGGCTCAAATTTGCTAGGTACTTCAACTATATGGCTCCTGAATTGCACTGTTAAACATGCTCAAATGCTTAATTGTTTGTTATGTTTGTATAGGCGTAGATGGAATATGTAAATTTGTACATTGCTTATTTAAATAGCTGCAGGAGTGTGGATCAAGGTGTCCTGGATAACTTTATTCCAGTCTGATTTCACTTGAATAGCAGGAGCTTTTACTGCATTATTTTTATTTTTTTAAGCCCTAAATCTGGTTCTAATATGCTGTCCTCTCCCTTCCATTTGATGGTGAATTTTGTCTATCTTAGAATATGAAATTCTTCTTGGTGCCTTATTCACCAAACCATGATGTGCTCTTTATCCTTGCTTACTTTATAACATATGAGTAGGAAATATAATAATTCCTTATTGGCTTTAATAGTCAGATGAAGACAAATTTCTTACAATAGGTGGTGTCATTTTCTGCTGCATTTGTTACATGTTTACATTCAATCAGACTACTGTGTGATTTAAATCTAGGTGCTTGCAATATCAATTTGCCAAAAATTGTCTTTAGGTCTCACCATATCTATGTCCGGGGATGTTCAATTGTGTTCTGGACAGTGCTTACAAATTTCAGTCACTTTCCTTGTTCAACTGTGTACCAGGAAATTGGCTAAATATCCTGGAGAGACGCACCTCAGAATTTTCAAATTGCTGCTGAAGTATGTAAGAGATGAATTATTGGCAAGGAAATTTGTAGACATCTTACTTCCTTTATTATCAAAAAGAGCTAAGAATTCTGGTGAGAAGACTTTCTAAGGCTTAGTATTGTACTAACGTCAATCTTGATGAATGATTTTTATATTGGGTTTTGTAGATCTCTTTGTTGAATGTTTGCAAGTCATCCAAGACATTATACCAGTGTTAGGAATGGGTAGCACTACAAAAATTCTTAATGCAGTCTCGCCACTTCTTCTTTCTGCTGAGCTGGATCTGCGGTTGTGTATTAGTGATCTTCTCAATGCTCTTGCTAAAACTGATCCTTCTGTTATTTTTGTGGTAAATTTTGTGTTCTGTTAACTTCTTTTTGAAACCAAAGATTCCTGCTTTTGAATGATCTTGTATTATTCCTTAATTTGGTGACTGCCAATTTGAAGAAAGCAAATGAAATGCAGGCAAATATTGTACGTGAATTGAACGCAACCTCTGCTGTTGAAATTGGTGGGCTTGATTATGACACAATAATCAATGCTTATGAAAAGATTGGTGTTGGTTTCTTCCATACTGCCAAAGAGGATCATGCATTGGTTATTTTGTCACATTGCATATATGATATGTCCTCGGAAGAGTTAATTTTGAGGAATAGTGCTTATAGGACATTGCTCTCTTTTGTTGAATTTTCTGCTCTAATTCTTGGCGGAGAGGATGAGAATCATGGGGAAATGCATGAATCGATGGCAACAAATAGTGAAGGATCTTGGACTACAGCAGGCATTCAGCAGATGGTGAAGAAGTTTCTTTTGAAGCATTTGGGGAATGCAATGAAGAGGGGAAGCTCTGTTGGAAAGGTATCAAACCTTCTGAGTCTGGTGATGAACTTCTGATCCATGTTAGCATTAACTTAATCTCTTTATGAATAGAATTGGAATGTTAAATATTTGGCTGCTGGGGACAGACAAGAAGCTGATGTAGATTGAGTAATATCTAACTTTTGTTGAAATCTTACTTAATTGTATGGTAATCAAAGACACTAACAGAGCAACATTAGAAAATTTCAGCAATTGTTCTTTGACTTTCCAAGAGTGTCTGATTCACAAAATGAGAAAAATAAGATGGGATGATTTTTATTGTCCTGAGAGTTTAGATGATTCTTTTCATTGGTTGTGTTTGTTTCAGGAATGGATTGAACTGCTGCGAGACATAATGCTGAAGCTTCCAGGGGTGGCAAGTCTTGGTTCGTTTAGAGCTCTATCCTCTGAAGATGCCGAACAGGATTTTTTCAACAATATTATTCATTTACAGGTCTTGTGCATTCTCTGTTCTTCAATATGTACTCATGAAACTTCTTTTACAAAACAATTAGGAAATTTTTTTCATCATTTTTATTCTTGGTTATGTGATTAGAATGTGCTTGTCATTATATTTATTTTTCTTTGTGTTTTAACAAGGTTGGTATTGCATAATTGCCTGACATGGTCCTATTTGTTTTTGTAGAAGCATAGAAGAGCAAGAGCAGTAACACGCTTTAGGAATGTTATCAGTAAAAGCAATATGCCAGAGGTAATTGTTTTGCTTTCTTACTCACTGTGCATTACTTGTTTGCCCATATAAGTGAGAATTTATATGGCACTATTAATTTCCAGGGCCTGACAAACAAGCTGTTTGTCCCACTCTTTTTTAATATGTTGCTTGATGTACAAGATGGGAAGGGAGAGCATGTCAGAAATGCATGTGTGGAAGCTCTTTCTTCAATTTCTGCACATATGGAATGGAAGTCATACTATGCATTATTAATCAGTTGCTTTCAGGAGATGAACTTGAATCTCAACAAGCAGAAGGTTCTGTTGCAGCTAGTTTGTTCTATCCTTGACCAGTTTCATTTTTCAGAAATTTGTTCAGTGCAAGGTGATAAAGAAGGCAAATATGGGAGTTCTGTTACGGTCACTGAAATGCAGGCTTGCCTTCAGAAAACTATTCTCCCAAAGATACAAAAGCTACTGGATTCTGATTCTGATAAGGTCAAAGTTAACATCAATGTTGCTGCGTTGAAATTATTAAAGTTGCTTCCTGGGGACATAATGGATTCCCAACTTCCAAGCATCATCCACCACATTGCAAACAACTTAAAGAGCCGTTTGGAAAGTATCCGTGATGAAGCAAGGCGTGCTTTGGCTGCTTGTCTAAAGGAGCTTGGCCTGGAGTTTTTGCAGTTTATAGTCAGGGTTATGCGAGCTACTCTGAAGAGAGGATATGAGCTCCATGTATTGGGTTACACTCTCAATTTTATTCTGTCAAAATTTCCCTCAGAACCCATTAGTGGGAAGTTGGATTATTGTTTGGAAGATCTCCTTTCAGTGGTAGAGAATGATATTCTTGGAGATGTTGCTGAAGAGAAAGAGGTGGAAAAGATTGCTTCGAAAATGAAAGAAACCAAGAAGCAGAAGTCATTTGAAACCTTGAATTTAATTGCTCAAAGCGTAACATTCAAAAGTCATGCTTTAAAACTCCTTTCACCTATTACAGCTCAAATCCAGAAGTATGTGACACCAAAAATGAAAACCAAATTGGAGAGTATGCTAAGTTACATAGCGTCTGGTATTCTATGCAATCCATCAGTAGACCATACTGACCTATTTATTTTTGTATATGGTCTCATTGAGGATGGGATAAAGGAGGAAAATGGTCAAGATGAGAATTCTTCTAGTTCACAGATAACTATACGCCGGAGGCATGATGGGAGTGGACAAAAAGCAGTCAGAGTTGTTGGTGCCAGATCAATTTCTTCACATCTTATTACTGTGTTTGCTCTTGGATTACTTTATACCCACATAAAGAATGTGAAATTGGATAAAAACAGCGAACAACATTTGTCAATGTTGGATCCGTTTGTAAAACTGCTGGGCTGTTGTTTGAGTTCTAAATATGAGGACATTTTATCTGCATCACTTAGATGCCTTACTCCACTTGTGAGGCTGCCTCTGCCATCTCTTACTACTCAAGCTGATAATATAAAGGTGACATTATTGGATATTGCCCAAACTTGTGCAAATGCCAACAGTCCTCTCATGCAATCATGCCTGAGATTGTTAACTGTCCTTCTGCAGAGTACTAGAATTAACCTCTCCTCTGATCAGTTGCATCTCCTGGTTCAGTTTCCCCTGTTTACAGATCTTGAAAAAGATCCTTCATTTTTTGCCCTATCGCTTCTAAGAGCAATCATTAAACGCAAGTTAGTTGTTCATGAGATATATGATCTCGCACTTCGAGTTGCAGAACTAATGGTAACGAGTAACGAGGCCCCGATCTGTAAGAAATGCAGTCAGATATTGTTGCAATTTTTACTTGATTATCATCTTTCTGGAAAATATTTGCAACAACTGCTAGATTTTCTGCTTAAGAATTTAAGGTATGTACTGTAGAAAAACAAATTTCTCTCTGTTTTTCTCCTTTTGTATGACTGTATATATCTATTTTCCACACAAGCATAATGATCTCTGTTGGACTGATTGCAATTGCAGCTATGAGGGTCGAATTGGAAGAGAAGCTGTACTTGAAATGCTCCATGCAATAATACACAAATTTCCGAAAAGCTTTTCGGATAAACATGCAAACCTGCTATTTATTTATTTGGTCCATTGCTTGGCTAATGACAGTGATAACATGGTTCGTTTGAAGACTGGGGCACTTATAAAGTTTCTCATTGAACATATAAGTCCACATTTGTGTGATTCCTTCCTTGATTTCAGCCTCTCCTGGTATATGAATGATAATTGGCAGCTACAGAGTCCTGGTGCCCAGGTGAAATTTCTGAATGGCATATGGATATATATCTTGTGTATGTATGTGGATGGGTGTAATCTGCATGATTAGTCTTGTTTTCAAGAATTCATCTAATGGGCAACTTTTAAAACAAATGCTGGAAAAAGAACAAAGAATGGGCAAAGGGGCCACAGATGATCCAAGGAAAATGAAAAAAAAGAAATCTGAATTTTCTAGTGTGATCTCTTTTTCTAGTAAAATCAAAGAAGCAGCTGTTGCATTTATCCTGATTGGATATATTTGTGCTGTTATATGTTTTAACCCTGTTGTAGGTTGAGAATGAAATCTTTAACCAAGTTTGCAGTGCACTAGTCCACTGCCTCCATGTCTGCAAGCAAATATTAGGCATTTTCTGATTTGTTGACCGAATACAAACATCATCATTTCATATTATGAAGCTTGTACCAGGAGCTACAAGGATAGAATCTACTTCTTTTCATAATGTGCACTGTGTGTGCAGTTTAGCATGAAAATTTGACTGTTCTGAATTTTTCTGAATTTAGCATGGAAAGTTGACAATTCCAAAAAGTTTACACTCTGTGCAGTTTGATTTGGTCACAGTTATTGGGCCTTTGCATTGTTTACTTGACATAACATGGTTCCCATTTCTTCAATCCTAATCACTTTAATGTGCATATTGATTTTAGATTCTCTTTTTCAGATATGATTCATGCTAATGATCTTTAATTTTCTATGGACAGGCCCTGGGATTATTAGTTGGGGTCTCTAATTATCAGAAGCATATGGGCAGTATATTGATGGTGACAAGAAATATTTTGCAGTTTGCTCTGAATCCTGCCACTTCTAATGCACCGCAGCATCCCTCCGATGAGATGGTTCCTTTCTGGAAAGAGGCGTACTATTCCCTAGTTATGTTGGAGAAGATTATACATCATTTTCATGATCTGGTATTTGATAGGGAACTCAAGGTATGAAACCACGTTGCAATCCATCTATCAGCTTTATTATTTCTTAATACAATATATCTGCTTCTGTCAAATTGCTGCTTTTATTTTCTTACCACTCAAACTTAGTAGTGGGGCATTGGCATAGTTTATTTTCTTTCCACTTCCATTATTCAGGACCAAACATCTCACCTAATTCTGATGAATCCCAGCCCCATTTTTCCCATATTTATAACAATGGTGACCAATTAACAAATTTCCTAATTGGATGTGTTTGCTCTCTTACTTGGCTTTCAGTCTTTCACTCATAATTCCCATCCTTCCAAACAGACACTGTATGGGTTTATTGAAATAGCAAATGGTTTCAAAAAATTAGTTTCAAGGTGTAATGGGAAGCACACTTGGAATGATGAATTTTTAATGGATCATATATATGTAGAAATACAACTCAAAGTTCACTTTTATAAAAAGAACTGGAAGAACACAATCTCAACTTCAAAACTGTGTAATGCAACTTTGATTAATTATATTCATCCATGCTGTGAACATATGATGTTTCAGAAGTGGCCTATGATGTTTCAAAATTATGATCCATTTGACATGTTCTACTAGCTTTTTATTAGTCAATATCAGCTATACTAGATAAGAAAAATTTTGCTCCTGTTGGGTTGAGACGATGTCATCACTCTCTACTGGTTTTATTTTTCATTAACTTTGAGGCACATGTAGATCTCATGCCTTATCTACATTGATAGAAATCTTTTTTAATGCTGGTTTTGTTTCCTCCCTTGAACTGATTTTCTTTTTTTCCTTCTTTGCTTTACTGGATTACTGATCTTTGGGACCTATGGTTTTCGCTGCTAATTTCCAGGATATATGGGAGGCTATATGTGAGTTGCTCTTGCATCCACACACATGGTTGCGTAGCATATCAAGTAGGCTTGTTGCTTTTTACTTTTCCATGACCGTTATGGCCAGGACAGAAAACCATAGGCCATTGGGAACGTTTTACTTGATGAAGCCAAGTAAACTTTTACTGATAGCTGTTTCCCACTGTTGTCAACTGAAAACACAAGTTGTTGATGAGGCTTCCAGCAACCTGATTACACAAAATCTCGTCTTTACAATTTGTTCTATACATTCTCTGGTTGGTGGAACAGAATGCATGGATGCTAACAAGTACTGGTCTACCCTTGAACAACATGAACAGGGCCAATTAATTAAAGCTTTTCATTCACTTGATGCAAGAAAGGGAAGAGCCATGTTTTCATATATTATCACTGGCGCACATGAACAGGACGATAGAGATCGTTCTGAGAATGTTACGTACTTGCTGATCTCTAACTTGCTTAAAGAAATGGGAAAGATAGCTCTTGAAATGGATGGTATTCAGGTTGGTCTGCAGTAGAGTGTCACCTCTGAAATTTTATTGCCCGATTAAGCTAAAATTCTCTCAGCACCATATTTGATTTTTGACTTTAAAATTTTGAAGGTTCCAAGTATTTTTTCCCCCTCTTCAATTCTTATCATGATGAACTATCAAATGTTTGCATGCAGATGAAAATTGTGTTCAATTGTTTTGGAAAGATGTCATCACAAATGAATCAGGATGACTGCCAGCATTATGCATTTCAAATGCTGCTACCCTTGTACAAAGTTTGTGAAAAATTTACAGGGAAAGTTGTTCCTGGTTAGTTTATTCATTACACAATTGTGTTCTTGTCTATTTCTGAGATGGAGACCTGTGTTGCTTTTGATGAATTCATTTCATTAGGTTTATCTTTTTGGCAAATCATTGATTGGACTTGTTGAAGGACAGTGAATGTGTTTTGAGGGAAACATGATCAAGGCAGCTGGCTAATTAATTAAAGCCTTGTCTTGTCGTGTCTCAAATTTCTTTCTTAGCATTCATAATCTCCATTTCCTTCTAGCTACTTAACAGTGTGAAAATATCTGGATTTTAGTAATGTTAAGACTCAATTATATAACTTAGAATAATTTTGGATAAATCTGCTATTATTGTTAGTGGTGCCAACATGATCATGTTGAAGTTTAGGCACTCTTTGATTTTGCTATTTTACTTGGCTGGATTTTACATATGCGGTGATAAAGAAGATTTTGGCATCTTAGAGATGAAATGATTAGAATAGAGCAGAATCAGAGGCGAAAAAAGAAAAAAGAAGTAAAAAAGGACAAAAGAATATGTAGCTGACTCCAACAAGTTTGAATGTGGTGCTTAGTTGTGTTGTGTACAGGGTGTCCATGACACATAAGCTTCGTGTTGAGTTCTCTCTTATTTACATAGGCAAAAACTATCTTATGAACATTGTATTATGTTGTTTATCCTGGGACATCTGACAAGAATCATCATCTGACAAGAATCATCTTTCTCTCAGATGATCAAAAGCAGTTAGCACAAGAGGTTTGTGAAAGCATACGAAATACAATGGGGATCCAGAATTTTGTACAGATTTACAGTGAAGTAAGGAAAAGCCTCAAGATAAAGAGGGATAAGAGGAAGCAAGAGGAAAAGCGCATGGCAGTAATCAATCCTACTCGGAGTGCCAAGAGGAAATTACAGATTGCATCAAAGCAGCGTGCCCGCAAGAAAAGAAGGATACTGACAATGAAAATGGGCAGATGGATGCATTAAGAACTTAAAAGAGTGTCCCTTATATGGACCCAGGTACCCCAATTTCCCGGATGGATTACAGTTGCCTTAGCTTGCTGATTCAAGGGTTGCAATGGCTTTTTGTTGGTTACCTGCTTCCGTTCTCCAGGAATCCAAGTGTCGAAGTTGGACCATTTAACTGTTAAATGGTGAGCATGACTCAAAAAGGAGGCTCGATACGTGGATTTTTGGTTGGGGGAGGTGCAACACTGTCCCCAACCTGGTAACTTGGTCAGCACATTTCTTCATGCGCCTAGTTGCTTATTCAGTCTTGAGCTTCATCGCTCTTGCCTCGAACAGACATACAGATAGGCTGCTGGGAGGTGGATCAGTGGGAAATTTTTCTGTTTTGCTTAGTTTAGATCCCTAATGGTGTATTAGGGAAAGCTAAAAGTTCTATTGTAAATATCAATTTTGAAAACATAATCTTCCCTTGCAAATATTTACTTCTTTATTTTCCAATGACAGAAACGGCAAAATGTTTTCCCCAACGCAAGTTAGCCAAAAGCCTTGATTGCGCTTCCCTATAATTTTCAGCTCCTCCTCCTTCAACTTCTACTTTATTAGCATTGTTAGGGAACTTTCTCTAGTGCGCTTCCATTGTGGGGATGTCAATAGCATACGGTATCGAAGGCTATATTAGTAGATACTTTATATTTGTAACAAAAATTATAGTTTTTCTATATATTTATATTCTTTTCCGATAATTCTGTTAACCCATGAAGATGGCCTCACAATGAGACGAAAAAAAAGAGAAACTAATAAAGACAATGTGATTCCAAGTTATAGGAAAAATAAAGAGAAGAAGTGGGGAAATTAATATGATGTTAATTTTCTAAAAATAATATTCGAACGTAGCGGCCCACTGGCCTCGATTGATGGCTGAATGATGTTTCTTCTGTTTCTTCCTGGGCCTAGTGCCCTCTATTTGGAAAAAAAAGAAAAAAATTAAAGTGTAATATAAATTCTATATTTGTATCATAATCGTAGTTTGTGAATAAAATACCTATGCATCTTCATTTGCACCATTTACTCATAAACAGAGAGTCAAGATTTCTTCAACTTTTTCGGTCAGGGTAGAAAGATGTGGGGAAAGGTCTAAAAAACAAGAGTCATTAAAACTTAAAAAAGCAGAGACATTTTAATTGAAGTGTCATAATCAGTCATTCTAAATGTACGAGGTAATCTCAATGTGGACCTCCTTATCAAGCAAGAGGTAGTCTCACCACAATTTTCACACGTACTTTACGTAGCCAAAAGTTCCTCTTCTATCGTCAAGAAATTGTTCTTTTTGTTTCGGTTACAAAGAAAAGTCTTGGTGAGGGTGTCTCCGAAGAGTGCTTGAAACTTCATGAGTTGCACAGATTGAGCCGCGAGTGCAGCTTTGACTATACCACTATCATGCCGAGTAGCAATCGTTTAAGGCTTGGAAGGAACAATTTTTGACCTCGTATAAATTGTGTGCTGGTGGAGGGAAAATTAGACGATAATTTCAGTGGATTTAACTTCAAGGTGTCTGTAAATGTATATGGATTCAACTGCCAGGTGGGTCTCCGAGTGCATCTTCCCAGCATAGTTATTTCAGGAAGTGCACGTAGATGGCTTTTGCTTCTAAAGGCGCCCTCGTCGTTTGTAAGATCTTGTTGCTCATCTTCTCTTTGTCTTGTGCATCTCATTTTTCAACAACCGACAGGCTGAACCAAGGTGAGAAGTTGAGTTCTTCTAGTCGCCTTGTTTCCAAAAACGGGCTCTTTGAGCTAAAATTTGAAGGCAACTACTTGGGAATATGGTATGTGCGTCACGGATCCTATCAGCCAGTCTGGTTAGCCAACAGAAACACAACTGTTTCGAATAACACCGGGGTCCTCACTATAGATGCAACTGGAAAACTGAAAATTCTGCGTAGTGGCGGGGATCCAATAGAGATATACGCCAAAAATGAACCTGCTGCTAACTTAAGAGCTGTGCTGCAAAACTCTGGAAATTTTGCATTGCAAGAAGCTGATGCAGAGCAAGTTTTGTGGGAAAGCTTTGACCATCCCACAGACACTCTTCTGCCTGGAATGAAGTTGGGGATCAACCGCAAGACGGGGAAGAAATGGTCGCGTATTCCAAAGCTGTGTGAAGATAATCCAATTCCAGGAGCTTTCTCCCTGGAATGGGAACCCAATGAACTCCCATTGTTAGTTTGGAAGCGAGGAAAGAAGTTTTGGATCAGCGGAAGAAAGTACGAAAGTATTCCTCTTGTGGATCCTTGGAATAACGACTATAACATTATATCGGTTTCCAATGAAGATGAGTCCTACAAGTTCTATACTCTTGACCAAGACACATTTCCTGCTGAGTCTGGCCTGAATTATACTTCTAGGTGGCATCTTGATTATTCTGGGAGTACATATGATCTGATAGGGAGGCCTATGATGTTGTATTCTTGGAATTGCGATGGAAACGCTACCGCGTTTGGTTGTGAAAAATAGGATGGCCCAGAGTGCAGGAGGGATGGTGACAGGTTTGCCGGGAGAGCTGCTAACTTTGGGATTGGAAATGGGCATCGCATTTCCGATGAGAGTCTCAGCCTCAGTGACTGCAAAGACCTATGCTGGGCAGATTATAATTGCACTGGAGTTTTAAAGCGCCCCGCTGGCTGTTCGCTCTACAGTGGAGCTTTTTACAACTATGATTTGACAGGGGATGAACTAAGCTACTATATCATTTTGCCAGGCCCTCCACCTCCCCCTCGGAAAGGCAAGTATATTTTGCTGTTGTCTGGTATTTGTTTTCTGCTGTTAATCTCAGTCTTGTGTTACTGCTAAGATGACTGATAAACCAAATTCAGTTTTTCTTAACAATTTTCCGGCCAACAATGCGACAATTTGCTAGTGTAAAATATTAGATTTATTTGGGTAATAGTAACATTTATGATTTTCATGATATGCAGTAGACACATGGGTGTGGATTGTGATTTCTGTAGCCATTATTCTGCTTGTAGCGCTCTTGGGCATGTGGGTGTATTTGAGATGGAGAAGATTAAAATTGGAAGGTACTGTTTCCAAGTCGTTGAAAAGGAAAATCTGATCGAAATCTCTTAAATCAAAATTTAACTTCAAGTCCTTTATGTTACCAATCATAATAGAGAAGTTTCTAAAGGAGCTAATGACTCTGGATAGAGAAAATGATGCAAATGTGCTTGAAGAGAGTGGGGATAAGGGCCACAATTTACAACTATTTAGTACTTCGGCAATCAAGGCAGCCACAGGCAATTTCTCATTGGTAAATAAACTTGGAGAGGGAGGTTTTGGACCAGTTTATAAGGTAAGCCTGATGACTATTTTTATTAAGAAACAAGCAAAATTGGTCCTGCAATTGCATTCTGATGTGCACAATTTGTGGCCAAACTACGCATTTGAGCAGGTGGCGTTAGGGCAGGAAATTGCAGTGAAGAGACAATCAAGTAGAGCAGGACAAGGGCTAGTGGAGTACAAAAATGAGCTCATACTGATAGCCAAGCTACGGCGCAGTAATCTGGTGCGGCTTTTAGGTTTTCGCATTCAGGGGGAAGAAAAGATGTTGGTGTATGAGTATATGCCGAATAAAAGCTTAGACTATTTCATCTTTGGTAAGTAGAATTTTGTTCCAAAACTAATACCACACCAGGTGGTTCTCACCATTATTGAGTAGGTCCTTTTAATCATCTGGCTGCACCAAAGGTTTCAAAATGTGCATATTGTTTCAAAATGTACCATATTCTAATTTATTATCTGTTTAAAACACAGGATGGGAACACACTTTCCTAATATTTTGGAACAGAAGAGGTAATTTCATTTATCAGTTGAACATACAACCCCCAGGATGATTTTAGCAGAATGATCTGGAAACATGGAAAAGACCAAGGTGCATCAGCCTAATGCTGATCAAAGACCCAAAAATGGAAAGCTTTGAAAACCATGGCCGCAATTCTAAATCAGAAAAAATAAAAAAATAAAAAGGCACCAGATTTTCATAGGACCTTGCATATTCCTTCTTATGTACACGTATAAGTTGGCCAAAGATTTTCCTTGTTCCCTATGTTCTCCAGTTTATAGCTCTTCTTTGATTGCTTTCTCATTCTTTTCTGCTTTCTTGTATCTTTAATGACTTCCTCTTCAACTGCAACAGATCCATCTGGAAGGGTGCTATTAGATTGGAACAAGCGTTTTGACATCATTGAGGGATTAGCCCAAGGTCTTCTTTACCTTCATAAGCACTCAAGACCGAAGATAATCCACAGAGATTTGAAAGCTAGTAGCATATTACTTGACAAAGACCTGAACCCCTAGATATCTGATTTTGGCCTGGCAAGAATTGTCAAGGCAGATGCTCCTGAAGCAACCAACAGGGTTGTTGCAACATAGTAAGTACGTAACTAAATCGCAACATTACCACTTTGAGTTTGGTAGTTCGGAACATGACACTGGTAATAAGTACAGTCCGTCAAATGCTAGATGCAAAACAGAGATTTTGAATTTGATTTATTTTAAAAGTGAATCAAGTAAAATTAATATTAGTAAGAGAAAATAAAAATTTTAAATAAAATTTAACAGAAATTTATATATATATATATATATATATATATATATATATATATCGTTTAAAATAATGAATTTGTTATCCTCGTACAAAAAGCGAGTAAGTGTAGCAAGCTCCTATTCACTGACCGTGTGCAAACGTTAATTCGTGCAGTGGTATATGTCTCCAGAGTATGCCATGGAGGGCATTTTTCTCTGTGAAATCTGACGTTTGCAGCTTTGGAGTCCCGGTGCTAGAAACCGTTTGCGGCAGGAAGAACCGCAGTGTTCACGCAATTGATCGCCCGCTTAACCTCGTGGGTTATGTAAGTTTCACGTTGTATGAACTAAGAATATTTCAAATTTGTTTCCCTTGTACGTAGAGGTCAATGTTGGAGAATTACTAGAACAGTCTCTCCATAAACATAGGAGTAAAACTGTGTGTATTTAATACTTTTCCCACATCCCATGTGGGAAATTAGCCAATTTGTGTGATATGTTCTCTAACTGGATGATAATTGTAACTCTTTGTAGGCATGGGAGCAATGGAAAGTTGATCCACTGAAACTACTAGACCCTATATTAAGCGATCTGGCTCCTGAGGGACAAGTCTTGAGGTGCATCAATGTTGAAGCGTGATCTACAAGATAGGCCGGGCCCACCATGTCGGATGTTCTGCTTATGTTAAAGGCCGATCTTCATCAGTTGCCAGAGCCGAAGCAGCCTGCATTCTACACCGGAACAAGAAGCACCGCGAAAGAAAATTCCGGTGAAAACAAGATTCAAAATTGTTCAGTAAATGGCTTGTCCTTGTCTGAGATGGGGGGGGGGGACGGTGAAGGGATTGCAATATGGCATTTTAGATTAGTTTTCCAAAGGGGCGAAACAGAACCATTGTGCAATTAATAATTAATAGTAGTAGAGGTGTCGAATTTAAGTTTTAATCACAACATTAACAAAATAATTAATATTACTGCTGGGTTGATGTTCTTATCAATTGTGAAGTGTATCGGATCCCTTCACATATTAAAGGTACTGTTGTGTAAAATTTACCGCGTTGCTAGAAACCTTGAATTAAATTGCCAGTCAATAGTTTTCTCTCTGTAAACACTGCAAAGAGAAAAATAATTTGTTTTACATGACATTTTTTCTAACGTTTGTTCCCAAAATAACGAAGAATGTACGTAATTTTGTTTGTGACAAATGAAGAGAAAAAACTCGTTTTACATGACATTTGTTCATATCTTTTGTTTTGCACTCAAAAGAAACGCAAAGAAACATGGAGAAAGGAAGCTACCCGCTATTACCTTCTTCTTGTTCCTCCCTTTTCTTTTCTTTTTTTAATTTTTTATTTTTACGACAAATGCACCCACTGCAGCTGTTAATTGCAGCAGACATGGCCAAACATGCAGTTTGAAATTTTATTCTAAATGTCTGAACTCTAAACGTGATTACTCTAACGTTCCAATGTCATATTGATCAGTTTTATTTTTGCTAGAGGACAAAAACTATTTTTTAGTCAGGTGTATTGTTACCCAGCGATGAGTTTTTGCTTCCATGTGAAGCAATTTATTGGCGTGACACGCACGAGAACTTTTCAAGCCAAATGGTTCCAGGAATCAAACTTCAGTCTCTTACGGCGGCTAGTGTAGAAAAGCAGAAATGATCAAGGGTACACTTGGGTCAAACGTTACAACTTCTTTTTCTTTTTTTCTTTTTAACAATAAAAAATGTATTTTGCCAAAATACCAATTATTATTTACGTGAGTTCTTTATTGTTGACATTTTTATTTCATATTTTTCGTAGAAATGACCTTTACTTCACACTGTTGGACTCGAATGTACCCTTTTAAATTCAATTTTATTATTAACGATATCACATACTTTGACATAAATGCCTTTTTTTTATATATATATATTTGAAAGGAGAATGATAGTAAAGAGAGTTAAATCCGAACCATTATGAAAATAAATACACCAAATTAACACCCGATTACCACATTCGGCGGTCAAATATTACAACCTAAGCACTGTTTGTGTGTACATATGTATATCTAAGTCTGCCGTCATTAGCGCCTAATAAGTTTGGACATGTACAGGTAAAATTGAAGTTCAGGATGGTATGGTAAACGAAATCAAACATGGTTAGGGATTGAAAAAGTTAATTGGGAAACACTTTCTGTTGTTTTATCATTAATAAACTGAGTTACCGATCAAATTAGTCAATGAATGAGTGAATGATTTTCCAGTAGACTATCAAGTTTGAACATCTTTAAACCACAGCTTTCGGAATGAAAGTTTTCTTCTCTCTCTCACTCACCCGCCAAACCTTCTCGCGGCCTGGAATTGAAGTCACCAATATTCCCAAATGTTGGTCCAAGATGATGCATTACACCTGTTGTCCCCTTTCATAAAGTTCAAAGCCTGCAAATTCAGTGCATCGGAGAAAATTCGTCCATCAATCCAGTAAAGATTTTCTTTCACTTAATTTTCGATAAAAGTCAAGAAATTTTTTTTTTGTTTTTTACGAGACTACAAATGAATTTTTACATTTTCGTTTGAGCTCCGGTATTCACAAAAAAGAAAGAAAGAAAGAAAGAAAGAAATAAAAATAAAAATCCAATAAAGCAAAAGTAGATGTCTTTGAGATCAAAAAAATAAAGTTGATATCTTTCCCAATTTTCCTCCTAGTATAAACAATTGCCACAATTAACATCATTTTGAAGCAAATGTATAAGAAACGTTTTAACCATGACCAAACATTTTTGTTTCGTAAAATCTCAAATTTTGATGTGTAGGATTTTAGATTGGACATTTCGAAGTGCATCGCATGTTAGGGTTCATTTTAGCGTGTTGTGTTTAACAATGCATAATATGCTTTTGTGATACATTACAGCTTATATGGTTAATTTTGCTAAAATTGCATGGACACCCGCGAGATTTTTATTCATTTGTACTTCACAATATTGGTCATCTGGAATTTCATTCTGACGATAAATTCAATTTCGCTTGATCCATCACCTCTATCTGAAAAAAACGCACCAACATATACAAATAAGTAATTCTAACTATTATTAATACATATCAGTAGATGCTACAGAATGCAACCTAAATTCCAAACAAAATTTTCATACTGCGCCTTCCAGTGCGAATTATCCTATTGCACACATCACCATACTTAATTTAAAAAACCACTCTCAGTTTTTTTTTTCTTTTTTTAAAAAAAATTTTGCGTGTCTTTTTTTAATTAAATATGTATAGTGTGTGGAAGCAAAAAGTGCGTTTATGGAGTCCTTTCCATCACAGTAATTTTCAAAGATTCAAAGCAGCCCAACAAACGCCACAATTATCACCTAACGCCACAGAATCGTAGCCCGACTTCCACAGTTTGAAGATGACGTAGTCATGATAAGTCCGCTGGGTTGCTTCCTGGAACCACGAAGAGGAGGGACTCTGCAGAAGCGCAGAAAACAACATGCCACAAAAAACCACTCCGAGCCCACGTGACATTATCACGTGCCAATTTCTCGTAAATGGAATATCGAATCCCGCTTTTGCAAATCAACGGCCAAGATTTGTCCCACGGTTTTTGTTTGACCGCGTTGAAGCCACCAAAATAAAATGGCGTAAAGCCTGTGCTCATGTCTTCCCCTTCTTCTAAAAATTAGACACGCAGACACATATAAAGTTGTGCGTATGGCTTGAGTTTCCACTTGTTCACGAGTGAAACTATGTCTAGTCCTAGTGATTGGAGCCAATTCTACCGCCAGAGCCTTTCTAATCAAGGGGCGGCTCTTGGGCAGACCCTCTCAGGAGCTGTGTTAGGCGGTGATGGGGTCTCTGAATCCGCCGTGGTCACCACTACCGTTGCTTCAGCTACGGCCCCGACCCTCTTGGGCTCCGCCAGTTCTGGTTCAAGCGGGGGTGGGCATTTGAGCCCTGAAGGGGGGGTTTCCAAGCCCATGCGCAGAAGGTCCAGGGCGTCCAGGCGAACCCCAACAACGTTGCTGAACACTGACACCACAAATTTTAGGGCCATGGTGCAACGGTTCACTGGGCGTCCCAGTGCACCCTATGCAGCAGGGACACAATTTAATGCAACGAATTTTACTTTTGGGCTCGGGCTTCATCATACTAATGCCAACCCTAGTAATCCTGTCATGGTCCCCACAGCAGCCGCTGGGTATCATTTGCAATATCAACCACAGCAGGCGCAGCAATACGAGCATCACAATCAACCGCGACCATCTTACATGTTTTCATTGGGAAACGACAATGATAATAATAGTTATGGACCTTATGGACATGATTTGTTTCTTCAGGGACTTGGAAATCCTAGTCCTGCAACTGCAAGCATGGAAACCGTCTCATCAGATGGGTTTTTGGTGGAGCGTGTTTCTTCCCAGGGGCCTCCGCCATCTGCCCCTCCTTCTAGGCCTCCATCTTTCCTCCGATGAGAACAGAGGTTTGACTTTTCTTTTCTTGGTTTGAAAGGGACATAACGTGGCAAGTTAGGCACTGACTTTTGTCCGAATGGGACATTGACTATCGTAAATATCGTGTTACTTACACTGCACGCCAATGTCCTATTTTTCAGACTCTAATGCGCCAAATACACTGGCTGCTACATGTGTTTTTATCAAGCTGAATTTTCATATTTTTTTCGTTGTTTTCCTTTTCTTTTGGTGCTTTTGTTATGGTGCGTGCGTGTGTATGTGTGCATATAATGGATCTTGGGTCTATTTTCAGCAATTACGGCTCACCCTTTGCAGCTGTATATGGTACAGATCAGAGACCAGTGTCTGTTTTTATTCCTTGCCTTTGCTCGCAGCCTTTGTGACAGGATTCAATCTTTCGCATTGCGAAACCGCCATCTGCGAAGCTACTTGAGATTGACAGAAACCAAAACAAGCAAAGACAATTAATAAAACCGATATGTAGCTAATCTCCAAAAGGGTTATAGTTCGTTTATATAGTTTAATGATGTTAAACTAAGGGCGGGTTGGCGGGGTGCTTAAGCTGAAATTATCATGAATCACGAGTCCTTTTTTTCCTTTGGGGAACCATAAGAGTCACATAATGAGAGATCCTTTCTTCCATTTTATGGACCGTTGTTCGATCACTTCCTCGAGATTCTATACTGAGAAAGAAAACTACAGTATGTAGACAAGTTTTGTATTTTGCAAGCTGCAACCAATCGAACCGACCAACGAGCATACTCTCCTGGTTAATCGTGGCGACTTAGTTCTATTCTTCGAATGGAAAAGGTATTGATTGGAGCGAGGAGCGGGTTTGGAAGAGGAGGTGAATGTGGGCACATCACGAGTCACAGCCTTGAAAAGTAGAAAATTCATTTTACAACAAAGTCAAACATGCACCACTCGAGCTTTGCTAATCTGAATTTGCAAGTCTGCTTTTTGAGCCATTCGGATAACATTGTCTCCATTCGGTCAAATGCACATTACAGTCCCGTCTTGATTTTCATCGAGGAATATCATTCAACACAAAATTTAAGCTATCAATTAAATTTAGAATAAGTTTGTATCTCCGGCTAACACACTCCCTTGTATATACATACCAGACATACTATACAAGTGAGGTGATTTAAACACAGAACTTCTGTTTGGATACACGTAAAGGAGATTATTAAATTATTAGGCCATATCTAATAATAAATATCAACCCCAATAACTTTCAACATCATTACAGGGGCTTTTTTTTTTTTTTTTGGTTTTTTAACCTCATTATACAGTGATTATTATGTTATGTTTAAACAAGTGATATGTACTTTGGAGTGTTGATGAAAATTGTTAAGATTAGATGAAAGAGGATCAGAATAGTAGCCAAGTGCAAAATTTTCTTTTTAGTGATGATTTGGGAGGAAAAGAGAGTGATTAAATCTTCGAACAGTTCAAATTCTGAGATTATCTATTATAAGCCTAGTGCGGGCTCGTTTTAAATTTTAGTATTCATGCATTTAGCTTCATCCATCAAAGAATCACACATTACAGTGAGGCTCCAGGCAAGTCCAATGCTCCGCTATTCTTTATTTTTTATCCCGGTCCAATTGCTCCACTATTCATGGATATATGTAACGCAGTGTGGAGAATATAATTGCTTAGGTGCAGGAGCCAACACGGACACGAGGGCACTCTACGCTCACAGATTGAATGACACGCAGGCTTCTCCAATCCTTAACGTCCTAGAATAAGATCAATATGATTTTGCCATCCCTTTTAGTTCCCCCCTCCCCCTTTAATTATCTTGGAGGGAATTGACTGGCCCAGGCAGGAGGGGTTTACTGATTGTAACAGCTCTGAAGAATGTGTCCTTGAGAGGCAAATTAAACGAGTACAGCTTTCAGTCACTCACATAATCGAACAATTCGAAACTAGCAATTTTCCCGTAATTTGCATCATCTCAATAAAAGTCAATATTTGTGTCGGAATACATTGAATCGTGTAATTTCGTCAGGGCAATCTTGATCACACAAGAAAGAGAAAAGATATGATCCTCATGTATTGATACATAAAATTCTTTATTACAAGGCGAAGCTGTGAGGTAACGCGTTCTGGCCAATAAGATGGAAACTGCATCATTTTGGAAGTTCAATTTTTTCCATGCAATCAATTAATTCCAATTTGGGTGTCATGCATTTGAATCTCCTATTGTCCAAAAAATTAAGTCATTACTACGAATGGCGATGGATTAATGATCACATGATATGCAATCAATATATAATAGGTAACTCAACAGCCCAAAATTAATATTTGTATCACAACATATTACCAGATGAAGTATCTATCAACACCATATCCAAAACATCCCCCTAACGTTACCTGGTGTTTTCAACTTGACACCATGACAAAATTAATGAGCTTTTCCTTGGTTATGGTCTAAACATTCATATTAGATGTAACGTTTCTGAAGTTTAATTACAACCAAATATAGCATAAACATAAAGTTAGTAAATGTCATTAACTTACAAGTACCACTCCCCTTGTTTATACAGAGGAAGAGAAAGAGGAAGAATCGCATTTATATTGTACAATTGTCCACCCCATATACAGTTTCCCCATTGTTCTTGCATTGCCCAATTACCAACCAGTACCACTGCAGCAATATAGCGCCAAGAAAGCAGAGAAATGGGAAAGGTTAGCGACGCTTATTTGGATCGCAGTCATAAGTCTTGTTCGGTTGTTCATTGTCATCCTCATCTAAACTGCTTTCTATCTTTCTGTTGGTAATGGAACAGGAAGAAGAAAAGAATACAGAGAAAAAAGATAACATCGTGTTGAAAGTTTACATGCATTGTGAAGGATGTGCAAACAAGGTCTTTTCTTGCTTGAAGAGGATTGACGGTAATGCTCGCTTGTGTTTCTATACCGTTTCTTTTTGTTAGGTGTTATTGAAATATATAATAAATGCATATAGGCGTTGAAGAAGTCAAGGTTGATAGGACGAACAACAAGGTGAGTGTGAGAGGTAAAAACGTTGATACAATGAAGGTATTAAGGATAATTAAGAGTAAATATAGCAGAAATGTTGAGCTTATTTCTCCAAAACCAAAGGCCAACGATAACAAAGACGAAAAAGGGACAGAAAAGAAGCAAGAGGTTTGATTCCCCAACTTTGGCTATTCATCTCCATTTGAGCTTGTGATTCTTCTTTCTCTTTCAACTTAATTATTGCTGATTTGAACTGTGAAGCCTCAAGTGAAGACAGTTGTGCTCAAAGTAAGTATGCATTGTGAAGGTTGTGCACGCGATATTCAGAGATACTTAGAGAGAATGAAAGGTATATATAATTATAAATAAAAGTTGTTTGCTTATATTCATAACACTAAGAATATACTTGAAATTTCATTTTGATTTTTCCTTTTTTTTTTTTTTTTGTTTGCCTCTTAATTATTAGGAATACTTTCAGCCGATCCTGATATTGGGAAGTCACAAGTGGCTGTGAGGGGGGCTTTTGATCAATCAAAACTAGCGGAAACCATTTCTAAAAGGCTAGGAAAGCATGTTGAGGTACTAAAGCAAACGAGAGGAAAAAAAGAAAAGGAGGAAAAGAAATGCACAATCAAGGAACATATGATTTACTACCCTCCTCAAAGTTCCTTAGAGTATAAAATTAATCTCTCTCAAATATTTAGTGATGAAAATGTTTTCTCATGTTCAATCATGTAAAATTAATTTTAAGTGGTCTAAACCATGAGTGGAAGTTTTGAAATAAAGACAAAATATCACATTTATGTTCATTTTTTGTTTTATCAAAATTTAGCAGTTTTTAATATATAATCATAATTCATAATTAAAATTATAAATATATAATAAATAATTATAATAATTTAATATAAATTTGTATTTTTTTCTCGTTATATAACATTATATTTAATTTTATTTTATTTTATTGTAAAGATTTGGAATTATATATATATATATATATATATATATATATATATATATATTGAATGGTAAATTAAATAATAAAAATATATTTTTATATTTTTAAAAAATTAAAAAATATATATTTTAAAAATAAAATTTTAAAGTCTTAATTACTGATCTATTTTCCGTGGAACAAACTTAAAATTCAGTGTGCCTGTGGAGTCTCTAAACTTAAGAGAGAGTGAGGATGCCACCCAGGCAAACCTAGTGGTTAATAACTAGGTGACGTTGTAACTGAATTAGCCGAAACTTCTATTATTGCCCTCAGCGGAAGCCGAACCCTTACTTTGTCTATGGCAAACTGCACAAGCCCAAAGGCCTTCGTGACTGGTTGGCGTTTGGGGACCAACCCCTCGTCGCCGGTCGCACCACCGGAAACAACGGGTATTTTTGTAAGAAAAGAAAAGAGGGTCTCTGAGCTTTGACTTTCTTTCTTACCATTTTTGCGAAACGGTCAACAAAATCATTGGCGCCCGGACACTGCAAGGACTTTCGACAGAACATCTTTTCTCTTAACAAAACTATTGGCGGACGTTTTAGAGATTTTGCCTCACAAGTCACCCCAACAAGCATTCCCCCCCCCCCCCAAAAAAAAATTCAAAAAAAAAAACAAAAAAACAGAGAGAGAAAGTGGCCCACAAATTTTTGGTGTATAATAATAATAATAATAATAATTCAGTTAAATTTTGAACGAACACTTGAAGAATATTCACGTCAATAATATTTAAAAATAACTCCAACATGACAAGGCTACCAACTTCTCAGGTGGCTAATTTTAATTGGGTTCCCCAAATGTCTGTTTTTTTTTTTTTTTGAGGAAAGGGATCCCGCAATGTCAATGGTCTAATAAATTTTCTTGATCCCGCGTTAAGCGCTACTTTACAAAAAATTAATTAAAAAAACGGTGAGAAATAAATAGTTAGTTAATTAGCATTAATTTATATATTTTAAAATAATAATAATAATTGGCGAATCGAGGAGAGCGGCCTGGGATTCCGTATTATTCTTCGAAATAATAATATCAATTAAAAAAAATAACAATAATTAATTTATAATAAAAATGATGAGAAAATAATATTAACAACAACACGTTTGACAAAATAAAACGGAAAAGCGAAAGAGAAGAGCCAGGAGAGGGAGTGCGGCTTAGAATGGAGGGGAAACAGAGAATGAACGGAAGCGCGGTGGTCTCCTGTCAAAGCCATTCAGATTCCAGTTCAAATCGTATCGTTTCCTCGGCGGCGGCGCCGCCTTCCGACCGCGCCCTCCGCGTCTACGCCGATGGCATCTACGATCTCCTCCACTTCGGCCACGCTCGCTCTCTCGAACAAGCCAAGAAACTGTCCGTCTCTCCCTCCCTTTCTTTCTCTGTTTCGCATCCTCTGTTTTGTGTCCATTTATTATCTGCGTGATTGTCGGTTTTTTGGGATTATCTGTGTTTTTGATCTGCCTATTGTTGTTGGGTTTCTCTCATTCTTTGCACTTTTGGCTTTGTTTCGCATATGGGTGTGTATTTTTGGTGGGGACTCGCTAAATGCTCTGTTTCAATGATTTCCTGGAACTATTTAGGAACCCCATGTGATTTATGTTTTTGGATTTCTTTGAGTTTGTGCGTGTAATGTTACTTTGGTTATTGATGAATTAATCTCGAATAATAATGTGTTCGCTTTGTTACTGGGAATTTCTCCGGTTCTTTTGTATTATGCTTACTTCTCCCAATCTTCATGTACAGATCTTGGACGGAGTTCTAAAATTTATTATGTAGGTGTGATCATTTTTTATGATTCTGAAACTGCCATCGTAGCGGCGAGTATTTATATGAAATTTTTACGGCTTTTCCCTGTCTTTTTTTCCTTCTTTTTTATTTTCTCATTCTTTGCCTACCACTAGCCATTTTCATTCTTGTTGTACAAACAAGCCTATGAAATTATTTTTAGAAAAAATTTAGCTGTATTTATTTTAGATCTCCTCTTTGTCAAATAGATTGATGAGTTGTTCCTGTTAATATTAAATTTTATGTCATGATGGATTTACGTTTTTCATTTCTTACTTTCTTGTTTTGCCTTAAACATTTTTTTTCTGTATTTAATTTTCTTTTTATTGTTTGTTTGATCAAATTTTCTTGCCTCATTTGGATATTTCCCCTTATTACCCATTCCTTATTTTTTAAATAAAACTTGACAACCGTTCTTACGTACTGTTTGAATGACGATGATTATGCGTTTCCAGGTTCCCAAATACCTATCTGCTTGTTGGATGTTGCAACGATGAAATAACCCACCAGTTCAAGGGCAAAACTGTTATGACAGAAGATGAGCGTTATGAATCTCTTCGCCATTGCAAGTATGATTTTTTTGGGTGCTGATTGCAAGTATGATGTTACCTTTTTGAAATTATTGATGATTCTTTTTAAGACAGATTCCAAATATTTCTGTTGGGATGTAGCCCTAATTGAAGTTTTCTTTTGTAGAATTTGTGTGAATAAGGTACTCTTGCTGATATGTAACTGGATGCATGTCGTGAGCAATATGGGCTTCATTGATAATATAACGTGGTTTTGTTATGAGATCTTTTGTAGGTGGGTGGATGAAGTCATTCCTGATGCACCTTGGGTGGTGACACAAGAGTTTCTTGACAAGCATAATATTGACTATGTGGCTCATGATGCTCTTCCGTGAGTTATCTGACCTGAATATATCAATTATGTTGGCCAATAATGAACTTCAATATGATTGCTGATAAAAGATACTCATTCTGGTTTAGTTCCCAATTGATCATCGACAAGTGATCTTAGGTTTATGTTCAGACACAGAGAAGTTACAGTTAATTGTTCAAAACTTGCAACAGTTCATGTTTCAATAGTTGGAGTTTCACTGTATGTTGTGAGTTGAAGTGATTCAAATTTTCAGGCCTGTCATGACATCTTTTGCCTTTTATCTCCCCCATTGTATACAGCTATGCTGATGCTAGCGGAGCCGGAAAGGATGTTTATGAATTTGTAAGCTGAGCAATTAATCTTGCTTGCATGTCCCCTTGTTTTTCTTCATGTTACAATGATGCTAGGTATATGCCCCTTCTAGGTGAAAAAAGTTGGGCGATTTAAAGAAACTAAAAGGACTGATGGGATTTCTACCTCTGACATTATTATGAGGATTGTTAAAGATTACAATCAGTATGTCATGCGTAACTTGGATCGAGGTTATTCAAGAAAAGAGCTTGGTGTTAGCTATGTAAAGGTATGTTTTTCCGGTGCAATGTGCTTGCTTTTCCTCTTTGGTTCTGACTGCATGATTGTGTATGGTGTTTTCATTTTTCTTTTTTCTTCTTTTTTTGCATTATTTATCAGTTTCCTCTTGTTGAGGGATTTATTTACCATCTATGTATAATGGTAAATAGGAGAAGCGATTGAGGGTGAACATGAGGTTGAAGAAACTACAAGAGAAAGTGAAGGAACAGCAAGAAAAAGTTGGAGAAAAGGTGGGTTCTGTACTGTCTTACAAACACATTTCATTTTGCTTTTATTATGTTACGAGAGAGCAGCTCAAGACCCAGAGCTTATACCAAAAAGTTCCTTACTTGATTAACACTGCATTGTAAGTCTGATTTCAGTAGTATCTTTGTTTTATTGTACCCCCTTAATTTCAGTGTTTTCCAAAGTATAGGTGTTCAGAAACTTTAAATCTAATGATGGCCTCTCTTTCATCACTGGGCTTCAAAAAATTTTCTTATCAATGCCATTGCATGCTTGCTAGATGAAATAAAATGTTTTGGTTCTTGTCACAAGCTTTCTTCCAACGCCACTTCAATCATCACCAATACCAAATGTACCAGTAATAACACTGATTGGATTTATCTACTTGATTCATCTTGCAAGCCAACTTCGTATCCTTGTTCTATTGCAACATTGTGCTCACTGGCTCCACTGTTTTGAGATTTTGATTCCTTTTGATTATATTTTTATTTCAGATTCAAACCGTTGCAATGCACCGTGATGAATGGGTGGAAAATGCTGATCGCTGGGTTGCTGGATTCTTGGAAATGTTTGAAGAGGGCTGTCATAAAATGGTAAATTTCACTCTCTTTAGCTCCATCTCACCCCCTCGCCCTTCCTCTTTCTCCTTTCCTCTAGCTCCTTTTGGCTAGAGTGAAATGGGAAATCACCAACAGCTAAACCCATCCCCATCATGCAGACGCATATGGATTGATGCTCACTAATTGAAAGACAGACCACCATATTTTTTGCCTTTTCCCTGTATAGATTTTTACCCCTCAAGCTTTAATCTTTCAGGGCACAGCCATCAGAGATAGGATTCAAGAGCGATTGAGGGGACAGTATTCAAGAGAGCTGTTGCAAAACGGCAGGAATGACGATGAAGATGAAGAATATTATGATGACTATGATAATGAAGAATATTATGATGATGAAGAGTTGTATGCCGAGATAGATGTGAAAGGCAATAAGTAGTTATTCTTAATTATGCTTTGCTGACAATAGATCCAATCACAATGTGTGTGCGTGCGCGTGTTTTTTTAAACCTTTTTCCATGGGAATCACTTCGTGTCCTGTTGGAGCATTAAATTTTGGGGTTCTGTCAAAACACATATAATGTGGTAAGGAAATTTGTTAAGCTTGTATTTGAATTGCAATTCTAACGTTTTTGTGATTTCCAAGGAGGGGACTTGGATTCGTGTTGTCTGTAGCTTGGACGATGTAATCACCGAAATGGGTTCTGTTATACATGAAAACAGTGTTGTGACATTCTTGTGATAAAACATTTGTAACTGCCTCTTTTTAATCTTGTAACAACGAAGCTTGATTTACGGATAAGCCTGTGGATATTTGGACTGTCGTTATTCTTTGCTATTTCTAGCACATAGTTTTATTGGTGTCTATGCCGTTCAAAGGAGATAGAGGGGTTTGATATTTCAGAGACCAATAAAGGACAAGTTCCGCAGAAATTGGGAGGTGTGGCCACCTCAGGGAAGCGTGTTTGATTTGAGCGGAGCGTTTGCTATGACAAAATTTTGGTAGGTTAATAGCCACCTCAGGGACGTATAGAAAAATTTTCGTAGCTTTATACATGCGCCCGACGATGATTCTCGTTGACTAGTGAGGCCAATCGACGGACTCGAGATTGTATTGCAAAATGGAAATCACTTTGATATTGCCTCGCATCAAATGATATGTAAATTGAGCACGCTCCCCTCACAGACTGAACGTGGACATCTACAAGAAAACAACCTCAATCTAATCAATTAGACACCCTCTATCGCCATTACAACATAGCCTCGCGGGGACCTTCCTAGAGGGTCGAAACTAAGCGGAAGTTTATAACTTTCAACTCAAGAGCGACGTTGAAGACTGGAACAGACATTTATGTTTCCCTGAAATTGTGACGGCATTGGTAGTACAAGGGCACAATGTTTCTGTGTTGATATGGATAGAACGCTTTTAGGCCTCCTGATGGGTGGTGGTGTTTACCTCTATGCTTATAGTTACGGGACCTAGCCAAGGCTCAGTCCAACTGAAACCTGAAAATTTTAGTCTATAAAATTGTAGATATTCATTACCCAAAAAAAAAAAAAAAAAAAAGAGGAAAGGTAATTGCTCTTATTGTCAAGCCCATTTGGCTAGGAGAGACATGAAGCCTGCTCCAAGGAGAAGAAATATATTAACCCCAAATTGAAGCTTTCCTATGGACTGCACCTTAGGATTCATAAAGTCAGCTGCCAGGAGATCCACAAGAGCCATATATATTAAGATGCCGGCTGATGCTGAATTGAAAATCCCTTCAACGATGAGGGCAGTAGGGCTGTTTTCTTCATACACATTTGATATTCCAATACCAATGACAATTCCAACTGGGGTTGTTAGGGAGAAGAGAAGTCCCATTGTTGCAACAGCTCCAGACTTGAATTTCGCCTGCAAAATATCGGAAAAGATATATACATACACGGAATGTCATGCTTGGAGGTAAACGATTAAATACATCAAATTCAATAATATTTCTTCGCATGTTCAACAAAATCTAAATGCAATAAAGAAATTTGTAGAAAAATAAATCACCCCGATATATTTAAATTTACGGTTGGAACTTGGAGGCGCACTTCCCAGCCTGTTTCGAGAATTAGACACCGACCAACCAAGCTCCAACTTGGGAGGAAAAAAAAAAAAAATTATGGTTGTGTAATCAGAATTGATACTCTGAAGTGCTAAACAATAGAGCTATTGTCTCTTTGCTATACTTTGCCGTCGCAACATATGGAGCTTAGGTGCGCAATTTTGTTACATATAATGCAACCACATCCTAACAACAGAAGATTTCGAGCATAATGATAAATACTAGAAAATTAACCCATTTAAAACTTTTCCAAACAGAGGTGCGCGTGGCGTTTATCTTGATTCTTGCGGTAGTGTGAAGGCTTGACAAGCCATTGCAGATGAACTCGGAAACAAAATAATTGCTTATATATGCAGAATGTCAACACTGTTTGTCTGTTTGAATCATATTTTGCCCCATATCATCCCGTATGAGCTATAGGCCAACCACGCCTATCATTACGTTAGGTTGTGGACAATGGCTTTGCCGACCATCAAAATTCTAATCCAAAAAAGGTCTAACTAGAAACAAAATGCAATGGATATTACCTGCGCAAAACATCCCCCTAATTCCATGCCTTCGAAGAACTGATGAAAGGTCAGTGCCGCAACCAAGGGCCTTATTGTCCCTGGACTTTCCGAAGCACCCATAGAAATTCCTAATATTACTGAGTGTACCAAAATCCCCAACTCCAAGACCTTCAATAAACACAGGAACCATATATTAAATCCGTAGTTACATTCAATATACCACTACGTAAACATTACATGGAGTAAAAGCTAAAATTTTGTCCTTTTGTCCCTTATTGTTCACGGGTTTTCTTTTCAGTAGGAAAATTTATGCAATAGATACTACAGTACGTAAAAGGAATAAGACAAGAAGTGTACGTAATGCTATTTGAAGTCACCTGCGAAATCACCCTGTGGGGAATTAGCTGATCAGATGAGTCACCAATACTAGAACCATGGGAGTGGCCATGAGTTGCGTGGGTATGAACAAGTACATGTCCTTCATGCTGTTGTTCAATCTTCTCCTCACTTGCAGCAACCCCCGGTCGTGCCTGGTTAGACTGAAGCTCGCAGAAGTAAGAAGTTGTAAAGGTATCCACCATCAACGTGCCAATAGCTGCTACCATTGCCACGAAACCAGCAAAGGGAAAATTGCCCCATGGATTTTGATCAAGACACGGCGATGTCAGACTATCAAAGGCATCAGGAAGTACATGAATGAACCCAGTAGACAAAATTACGCCCGCTGCAAAGGCCTTACTCATAAAAAATATGTTCTTTTCGGAACTCAAATCCGGGAAAATCTTTCCAAGAATCGGTATGCAAACCCCAATTATACTAGCAACGAGAATCGAACATATTCCTCCAATTTTATATTTGAGAGCTTCAGAGTTGTTGCGGTCTTCCGCTGCAGCATCACACGTGCAGTCTCCGAGAACAAGCGCAGGGAATACGAGTAGAAAGACGCACAAGAATGCCAGACAGAAATTTCTGTGCTCCGTCATTTTGTGAAGAGGGTCTTATATATCCAAGAGAACGTTCACCTTGGGACCATACGAGAGCGAAACAGAGAGTGGCACTGATATAGGGCAATTTTCCAAAGGTCTAATGGGTTAACGGCCATGCATGGAAGCGTCGTGGTTCCATAACGGAGGCAATACCTATGAAATATTTGGAAAAATGTTAGGACGCAACTTCCGTTAAAACCACTGTGTACCGCTAATAAGGTAATCGCTCTATTAATAAATAACGACAATATATAATATAAAAATATATATATTAAACAAATATACTACTTATAGAGTGTGATTGTATTATATAAATAATATTTAAATTAGGTTACAAAATTATAAACAGACAGAATAAATGTCCTTTATGAGAAGCACGACCCCTCGGGTTTTGGAATAAATATTTAAAACTATATATATATATATATATATATATATATAATTTATAATTTAATAAAACTTTTAATTAACATAGTTGCAGTTTCCATTCGAGGAGAATTTTTATCATTATTGTCGCATGGAACAGCGTGTTGTCATAGTTTCTGTTATAGATAGAATATGAACAAGGGAAGAGAATCGCGTAAAAGACTGCCATTCAATCTCTTGGACAGCCAGCTCATATGAAAGTCCCAGTTGTCGAAAAAGTGTCGTCATTTTAGAGCAAGATCCGAAATTTCAGAGAGTTCGCGCTGTCAGTTCTCGGGATAAGTATCCGCTAAAAATCTACCAATGTTAGATATCACGTGCCGCTGTACCTTTAATTAATTTTCCCTATTTAGTTAACCCGCCGGGGTCGCAAAGCCGGCGCCTGCCACGGCGTCTTGTCTGGCTTTTCTTGGTTGGGAGTTTGAGAAGGGTCAAAAAAATAATAATAATTTATGTAAAATGTGTAATAACTATCGTGCAGAAGTGCAATAAGCAGTAATTATATACTGTATGATAGTTGTTATATACTTAAACAGAATGATACTTTTTGTAACGTTTTATATTAATTAATGTATATTTTATATTCATTTTTAGACCATAAAAATTCACGTAATGATTTCAAATGTCGTGAATTTCACTCCCCTCCCAATAAAAGAAGACGTCGAAACTTAAGACTCTGAATTGGTTAATTTTCTATTACTCATTATAGTATTCAAGTGCCAAGTATCTTCTTAAGTAAGTCAATTAGTGTCCGTGAAAGCAGAGTCCGTGCAGCCCAAGCAAGCCCTCACCGAACAACGAGCAAAAATAGTTCTCTGTCTGTGAAAGAAAGGGGGTATAAATGGGCTGAAAGGATGGGCCCAAAGACGACATGTCCTCTGTCTCGTGGATATGAGGCAACCGGTGTGTCGGTAATGACGATGTCGCTCGGTAAACCGACGAGTCGGGTAGAACCGGATGTCTGGTTCATAGAATCCCACAAACAAGCGAGCCTCCTGTCTGAAAAATGGCGATCTCGTCTCTGCGGTTCCCGCTCACTCCGTACCTTGTCAAAGGCCCAAAACCTTCCTCCATATTTTCAATACCGATATTACCCCAGAGAAAGAGCCTATTTTACTGTTTCTCTTCCCTGTCTTCGCCGCCCACTCGTCGTACCTTGAGCCAGTTGACTCCCATCTCGTCCGCCCATTCCGTCGCCGAGAAATGGCAACCCTTTCGAAAGAAGAAGGTCGTTTTGCGAGTTGGTTATGTGGGTACTGACTACAGAGGTCCATTTCGATACCCTTTTCAGTTTGCTCCACCCTGCCTCACAATCCTTCTTTTTTCTTTTTTGTTTTTCCTTTTTTCTTTTTTTGTTTAATGGTTCTTATATTATATTATTTCACTTTTGATTGTATGTCAGGTCTCCAAAAGCAACAAGACGAACATTCGTTGCCAAGTAAGCTCTTTAACGTCTGACTTTGATTGTTTAGTAGACGTGAGATTATGTTTGTTAAACCAGGAAGTTTGTTCTTGTTGTGGGTCCACTGCATGGCCTTTTGTGTCTGCTTGACATTACAGTTGTAGAATTATGAATATTATTAATGTGGTTATGTTCCATGTTGTGAAGCAATTCGAGTATGGTATTTGATTCAATCAGCAAAGTTATCAGGGAACTGGGGGTGTTGCTAAACGCATTGCAATTTTGAAATGTAGCCATTGAAGGAGAATTGGAGCATGCCTTGTACAAGGCCGGTGGAATCCACGATAGAAATTATGGGAATCTGCACAAAATTGGGTGGGCTAGAAGTAGCCGCACTGATAAAGGAGTGAGTTGTCACATATGCGAATCACATTCACTGCATTTTACTTTACTCAGTTTAATTTGTTCAATTTCCATGATTGTTGAATTAGATAATTATTAACTTTTTTGTTCATTCTATATTCTGATGGGTGGATGATTGTCATTAGGTTCACTCTTTGGCTACAATGATAACCATGAAAATGGAGATACCAGAAAATGCATGGAAGGATGACCCTCATGGGATTGCTCTGGCAAACCAAGTTAATAATTATCTTCCTGATAGTATCAGAGTTTTCAGCATTTTACCTGCACAGGGGTGAGGCCAGTGGTTATTTCCAATTTCCAATAAATCATATACATTAATTTTCCTATTGGGAAAGACATTTTCTGCATTATGGAATTCAAGTTGCTAGATGTCATGTGTTAGCTCCCTACCCCACGCCCCCCCTCAACACCCCCTCTTTTATGATCAAGATGTTTCAATGCTGCTTAATTTTACTTTAATTAATGCTGTGGAAACTGTTTTGCAGGAGCTTTGATCCTAGAAGGGAGTGTGGTCTACGGAAGTATTCTTACGTTCTTCCTGCTGAAATCATTGGGATCAAAAGTCACTTTAACACAGCTGAAGTTGATTTTCACCTATCAGAATTCAATGACATCTTAAATGCCTTTGAGGTGGAACACATTTTCTTTGCTATCATCTTTTCTTCTTAGTGGTACTTCTTTTGTTCTTTTCAACCCGGCCTGTGAATTTGACTCATTTGGCCTTCTGAACAAATTTATATTCTTTTAAGGAACCTTTTGTGTGAATTTCACTCAAGGCAACACTTGTTGAACTTTGTAGTTATCCTTGGTTTGTGTATTGCACCAAAGTGAAATCCCAGGGAATGGGTTCAGGTTCATAATGGGGTTGATTCTCCCTTCTGTGTATCATGCTTTTGGTTAACGATAGAACTTATGGACCTTCAATAAGTGGGAGACCATGTTCATATAGTGGTCATTTATGAAGTTTACATCACTTTCAGTGGAGAACTGCAAAACCTTTGTGTGTCTGACAAATAACTTGATGATATAGGTGGTAGATATATCCCATATAAATGAGCTGTCCATTTTTATTAATTGTTGTGAATGCCCTCTTTAGGGGGAACATCCATTTCATAACTATACAGTACGGTCAAAGTACAGGACACAATTTCCTGCAAAACAAAACCGTAAAGGTGTCCGGGTATCAAAAAGAGCAAGATCTTCCAATGAGACATCAGCCTTTGAGCTTGACCGAAGTGATGGAGAGGATTTTGAAGTAAATAACACAATTACATTAGATAACATGGGATCACATCAAAACCTTGTAGAATCCAGCAGCATCTGTGATCAGAGCAGGGATGCTTTGTTGGGTCAAAGTTGCAGTACAATTATTCATGCAAGATGGTTGCTTGAACCTGATGAGACTGACAGAATAGGTGCTTCTCACTTCCGAAAGATCTTTAGCTGTTCTTGTGGAAAGCTAGAGAGATCACTCAGGTTTGACTTTATTGAGATCTCTATATGGGGAGAGTCTTTCATGTTACATCAGGTAAGTCTTATCGCATATCTTCATGCTGCATCAAGAGAGTCTTTTCATATGCTTCTCCTATTATGTATAATATGTTTTACTTTTCAATTTGTAGTTCATTTCTTATTTTTTAGTGTCAGTTGCCATCCTAGTGATATCTGTACTTGGCCTACTCTTGAAAGTTTGATTTGTAAGTAGTTTATGAGGCAAAACAGTAATAACTATTACGCAAATGCTTTGAGTACTAACTTCTTCTAGAACTCAAAAGCTGCTGTTTTAGTGCATTCACATACTCTCTGTACTGATTTGGCTTTAGACTCATAGTGGGGTGGTGAAAGGGAAATGCCATGACAGGGTTGTGGTTGCCTCTTATGTTTAGTATAGTTGCCTAAGTCTACTTTATTTTGAGAAATGGTTAGCACGTTTTATTGGGAGTGTTGATTTCAGCATCTTGGATCATGACTGCTGTAAAATAAAATCCATTAAATCATGGGGCCAAAAGGTCAGTACTTGTTTAATGTGTTATTAGGATTTGAGAGCAAACTTAGCATTATCAGTCGTGTGTTTTCACAAAGGCATGCCCTTGCCCTATCTACTCCTATATGAATTGTATATCCCCTGCCTCCTTCCTTTTTCGGACTCATACTAATTATTTGTCTGCAGTTATTCACTGTTTCTTTTAGATCGTTGGTTGCAGAATATACAACTTGTTCAAAAGCAAATATGTAAAAAATGAACATAAACTAATGAGACATTCACAACGATCATAGTTGTGTCCTTGTACCATGCACACTTGTACTTCAAATAGGTATGAAAATATACGATTTTGCCTCGTTCGGTGGCTTATTTTTTCTCATTTGGCTGTAAATTGCTGCATACAGAGGAGGCCTGCTGTTTGCCTTTGAAACATATGCTGCAAAACTTGACTGCTCTTAGTTGACTAAAGATTTGAATAGAAAATTATTTGTTCTGGCCCATGTCTCGCCATCTTGTTTTACAAATTTTGTCACTTTAATCATCGAGTGATTGACCAGATCCGTAAGATGGTTGGCACTGCCATAGCGGTAAAACGGAAGCTACTCCCAAGAGATATTTTAGAACTGTCCCTGGCCAAGTTCTCTCGAATTGTTTTACCACTTGCTCCATCTGAAGTCTTGATCTTGAAGGGTAACAGTTTCTCGATCAGAAAAAGGCCTGGCAAGGAATTGAGGCCGGAAATGCAGAGAATTGTTGAATCAGAAGAAATTCTCAAGGCAGTCAACGAGTTTTATACTTGTGTAATGCTTCCCCAGATTTCAAAATTCTTGGACCCTTGTAGATCACCTTGGGAGGAATGGGTTGAGACATTGGATCAAAACACCAACATTCCAGATGAACAATTGGACAAAGTGAGGAGTGCTTGGAAAGCATGGAAGGAAACTTTGGATACGAGAACCAGCAACGTATTTGCCATAAGTTCGTGAATTAGGTAATCTTGATTGAAGCAGTTCGATTGTTCCCTCCCGGCCCCCCAATTATATATAACCTTTTTTTTATTCATATGAACAGGTACATTCCTCGACCAGCTTGGCTTCTCGTAGTTTTGCGTGCATGCCTGGTAATTGTTACTTACCTTCTTAACCCTTTTCTTTATGTCACTCGCAGGGTCCATCAACAACCCAATTCCTTTCTCTATCTCATCTCCATGACCTCCATGAACATGACTATTTTATGAAGAACAAAATAATGTTAAACATCTATTGAATTACATCAGATTCTTCATAACATATTGGCTACTACATCTTGAATCAGACGAGCCAAGGAACAAAAAGAAGATCCTCCGTCCATCGAGGCCTTTCTGCTCTTGTCACTCATCTGTTTGACTCTCCTTCTTAGTTCGGTGTCAGGCTCCATCACTCTCTTGATCCCTCCCTCTATTTCTTCAGCACCCACAACAACCTCACCTTCGGTGGTCAGTTCCTTCCTGTAATCCATCTTGATTTCTACTGCCAAGCCCAGTTCCACCACCAATTGGAAAGCAAGAAACTGATGTTCCGCGTACATTGGCCATGCAGCTATTGGCACACCATACCATATGCTCTCCAGTATGGAATTCCACCCACAATGGGACACAAATCCTCCGACTGCTTGGTGAGCTAGGATGGACCCTTGCGGGGCCCACCCTGTGACCTTTCCAATCCCAGCCGTTCGGTCCAAGAACCCTTCAGGCAGTACTTCTCGGAGATCGGCGTAATCGGTTGGGAGCTCTATCTTACCCTTCGACGGAGGCTTACGTAGGGACCACAGGAATCGATGCCTGCTGTGCTCCAGCGCAGACGCAATCTCTTTCACCTGATCCGCACCAAAACTTCCCATGCTTCCGAAACACAGGAACACTACCGATGAAGGAGGTTGATCATCAAGCCATTTCCTGATTTCTTTGTATGTCTCGCTTTCACTGGACTCCCCATCTTGGCTATCGGATTTCAAACTCAGAATAGGTCCCAACGGGTAGACGGGAGGGATTTTATTTTTGTCATCAGCAAGTGAGTGAATTGCATGGGATTCGTACTCCAAGAACGTATTTACCAGGATGCCCTTAGTTTCTCTAAACCTTCTTGTACTTTCCAGGAAAGGAACCAACAAATCCTGATGGAACATGAAAGAAGGCAGAACCTTAGAAGGAAGAGGGCTCACCAAACTCGGAATTACCAACTCAGCGTCCGATTTCTTGAACTCGGCGGGGTCCAATTTCTGTTCTTCGTGAAGAGTTTGCACGTGAAAGACGAAACCGAGAAAGGCTGCGTTTGAGGTGTAATAAATATAAGATGGAACCCCAAGTTCGCCGGCTACGTCCATCATCGTTGTACAGAACATATCAAGGAAAAGCCCGGCGAGCCGCGGAGGTTCGGCGCCGGACATGGATTGCCCGCGCTTGGAAAGAACGTCTTTGACGTGAGTTTTGTAGCTTTCAATATAAGCGAAGATATTGTGGGTCGGGCTGGCGGCCCCATCATTCGAGTTTGCTTCCAAAATGGAAAGATCAATGAAGTGGATACGATCGGGAATGGCGGCGGAGGCTGCGAGTGACTTGGTTTGAGATGCGGAGTCGAATGGGAACTTCATGAAGAGGACCGTTACAAAGAGGCGATCGTCTCTGCCGACGAGATGCTTTGCGATTTCCGCCGTCGCCACGAGGTGGCCGAAACCTGGTGCCGGAATAAACACCAACTCTGCTTTCTTCATGCAGTAAAAGCAAGTGTTAGTTCGTTAAGTTTTAAAAAATAAATAAATAAATAAATAAATAATAATAATAAAAGAAATGTATCTATACACATTTACGCTGAACGCTCATTTTATTTTGATTGGAAAAAATTACCATTTTAGGCGAGAAAGGGAAACGGAGAAACACAAACGTTGTTCGGAGAAACCTCGCGGGACATCATCTCAAGTACTCTCTGAGGATTCGGAGGAAGATTCTATTTATTGCTTCGGTTTTAGATAATACGGTGAATAAAGGCCTGGCTTTGGTCTCGTCGTTTCCTAATTAATGAGGCGTTTCTTAATTAAGAGCTATCAAACCGTCCATCAAGCAGGGCCTCGCGGGCGGGCTCCTGGCAAACATCTCCTTCGCTTTATTCGTTTTTCTCTGCCGAGCCCATCGTCGCTCTTTCTATTTCTTCGTCACTCGCCATCGTTGATCACTAATGGGGACCACATCTGTCCGAGAAACCCTTTTAATTTCAACCGCTCATTCCAACTCATCGAGAGCATTAAATTATTACCACGCAGGTAGTGGCCACGCGTCAATTGGAACAGCGATTCTCGTAATTGGTACCAGAGAAATGGGTTCGGGCGCTGCGTATGAACCACAGTCCTGCCTCTGATGCCCATCACTTTATAGGTGGGGTGGATGGAAAGACTTGTGTGCGTGCGTGATTCGTTCAGCTCGGAGTCCTCGTAATGCTTTCGATCAATTATTCACCAAATAAGCTGGGCCGGGCTTGATATGGCTCTGCGAAGCGCGTCCCGTGTCCCAGTGGTCAAACAACTATGGTGAGATTCGCAAATTATTACTGAACCATTAAATATTATGACATCCTTCTGGTAACCAAGACTGACTATTAGGAAATTCAAACCAGGCAACAGGCATTTCTGGGGTGTACTCAACTCTGGTAAACATTGGTTGACCCACCCCAAAGAGTATAATGTCACGGCATGTTGTTGTCCACTACGTCTTGAATAAAGCGGCCCAACGAGGAGTGGGAAGATCCACCCTCCATCAAGGCTTTCCTGCTACTCTCGCTCATCTCTTTCACTTTCTTCTTTAGCTCACTATCATGCTCCATCGCGCACCTAATCCCTCTCTCTATTTCCTCAGCGCTCACAAGGTCATCTCTCTCCAACAAAAAATCTCTCCTATAATCCATTTTAATTTCTGCCGCTAGTCCCAACTCGATCACCAGCTGAAAAGCGTTGAACTGTTGCTCCGCATACAGTGGCAACGTGGCAATTGGGACTCCGAACCACAGGCTTTCCAATATGGAGTTCCACCCACAGTGGGATACAAATCCTCCGATTGCTGGGTGGGCCAAGATGGCCACTTGGGGAGCCCATCCAACCACCTTTCCAGTCTCAGCCGTTCGATCCAGGAACCCTTCCGGCAAGGCATCTCGGAAATTAGGGTACTCACTCGGAGGCTCTATCTTCCCCTTCGGCGCTGATTTCCGTAGGGACCACAAGAAACGATGTCCGCTGTGTTCCAGAGCACGTGCAATCTCTTCTATTTGATCCGCATCAAAACTTCCCATGCTCCCAAAGCAGAGGAACACCACGGAAGAATGGGGCTGGTCATCGAGCCAGCCCATGATATCCTTGTACTCGCTCCTTCCATCGGACCCCTCACCATGGCTTTTGCCATCCTTCAGATTCAAAATGGGTCCCACTGGGTACACGGGAGGAGTTTTACCGTCAGAAAGAGATATCACCGCATGGGATTCCAGCTCCTCGAACGTGTTGACTATGATACCCTTCGTTTCCCTCAACCTTCTTCCATTGAGAAGCATGGCAGGGAGCCAATCTTTGTTGAGCACAGCACCAGGCAACACCCTAGCCGGGAGCGGAGCCTTTAAAGTCGGAACCGCTAACTCAGCACGCGAGTCCTTGAACTCTGTGGGGTCCACCTGCTGCTCGTCGTGCAAACCCTGTATATAAAACACGAACCCAAGAAAAGCTGCACAGGAAGTAAAGAAAACATAGGAAGGGACACAGAATTCGTTGGCCACATCAATCATTGAGCAGCAGAACATATCGAGAACAAACCCAGCTAGCCGAGGTGACTCGGGGGTTGACTCGGACTGAGTAACGATCTTAGAAACAGCATCTTTAACATGGCATTTCTGTTTCTCCAGGATATCATTGAGGGGCTTGATGGTGCTATTATTTGGGTCGTGCTCTTCACTGGGGAGTTCGACGAATCGAAGACGACTTGTCGTAGAGGAGGCCACCAGCGACGCACTATTTTCACTGCCGCCAATGGAGTCAAAAGGGGTCTTTATAATCAGTACGGTGATGGAGAGTCGGTCGTCGCGGTCGACGAGGATCTTTGCCGTCCCCACCGTCGAAACAAGGTGGCCGGGGCCTGGTGCAGGGACAAAAACCAGCTCTGCCTTCTTCATCATCGCATAGAAAACACCCTTGTTGCTGCAGGATATGGTATAGCGCCTGGCAATGGATCCAATAATGGGCTCTCCTTTGTTTTGGTGGATATGTTTGTCTAAAGTCTTTAAATGCCCGAGGTCGAGGGAGTTAGAACTTTTTTTTTTTAATTTGACTAGTTTTCAGAATAATTAAATTAAATTAATATTAAATACAATAAAAAAATAAGCAGAATCAATTTTAAAATTTTTAATAAGAATTAATTTTAATTTTAGAAGACATTAATTGGGTATACGTTAAAAAAGAAAAAGAGAAGGTGAAAATAGACTAAAGAGAAACGTGTAGAAGTAGGTGACGACAAACATAACATGGGCAATTGAGAAGGATACATTCTACTAATTATAGCACGAGACGTACAAAAAGCCATTCCAATTGTGTTAACAAATTCACACAATTTGTTAAAAATGAGTTAAAACTTAGAGGTATCACGTAATCGCCACAGATAATTTGCGGGACACACGGCATTCCCCGAGGAGTAAATATGCGCATCACCGCCGCGCGTCGCCCATTAAGTCTTGAATCAGACGGCCCAACGACCGGTGGGAGGATCCACCGTCCATCAAGGCTTCCCTACTCCACGCGCTCATCTTCTTTACTTTCTTTCTTAGGTCGCTGTCGTGCCCCATCACGCATCTAATCCCTCTCTCTATGTCCTCGGCGCCCACAAAGTCCTGTATCTCCGGAGTAAATATAAGATCTCTCCTATAGTCTATTCTAATTTCAGCCGCTAATCCCAACTCCTTCACCAGCAGAAGAGCATTGAACTGTTGCTCGGCGTACATCGGCCACGTGGCGATTGGGACCCCGAACCACAGGCTCTCCAGTATGGAGTTCCACCCGCAGTGCGACACAAACCCTCCAATCGCAGGGTGGGCCAAGATGGCCGCTTGCGGGGCCCATCCAATCACCTTTCCAATCCCGGCAGTTCGATCCAAGAATCCTTCGGGTAAAGCCTCCCGCGGATTCGAGTACTCACTGGGGGATTCCATCTCGCCGTTCGGTGGAGGCTTTCGTAGGGACCACAAAAAAGGATGCCCACTGCGTTCCAGTGCGCGTGCAATCTCTTTCACTTGATCCGCGCCGAAGCCTCCCATGCTTCCGAAGCAGAGGAACACAACCGAGGATTGACGCTGATCATCGAGCCAATCCATGGTATCCTTATGCTTGCTAATTCCATCACAGCCCTGATCAAGATTCAAAATGGGTCCCACCGGGTATACGGGAGGAGTTTCGCCTTGTGAAAGAGAATTCACCGCATGGGATTCCAGTTCCCCGAATGTATTGACCATAATGCCCTTGATCCCCCGCAGCCCTGCATGGCGAAAAATAGCAGAGAACCACTCCTTTTTGAGCATGGGACCAGGCATGACCCTGGCAGGGAGAGGCGCGGCCAAACTCGGCACTGCAATTTCGATATCCGATTTCTTAAACTCATCGGGGTCCACTCTCTGCTTGTCGTGCAAGTCCTGCATATAAAGCTTTAAACCAAGAAAAGCCGCACCCGAAGTCGAGAAAACGTAAGTAGGGACAGCGAAGTCATTGGCCACGTCAACCATTGCGGAGCAGGACATATCAAGAACAAACCCAGCGAGTCTAGGCGAGTCGGGGGTTGACTCGGACAGAGTAATGAGCTTGGATACGGCGTCTTTGACGCGGGGTTTTTGGTTTTGGATTAAGAGTATCAAAGGATGGACGGAAGAATCATCCGGGTTGAGCTCCTGATGATAGCTGGGAAGCTCGAGGAATCGAAGGCGACTTGACGTAGAGGAAGCCGCGAGTGGGGCCTTTTGCTTGCCGATATTTTGGTCGAAGGGATTTTGCATGATGACGACAGCGATGGAGAGTCGGTCGTCTCGGTCGACGAGGGTCTTTGCTGCCTCCACCATCGAAAAAAGGTGGCCTGTGAGTGGCGCAGGGACAAACACCAGCTCTGCTTTCTTCATTTATCTTTCAGTGGACGGGGCTCTTGCGTTTTCCGATAACTAATGCCAACGCATTTGCCGCTAACCTTTGTTAGCAATACGATTACTCGAGCTTTTTTGCTTTCATTAATATATCAGCAGTTGACAGTTACTTCACGGCACATTTCTCCAATTTTTCTTGAATCCGAACGTAGGTGACGTCATGGCTTCGCTGGCTGGGAGCAACGCCAAGGTCTTAGTCCACGAAAAATGACAATGGACAAAAGTAGGCCAGCCCCAGACAAAACACAAACTCCACCCACTCCCTTACTTCGGCGCAGGCTTGCGTCGGGACCACAAGAAGCGATGTCCACTGCGTTCAAGTCCACGTGCAATCTCTCTCTCTGTTTTTTCTTTGATCCACCTCGAAACATGCCAGGCTCCCAAAGCAGAGGAACGCCACGGACGAGTGGGGGCTGATCATCCAGCTACCCCCTGACATCCTTGTATTTGCCTTTCCCACGGGACCCCTCATCACGTGTTATCTCACCGCTCCGATTCAAATGGGTCCCACTGAGTGAACACGAGGAGTTCTACCATGAGGAAGAGAACTGACCGCACGAGATTCCAGTTCCACGAACGTATTGACCATAATACCCTTGGTTTCCCCGAACCTGGCATTGCGAAGAAAAAGCAGAGAACCAAATCTTCCGTGAGCA
This sequence comes from Bruguiera parviflora, assembly GCA_019804595.1. Taxonomy (NCBI): domain Eukaryota; kingdom Viridiplantae; phylum Streptophyta; class Magnoliopsida; order Malpighiales; family Rhizophoraceae; genus Bruguiera; species Bruguiera parviflora. The sequence continues at coordinate 1,603,584 of CM034050.1, forward strand.
CGGAACCAGGCCGGCCGCCGAGCTCGGCGATGCAAACTCAGTATCCGAGTCACGAGTTTTTTAAAGGGTCCACATCCTGTTTGTCATACAAGTCCTGTGCATGAAGCACGGAACCAAGACCAGCCGCACCCGGAGTAGAGAAAATATAAGAAGGGACGCCCGAGTCATTGGCCACGTCGATCGTTGGGGTCCAGAACATACCAAGAACGAACTCGGCGAGTCGAATTGAGTCGAGGGCTGACGCGGACTGAATAATTATGAACTTAGATACGGTATATTTAATATGGCGTTTCTGGGTTTGGCTTAAGTGAGCGAAGGGATTGACAACAGCATCATTTGGTTTGTCCTCTACATTAGGAAGCTCGAAGAATCCAAGGCGACTTGAGGTAGAGGAGGCCATGGGTGAGCCTCCCCGCACGCTGACATTGGAATCAAAAAGGGAGTCGGCATGATGACAACAGTTATGGAGAGTCGGTCGTCACAGTTGATGATGGTCTTTGCCGTCTCCATTGTTTCAACCATTGTTTCGTGGATGTTAGTATGTTAGCCGACGGAACAGAGAATTACCGGAGGAGAAACTAAATACCGCTATTCATCCCGTTATCTTATAGTTAACCTAGTCAGGGTTCATTTTCTAATCAATGAAATCAGCCAGGGAAACTATTCCATACGGAACACAAGCAAGAACAATAAAACTATACAGGTCCATAATCCATAGCATGCTGTGATCACGAAGCGGGTCTCTACGTTTCTTGTTTGCAGTTTTGGCAACAGCATTACAAACCTCTTTTTCGTTTGTTGCTGATATTGATAATATTGGTGTTACCGGCAACGGTATTGTGATTTTCAATGCCACCTGTTGTTGCTGCAATTCTGCAGTTTGCTTTGAGAGCATCCTTCACAAATATCTTTAGCCTCCACAGCGTGGTTTCAGTCTGCACGAGAACAGACGAGTCAGGTAATTCGTTTCTTTACTAGACGAATATTTAAAATTCTAAATTCTATAAGGCACAAAAGAAATTATATTGATGCAGTCACCTGGGCATCAATGTCAAGGACCACCACTTCCTTGTCTGGTTGAAATTTTGGATTACATTGAGCAACAATTTTCAATGCTTTGGTCAGGTCTTCAGGAGCCAATCTGGTGAGAGCTGCCACAAGCTTTCTCTTTTCTTCAGTCGACACTTTCCTGGAATAGAACTTGGAATTTTCAGTTGCCACACAGAATCACAGAGCATAATTATAAACCATAGTCCACGCAAGGGAGGAGAACCATCCTCAGAATCACAAAGGATGGTCATTCACAAAGTTGAGATCTTCAACAGAAACGAGATATCCTCACAAAGCATTTCCATGGAGACATGGGCGGAGAGTCACAGATTATTTTTCCAGCACTAAAGGCATAAATTGATGTTGGCTGAAAATCCATAACAAAAGGGACCACTATTTGTTTTGTAATGAATCCACAGCAATCAGGTAGAGGAACCCATGTCCAGCTGGAATAGAATTATTGCTTAATCGAGGACAATGTCAATTACAAAAAGTGCAACAAATTTTGCATTAGATAATAATAACAAAGTAATATTAACAAAGTCACTATGCTACGGTAGCTCTTAAACAACCACAGACATTGGTCATAAGCAGACACAGAACACGACATCCAATTGAATTTAAAATTTACAGTAATAGTACTTAAGTACATCAGACATAAAGTTGATTGGACAAACCTGCATCTTCGAACAACCGTTTCTCTTAATTCTTTCAAATGCAAATCAACCTCATCCAGCTGAAAGCAGTTTATTATAATGGGTAAAGATATGAACCTCCATCATTCTTTTATTACAAGATGAAAATGCTCTGGCTAAACCAGAGTATGCCACATAAGGACAATTCTATCATATTGAATTATTCCAGAAGATGAGAGCAATTTTGTTTCTTTTCTTCATCACATATTTAGTTCTACGTGAGAAGATTAGGCAAACCTGTGATACCTCATTACTTATATCTCTAGCCATTTTAGCATTAGCAGCCTCCTCAGCAAGCTGCAAATCTAACTGAGCCTGAGCTTCCTCCTCTTCTCGTATTTTTTCCTACAAACGCATCAACTTGTGAGTTTACCAGGTGAAAGAGAAATCAAAAGTCATTTAGTTTCAAATTTCTCTTCATCAGAACAGGCCAGGCTAGTAGAATTACAGACTAAGATAAATTTGGTACAAGTTACCTCTTCAGTCACTTGAGGAAGAAGCAGTAGCCACTTCTCCTCGAATTTTCCCAGCAAAGTTTTGGCCATAACATGAACATCACTTCTTTCATCATTGTACTTCATTGCATTCTTAAAAACTAACCTCACATCAGCGCAAATCTCCCTGACATTCTTATATCCAGAGTCATATTTTGCTTCCATTTTATTCTTAATTGTACCAAAGTCCATGGGCTTATCAATAACCTAGTAAGACACCATACAATTCCAAGTTATTATAAGGAACTCAACACGAAAAATATTAGGTCAATTACAAAATGAAACAGAAATGCAAAACCACTTAAATGCAAGGCAATAATTTGAATTAAAAAAACTAGCAACAGTTTTTTTCATCTATACAAATTTGAATATTTCCAGACTTGTCTTCATATTCACTGAAAAACCCTAACCAATTCACCGTTACTCTCCAATAAGCCAATTGCCAACTTGGCTTAGGAAACAATGCAACACAGTAGCTGTGTGATTGTGAATGTCAACTTATCCACTGGAGTGATTGCTCAAAAGCATACCCAAAGAAATGCGCCCATGTTACCTTCCTGTGCTATACTCAATTTCAATTTTGGAAATGCAAGCTTTGCAGGACCCCTGTTCGTCAGGCAGATTGCAAAGTTGAGTTATGCTTTTCACCACTCCCATGAAACAGAGATCTTCTGGAAACATAAAGTCAATCTTTTCTGGCAACCCCCAAGGCTTTAAGTTTATTATCTTATAAGCTCATATAGCATTTTCCATTAATTTAGAAATTTGTCTTACAATTGAGTACCATTCCTCCATCTCTCATCATAAAGTACCTGAAGTACTTTGAACATCAGCTACTTCCAGATGGCCTTTCTTCTTGGACCAATAATCTCCTGATCTCACCCCATTGTAACCCTAAAAGAATTTTTAAAACCTTTTTCTCTTTTCAAGCACAGATTTTCCGCAACAATATTCAACTCTGCGAATTCTACATCATTTTGTAGACCTACTGTCCCCAATTTGGCAAACCCAGCCAGACCACAAAACAAGCAAAGGCAGACAGATAGTTGATTCTGTCCTTTGTCGGGCCAACACAGGCTTCTGAACCACAATCCTCCAGATTGTTTGAAGATTTAGTACTTGAATTATTCCGAGGACTGCAGGTTGTAAATTGAGGTTGAAGAACAGAATGTTGACACAAGCTTCGAAATAAATAAAACCAAATAAACTGCAAGAAAAGAGTTGCTGCAATCCAGGAATACAAATGGCAGGTTTTGATGAATCAAAGATTGAGGTAGAAGAATAAAAGCTTACCTCATGATAATCATGTAAACCAAGACCTTTGACATCTACAGGTTGCATAAAAGGCGATGCCCACTTATGCCGTGTGATCTGAAGTCGAAGAACAAATAATATGATGCAAAGAAAAAGGTAAAGGTGTAAGCAGAAAAGATCACAGGTTAAAAAAAAAAAAAAAAAAAACTGGAAACCAGAAAATCAGAGACTGCCTGATGTAATATTGCACCAAATTGGCGAATAAGCTCTTGCATTCTCTTCCCAGCAGCAGCTGCCTCTCTGCGTGATGCATGTTCCTGCTGCTTTTTAATTCTAGGAACATGTCTCCCCTTATCCTTGTCTTTCCAAGCACTGCCAGCTTTTGAACCAATCGGTTGCTTTCTAGTCTTGTTCAAGTAGAATTGTTCAACTTCATTCACTCTCTGTTCAAGCTACATATTTAACATCAAAAGAAAAACTTACTACGTCACAATTTGTATGCAATTCAAAATTTGGGAAACAACAACGCGTTTAACGATTCCATCTTACATTATCGACCTTCTGGGAAATTTCATCCACACAACGCTTGAAACCCGCAACTTCCATCGAATTGCCTTCAGAATAATCTGGCATATCCAGAATCAAGAATAATCCGACCCACTTACCGATTCCATCTGCTGACCAAAAACCACAAGAAAAAAAAAAAAAACAAACAAACAAACAAACAAAGAATCAGACATCACATCACTTTCGAACGTAAACCTAATTATACCTGGCGATAATCGAAAGATAATAGCAACCTTTTTTTTTTTTATGAACGAACCCGAAGAAAGATTCGCTAAAACCCTAACCACATAAGAACCGATGAAAAGATAACTAGGACGAGCCGGGATTATGAAATAGACGGGTGCAAATCTAGTACACACTGTTGAAACGAAAACAAAATTTTAATTTTAATTTATGTGATGATTTTTTTAAATATAAATTTATAAATTTAAAATAATAATATATTTTATAATTATAATTATAATTATAAAAATCTAATCATAATTAAAATAAAATATTAATCATCAATTAATATAAATTTAATTAGAATCAAATAAAATTTTTTATTAATTTATAAAATTTTATTTTAATTATAATTAAATATTTATAATTATAAATTTTTTTTTTTATTTTAAAAATTTTAAAAAATAAATTCACTTATATTATTTTTTAAAAAAAAAAATACTTTTTAAATTTTTTCGAGAAAAAAGGATGAAAAAATAATTATTTTCTAATTATCTTCTTTTTAAATGTTTTTATTTTTTAAAATATAAAATAAAAATTTAAAATCAATTTAATTTAGTTAATTGTCTTTTAAAATCTAATTAATTATAAAAGTAAATTTAACTTAAAATATATTTATATATATATATATATATATATATATATATATATTATTTATTTATTTATTTATTTATTTATTTTTAAATTTCTTTTTCAAAGAAAAATGATAATCAATATTAAGTATTTTTTATTTTTTTATTTTAAATAAAATGCAAGCAAAAATAAGTTTACTGACAAATATGATTAAATTTGGTATTTTGTAGGTCTAATACTAATATTAAAAAAATATTTAAGATTTTCTGTAAATGTAAACGAGAATTTAGAGAAATTTCTTTTCTTTTGGTACTGTGGTTCATTGGTCGCGAAACGGAGTAACAAAGCAAGAATGCGTTTGTTTCTTTCGCTTCGCTTCTTCAAGCAGCCAGGGGTGGCGAACGGAGCACAAACTTAAGAAAAGGAAAACTACGCCGTTTGATTACCCGAACCAAAGCTTCGGAGATGGGATGGTTGTGATGCCAGGTGAGGTCCGCGAGGATTTAAGAAATGCTTCAAAACTACGCCGTTTAGAATATTAGTCAAGGTCAAAAAAAAAAAAAAAAAGGACGATAAGGCATCGAAGACTGGAAAAGGCCAGGGCCTCACCTCATAAATGGGTCTGGTTATGGTTATGGAGGGCCTCATGTTGTCGATCTGGTTATATGAGAGCCCTTCGCCGACTTTAGGGTTTGGACTGCTTAAAAACTACGCAAAATAATTATATTAGACCCGTAGAGAATTTTTAAAACCAAAAACAATAATAACAAAGAAAAAAAAAAAGTGAAGCAAACGTGGATGTAAACACAAATTCACCGTAATTATTAGTTATAATTAATTATCATATACAAAAAGACCTATCGATTGTATTTAACAGTAATTATAAACTCGCACGTCTCTATAATTGAATTTTGTTCTATAATAAGTTGGATCGGTTTACGTAGGCCAAGCTATCGATGACCTCCAATCTAACCACCTGCATTCAAACAGAATTATTTAATTTAAAATTACTATATATATATATATATATATATATTTGGTAGTTTTGTTTCTACACGTTCAAAGGGTTTTGGAATTAACGCATGAGCACAGCACTTTGGTTTTCAACCATCATTTGAGTTAGGACAGAGATGTCACCATGCCCGCCTTCAACAATGAGAAGAATGAGAATTCTAAAAGTGATGGCTGTGGAGAGTCCACGGTCCTTTTCAATGGAAACCGAATTACTTCTCATTAGGAATGATACACCAACATCTTTATCAACTTGCATTTCATTTGTTATATATAGTTTCACCAACTCTCATTTACTAACTGATGCAATAAATCTAACAAGTAGATGTGTGCGGAAAATCAATACGATACTGATCTATACATTAGATTGCAAATGAAAATTCACTAACATTATTTTCCGATGTACCAAAAACAAAAATATCCTTAAAATTAGATACCTGTTAATGACAGAAGTAACAGTCTGCGTACGCGCGAGAATAAATAAGAAACGAGGTAGAGGGGCTTAATATTCTCGAGTCTAATCCTGGCATTGAATTTTTCATAAATTAGGGGCTCGCAGCCTTTGTCCACATTTGATGTTTTGCGTAAAGGCACCTCCCAAAATCACCACCCTGCCTGTCAATTTTCGGGGTCATAAATACATGGAACTGATTGATTTTAAACAATTAATCGTAATGAGTAATTAATTAGGGTTGAAAATTAGACTGTATGCATAGTTCCATCAATTTCATTATCTAGAATGTATGGACCGTAATGGGCTAATCGTCTGCAAAATCACGAGGGGCTCCATGGGAAATTTCTATTGAAGCATGGTCTATTATACTTGTTTAATAAAATACTTTCGGTTCAGGCATGTACCTATAAAAATTATAAATAAATAAATAAAAAATCGCTAGAGCCTCTGTTTGCTAGCCCAGAATTTACCTACAAAGTCTACCGGGAATAAAGGTTTCTAGAACTTGCTGACCCAGTAGGCTAATGAGACACATGCACCCTAAATAAAAATTGCTAATCCTTCGAGTTGGCAAAAGGTTTAGAGGTTGTTTTTCAAAAGGGTTGGGATTCCAAAATCAAAGGTCAAGATTTCTTTTCGGAATTCTGTCCACCAAGAGCTTAATACTTTACGCCTTAAAATTGAGAGTTCAGAGATCAAACCTTAAACTTGGTTTGCAAGAATGCGTTTGCCTCTTTCACTTCTCCAAGCAGCTAAAAGTGCCGAACGGGGCACAAACTTAAGAAACACAAAAGGAAAAACTACGCCGTTTGATCTCCCGATCTGAGCTTCGGAGATGGGATGCTTGTGATGTCAGGAGAGGTCCGTGAGGATTTAGGAATTGCTTCAAAACTAGGCTGTTTAGAATATCAGTCCTCGATTAAAAAATCCAAAAAATAAATAATAAATAATAAAAAAGACGATAAGGCATTGAAGACTGGAAAAGACCAGGGCCTTACCTCATAATGGTCTTTGGTTATGGGCAGCCACTTGCTGTCGATCTGGTTATATGGCAGCCCTTCGCCGACTTTGGGGTTTGGACTGGTTAATAACTACGCCAAAAAAAAAAAAAAAACTTGGATATATAAATATGAATTTATCATAATTATTAATTATATTTTTATTTAATTATAATAAATATTTTGTTATTAATGCGAGTAAAAACACTAGTTAAGAGAGTAAAAACATCAGACTCGGCATATGAGGATCGAGAAAGAGGAGGCAGATAGAGAAAAATAAAACAATTTGTTGCCCGTGTGGATTACATTTCCTTCCTTGAATGATGGTAAATTGTCGCATACTTCCCTGTCTTTCCGATAATTAAGACACCTTGTTTCAAATCGAATGCGTGGAAATTGCATACAATTACAGAAACCATTTCCCTATTTGACACTAATTATTGCAAAAGTTGTGGACGGTGCAACTTCATAATTGCACAGCTGGTCCTGCCTTTGGCAAATTGACAGTTTATTTTCATATTACAAATTGATTTTCGATAGAGCCACGTCCAAGCTACTCCCTCCCTGGGATTTTACCGGTACCTTTTGTGAAAGCTATCAATTAAACCCAAAAATAAATTGGACCAAAATATTCATTTGAAGTGCACGTCACCGTTCAAAACACTTTCTTGATAGCGACGTCAACAGTTGTTCTATACGCAATTAACAAATGCAAATTGGCCTTGTTGCTTCTTTGGATTGTATGTGAATTGTAAACCGCTGTACCCACTTGACTGCACGCAAATCAGCAAATCAAAAGCCCCATAATAATTCGGCACTGTATCGTCTTACTTGTGTTCAGTTGGGTTTCCACTGATGCTCTAGTTCAGCCAATAACTTGGCCAAAGTAAGCCATTTTATTCTATTTTCGGAAGTTGGACTTGGACTAGGTGTAAAGAGTATCCAAGTCTGTTATGGATTCCTCGCGTCGACGTCAGAGCAAGAGCCTTGAATTCGGCCTAACATTTTTTCTGCTAGCCACCGTAGACTTTCGGATGCAGAACCCGCCATGTCGTTACCGAAAAAGCCTGGCACCCATAGACATCCCCACCGGCTAGAGTGAAGCCTCGCCGAGGACCAATCTATACAACCACCATCTATCCCATCACGGCCTTCACTACACTAAACGGTGGAATTAATAATGCTCTGCTGCTATTCGTAATATATATTATACGGAACTTACCGTTCAAAAACATTAACTAATAATAGCTTAATGGTTTATTCAGTCAGCAAATTAAGAGCAAGTGTTTTTCATTTTATCGAAAAGAAAGTTAATTTTTAATGTTAAGACTGCAATGAACTAACTATGAGTCTATTTCTTAATGAATTTTCGCATGAATGGCATATTTTTTATGCCCAAGGTGGAGTTACGCTCCATACCTATGTAATGCCTAAGCCTTTTTTTGTCAAAGATATATATATGATGTTCGAACTCAATATATCTTTTACATTATTTCCATTTTCCTGAATTGCTATTCTACGGGACGTACGGAGACGAGCAAAGATCAAAAAGGGACATAACCTTTCTGAACTTGGCGCCAAAGGTTGAATTGGAAATGGAAATCGAGATGAAACAAAGATGATTTCATATGGCGTATGAGGGGACCGTGATCAGAATTGAGGGAACCGAATTTTACCATGCACGCATTTTCTCGATGTAAGAACAGAAGCAAGATCTGTTCATGCAATAAAGACACGTGCACTTTAGGGAGAATTTTTATATTTTCTTAATTGGTTGACCAGACTGTCGTGGGAGAGGAGAGGTGAAACAGGGACCCACCGCCCCCCCCCCCCCCACAAGAATCGGAGGCATAGAGTTTCAAACATCGCGTCGTCAACTTAGAGAAAGCATACGGTGGTAACAATCATGATTCTCTCACTTAATAATTTAGATTTTTGTTTCTATGTGGCCGACATCTTGGATTTATTAGGCAGATCATCGATTTGCAAGCCTATCCGCGGAGTGGGATTGGGCTGCCCGGTGAAAACAGTTGCCTGTGTGGTTTGTCGTTTTCCATAGCTTCTTTACGCGATGAAAGTTGTATCGTGCGAGAGTCACATGCTTGACAGCAGTCTTACTCAGCCAATCACGGGTCAACAGCGCACTACATGTTAAAAATCTCTGCAACTTTACACCGCGTTTCCGTGATTCTCTTCCTCTAAGTGGAAATCAATGGGAGCATTGTTGTCGTACTGGATCCGATTTGATGGTGAGAAACAGTCAGAAGTGATCGGTGGCAGTTTAATGGCCTCTTGGTTGGCAACAATAATATCAGTGAAGTCTTTGAAATATATATATATATATACACCTTTGTTTTTCTGTCTAGACTGGGGGCTTTAAGCCTGTAACCCTACAAGTCCGTATCATACTCGTACAGCTGTACATTTCTAGTTTACAGAAATACATAATAAAATAATCGAGAATGATTGATGGTGACCGGATTTAGGTGTGGTGAGTGCATACTTACGCCGACACTAATTTTGCAGATCAGAATATTTCGCACCGGCTTCATTTCACCGCCTGTACGAATTTTAGATTTAAATTTATATTTTTTATTTATATTTATAATTTTGTTATTAATATAAATATTATATTATTATATTTATATTTGTGATATTATTATTAAATTAGAATTCTATATTAAAATTTAAAAACATATAACTAATATTTAGAATAGTGTAATAAATATGCTTACAGGTTACATTTAAGACTTAATATACCACATTAATATAACCTTTTTTTAATTGTATATTATCAACGAAAATATTATTTGTATTGATAAAATCGCCTCAAATTAAGGCGCGGGTTCACTGATATCATGACGCCACCTAGTGTATATATATATATTTATATATTTATATATTTAATTTACCTTTATTTTTTTGATAAAAATTACATTATATGCATGCAAACTAAGTAAATGTGTAAATAAATTAAATAGCATGTGTATGAATATTGGTGAAAAGTGTAAAATTATGAAATACTATCCTTTTTTTTTTTTTCTAAATTGTTTACCTATTTTGTTGAGCCTACTTGCAGATTAACTCAATTTGCATATGCTTGTGCGATTTTTGTTAATAAAAATTATAAATATATATATATTATTTAATTAAAGTCAGTAAGACAGACCTCGAGCTAGGTCGACGTCTCTATTATTAAAAAGAATAATGAACGGGGAAAAGACAAGCGCACGATTGGTGGTTCCACTATGTTTGTCTATTTAAAAGTAGGCTATTGCATGGCATTGGGAGCATCAGTCACTGAATACCAGTGAGGTAAACAATAGCAATGGCAAAGCAGCACGGGCAAGCCAGTCTCTTGTTTCTTCTCCTAAGCTTGGGAGCTTTGCTCACATCTCTCGCTTGTCCCTACTGCCCTTACCCACCAAGGCATCCTCCTAAGTTGCCACCCATACATAGACCAAAGCATCCGATTGTACATCCTCCTGTACATCCACGGCCTCCGGTCATTCATCCGCCCAAACCACCTACATCACCTTCTGTTCCGTGTCCTCCTCCCGTAAAGCCACCAAAGCCTCCTGTGACTCCTCCCACAGTGAAGCCACCAATTATTAAGCCCCCAACACCACCAACGATTCCGCCACCGACTGTTAAACCCCCAACACCTCCCAAGCATAAGCCCCCAACACCTCCCAAGCATAAGCCGCCAAC
>CM034050.1:1614622-1672747 GCA_019804595.1 Bruguiera parviflora
AGCCTCCAACACCGCCAACTCTTCCGCCACCCACTCTTCCCCCGCCAAAGTCTCCAGTGACTCCTCCCGTCGTTACACCACCAACCACGCCAACTCCATCGCCTCCGTTTGCGAGTCCTCCAACAACACCATCATGCCCTCCTCCACCTCCAGCACCTGTGCCTTGCCCTCCAACACCGCCAAAGCAACAGACCTGCCCCATTGACACCCTCAAGCTTGGTGCATGTGTAGATGTCTTGGGTGGGCTAATTCACATTGGAATCGGTGGTAGTGCTAAGGACGAATGCTGCCCAGTGATTAAAGGGCTTTTAGACTTGGATGCTGCTGTATGCCTTTGCACCACCATTAAGGCTAAGCTTCTCAATATCAATATTCTTCTTCCCATTGCTCTGGAGGTCCTCATTGACTGTGGCAAGAATCCACCTCCGGGTTTCCAGTGCCCTGCCTAACAGCCACAGGTATTCTCCAACCCTACAATGCCTTCTTTCTCTTGAAATACCAAACTCAGTTCTTGACTGAACCTCGTTTTTCGATGTTTCCAGGGGAGCACGTCTCATTCATGTGTGGGAAAACTTGACTCAAAAGTACTTTAAGACGACGATGTTCCTTTTTCGCTTTTTGCCTCCCGTGATTCTTCACACCCTTTTTTTCTCCGTCTTTCTTTCTCTAAGCAGTCCCTCAATTCGATACCATTTGAGAACTTGTTAGTAAACGTTGATTCAAAATGAGAGTCTGCAGTTCTACTATTGTCCCTCTTGATGATTTGATCTATGAATTGGTTTTACGATCAAGAATTAATGCGATCCCCCCGATAAATTATTTGCCTTTCGTTAGACACCTAACGCATAATCATTATCTTATTGATTATTACCGCAATACACGAGACGAGAGAAGTTTTATTTTTTTGCCGGGGGGGGGCGGTGGGGGTCTGGAAAAATTTTGTATTCAATTAATGATTCCTCTAAACAAATAATAGCAATTTGACCAATTGAAAATACTCACAGGTTAGACAGGGATTAATATCTTTTTGCCTCGACAGGATCTTTCATCAAACTTTTTTTCTCTTTTTAATAAAAATATCTAACGTGGCCTGAGAACTGAAGTCACCGCAAATCACTGATGTAAAACCGATAAAGATAATTATGCAATAATTGAATGAGCCCCGTTACGTGCAACAGCCATGTAGACGGGCTCAGACGGTTTGTTTGTTTTTGTTTTTTTTTTTTTTTTTTTTTTCTCGAGATTGGAAGGATGCCGTGATTTGGGAAGACAGAATTAAATAAAGGAAACACGTCAGAAAATACATGTCCTCCTATCTTTTCCGTAATTAAATATAACGTGTGCAAGTAAAGCCAATAAGTTGCTCGTCCTGCATCTGCACTAGATTGCATAAAACCACACATTTGACGCATTCTAGAATTTAAATGCATGCAAACCAAAGGAGCCCTTCGACTTTAGCCAAAAAAAAAAAAAAAAAAAAGAAAGGAATGTCATCTCCGCCTACAATGGTAGGAGGATTAATGAAAACGAAATATCCTATAGCCGTGTGACTGCGAACAATTCATCATCGGTAAAGTTAATAAAACATCGTATATTTCGATTGACATCCTGCTCAATGTTCGCGGGTTGTGATCTATCTAATCTATTATCAAAGTTCGCACGGACAAAATGCCCTGCCCAAAACAGAGGGGAGGATGCCATGGGGCTTCAGTAGTGGTTTGGGTCACTCCAAAGTCCAAACTTCAACATCAATAGTTATTAAGAGATACAACTGACAAAGATCAAAGAAATAAAGAGAGATTACATTAGGGGGAACAAAGCTCAGCAAACCAAGCATGATACTAGACGTTATTTTGGAAACATTCATATCCTATGTGCTGCCCAATTTCTGACATTATCCTTTGTCAGCTCATATTTCAATATTTCTTTTCAAGGGTATCATAGCTTTTATTCTGGAGAATTATCTGGACAAGTAACGACATGGGTATTAAAAGGGAATTAAACCAGTCTAAGATAAACAGCAAAGGATCATAGCAAAAAAGCAAAAGAAAGATGTAGCACCGTCAGTCAATTTGTAGATCCCAAACCAGAGGGGCAGAGAGGACAAGGCTTTGAACGTTTTACAGGATTCTTTGTCGCGTTTCTTTGCTGTCTAGAATTGATCTCCAAGTCAGGACCAGAGTGAAGAGAGTAACAATCAAATGACCCTAATTCTTTGGTTCTGAAATTCAGTCGCGAGTTACAAATTTCCACTTTTTTCTCTGAGAAAAAGATTTTTTTTTTTTAAATAAGAGATTAAAATTTTATGTTCCCCTCTTCTATCCTTCTTTTTCTTCTCTTTTATTTTTTTGGCTTTTAATAGCGTCCCTGGCCGGAGTTCTGATTTTCTTCATTAGCAACGTCAGTCGTGTAGGGCTTATTTAGTCCTCCTACTTTTAACTCATTATCTCCATTTTCAGACCGAGGAAATTGGGAGACTCCATCAAGAATTTTACCAAAAAAAGGTAAAAATAAAAAGAAAAGATGAAATTTTCTGTTTGGCTATTGGGAATCTAAGGAAAGAAAAACTGAGAGAGACAGAGATTCTGTGAAGATTGGCAAGGTAAATATTGAAAATGGGAATCGAACGAATTGACTAAAGATTAATGGTTATCTTGAACTAAATATATTTTCTGTTTATTTGCCATCAGAACAGGAAAAAAAAAAAATTCCAGATACCAGTTCGCATTTGGGCTCTAGAATTATTATTTAGGAGTTGGTGGTCCATTTTATTTTTTCTTTTGCGCCTCTTTCGATCCCTTTTTTCAAGGCTCTTTCTGATTCAGGTGGGCCAACCCGATTTTTGGATATCTTATATTTATTTTTAGGCATCTTTTCCTGGGGTCGGCCAACCTCATATTTTTCTGGTAACCAAGACTGACTATTAGGAAATTCAAACAAGCCAACACGAATTTATAGAATACTCAACTCTTGTAAACATTGGTTGACCCACCCCAAAGAGTATAATGTCACGGCATGTTGTTGTCCACTACGTCTTGAATAAAGCGGCCCAACGAGGAGTGGGAAGATCCACCCTCCATCAAGGCTTTCCTGCCACTGTCGCTCATCTCTTTCACTTTCTTCTTTAGCTCACTATCATGCTCCATCGCGCACCTAATCCCTCTCTCTATTTCCTCAGCGCTCACAAGGTCATCTCTCTCCAACAAAAAATCTCTCCTATAATCCATTTTAATTTCTGCCGCTAGTCCCAACTCGATCACCAGCTGAAAAGCGTTGAACTGTTGCTCCGCATACAGTGGCAACGTGGCAATTGGGACTCCGAACCACAGGCTTTCCAATATGGAGTTCCACCCACAGTGGGATACAAATCCTCCGATTGCTGGGTGGGCCAAGATGGCCACTTGGGGAGCCCATCCAACCACCTTTCCAGTCTCAGCCGTTCGATCCAGGAACCCTTCCGGCAAGGCGTCTCGGAAATTAGGGTACTCACTCGGAGGCTCTATCTTCCCCTTCGGCGGTGATTTCCGTAGGGACCACAAGAAACGATGTCCGCTGTGTTCCAGAGCACGTGCAATCTCTTCTATTTGATCCGCATCAAAACTTCCCATGCTCCCAAAGCAGAGGAACACCACGGAAGAATGGGGCTGGTCATCGAGCCAGCCCATGATATCCTTGTACTCGCTCCTTCCATCGGACCCCTCACCATGGCTTTTGCCATCCTTCAGATTCAAAATGGGTCCCACTGGGTACACGGGAGGAGTTTTACCGTCAGAAAGAGATATCACCGCATGGGATTCCAGCTCCTCGAACGTGTTGACCATGATACCCTTCGTTTCCCTCAACCTTCTTCCATTGATAAGCATGGCAGGGAGCCAATATTTGTTGAGCACAGCACCAGGCAACACCCTAGCCGGGAGCGGAGCCTTTAAAGTCGGAAGCGCTAACTCAGCACGCGAGTCCTTGAACTCTATGGGGTCCACTTGCTGCTCGTCGTGCAAACCCTGTATATAAAACACGAACCCAAGAAAAGCTGCACAGGAAGTAAAGAAAGCATAGGAAGGGACACAGAATTCGTTGGCCACATCAATCATTGAGCAGCAGAACATATCGAGAACAAACCCAGCTAGCCGAGGTGACTCGGGGGTTGACTCGGACTGAGTAACGATCTTAGAAACAGCATCTTTAACATGGCATTTCTGTTTCTCCAGGATATAATTGAGGGGCTTGATGGTGCAATTATTTGGGTCGTGCTCTTCACTGGGGAGCTCGACGAATCGAAGACGACTTGTCGTAGAGGAGGGCACCAGCGAGGCACTACTTTTACTGCCGCTAACGGAGTCAAAAGGGGTCTTCATAATTAGTACGGTGATGGAGAGTCGGTCGTCGCGGTCGACGAGGATCTTTGCCGTCCCCACCGTCGAAACAAGGTGGCCGGGGACTGGTGCAGGGACAAAAACCAGCTCTGCCTTCTTCATCATCGCATAGAAAACACCCTTGTTGCTGCAGGATATGGTATAGCGCCTGGCAATGGATCCAATAATGGGCTCTCCTTTGTTTTCGTGGATAAGTTTGTCTAAAGTCTTTAAATGCCCGAGGTCGAGGGAGTTAGAACTTTTTTTAATTTGACTAGTTTTCAGAATAATTAAATTAAATTAATATTAAATACAATAAAAAATAAGCAAAATCAATTTTAAAATTTTTAATAAGAATTAATTTTAATTTTATAAGAAATAAATTGGGTATACGTTAAAAAATAAAAAGAAAAAGTGAAAATAGACTAAAGAGAAACGTGTAGAAGTAGGTGGCGACAAAAATAACATGGGCAATTGAGAAGGAGGATACATTCGACTAATTATAGCACGAGACGAACAAAAAGCCATTCAAATTGTTATTTTATGAGGTATGTTGAATTTTCAGTTAATCAAAATAATAGTAAACAAAAATGTTTGGCTTAATTTAGTTTTTCAAACCAATTTAATATGTTAAAAATTAATTTTAACAGAAAATTTTTGAATTTAATTTAAATATAAAAATTAAAGCCTGATGTATAAATAAATAAATAAATAAATATTGAAGAAATATGAATAATTTGGTGACAATTATTTATCTAAGCCAAGTTACATATGTCTCGGCATTTATTTATTATTATTTTCACTTAATTGACTTCAAATTGAAAATCACAACGGAGGTTTTAGCCTACTCCTCAAACAAAAAATGGGGCTTGCATCTCGGACAAAGCGGGTTGTGCCCACATATTAGCATTCCGCCCAATTTATTATTTTCTAGATTTGCAAAATATTACTGGGCCCATATATCACGAGATCAAGATTAGTAAAGGCCTCGCTGAGTAATTGAAACAAGTCCACACTCGTGCATGGATATCACGTTTAATTCTTATTTTTTACAAACTTATAGAATTAAACTTTAAGTTTAAAATGAATAGTTCAGATAATATTAATATTAGACCATACGACTGGTGGCGCGAGGGCAAATAATTTTTCCTCATCTCAAATATTGGTTATTTTTATTGGTTAAAGATCTTCTTTTAATTCTTTTGCTCTTTTTTTTATTATTATCTTAAAATACGAAATTCAAAACTTTTTAACTTTTAATTTCAAATTCTTACTGTCACTAGAATATAATGTCCCTCTTGGCACATTTACTAGTTTAACTAAATAATCGATGCTGCTTGCCGAATTTCTTTTCTCGCCGCTTTATTCCTTTTGATGAAAAAACTGCAACAACACGAATAAAACAAAACGAGAAAAAAAAGAAGAAGAAGAAGAAAATGACTGTTTATGGATCCAAGAGCAAGCATGGAAACTATCTGAGGGGCCGAAAAACTGTACAAGAAGTTACTGAGTAACGGCTGCAAGAAAATAGCTGAACAGATCATTTTTTCCGTCCTCCATCGTTTGTCCCAGTGATCGGTTTTAACGGATCAACAGCTCGGTCCCGTGACTACTACTAGCCAGATTGAGAGAGGGACGTCGAGAGAAGGTCCCATTGGATGGTCCGATTGGCGATAAATAAAAGCAACGTAGAGCATATGGTTCACATGAAAATTCAGAATTAGAAAACATTATTGGAGGAAGCATAGCCATGAAAATTTGGCAATAACTAGGCCAACCTCGTTATCCTGAAAACTCAAAAGTCCTGAGTCCCAAGGTATTGTTGCCCTTTTTCTGGCCAGTTATCCCCAGATCTAGGTCTTTCCGTCTTACTTATTCCCTCGTGTTGCACACTAAAAACAACTTCTTTGGAGCATCTGTTTGTAAATTTCCATTCTTCTTCGTCCTTATCAATCTACTCTCCTCCAATACTTTCTTTTGCATAGAACAGAGTCCATGCGTATGGGAGCCAAACATAGCAAGCAAATGAAGAGCCCAAAACGAAAGGTGAATCCGACCCGAGTATCTACCATTTGGGAACTACTCCTGCCAGAATGTTTGAAAGGAAAGGGCTGCTCACGAAAAATACCAGAGGAAAAGAATAGCAAGATGAGGAAAAGTTTGACTCTAGAGGATCACTTGTCCACCTCTCCTAGCTTTGCGCCGGCTTCCACGCTCGGAGGGGAGCTTTGTTTTCCCAAACAATGTTCCAAAAGAGTGCACCCTTCATCTATTCCTGCTAATAATGATGGCCATGAACGGGAAGCCAAGTCTTCCAAAGCATGGGTTAGTTTCTCTTTGGAGACATTGGAGCTCCTCGATCGCAAGGCAGAAGAATACCGGGGTAATTCCATGGATTCTTCTTCAGTCGGGAGAAGGACGAGTACTGATCGGAAATCCAAAAAGAAAGTTAGCTTCAGGCCGCCGGAGGAGAATGACGTATACTTGTTTTACTCGCCGGAGGAGTTGTCCGTGGAAAAGTAATGGCAATTGCCAACTGTAACTCATCGCGGTACACGTTCTTAGTACAACAACATATTCTATAAATCGAATCGCTCCGTTTGCTTCATCTTGGCTGGGAAAGTTCGATCTTGGAATTTGGTGTTCTCTTTGGGATAGTCACCGATATGGCCTCTTTTTTCATTGTTACAAGTGGAAAGAGACTATTACTTTGACTCGAGCCGCCAGTAAATGGTCCTCCAGCATCACTGGGGCATGTTGACTCCGAACGGTATTGAAATAGTTATGCTAGTTCCAAGCTCTCGAAATGTACCCAATTTTTATTTTTTTTTAAATAATAAAGAACCCTTTTCCTTTGTTTTCTTTATTCTTCACATGAGCAAGGTTGAAGAGGGAGGTGGGATTCACAAGAGTCATGTCTTGATCAAGTCATCTTTTAAGGGTTGGGTTCTTAAATGAGTGCAATCCGCCGCTGTGGGCCTTGTCTACACAAGAATTTTAAGGGTTTCAATTACTGTATTTACCATCAAAAAATTAAAACCTCAACCACCAATTCTTTACAGTTCTTGCGAGCTATTCTCTTGATATAAAATATGCCTAAGTTGTAGGCACTGTGAATTCAAGAATTGTTCGCAAGTATTGTTTATAAGTAACCTTCTTCTTCTTCTTCTTCTTTTTTTTTTTCCAAATAAAAATGAATGCTGCACATATGGCTAAAAAATGCTGATCAGAGACGCAATTGCAGTCCTTGGCCCGCGCCCCAGTGTCCAAAAGACAAAAACTAACGCGATGCACTCGGAAAACCTTGCTTCATTAGCTTATTAGCATTTCTGAGATACAATGCTTAAGTCCCTATCGGTAAAAATAATGTTAATCTTGCAGCGTTGTCTTGAGGTGAAATTACGTACAATTTTAGGCGTTGGGTTTTAGTTTAATTTTTGCTACCTTACAAGTGCGAACGTTGAATAAAATTAAATTGTTAAGTAAATTTTAAAAATAAATTATATATATTAAATTTTAACACATTTTTTCTTATTTAAATATATTAAATTGAATGAATCCACAAATTCGCCCGCAGCTCAAAATCGGAGTTTACTGCATGCTGGACATTGCCAGTTGCTCGGAGTTAATCGCAAATGGGAATTCCCCGTTCAAAAAAACAAAAAGGAAGCACATGTAACACAAGTATATACAAATTATAGTATTTGTTATACTTATTTTTTTATATATATAATAAAATTATTATTTTTAACATTATACTTTTATTTTAATTAAATTATACTTTATTTTTTTATATAAAAAGTAAATAAAGTTAAAAAATCTTCTTATTAGCCAACTTGGCTTCGTGTCCGTAAAGCGTGATTCCTCTTTTTTTCGACATTTCCGATATTATATAGAAAGGAAAGACAAATATTAAAAAAAACATAGAGTCATCAAAACTCGAATCTAAGAAGCAGAAGATGCAATTTTTTGAAAATAGAGCCATCGAGACCAGGCTGGCGTTGTTTGTCCTTTGCAGTCAATCTCCATAACGCAGGCTTTATTTACATCATTCCTTTGCTGCTAAGGAATCTTTTCACGTTCCGACGAGAAGTAGAGCCTGCAGAGCAACGGGGATAAGCTTGACTAAATTCTTTTAAAATGTAAAATTCCAAGCAAAGTCAAGCCGAATTAATTTTTGGGCAGTATGTTTAATGGCGGGCTACTAAAAACCTGACCAAGTTGTTCTTCTAACCCCACGAATGGTGCCGTCGCTCTCTTAAAGCACCTATTAGTGTCTAATTGGACAGTTAACTTTGACACCGTCGCCATTACAATTACATTAAACTATTTATCAGTCCTTTATCACTCTACCCTCTCGTCCTTTCAAATATGCAACCATATTATATCCATTCATCTCGTTGACTCGGTCTGATCACAGGGCTAGACCTTGTTGTAGGAGACATTATTGAGCTGATTTTGGCACTAAACTTTTGCACTCGACCTTCTATTTACGAGGGAAATCTGAAATTTTAACTTCACCGAGAATGAAAAATAAGATAAATATCAATTGAAATGATTTTCTTGAAATGAGCAGAAATTTAATGTGCATACACTTTGTTATTAGAAAAACTTTCTTTTTCCATTTAATTGACATCGACTTGATTTTCCACTGTTAGGCAATGCTCATTATATATTTGCGATTTTTTTTTTTTTTTTTTAGAAAATAAACAACCGATCAAAAATAGGGGACTCTCGTCAGCCCACTCGTCAATTCTTTCTTCGTTCCGAAGGGCAGTCATGGGAAATTAAAAAAAGAAATACGATACGGTGGTAAGTTTCAAGGAGAGAGTATCAAAGGTAGCAGCAGCAAATGTTTTGACCAAATATGCGACAGTGCCACCTGTCTCGAATTGCCCAATACTTCGCACGGAAGAAACGTCCCTCACCCTGTCGCTCTAGTTTGGTAATTGGTCTCTCTAGTTTCTCTCTCTACCAGTCTCTGGTGAATGGTAGTTCCACTTGTGAAGGGTATTATTGTCATTTCGCGTGAAGTAAGAGCCGCATAAATTCAACAAATCGCCGATGTAGAGGCGAGGGTTCAGCCGTTTGGGAAAGGAAGTTGCCCGGAAAAGTCGGCCTGTTGCTTTCTCACCGTTCTTCAAGAAAGCGGCACCTTTTGCTTCACGCACGCACTTTAACATCATTTTTATCGCTGCTACTAGAGTTCCCTTGTAAATTTGGTGAACACCCACCCGCGCACACGCTCGCACATAAAGAGAAGGAGAGAGAGAGAGAGAGAGAGAGAGAGAGAGAGAGTTTCGTTCTTGTTCTTCTCAGAGAATATAAAATGGCTATGGTGAGAACACTGAAGATGGCTCTGATTATAGTTTGTATGAGTGTGGGCTTCGGTGGGAGATGGGTCGGAGGCCGGGTGCACCACTTGGTTGGAGGGGATCGTGGGTGGGACCCGTCGACGGACATTGCTTCTTGGTCGTCCGGCAAAATCTTCAGGGCCGGAGATGAAATTTGTAAAGCCCTCTCCTCTTCCTTATATATATATATATATATATATATATATATATATATATATATATATTAGTCTTAATTTCTTCTCTTTTTTTTAAATGACAAACTATTTAATTAGTTCAGACTATTTGAATGAATATAGCTACTCCCACCATCCCAAGTCCTAACAGAAAACCCCACTTGTTAGTCCTGTAGAAATTAAGAATAAGGTGCAATGGAGAGCCAATCCTGTCAATTCCAAAAAAGAATTTGGATGCAAAGCAATTTTGTTCGTTTTACGCAACTTCGTTTCTTGGGAGCCCAAAAGGAAAGAAGATAAAGCAGTGATTATTATTATTATTTGCACGACCCATAACCTTATGGTTCGCGAATACTAACAGCAAGTTTGAAGGGAACTCTCTCTTTTGTTCGTAGGAAAAGTGCAAGAATCATCGGTTTCATTTTCTTTCGTTACCTCTTCCTTTCATTTTGCTATTCTTTCTATTATTCTCGGTTTTCGTTTTTCCTCTCAATTTTTTTTCATCCATCTCGAGACAGGGTTCAGCTACTCTGCTGCGCACGGGATAATAGCGGAGCTCAAGACCAAGGATGAATATGAGTCATGCGATGTAAGCAACCCAATCAGAATGTACACTGACGGTATAAACAGCGTCTCGCTTGACGGAGAAGGGATCCGCTACTTCGCGAGCGACAACACAGAGAGCTGCAAGAACGGGCTGAAGCTACACGTGGAGGTGATCCCTCAGGATGCTCCCGATGCCCCAAAAATCCCCACATCTGAGGCCACTGATTCGGCTGACGTTGCTGCAGGGCCCAGCCCTTCTGGTTCGGCTCATCTTCCTGCAAGTTTTATCTTGTTGCTGGCCGGATTTTGTGCAGGCTTTATGGGCATCTAGACCCTTATGAGAGAGCAATTGCCCTAGCTATTGTTTACTCTACTCTGTTGGACGGAAAGCATTAATGGGTTGTGCGCTTTTATTTGGACTTAAAATCACACCCCAATTTGGTCAGAGGGTGGCATGTTGGTTATAGCTTTACTCATTCATTTATTCGGGCCTGTAACAGCGGCCATTCACTGTTGAACCCCCCAGCCCCAATAGGTTAGCTTAAACAGTCACCATCTACAGTGAGTTGGAAGACACGGATTCAGATCGGCCAGCCAAATTCCTCTCCTTTGGCAGTCTTTCTGCGGTCCTCCCTCATATATACTCTTCTGCTTCTGTAATCACGACCACAATCTGGGTAAAAATGGAAAATATAACACATCACTGATCTTCCTTATGAAAACTACAGCCATGCCGAGAACTGGCAAGGATAGCTAAAAACTCTTACCCTCTGATCATCAACAAGTATCACATCGCTGCTTGTAAAGCCTCGAGATGACCCTGGCACTGGGACTGGCAGGACTGAGGAATTCGATTCCATGTCTGCAGCGTGTGTACTGTTCATGTTAAGGAATTCTATTCCCAAAATGATATTTAACCCGCAGACCCACTCTGCAAAACCAAGCTACAACCGTATGACCGATGTTTACCAGTTATGATTCCGAGCTAAACAAAAATTGTTGACCAATGATGGGTTGCCTTGCAACAAAATAAAAAAAAATAATAATAATAATAAAATCTTCAGAGGATAAATGTACAGACTCTATCAAGAAAATGAGTTCACCCTGTCCACAACCCGCCAAATTTCCCCAGAAACAAACGGGAGAAATACGTATCCCGAAAAGCTAATATGGGTAGGGTTTCAAATGAAGCCAAAAGCGATTTTCAGAGAGACGATTCTTAGTTCATGAACGGCCGATACCGTTGGATTATTGACTGAAGACATTATGCGTGATATTGTCGTGCCTCTGTACACTTTGGTCCGTATTGGAATCTTTTTAATGTATATTTTTTACTTAAAAAATAATAAGCGCGAGTTGAAATGAGTAAATAATTATATATTTAATAATTATATCATGCTCACATATATGAAACCAATACAAATATAAATATAGGTAATTAACTGTAATGATTATTAATAGTGTATTATATATATGTGTGTGTGTGTGTGTGTGTGTGTGTGCGCGCGTGAGAGAGCAAAATAAATGAAAATTAACGGGTAAATAAAATACATTAAAAAGCATCCATCTCGGGCAATTTATCCGCCGCGTGAGTCGCGTGTGTCCACTTATCCGCGCAGCAGCTAACCTGTCTACTGACACGGGTTCACGAATATCCTCTGGCCATTCAAAAGGCATGGCGTTGAAATCATTCATCGAAGTCCACCCGGAGTCTCACTTCCCTATCCAGAACCTTCCCTACGGTGTCTTCAGGCCGCAACCGGGCTCGGCGGCTCGTCCGGGCGTTGCCATCGGCGACTATGCCCTGGACCTTTCTGAGATCGCTCTCGCCGGACTCTTCGACGGCCCGATTCTCAAGGACTCCGACTGTTTCCTTCAGGTAGCCAACCATCTTTGTGTGCTAAGTGGATAAAGATGACTGGAAGCATGCCATTTCTCTGTAACTGGACGGTGTCGTTTATGTCTTCTAATGTTTTGACTGCCGAAGTCAAAAAAAAAAAACAAAAAAAAAAGACTCCAGAAACTAGAGGAAATGAAAGAGAAGATTAGCATAGAGAAACAGTATATCTGATTAACATGTTTGACTTTGATCTCGTTGCTCTATTTTTTGTGTATTGTTTCTTATTAAATTTTTTTTTTTTTGGAGAAAAATTTACAATGAAATGTTGAGATCGAGATATTTGTATAGAATTTGTATCATTTATTGGTCGAGCTAAGTGGAAAACTATAACTAATTGTTTGGATTCCATGTTACGCTTTGATTGATGCAGCCTAACTTGAACAAGTTTTTAGCTATGGGGCGGCCTGCATGGAAGGAAGCTCGCGTTACACTTCAAAAGCTATTGTCATGTAGGCTTGCCATAATTTCTGATCATGCATATTCAGAATTAATTTATTTTTTTGTTGAAGCAAGATAAGTTCATTAAGATAGAGGTCATTTGATCGACGAATTGATTACTGCCTTCTGTTGTAGCTACGGAGCCAACATTGCGCGATAATGCAAGTTTGAGGCAGAAGTCACTTGTCCTGTTGGTAATACAATTATAAGTTTGTGAATGTGTAATTTCAGTGAGATTTGTGAAGCTATAATATTCACACAAATTGTACATGCAAATTCATAGAGCAAGGTAGAGATGGTTCTTCCTGTCATGATAGGGGACTACACTGACTTCTTTTCATCCATACATCACACGAAGAATTGCGGAATCATATTCCGAGGACCACAAACTCCAATAAGAGAGAACTGGTATGCTAATAGGAGTTGTGGGAACTCCGTTGCAGTCTCCTACTATGAAATTTTGATTTAAATGATTGACCTCTCAAATCTAACTTATACCTTCAGGTACCAACTTCCTGTTGCATATCATGGACGTGCTTCATCTATTGTCATCTCTGGAACAGATATTGTTCGACCGAGGTTGGAATTTCTTTCTTTTTCTCCACAATATCTAAGTTGTAATGCGTGCCATTATGCATTAGGAAAAATAATCCTGTTTTCTTTGTTGTGGGTTCTATCTGAAAAAAATGGTGAACGTTTCTGGTTGCAGTGTGACTGGTTGTTCCTACGTGCATTCTTGAAATTCTCACTTTCTGCTCCCACATTTATATGTCCCAACAGAGGCCAAAGTGCTCCAACTGGCAGCTCCACCCCACCGTTTGGACCTTCGCAGAAGATTGACTTTGAGCTAGAAATGGTTAGC
This sequence comes from Bruguiera parviflora, assembly GCA_019804595.1. Lineage (NCBI taxonomy): Eukaryota > Viridiplantae > Streptophyta > Magnoliopsida > Malpighiales > Rhizophoraceae > Bruguiera > Bruguiera parviflora. Next base: position 1,628,248 of record CM034050.1, read on the forward strand.
ATTTTACAATACAATTTTCATTTCATTTTATTTTTTTACATTTCCTTTTGGTTTTTATGCATGCAGAATTTTCTTTTGAATTTGGCTATTCTGGAGCTTGCAATCAGTTTTAAATGTATCATTCATATTGTTTACAAATCAGTATGATAGATTTCTTTATTGCTTTCAGGCTACTGTAGTTGGTCCTGGGAATGAGTTAGGAAAACCTGTGGATATTAATGAAGCAGCAAGTCATATATTTGGACTTGTATTAATGAATGACTGGAGTGGTATAGATTGCTCTCATGTTTTCTTTTCATGTGCGAACCTTCCTGTATTTCTATACTAAATTTCAGAAGTAAATTTTGACAGCTAGAGACATTCAAGGATGGGAATCTTTTCCTCTTGGGCCTTTCCTTGGGAAAAATTTTGGTAAGAAATTCATAACTTAATTATCCATTAAATTCACTTCTTAATTGACTGTTTTTTCAACTCCAGCTGGTATTTGAACTCATTTCTGAAACTCTGGCAAGTTGATATTACTTGTATGTCTAATCAAACTTGTGAGGCAATCTTTATTCAGTAGCTGGTAATCACCATTATAGGGGCTTATAGTTCTTCTTAACTCATGTTTAGGCACCACAATATCCCCGTGGATTGTGACACTTGATGCTCTAGAGCCATTTGCTTGTGATGGTCCCAAACAGGTATTGATTGTTGTAAAAATAGAGCACCATTTGGCTTTGTTTGCTCTGAATTTTCTGTTGCCTCATTGCTGTGCTATGTTATGCATCCTGTGACCTGCAGGATCCCCAACCCTTGCCGTACTTGTCCGAAAAGATTTCCAAGAACTATGACATCTCATTAGAGGTAGCACAGCAGCATCTCCGACTTTATTTATGTTGCCATTGCATTGTGTCATTAATGATATTGCTTCTCTCCAATATGCTGATGTTCTTTTCTGGCTGCAGTAAATTTTACTTAATACAAACTATGGACTAGGAAATGTTTGGATACCCTGACACTGATTAGCATGCCTCTATGTTTAAGGTGCAAATCAAACCAGCTGGGCAAGAGGATTCAACTGTGGTGTCAAGAAGTAACTTAAAACACTTGTAAGGCTTCATAGATCTTGGTTTATTAAAGCAATTGACATTTCCATTAAATTAGATTGTTCCAAGTTTCATGGCATCCTTCTCATCCAGGATTCCATGGCTTAACCTTGAGTGAGCAAAAGTAGAACCTTACTTACTGTGTCAGTTTTAATTTTAGTGCTTTATTCCCTAGGTAGTATCATCAACCACTAAACCTACCTGCTGATAGTGTGATTTGAGACTTGCTACAAGTATTCTGTTTTTCCAGACAAACTAAAGAGCATTCATACTTGGGTTTCTTATTATACCTTTGTTTTGATTTACTGCTCATGTATATAATTATATAGTAAATTTGCTTAATTTGCATGACAGATATTGGACCCTGACTCAACAGCTTGCGCACCATACAGTGAATGGTTGCAACTTAAGGCCGGGTGATCTCCTTGGAACTGGGACAATCAGTGGGCCTGTATGGTTTTGCTCTTTTTAATTTGCTTTTAGTGCACAGATGTCTTGAGTGTTTGATTCTGTGTATCCCATAATGAATTGTGCTTTGAGCTGAATATGAATTCTAGAGGCAAGTTGAACCTGTATTTCACGTCAGCTACCTTGTAATGTTTGTGCAGGAGCCAGATTCTTTGGGATGCTTGTTAGAGCTGACCTGGAATGGACAAAAGCCACTGTCATTAAATGGGACACACAGAAAATTTATGGAAGATGGCGATGAAGTTATATTCAGCGGTTGTTCTAAGGTTTGTAATCCTTTAATATTACTCTGGAATGTGTTACAACAACTATTTTTACTTTATGAATTATGCATGCATCACATGTATGGCATAAATCTAGCATAGAGACGTCATATTTGTCTAATTGTATATATACATATATCTTAATTTGCATCATCAAAAGAATGACACTTTCATAGAACTACAACCACTCTGTACTTCTGCCCATTATTGTGTGTCCGCTTTTTTGGGTTGGTGTTACAAGGAGCAGTTTGCTCATGGTATGTTTGTTGTCATCTGCCATCTGGTCCCGTCTCCACTCTGCTTTTTTGGTCTGGTTGTTGAAATATTAAAAAACTTGGTTTTCTTATCCTGGCCCATCAAATTGCACGAATGCATGTTTATCCAGATCTTGTAATCGGCTCATTCTATTGATTTGAAACATTTGAATTCCCAATAATGATTTGAAAATTTTTCCAGGGAGATGGATACGTCGTCGGCTTCGGGACATGCTCGGGAAAAATTCTTCCATCACTAACATGTTGAAACTGCTGTTTTCTGCTGACTGCATCAGTCAATGGCTCCCGTGATTCCTTTTTTCCCTTTCAATATAAACTATTTTCCATTTACGCCTTAATGAGGCTTGGAACTGGTAAAGGAACAATCCTAGATTCTGCAATGACTCTTGTAATCTTGTTATTATGTCAAAATAGGAGGTGAAGATGTGAAGCCACTCCTATGGCCCGGGTCACAACCGCCATAACTCCACAGTGTCAGATTGTTCCTTTAAACGTCAACCAAACGTCGAAAACCAAGCCGGGTCCCATTGGAAGCCCGCATCATTCAAGAAACATAATTTCCTATGTACAGCACCCTTCTCTTTAGTTCCTGCTCATTAATCAAAGCTTCTCCGTTTTGTCCACTCAGTGTGACTACTTCTCCTCTTCCTCTGCCACTACATTGATCTACGCTTTCCACGACGACCAAATTGCCCCTCAAACAACTACGGATATGCCTATCGTCATCACAGTCCAACGACCCCAATCGGACCCTGCCGTCTAGATCCCGTCCGTCATTTCTGTAGCCAGCTGCAACGGCAAATGCGGCGCCAGGAGACGGTGGATTTTGGGAGGAGTAATGAGAAACAGAGGCTGAGAATGAGCTGTGATGCTGATGGGTTTCCTTCCGGGACTCAGCTTGGTGCCCTGGGTTGACTCAATGGTCAGGAAGGCAAGGATGAAAGTAAGCCGGAGGATCGTAGGGTGACTGGCCACGACCATAGCCACAGCCATGGCCACATAGAGCCACCACAACCACAGCTGTGGCCACGCGACGACCATAGCCACAGCCATGGCCAAATAGGGCCACAGCCTAACTTAGAACAGGTCAAAATCAATGTACCGTCTTCTAATTAACAATTTAAAAATTGACATGAAAACAAAACTTGGTTTGACTAAAGTATGCAAGACTAAGCTTAGCTGTCTACACGGTCTAGAAGAGTTTAAGTCCTTGACCTGGCACAAACTAAGTGGCCACGACCTATATTCTTCCCTGTGTAAGCAGGCTCTGTGTGACTATCACCTATCGCCAACAAATCAACAAATAAAACGAAAATTACAAAAACTTTAAGTAGTCAGTGAGATTAAATAAGAAAATCAAATAAAATTTTATATTATCAAATTTTAATTTTTAATTATAATTAAATTAATTAATTAATTTAATTTTATATGACCAAATTGATTGTAATTAATAATTAAAATTTAATGATAAAATTTTCGTTTAATTTTTGTATCTGATCTTGTATCTATGTAAAAGAGCTCCAAGAATTATTCAACAGCAAACATCCTTGATGTCCATTCCAATGATCATGCTTGGTGATAAATTTGCCCTTGTAATTTCATGTTTACCTCTTTAGTTGCAAACTTTAGGTTAGCTTTTAACAGAAGAGAAGAGAAGAGAAGAAAAATTCTAGACGATGACTCACGAATGGTAGTCTCTAAGCTTGGTTCAAGAAACAAAGAAATATGGACCCACAATGGAGAGAGAAGAAGAGATACCCCTTACTGGGAACAATACTGCTGCTCTCTTTCCTCTACCTAAACTTCAACGGCGGCAATATCACCTCCTTAAACCTCATATGGCAACCCAAAATGGGCTTCGTCGCCACCAACTCCACCCACTTCGTCATCCACCATGGTGGTGGTGGTCATGATCAGGGCGAGTCAACTGTGTATGTGAATGGGTGGAATTCCTACTGGTTGATGCAGGAGAGCGTGTGGAGCCCATCAAGATCGAAGGTGTCTGAGATGCTCAAAAGAGGGGCCCAGATGGGGTTGTCGGTCTGCAGGACTTGGGCCTTCAGTGATGGTCACGGTCCTAATGCTTTGCAGCTCTCCCCTGGTGTCTTCAACGAAAGGGTCTTTCGGGTACGTCGTCTAATCTCTCTATCTCAATTAAAATTCTGATCTTTGGTCAAGATTGACAATTTAGTGTTGGGAAATAGAATTATGTTCTGGAATGCATTCATTAGCCTCTGTTTCGGGAGCAGTTGAGACTATTTGTGAAGTCTAAAGGCTGTTCGTTGCAAGCATGACTAGTGAAAGTATTAAGACTAATACATGTTGTCCTTGAGTCTCGGATCGGAAGTTGATCAGTCAATCCTTTATTTGTGGCTGTTAGCCAAATGGTTCTATAGCATATTTGATTGCCACTGCTCAGTTGCGTGGTAATGTTTCATTCGAATCCGTGATGTCAAGGGAAACAAGACAATTTGTTGTTACCCTCGAGACAAAATACTGCTTGTAGGTTTTACATCAGTTATTGCCTTTTAACTAATGGGAACGGGAGAATATAGGTGTATTTAAAAGTACTAAATTTGACTGAATATAATTAATTTTTATATTATATATAGTATAAAGTATTTTACATATAATATAAAAATTAATTATATTTTTATTTGAATTTATTAATTTTAAATTTATTTATTTTTGCTAATCAGAGTCAAGTAAACACAATTATATAAGATTTGAAGATGTTTGTTTTGTCTGCTTGTAATTGATGGGATTATTTGGCTGCAGGGACTTGACTATGTGATAGCGGAGGCAAGAAGGCATAACATAAGGTTAATCCTTAGTTTAGTAAACAATCTGAATGCCTTTGGCGGAAAAGCTCAGTATGCAACTTGGGCACAAGAAGCTGGAATCAATGTCTCCTCCACAGATGATTCATTCTTTTCAAGCCCACCCGTCAAAGGTTATTACAAAGCCTACATCAAGGTGAATAGCCATGCTATATTCCGGCCGGCTTGTTTCTTTGGAGTTCTGGTATCATGAATTCAGTCTCGTGACATCTTCAATGGTGTCCTAAGGCAGTGAATCCCCAATATCATGAATGTGTAGACTACTCTCCTTTGGCAGAAATCCCCATTCTTTTCTTCTTTCGTTTCTTTTTTGGTACCGTGGATTTGAATACTCATAATCCTTTATGCTCATTGATATAAGCTCTAGTGGTATATCTTTATAGCATCTGAAAAAGTAGGGGCGCATATGCTTGGATATATCAATGCTGAAATATGAACAGAAGTAGGATGAAGAACCAGCATCGCACCTGACCAAAACTTAAGTTTCAGTTCATTTGTTTGATGAAGTATATCAGCATTATTTGATGTTACTTTACAAGCTTTGTAATAAGAAAAAAAAAGAGAGAGAGAGAGAGAGAGAATTGATTGGTGTCATACATCTTGCAAATTTAATTTACCAGATTCCACAAGATTGCAGTACTACTCATTCCAAATTTCACCTGAGCCAAGGGCAAAGGCTGCGATGGTTGGAATGCTTCTCTTTTTGTGTTATGACAGTATATAATTCTACACCATTTGCAGTCTATAGTGATGAGAAGGAACTCTTTAAGTGGTGTAAGATATTCTGAGGAACCGGCAATCTTTGCTTGGGAGCTTATGAATGAGCCTCGGTGTGCTTCTAGTTCTTCTGCACCTGTTCTTCTGGTGATGTATTGAGCTTCATTCTGATTTTTTTCTTTATTTCAGCATTTAGGTTTCATTTATGAAACAAATTAGATAGGATGCAAATTATGGGGGGTTGGGAGGGCACTGACTTTCAGAAGATTCATCTTGGTTTATCCCAGGGCTGTTCTTCAAATTATCATAAGGACCTGTGCTGTGTAGGTTTTCATGAAGCAAATTTTTTGGTTTGTCTTTTGCTCTCGGTTATATTATAATTGTTTCTGTCGCTGTTTGACAACAGGCTTGGATCACCGAGATGGCCGCCTTTATCAAAAGCTTGGATCAAAAGCATCTAGTGACTGTTGGACTTGAGGGGTTCTACGGCCTGAATACATCAAAAGAACTGAAAGTGAACCCTGGAAATTGGGCAGCCTCCCTTGGATCTGACTTCATAGAAAATTCAGGAATCGAAAATATTGATTTTGCTTCAGTTCATGCTTACCCAGATAGCTGGTTAGTAATTTATCGAGTTTATGCTTTGGATGTATCCTGTATATGATGGGGTGCATGTGTGTGTGAGCTTTAATGATTATAGAACTCTCAATAATGGAAGCTGTTAATCTCTGTGTGGTATGCACAACTTGTAGGATTCCACATCCTGACTCAGGAGCGAAAGCTAGTTTCCTGTCCCTTCGGATGGATTCCCATATAAGTGATGGAGACACCGTGTTGAAGAAACCAGTTCTCTTCACTGAAGTGGGCTTCCCTTGGCATGTGAGTGATCAGAAGGGGTCATATGAAGGGGACATTTTGTTGAAAACTGTATATGACAAAATCTACGCATCTGCAAAGGAGAGACGGGCTGGTGCAGGAGCCTTAATCTGGCAGCTATTAGTTGAAGGAGCAGAGGAATATAGTGATCAATTTTCTGTTATACCATGGCATTACCCTTCTTTATTTAAACTTATAAAGGAGCATTCGTGTAGGCTTAAAAGTTCAATTTCAAAGCACGAAAGGTAAAGAAAGCTTCAACACAATGATTCCTGCTCTTATCATCCGTAAAGTGGTGGCACGGTGAGGCGGAAATTTTAACGCTTGCGTTGAGTTCTTGAGAAGAAAGATTGACCGGGATATTTTCTTGACAATCATTCAGATTCAAACGAGAAATTGTATACTGCTAATTTGTATCTGAAATTCTTGATTCTTTGTTGCCTGTGGTGGTTGTGACTGAGTTTCCCCTGGAAAGTGACTTTTTGAATGCTGTAAATCGCCAGGGTGAGAATGTGCAATTTCAATTTCTTGAGTTGTATTAAAAGCCATGTACTCCAGAAAATCAGTAATAGACTGCAACTTTATTTTCCATTAACATATGATGATCTTCTAGGATTTCGTTGGCAGTGAACAATAGAATGAGGAAATGACGCTGGTGTTGGCAATCCAGTCCTAGAATTTTTCAGCATTTATGATATGCAAGTTTAGACATCTGAAGACACAAACATACTATACTAGCATAGATAAGCATACTCGGAGAGTTTGTTTAAGCCGCACAGCTGCACTTGCACCGGGACATGCAGCTCTTGCACTGGCCAAGAGTTGGCTTCCCACCGTTGCAGTCGCACGTCTTGACGCACTTAGACCTGGAGGAGCCTCCCCACAAGCACCGTGCCATGCAGTGCAGTAGCGGCACGCACGACGGGCAACTGTACTTCATCTGATCTAGAATGCAGTCTTTACATGCAGGGCCGCCTTGCGGGGGCGCCTTCGTGCAGGCCAACGCTGGAGAGATCATGATCAGCCACAATATCAGTAGCGTCATTGAAGCCAGGGGCAATGTGGATCGCTTCTTCTTAATTTGAGTTACTTGGGGGCGCACAGGGTCTTGACTTCTGTGTATTTACTGACAAATAGATCTTCAGAACTCTCGGCTAGCTAGAAGGTAAGATGCTATATGTTCACATTGTGATAGTGGGGTCTGATTTATACTAGTACAACCATACGATAAGGAAGGTCCAATGGCCATTTTATGGTGTGAAATTATGATTTCTACGCGGTGTTGTTGGTGGGATGGGCTTGCTGCTGCTTTTTTTTGGGGGGGTGGGGGAGTTAATAAATGAGTATGAAGAGGGATCGATCTTATACTCAATAAAAAATTTCATGTCTATTACACTCATTTACATTTAAAAACATTTTCACTACACTTGTGTGTCAAGATCGAAACTCAGAATATCACCTTAAATTCAAACATTCAGACGCAAATAGGCCATAGGCTTGCCGCTGCTATGATCGCATTGACTCTCATCGATCAGAAATAAAATGGGCCTGCTGTGCGTTGGTTCGCACAATACTTTATCTCATCGCGTCTTCTCTTACGTAACAAATGATATATATATTTGTCCTTTTATTTTCTTTGTTATTCTTTCGAGATTATTTTCAACATTTTATCAATATTGTTTTCAATATTTCCAAAATTAGTTATTAACAATATGGAAAATCATATTTTAGCATTAAATGTTATATTCTACTCGGGGACTGAATGCCATTTTTCTTTTCGTCATAAATTTTAATCTTAATTTGCTCATCTTTCCTTGTTCATTTTTATTTGAATGCTAGAACTTTTATTATATATGCATAAACGAAATGAATGGCAACATAAATTTCTCTGTTGCCAACAGGTTAACAGCACCCTTTGAATTTATTACACCAACGACCGTACTTATTAACATATTACTCGACGATTATCGATTGAATTTAAAAGCGGTGACCGACTATTACTTCGCCCCAAAGTTCCGTGAATCTTCTTCTTACCTTCCGGAATTGTTAAGCTCTGGGTATATTTCTGTTCATCATGGACTCGTTCTTCAGATCCAACCACAGAATCATTCTCCCCTAGTTGCAAATGCTGCTCTCAAAACACAAGATACATACTTCTTTATAAACCCTTTTCTCAGAACCCTCCTCCCGATCTGATCAGTTGCTACTCTTGGATAATGTAAGCGTAACTTCACGGTTTCCTTCCCCCAGTCAAAGGCTCATCAACAAAAACGCATAGGGGAACCAATTCCAATGAGCATGCAATGAGTTGTACGAATATTTATATTGTGCCAGTTCGATGACCCGTAGGGTTATGGAACCCAACATTTATCGGTTTAAGAACAAGAAAAATATTGGTGGGAATCTATTTGACGGTGCTTGTTTTGTATGACGGTGATTTATTCAATTCAATATCGCCACCTCTGTTTAAGATCAATGGAGTCTAGAGGGAAATGAAAGAAGAGAGGAGACCACAAAAAGAACCTCTGGACTCTCAGCAATTGTTTTGAACCCAACATTGGTCCCGACAAAGGAGCCAGCCAAATTGAAAATGAAGGGAGTTGATGACGAGTGGACGAAACCGCAGCGCAAGCGAAGGGAGACTAGTCAACAAAGCCAACAATTTATTATTTAAAAAAAAAAGAAAAAGAGTACGTTTGCCCACAATAGTCAACAATCATCTAATCATAAATTTAAACGGCAGAGACTTTGGGAGGTTGGCCGGCTGCTAAGATGCGTCGAAAAACCTTGTCACGAACGTTCGACCAACCATCAGTCAGAAATTCACGTAACGTGTCGTACTCCATTAATCCTCTATCAAAAACTTTACATCGGATTAGTGGCGGCAAGAACAGCCAATAGCCGGTTACCAACAGGAATCCGACGGCCAAGGGAGTCGATATCGACCTCGGCAACCGCCACCTGTCGCTAATCGCCTGCTTCACGGCCACCTCCGCCACCAAACACGAGCCGTGGAGCAGAAAGAAGCAAGTGATCTCCCACGTGGGCCATCCGCGCCCCAGCAATGACAATATCAGCTCGTGCATGGCACCCGACACAACAAAAGTCGCAAAAATTGCGGTGAGCTGAGCGGGCCTCCTACCAATGAAAGGTGTACACGTTTTGCGGACTGGTTCGTACACGGTCGGGCGCAGGATGCTGCTGACCATAAGGTTCCACCTTCTGCCCCAAAAGTCTTGGAGTGAGCTTGAGAGGTAGGGCTCGTTGAACTGTGGCTCTAGCTCAAATCCGAATAAAGCTCCAGCCAGGTACCCCGCCATGGCCAGCGTTATTTCAAGGTAAAAATATATTTGACAACAATATAGGAGTGAGACAATATTTGGATGAATGTGTTCTCTATAGTCACATAGACGTACCATCACGGCAAAAAGTACACCTTTTGTTGCATAGTTCAGAACCGATTTTTGGCCTATTTTGGGAACTGGGTTTTGTTTAGCTCGGCCATTTACATGGGAATTTTGATGCTGGGATTGTTGGATCTTGATGGGTAAGGAAGCAACTGCCGTGAAAAGGCCAAGAGAGAGCGATGAATTGGATGATAAGGGGCCTTTTCCATAAGCGAAAAGCAGGAGCTTGAAGTTGGCGAGCCAACCAATGAAGAAAGCTGTGGTGCCTCTAAAATGAAGGGTAGAGTAATTGAGGGGCACGATAAGAAAAAGGCATACAACTGGTAGCACGCAGAGGAGTCTTTTAGTGCCTTTTGAGATGACTTTCTCGAGGGCATGGCAGTATGAGAGTGATACAATGACCAAGAGCGACACCTTGAAGATGCCGTATAGTTCTCCTTCCATATCTCTCGCTTCTCTCTTCTTCCCCCTCTTCTTTATCCTTGATCTTCGCACAAACGGGAGGAGGGAAATGAAGAAAAGAGATCCTAGACAGGAAATATCCCACGACCTAGGAGACAATAATTAATGCGGTGAGTCCAAGGATAAATGTCGGTGAATGGAATCATCCTCTGAAGTGATCCATTTTTTGAGCGTAGTGAAAAAAAGACACGCCAATGATATATTTTGCGAGCCCATATAGAAAGGTGTATTTTTATTTTTCTTTGTTCTTTTCTATTTTTCTCTTCTCTGATATGACTTTTGTTCTTTCCCTGATGTCGGCACGAGTGGCGGATTACCACTTTGATAATTCGATCAATTGTCGTTTCCCCATTTTGTTTTATTTGCTAATAGGGGATCCTTTTTTTTTTTTTTTTCAATCACCAGTTAAAATAATTATTTGACCAAAAAAAAAAAACAGTGAAAGTTGGTCACACAAAAATGTGCAACATTTTCATGTAAATGTGAGTACCAACAAAAAAAAAAAAAAGAAAAGAAAAGGATATTTATCTCTTGATTAGACAGTTGACGTGTGCATTTATGTACTCAGTGAATTAAACCAGGTGCCCCAGTGAGAACGACTGCTTACAATGATTTAACGAAGGCGAGGGGCCTCTCGGTGACGATATGTCGAAAGTGAACCCGATATCTGTATGGTCAATAACGAGCAGAGGGCAAACCTCAAGTGGTTCGAGATTCTTCCCGATCGTCTTCTCGTCCAAAATGATAACTGAATTCAAATAGTTGATGTTTGCCTGTGTTGTACAGCATGTTTAAGCGGAGCAGGATAGGACCTTTCTACTCTTTACCATAGGCTGATGTGCATGCTGTGCGGACCACACCGATAGATAATCTTTGGATTGGGACCCCCCCCCCCAAAAAAAACTTTTAATTCACTATATTAAGTGCACTTTATATCGATGAATAACGAATCTGCTGGATGTAATCGCACGAACGCCATAATCTGCAGTCCAATTAGAACGACGATTGGTCGTTCCATATGTCATAGCCCAATGTTGGCCCTGTTTGGGAACTGGGTTTTGCTTGCGTTGGCCATTTTGATTTGGGTGTGTCTTTCTTTTCAACATTTGGGTGTGACTTTTTGGGATGGGTTTCCTTTATTCGGGCCATTGGGATGTTGGATTTCATGTGGGATTCTTTGGATCTTGAAGGGTGGGGAAGCGTCGACCAGAAAGCGGCCGAGAGAATTCCGTTCAATTAGATTTGCTGGTTTATAAATTTCATGCAAAAGAAGAATATAACACCTTTAATTCTGTCTTTCTATATATATATATATATATATGTAGAACTTTAAGAGCTTTAATCCATGGCTTCGCACAACATCATTCATTCAAAGGCAAGCCTCACGTGATCCCACGTTTATAAAATGAAAAAAAAAAAAAAAAAAAGGTTACAAGACAGTGAAAGTAATGCAGTAAATTTAATCAAAATTCAAATATAATACGGCATGATATATTTTCAAGGACAGAAATCTTTCAATCAAGAAGGCACAACAACTTAATTGAATGCTTTACCTAATAAAACTGTTGCTAATTTAACAAATACAAATAAAAAAAAATTAGTATCACGATAGATATTAATTTGACAATAATTTAATATTTTTTTTATAAAATTCTTTGTTATAATCATTTATTTTCAAATAAATATAATTTAAATATACACTACAAAATACTAATAAAATGTTTAAATTTCAATTTATTAATAAAGAGTCAAAATTTTTATTTAAATATAACATACTTAAATTTAATAGTAAATCTTCTTAATATGATTAGTTAAATAAGAATTTTAACAAATAAATCTTAATTTTAACGTATACTCACTATAAATAAATTTTTGGTGTGAAAAAAAAAAAGAAAAGAAAAAAAGTCTACTTGCCCTCACCCTTAGGATTTAAATTAGGAGTGTCGGAGTTGGTCCCGTGATTTGCAAAGTACAATCTTGCTGGTTTTCGGGCAATGTAGCCGTTGCTGTCACACAATAACTACTATACGTGATTCTCAAAGAAACAGAAAAGCATGTAACCGTTGCAAAAGAATCCAACCGGTTCTCGCGAAAGGAAAAGAAAGGCAAAAAGGATTGGTCAGAGCAATAAGTTTAAGGCCACCTTTAAGATAGAAGCTTCGTGAAGAGGCAAAAGGAAAAGCAGACGGCAAAGCTTAAAAAGAGAGAGATTATGAACTCCACCCGAAATCAGTATGGATCTGTATACGCCAAAAAAGGGATCACCCGGAAACAGGGGAAGGTGTAGTTGATCTCCAAGTAGTCTCAAGGGAATTTAAACTAGTCTCGACTTTTATTAATCAAAAAGCGACAAAATGAATATCAAGCAGCAGTTTCTCCAAATCCCCTCTTCATTGTTTAGATGACCAGTATCGGACAGGATTCATAAACAACACAATAAAAAGAAGATTGACATCTAAAGGCGTATTCCAATTTGAAAACCAATTGATTGGGGCCAACACAACAATGTGAAAGTGGAACTCTCGGATTTAAGTTGACAGCCAATCTTTACGGATGTCGAAGGTGTAGTTGATCTCCAAGTAGCACTTGTTGTCGTCGTCAACAAACTGAGAACAGGGAAGAATAGTTAAAAGGAATATCAGTATCAGTAAATGACCAAAAATCATATCATGGGGTTGCACGTTCAGACTCTGGCCCAAATATTTGAAGTTTTACGTGATTTTTGATCATATGAAAGAGGACTGTAGAACTAATTAATTGGATCGTCCATTGGTAACGGGAAGCATTAAATTATCTTCACTCAGACTTCTGAAAATACCAAGCATTGCAAAGCTGGCACTTGTAAGAGCCTAATTAACAGAAATGGAATTTCCTGCCGGTGTTTATAACCAGCAGAAAAGTCATTGACAGATAAAGAACTTAGTCAAATCATGCATTTTAATTCCTCGTAACTGATAGATGGCAGATGTTCGGCAGGTACTCTCACATTAATCAATCGGCACATGAAACGGTCAAAAGGTCCGACATGATCTGCAAATGCCTTCATAAGAGTTTCATATATCAAATTTGGCGACCATATCAGTCATTTCAAATGTACCAACTGATACGTTCAATCCACACATTCAGTGCTCTGCGTGATCATGGTTAAATTAAGGGCAAAATGAAGATGCAGAACTGGTGAAAATTACCTTACTTCTAGCTGAATATGATCCTCTAGCAAATATACCAGAGGGGGTGGTTTCTTCGGGCATAACATGAATGTAAGGTTCTGCCTGAGGACTAAATGTTCCAAGCATTTCCTTTGTGCTATCCACTGTTTACACAAATACAATTGCAGGAAACTCATCATTCCAGAAAATGATGAAGAAAGTAACTACAACAAGAGAGAGCGAGAGAGAGAGAGAGAGAGAGAGTTACCCTTAACACCAGTTTTCCAAACCGTGTTGGTGTATTTGAGGCCGGATACAATGTTATTCTGAACCTGAAATGTAAATTGCAGGCTATAGCGGCTACCTTCTTTCAAGGTGAACCAGTTGCCTTTTGGATTTCCGTTCTCTGGAACTGTTAGAACGATATCAGGTCTACCAGGGGATATGATCGCAAGGCTTAGAATCTTAACATATGGATCAAGAGTTTCTGCATTGATCCCAAAAACAAAAAGGAATGATCAGAAACACAAAGAAACCATCTTTTGCCATCTAAATAAAAAAAAATATATTGTCTATTGAACCAAAAAGGTAGCAGATTCAAGCAACTTCCAAGCAAATGCGAACAATAAGAATTCAATTAATGCAGTGTCCTTGAGGAAAATGGGCATGATGAATCTAGCGTGTGTTCTAAATCCGAACAAAAGAAATCAAACAGCGTATCAAGGGAAAAGAAAGGAGGGGGTATTAAAAATTGAGAAAGAAAGGGGGGAAAAAAGAACTATCAATATTCAAACAACCCTTCTAAAGATTCAGCAAAATAGAGTTTGTGCAGAAGAAATGGTCAACAGCAATATATGAGAACATGCTAATTTCTATATGACATCCAAATTGTGAACTTTACCATCTCAAATGATACAACTTAGAGATCTCTAGCATCACAAAAGACCAATTATGAGACACAGAAAAAATTCATGTCACAATCCATACATTCATAGAAAAACAACTAGAAGGAGAAACGTTTAGGCAGAATAACTTGATTACCTCCGACAGACTCAAAATCAACACTTCCGAGAAGCTGTTCCTTCCACCTCCTCAAGCTTTCGTCTTCCTGCATTTGAAAATGCGTAAAGCTTAAGACTTGAAACGTTGGCGATCAAGAGATAAATAAAAATGGAAACAAGATGTAAAGAGCAAACAACAAACCTTATCCTTTTCAAGCTGTTCTTTGAGTGTGAACTGGGGACCCAACGCAATCTTCCTTTCTTCATCATCTTCTTCTTCCTGATCAGTTGCATAAACAGAACTCTCGCTCATTTGTCTACTGATTCCACCGCTTTCAGGTTCATTAACATCGTGATGTTCTTCTTCATTTGGAGGTGTCTTTGTCTCTGAAACTGCCTCTTTTTTTTTGTCATCAAAACCCATGCTTTTGGTACTTGAATCCACGCCGAGGCACAAGGACATCAAAAGCCCATCAACTAACAGAGAATAAGGTGGAAGTAACCAAAAGGGAAAAAAAACCAAAACCAAATGGCACAGACAGTGCGTATTCACTCACAGAATGGAACAACCCTGGATGGAACACAATGGAGCAGAACTGGTCCAAAAAGCAAAAGAACAGAGCAGAGAAGCCAAAACCCAAAAACCGACAAATGTGGGAGACACCAAAATTATAATTAAAAGGAGTAAAAGCGTTAAAGAATCTTAGAAAGGTGAACAGGAGACAAAAATTAAGAAAAACCCAGAAAAGTATAACCCTTCCAACAAGAAAACACACCGAGAGAGAGAGAGAGTGAGAGAGAGAGAGAGAGACAGGTTTCTTTTGGAAAGTTCAACCGGAGAGAAAAATAGAAACGTTCATGTGGAGATCCGAAAATTTACCCTAACATGCAAGAGAGGGAGAGAGAGAGAGAGAGGTGGCGAGATCGTAGTGGTTCTCCTGCACTACGTTCCACGAAGGCCAAGATTCGAGGACAGGGATGCAACCCAATTAGTGCATATTTTTAACAAACAGAGCAGCACAGAGGACGAGAGAGAGAGAGAGAGAGAGAGAGAGAGAGAGCGGCCAGCTGAATTTTGGGTGGAAGATCGATACCCATTGACCCTTTCTCATGGATATTATGATTGGAACATGGCAAAAAACCAAAGCTGCTTAGGATTCAGTTACGGTTATAATCCTAGTGACAGCCTCTTTTACTTAGGCACTTGCAGTTCATGTTCTTTTTCCCTTTTTTTTTTTTTTTTTAAGTACCCTTGACTTCCATTGTCTGTCTTTGTCAGTCGTACTGCCCCATCGCCATTAGGCTAGGTTTTCTTTTTCTTTTTTTTTTCCCCTTAATTTTTAAAATTCAGAGCACTATTTCGACTCCAGCATACACGATTTGCTGTCTCTCCACTATTTCCCGCATTAACCTCGTAACAATAGAATGGTTTTGATCCCCATTGAAAGTTGCTCTCTATTGTTCAAAAGAAAAAAAAAGGATTGCTCTCTGATTTTTTGTTCTTGGTACATAAGAATTTGAAAGACATAAATTTGAATAGTACAGCGTTGTTAATATGAAATTGAAGAAGGTCCGAATGATTTCCGCTGATTGCATTTTATTTGTTAGAAAAATTTAGGTGTAGACAAATATAATCCACCCGAGTGGACATGAAAAATATTATATTCTATTTTTATATTATATTGATTATTTTAATATAATATAAAATATACAAATATAGTATATAAATTTTTTATATTTATTTGTATATATTAAATATGTATTTATTTAGTTGAATTTTTATTTATTATATATATATATATATATAAATATATATATATATATATATATATATATATATATTAATAATATTTATTTAAATTTATCTTTCTTTCTTTTTTTTTTTAGGCTCTTCCCTCATCAATCGTCAGCTTAGGAATGAACAATGTATTCATAATGATTGCAAGTGGTTGCCAATATACGGAAATATCTGACAAGGGCCCAGAGAATGATGAAGTTTGATGATGTGAGAATGCTCCATCATAATAATGTTAATGTTAGGTTGATTAATAATAATGTTTGAGTAAATGGTGTCTCCTCATTTCAACTATGGATCAGAATTCAGACATGCTCGACCGAAACAACACTGTTACAGAATCTTGGAACCACCTTTTTCTTTTTCTCTCTCTCTCTCTCTCTCTCTTTTTTTTATAAGAAGCAAAATCATACTACTATTTAAACTCAACAACACATAACTTTTTTTTTTTTTTGGGCTGAATTAAAGAAATTGAGACAATTATAAAACTGTAATTATAAATAACATAATGAGACGAAACTTACAAAGATGCGGATATTCATCTTCATCAAAGTAGCCAAAGCAACAATGACGTGAATGCCAGCTTGACAATCCAATTCTGACCCTTCTTTGCTCACAACACGCAGTACACACAGAGATTAAAATAAAAGGAGGCAAAAAGAACAACTTGATAAAATGTATAAAGAAATCTCAGGGAGAAACCGTAATTATTTAGTGTTTGAAGATCCGTGGCGTCTCATCTGTAGCTTCAATTGCTTGGTGTGGCTGTTGCACTTGACGTTGGAAGTTGGAACAAGCTCGGCATAAGACTGCTGCTGGCTGCAACAGGCAGTGAAGCTGGAATATAGTTCGGGGTTTAAATTCATTCCGGACCAATCCTGACATCGCGGCTAAGAATTAGAGAAACAGAAGGTTGTGGTTCGTGAAGTCAAAGCTTCGCGTACAACCGCAAATCTTGCATTGAACCCCATATCCTGCCATCCACTTCCACGAGATTGGCCTTCGGGCTCTCAATGTCAACCATAATTAATCTGAAAATAGACGGTTCTTGATTAGGAGACCAGGGCATCGCGACCTCTCAGTCTTCCATTCTCAGCTACTGCCCACGTTTTTCCTTGCCGATATATAAAGGGTTTGCCGGAGACTCCCCCGCACCGCGGCACCAACCAGCTACTTCTTGTATCAAGCACTGCTCACTCGCTCTTCTCAGGAACAATACATCTTATATTTCTTGAATATCAGATTTTGGAGACGGATTTCAAGAGCGAGACAGGGTAATGCAGCCTGAAATTGGAAAAATCAAAAATAGAAATTTGCCAGTCGAAAGGGAAGAGAAGACTGCGGCGAAGGCTGGCTTCTAAAGAGAGACACGGAGTCGCTGCACGACAGCTACTTGGTCAGCATGAGGCAGCGTGCCTCAAGCTCCTGAAGAAGCCTGTTGGTTGGCGTAATGAAAATATTAAAACGATCCGACTGTGGAAATTCCGCGCATGAAAAATGAGTATTCTCCGTATCATGTTCTGTGACTGCGTCTGTCCTTCGCAAGCTCACTCAATTGAAATATATCAAGATGGAATCGAAGTCTGCAGGCTCTACAAATCGATAATAATCATGATGCATCCATACTATGCTTCAGAACAAAGACTTGCCATTGAAAGAAATTGTACCGATTTTCTTTCCGCATGGGTCCGAGCACCCACAAAAAGCGGTAAGAAATAAAATAGATTGATTTAAAGTTTAGTTTGGACCCAACAAAGAGAGGGCATCATGTCCACCCTATTTTTTTCCCCGGCAATGTCCACGTTCGTGACATTTAATCGTAGGACGATGATATGATTGGGCTGCAACGATAGGTGATGTGCTAGCAACAACTTGAGTGACGAAGTTGTATCAAACCTGAAATAAGTAATCAGTTGCTTCCCCATTTTCTTATAACTCTCTCTTTAGCAGAAACATGAACATGAACATCCTTCTTGAATGAATCAGCCAAATCAGCAGCACCGTCTGGTGCTGTCTTTCCCAGTATTCTTGATGACATAAAAGTGAGCTGATTTCTCATCCCTCGCAAAGCATACAGCAAAGGGTTGAAGACAACAGCAAGCATCTTTTCTCCTCTGGCAGCTACAAGGTACTTTAAACACAAAATAACTTTAAGACAGACCCAGAAAAGAAGATTAATTTTACAAAAACCACTGTGGGAGAGTGAAAAGTTCTTACCATGAAAATAATGCCTAAGACAGTAAGACTTGCTTGCTGCACTTCTGCCCAAAAATTGTCATCATTGGACCAGCCAAATCGTCCACCCCATCCAAACCAACCTCCTCGCCCAGAATTGCCTCCTCCACCTGCTTCCTCTCTCTTTTTGATTTCCTTGTTCCACTTTTCAAATTCATTTTTCTTTCCTACAAGTGCACTTTCTAAAGCTTTTCTAGCTTGTTCCTGGGACCATAAACATAAAAAATTACTTAATGGCATGGAATGCATTTGATTTCAAAGTCAATTATTCATTGCACCCTTCACCACAAATAGGTAAGATCAAGCCAATTCTAACCCCACAAAAACAGTGTTTAACAAGATCCAAGGGAAAATTGAAAATCAAGACTCGGGGAAAGGATGCAAATGATTAGTTTCTCACACTCCCTAATTGCAAACAGTTAGCTAGCTATGCTTTCACATTAAGGCCTGCTGGTTGCCTTATCATACTTATATGGTATATATGGGCATCCAATGCATCAAAATAAGCAAGGAAATGGACAAACTACATTTCCACGATTTTTGCCATACTACGACATCATAATTAGGTAACATTACTCATGATCCTGCGAACCCAAGATTCATGTCATTGCTCGGTACCAAGAAATTTCCATGTCATTAAGGGAGGTTAATCTAACATTAGTAACTAGTTTTAAGCAGACAGTATCCAGCACAACTTAACTCTAGGGAGACTTGGCATTTCACTGGGCAAAAGGACTAGTGGAAGAGGCACGTTAGAAAAGCTCCAAACAACTGAACCTCGCTCAAAGCATTAAACACGATAAAAGAGTCCTTTTACATATAGTCTATAACAGTCATGCCTCATAATGTAGTGAATTATCCTAGTTGCCACAACAAGTCCGCAACTCCACATTTTAGCATAGTCATCAGGACTATCTTGAACACTTTTAGATTGGCTGAAGACGCATGGGTGTATGCACACTTGTGTATCTCATCTTGACATCTATAAACTAAGATACATAATCAACGCACAGGCAATAGTATTTCATTGACTTTCAAAAACTTTTATACCTAGTCCATTTAATGAATATTGAGAAAATCGGAAAATTCAATAAAAGGCACATTTCCATTTGAGCAAAGGACACTCCTTTCTAGGCCAATCAACGAAACGCCGTTGACAACCACAACCAGAACCCTAAAGCAGCCGAAAGGGACATGGGGTTTTCGTTTCCAGGCAATAACAGCAACCAGACCAGACCCCATTAGTCTGTACACCACAATTTTTATGCCGCCCCATCCACATGGGTCGCACCCAGAATCAATTTACTAAGCAACCAACCAAGAAGTGCAAAGCAACGATCAAAAGGTGAAAACTTTATCGTACCTCTCTGCTACTGCCCGAGAAATGGCAAGTGAACTTGCCGTTGCATTTGAGCTCCTGCTGCAGAGTACCCCACCGCTGCTTCACGTTTTGTTTGCGGGTCTGGTCGCTGACCCGGAGGTCATCCGGTTCGGTTCGGGTCGAGGACTGGAAAGGGTTCACGTTGAGAACCTGAGCCATGGCTAACGCCTCCCCCGGAGTCTCCCCTGTTTTGGAAAATTAAATCTCTCTTTTTTTCTCTCTCTCTTTTTTTTTTTCTTTAATTTTTAAGGAACTTAAACTTCTTACAGTTCCTATAAAAACACTTCGTATCGGTGACACCGCTTACCCCAATAGCAACTGGCAAGCGTGCTAACTTAGCACCATACAAAATAAAAAACAAAAACGCACCGCGAGTATCATAGCATATCCTAATTCTAATTCACAAGTATGCTCATCAAAAATAATATTCATCAAATTAAACCAACTCAACAGTCAAATTATTGAAAAATGAATCTAATGTGACTGTAATTTGAAAATTTCATAATTCGTATAAATTAAATGTCAAAATTTGCAGTTGTTCTCTTTTTTCCTTTTAATTTTCTCACAGAAACTTTTTCTTTTCTTAGTCACTCGAGTTATCTAATTGCAAAACATATTAGTCAAGGGTAATTTATAAAATGGACCTGAGAAAGGAGGAGGGGGGGATTGCAAACGCGATTAATATCTTTATTACTCTCTAACCTAAAACTTGACTTAGCATCTAGTTCTTCATACGTCAGACGTCATCGAGGTGTTGACATGTGTTAGAACCTCGTTTACAACGTTGACAAAATTGGGAGAATTTTGTTTGAAGCCAACAACAACTACGTAGCAGAAATATTCAATTCCTTATAAACGATAATAATTTCAAAAATTATATATGTTTGAAAGTAGAAAATTATTATGTTTGAAAATAGAAAATTATCATTCTCCTAAACATAGATTATAAATTTTGGATTATTTGGATAATAAAAAAAAGTAGTTCACTGGGATTTTGTTAGATAGTTTAGATGTCAACCATTTAATTCGACATGAGGCTTCTGCAAGTCTTGGGATTTTTAATATGAACCATAACCAGAGTTAATTGATAATATAAAAATAATAATAAATGAAACATACGAATAGATGCAAAAAGGTCACGAGCCCCGAAAACACGAACTTTTTATATTTGACCCCAAAAATAAAATAAAAAAAAATATATATATATATATATATATATATATATATAGAAAACAATGGGCTAAAACTAAACAACCCTGCGATACTTCACCAAAGAAACAAACATCCCAATCCCAATGTCGTTGAGCAACCCCACTAATAGTCATCCAACGGTCAACAATCAAGATTATAAAAACAACCGTAAAATGACCCATATGCCCATGCCTCGTATCTCCCAAGATTACATTTCCATCCCAGATTTGTCCTTTCCAGAAAGCTAACATTAAAAAGCCAATCTTTATTAGATTCCAATCACGGAAGCGGCAGTACAATGATAATTTAATGTGTTTTTTTTATATTAATTTAAATTTAAATTATTTCATTTGCATTTTATTCTCAAACAAGTGAATATCTTTTGCCTTTAAATAAGAGGGCATTTCCCTCTCAAGACAAAAAAAAAAAAAAAAGAGAGATAATATTTGCAGCATAATCGGCATTCTGTCCTAAGCTTGTTTTTTATTAAAAAAATTACCGCACTCTGTTTGAAATTGTACGCGCGGCGTGGGGGGGGGGGGCTTTATTGTCATTGGAACCCTGTTCAAAATTCAAGCCAATGGAAGAGAGGGGCGTTCTGGTCATTCTAGTCAATATAAAGACAGAGGTAGAGAGAGATAGAGAAGAGATAGACAGAGAGAGAGAGAGAGAGAGAACAGGAAGGGTAGAGAGAGAAAGAGAGAAGAGAGAACCGTTTGTGTCCGTTTTTTTCTGTTCAATATATGCGAAAGTGAAGACAAAAGAGAAACCATGGTGTCGGACCAGGAGATAGCGAAAGGGATAGAGACAGTGCTACGTCAATCGGACCCTAACGCCGTGAATTCCTTAAACGGCGTCGTCCAGCAGCTCGAGGCCCAGCTAGGGTTAGACCTCTCCCACAAGGCCGGTTTCATTCGCGACCACATCAACCGTCTCCTCCGCTCGCATCCACCGGCGCTGCCCACGGCTGCCGTGGCCAACCCCACGCAGCCACTGCATCCCCAGGCACTGCATCTCTCGCAAAAGGACCATTTTGCCCTCCAGCATCCCGCCCAATTCCAGCAATTACCTCCACATTTTGCCTTCCACCAACCCCAGGTTTTTGGCCAGGACCTTAACTTCCGCCAGCCGCCGGCGCCTCAGCACGCGGCCCCGCAGCCCCAGCCGCAGCAGGTCACCAAACCCCAGGCCGTTTCTCAAAATGCCGCCTCCGTCCCTCCGGCAATTCCCAAAGAAAGGTAAAGTTTTTGTTTTGTAAAAAAACAAAAAAAAAAAAAATCGTGGACTCCTCTCCTGGATTTGCTTTTTATTGTCAAAAATGCCCATTGTGGGTTTTTACTTGGCCCCACTTTTAAGGTTGAGGGCTCATTTCCAATCTACGCTTTTAGCTGTATTTGGCTGCACATTTAGGGTTTCCGTTAGGGTTTGTGATTTCTCTTTCTTATTTAGTTTTTTTTTTCCCCCTTGTTTATCTTTCTTTGAGAGGTGCAAAATGTAGTTTTCCCCAGTAAGAATTGGTGTTTTCTGAAAGCACCACTACGTTATCTTGTGCAAAATTTAATGCAATTTCTTCTAGTAGATTGGTGAAGCCTTGCCTTTTCTACTCAAACAGCTTCTGCATTATGGTTGGTAAACTAGGAATAGCTCTTATGCGAGTCCGATGTTGTCTCTTATTAATTCTATCTTGAGACTTTAAGTCAACTTGCGGATTATTGGGCATCATATTTGATGGCTTATCCCTGACTATTCGCCGCAGTACTCCCGTTGGAGCTAAACGAAGAGGTGGCCCGGGTGGGTTAAACAAAGTTTGTGGGGTTTCCCCTGAGCTTCAGGCCATTGTTGGTGAGCCAGCCTTGCCAAGGACTGAGGTATGCTATTGCACGAGTTCCTCTTAACAAGCTTATCTCTGACTTTACTCGTTTGTGGTGATGTTGAAGCAATTGCCCATTTTTTAAAGAACTCAGCTTTGCTCAATACAGATTGTGAAGCAATTGTGGGCATACATCAGGAAAAATAACCTCCAAGATCCTGCTAACAAGAGGAAGATAATTTGTGATGATGCGCTTCGTGTAGTGTTTGAAACAGACTGCACTGATATGTTTAAGATGAATAAGCTGTTGGCCAAACATATCATCCCACTTGAACCTTCAAGTATGTAATGCGGCATTACAGACAATATATTTTTGTTCTCCATTAACTTAATTTTTTCAATATTTATTATGATGGATGCAGAGGAGTCTGCTCAAGCTAAACGCACAAAGGTGGATGTGGAATCCAGAACTGAGAGTGCTGAACAAGGTCCACCTCTTGTAGTGATATCTGAACCGCTTGCCAAGTTTTTTGGGACTGTAGGCAGGGAGATGACTCAAATGGATGTATCCAGACGCATTCGGGAGTACATAAAGGTCAATCATTTGGAGGTGGGTAGGAAGTGTGCAGCTTTTTGTTGTTTCATGTCTCCAATATGTTTGAAATCATTTCATTAACTTACTGTCACATTGCAGCATACATGTGGTAAGCATCTCAGATTGCATCATTCTGGTCCTTTGCTTTTTTTATGTTTTTTTTGGGGGGGGGGGTTTATTTCGTCCACTAGAGCTCATATTTCCTTCACCCTCCTGCTCTTATTTCTTCTTTCCCTCTTCTTCGGATATTTATTCTTTTCTGAATTTGTTGTTGTATGTGTTCTGCTGTACAGAAGTCTCTATCTTGCTAGTGTATTCCTTTTTGTTCTGGAGTATGTATATCTAAATTTTTCACTTCTATTGAGGAGTAAATTGACAGCTAAAATTTTGTGCTTCTCCTTTCCTTCAGGACCCATTGAATTCCATGGTAATACTGTGCGATGCAAAGCTTCAGGAGCTTTTGGGATGTGAAAGCATTTCTGCAGTTGGAGTTGAAGAGATGTTAGCACGCCATCACCTATTTAAGCAGTCATGATGTTTGGTACTGATGACTGGTTAGAATGGTAAAAATTCACATCAAAGCCTGTTAGAAAAAATGTTCTGCACACAATTTGCTTCATACGCAAGTGCTGTGCTTTTGTGCATGTGGCTTTGATTTTCTGGACTCTTCTGTTTGTTTCTAGAAAATACCTGTATATCAGGTTGCTCGAATTTGTTTTAAGTTGTACTTCTGATCATTTTATTAATGGACGGAATTCTGAGGCATGCCTCACAAAATTTAACTGTAGTGAACTTTTGTATCGTGATCTTGTTCTTTTCTTGATACGACATCTTCAATTATTCATCATCCACTCTGTAACTATATGGTGCATTGAAAATTGAAAACAGACGTCATCTGCATGCCTTCCATCCTTGTTATCAAATTGCTGCTCACTAGCTGGAGATTATATAATTTACTCTGAGTCTTCATTTAGTTTTCATAGATCTTGAGCAAATTATCTTGGCAGTATTTGGCTAACAGATTCATTGTTCCCGAATTCTTCACTTGGAGATCTATATGTTGGCGCTTTTATTGTTGTTTGTGTACATATCTTGACTGTGGCAGTCATTCATTAATTTCCGCGTGTGCATGTGATGTGCACCTGTCAGAATGCATGTGCTCATATGTGTTTATCTTTTCTTGGCTAGTATGTTGCTTAGCCTGCTTGCCATATGCTGTCTGCCAAATGAATGATGGATTGGTGTTCTCCTGTTTTCTGCAGGTGCATGGAATGTGTGCCATCTGGTAACTTAGGATGGTAAAACAGTTAGTGAAGAACTCTCTTTAGGTCCTTTGTTGTTTTATTTTTGTGCCTCTGTTTTTGTGCATCAACATGGCTAGTCGATATGGTCATTACTTTGTTATTTATGATTAGAATGAAAATTTACCATGGGCCAATGGCAGGGATTCTTCATGGTTATGCCATTACCCTGTTTTAGGCTTTCTATGCTAATTTTGTAGTTGTTCAACGTTGAAAGCCTAACCCTCATATCAGACCGAAGGCAACTGTCGTGGAATTGTAAAATATTTTGTTATTCTTGAGGGGCAATATATGCCCAACTGCAGAGTTTGATTCGCTTCCGTTTCTGCTTTTGGTTTTGTGTGGTCGGCCTAAAATTATTATAAATGTATAGAAGATATAGAGAATATATATAAATATTATAAAAATATTGAATATCATTGTCTTTTCAGCTGTTCAAGTGACCAGTGGAAGCCAAAACATTTCAAAATGGTTGGCATGAAAAAATCCTGTTTACTGCTACCATTAAGACTGAACTTGAGCAAGACTTGAGAAGAGGCTAGAATGCTCCGGGAGATTGGGACACCATGAAACAGATAAATTACTCTGGATGGTAGAAGAATTTGGCACTATATTAAGGGAGCTACTCAAACAGAAATATTATGTCGTTATATGGAGTGTAATGCGATTGATTCTATAGGCTAAGAAACAAATATTCCGGGACTGGGATGTTCTTGGTCGAGATGCATAGCCATTTTACACTCGCGGGGTAGAAGAAAACAGAAATGGTACATTGCCCTCAGTTTTTCATACTCCTGTATTCATGTTGTCCACGAACCGATGCCATCTATTCGTGTATACGAAATCATTTATGTGGGTAAGCTCTGAACATTAGATCATGAGTAACGTAGAGAACTACCATAAGCGTGCCCACACCATTCTTCTTCTTATCGACGAAACTAGATTATGGCCAAAAGCCCCTCTTTCTAGTACTAAACAAAGGCCCACGACAAACAGAGCAAGCACAGCTGCTCTCACCTTGTTGTCCCTGGACAATTGGTAGATCTGATCTACTGTTGTCATCACGTACTCCATAATTTTCTGCAGAAAAAATGTGTAGAGGTGGTGTAAACAAAATGTGTCTCATCCAATTGTCATGGCTTGCATTGAAGGGGGCGGAAAAGAAGCTTCAAGTTTCTTACCAATCTGAAGGGTTCGATCTGAAGAAGGGGCTCCATGAACATCTCCACATTCCTGAAAGCATGAGACTCTATTATTGCAACTATTATGACAAGAATTCACCAAATATTCCATCACTGTAGAGTTTTTTTTTTTTTTTTTAAATTAATCTATGTATGTTAAAAGAAATTGTCCGAACCTTATCAGAATTTTCCCTTGGTATACATGAACAGTGTAGAAGCTGACACCCTTTCCCAAGGGCATATGTGTCGTATTCGATTCTGTCAATAAATGAACGGAAGAAAACAAAGGACAACGGCTCTGAAAAATATTGCATATGGGGGTTTCATTACCCAGGAGAGGGGCAAGGGACATGCATACCTAGTCTCCATTGAACCCCAACAGTCAATCCATCGTACAACGTTGGCTTCACTACAAATTGAAAGCCATTTCCGAACTTTTCGATGAGAAAACTGAAGAAGTCCAACACTTGCTGCATTAAAACATATTAGATGCCAGATAGAACAGTTAACTAGGGAAAACAATGTGTGGCAAAATGGCTGTCTACAGCTTTTTATTTTTTTATTTTTTTATTTTTTTACATCCTCAAGGTGAAAATGATCGACCTGCTTTCCTTGGAAGATTTGGTAAAATGAGAATAAATTGGAGCAACAACGGCATTCATCTCCAATCACATCAGACAATGCGCCGACATTATCATCCTTGATAGCACTGTAGAGCTTTAGTACTGTTTCTAAAGCTCCATTCTCTTCCTGCTCTGATCCCGATGAACCGGTAGCGCTCAATGGCAATAGTGATAAACCTCTGCGCTGTAAAGACCAGCTAGTAATACTACCCATCAAAGGTTGGAGCAAGAACCGACACTCCGGATCATTATCAATGCCAAGGCATGTTCTCTTACGTGGGCCTCTGCGCATAAGACGATTATGGGAGTCTCCTGCATTTGGGCTCAAGGAAGTGGAATGTGGGGCGGCTAAGGTAGTGCCAGATAGCCATGCGGAAAGAGATGCAATGGCCATTTCGATGGTTAAAGGATCGAAGTAACCAAACACAACCTTGCTTTAAATCGCGAGCATAAGATTTGAAGAGGGCAAACCAAGTAAGAAAAAGAATTAAGGAAGCATCGGCACCATTCCTCACTGTCGCAAGCAAAGAATCTTGATGAACAACTTGTTAAGCCTTGCGATTACTAACAATATATATAATTTAATTATAAATTTCCGAGGTTTATAATTGAAAAGGATCGGGCAGGCCCAAAACAAGGCAGGCCCGGCACATCTTCTCCGTGGAGCGCGGTGTTCGAGCGCCTGCATAAAAGGGCCGAAGGGGGCCTAAGACGGTGCGTTTTGTTAAACCTGCCCGGACAAAAAGGCAAAAACTCTGCGCGGTCCTCGCGGTGGGAGCGAGGAAAACCTCGTAAATATCATCGAAGGGACCGGGGAGCAGGGATTTTGCTGTTGCTGTCGTTGTAGTGGGTCCCAGGAAAACGAATGGCAGAAGACCTGGTGCTAGACACGGCGATCAGAGACTGGGTGCTGATCCCACTGTCGTTTGTGATGGTGCTCATCGGAATCCTTCGCCACTTCGTCTCCAAGCTCATGCGCTCCTCCCAAGTCCCCGATCCCAAGATTGTCAAAGAAGGGCGAGTCCTCCATCAATTTCTCTCCTTTGTATGTATGCATATGCGCGTTCGTGTGTAACGAAATTCGATTTCTGTTTTCTGATTGGCTGTTTCAGGCAACTGATTGTTAGGGCTCGGAATTTGCGCGCCGCTGCCAATTTTATACCTCCAAAGTCGTTTCGTGCGCGAAGGGTTTATTTCAACAACGAGGTTCTTTCTTTTCTTTTGTTTGTTTTTTCTTTCTTTCTTTTTTTTTTTTATAAAAAAAAAATTGAATTTTCTCTAGGGTTTTGCTTTTTGTGCTTTTTGATTGGGATTGAGATTGCTAATGTTTTCAAAACTGCACGTGCTGTGGGAGTTTTTTCGAGAATTGATTCGCAATTGGTGCAGTTTTCTTGGATTTT
Organism: Bruguiera parviflora; assembly: GCA_019804595.1. NCBI lineage: Eukaryota > Viridiplantae > Streptophyta > Magnoliopsida > Malpighiales > Rhizophoraceae > Bruguiera > Bruguiera parviflora. The sequence goes on from CM034050.1 coordinate 1,656,309, forward strand.
TTAAAACCCTATAAATTGAATCAACGACCCGAAATGGTTCCCATTGAATTTGGATTTACGCAGGAAGTATAGGGGTAGAACCAGCCTTGGTTCATTTCATGTGGGGCCGAAGATTTTTCTTTTGTTTTAAAGAAAAAAATTGAGAATTTGAGGGTATTGCTGGATTTCTAGGCTTCTGGCTGCAAATCAAGATACTTATTTTTTTAAGTTTTAGAAACTTTTACTGAAGGCTTGATGAGAGTCGTGATTTTAGTGTGCAGTTTTTGACATCATGAGCTGTCCTGATGATGGGCATCACATCATGCTAAGATTCTCTCTCTCTCTCTCTCTCTCTCTCTCTCTCTATCTCTCTCTCTCTCTCTTATCTGCTGATATGCTAATGTGGATATTTCGTCTATCAATGATTGGTAGGAAAATGGATTGTTGCATGTTCCCAAGGGCCAAGCTCAAAACACACAAGCGCAAATGTTCTCTGATCCAAATATGGCCATGGACATGATGAAGAAAAACCTTTCAATGATCATACCCCAGGTAGCATGAAATAGGCAATAAGCAGCTTGTCTTTTATTTCTAGACTCTACAGTTTCTGCTCTAGTGATACAATTGAATTTTTGATTTGTAACTTTCTTTTCCCCATTGGCTAGACACTTACTTTTGCTTGGGTCAACTTTTTCTTCTCTGGATTTGTTGCAGGTTTGTTTCTTTATCATTGTTCTTGGGTTCTGAATTATTGTTTTTTTCACTTCCTTGATTTTTGATTATGTTCCATGTCAATCTAAAATACCTACATTTTCAACATTTTCCAGTTTGTTAATGTCTTCTTTTATTCATCCCAGCCAAGATACCATTTCCACTGACTCAAAGGTTCAGATCAATGTTGCAAAATGGGATTGACTTGAGCACCGTTGATGTTAGCTATGTCAGCAGTCGTTCATGGTATGTCCTCACCTTTATGAACAGGAAGCTTCCCCTGAAACGAATTCTTATGCTTACACTTTGCTAAATATGTGTAATTACTCTGATTAATTTTCTCCAGGTATTTCCTTAATTTGTTTGGATTGAGGGGTTTATTTAGTCTCATTCTTGGTGAAGAAAATGGTTAGTGTCTGTTTCTGCCTTAAATGCTATATGTTTTTCAGTTGTATATGTTAGTGCCTGGCTTTGCTTCTCTGTGCAAAATGGTAGATAATAGATGCTTGATTTTCAGTTTTGCACTTAGGATTCTTTTTGAGTAATCCTTGCATTTTCTAACTTGATGTTTAATGCAGCCACAGATGATACACAGCGTATGATGCAAATGAGTGGGTTTGGCTTTGATCCATCAAAGGTACAATTGTTTCTCTATTTGACATTTTGGGCTTAGAAAGCTTTTACTCTTCTAACTGTAATGATATTTTATCATTTTCTCGACCATTGTTTTTGAGCTCTCTTTCATAATTTTCTTGAGCCAGCAGTTATTATTCCTCAGTGTATGGGCAGTAATTGGTCTTCAATACTTGGACCAGACTGGCTGGTCAAGTTGAGTAATGTTTGAGTTGTCCCTCATTTTTTAACCATTTACCTTATATCTAAGTTTTTTGAAAGCCAGAAATCAGCCTGCACACTTAGTGACATGTTTCTGTATTTCAGTCTTGAATAAATTAGACCGCAGGTAGCTTAGGGCATTGAACCAAGTTTGGGTAGTGAGATATATCCACACTGTACCATAAATTCAACAAATATTAAACTTAGATACGTTTTAATTAAAATGAAGAAGCTACTTGTGTTCTTGGTCATTGTCTTGCCATGCCATTATATGGAAAACTACAACAGTTTGGGAGCTTTTATCTCTGCCAACAGAATGGCACGAATCAGTATTGTTTCAGTCTGTAACATGCCAACATTGTAGAGTTAGAATATGAAAGTTCAAGAGAACACATGATTAATGGAATACCCATTCACTCTCTAGTAGGTGAAGGGGATGCCATAAAAATTTGTTTGGTAGTTCCTTCCCGGCTTAAACCCTTCGATGAATTTGGGAACGTATAATTCCTCTGTAGTTTCTTGACTTGTTGGATTGTTATTCATTTTTCTCAGATTTTATTTTTTGCAATACCAATTACTTCCAAAGTCTGACGTTTTTTGCTGTTTCCAGAGTTTGAGTGCCGAGAAGGACAGTCTAGACATAGTTCAGCATGAATGGGCCCTACCAAAATTAGAGCGGCGTGCTGAAGCGGTGTTGAAAAAGCTTGTGAGTTGAGCATTGGGGCAAATTTGCATTATTCTGAAGGTTTTTGCTCCCACCTGTGCTCCCTGTACTTCTCCCCGCATCCTTGGGTGGAGCTCTGAGGTCAGCTTGAACTTGTCCAGAATTTAACAATCACTGACTGTCGGTGGAGCTTGCGTTTTATACTCCAATTTGATTTCAAGCTTCCTTATAAGTAACAACCATTGAAGAAAATTTTCCATACAGGTTGTATAATTGCACATTCTTTGAGAAATCTCCTGCCTTGTATTTACTTTAACATTCATGTCCAACTGTGGTCATCTGCGTCACGATGGGGAAGGGTAGGATGCATGTGGCATTCTCTTTGTTTTTGCAAGGAGATTGTTTTCATAATTCGAACTTGTGACCATTAGATTATACTAGAGTAATTTTTTCGTGGCACAAGGGCTTATCCTTTAAGTAACAGTCCCTCACTGCGTGAAAATGCACTGTGGTTGCAAAGGGAGCGGTAGCATAGTGGAAACATTAAAGCGACTCAGATTACAAAGCAGATACGGCCGACCTTCTACAGCAGAAGCTTGTGATCACTCTGGACCTTGGTCGGTGCCGATGGCTCCATTGGGGCACCTCCTCTATTGTTACTTTCATAGTGGACCCCCCCCGGGGGGGGAAACCCAAAGGAGGAAAAGAGGGCATGGGAAAGGTGGGCTTGGGTTCGCAAAAGAAAAGGCCGGGTCCATATAAAGCTAGCGCTTGGGCCACTCCTCGGCTGCAATGCTGGACTTGATTTGTTTGTTATATTCTACAGTGGACCGACAAAGCCGAAATTAGCATTGCTAAAACTGTGATTGGGCCTTATCTTAAAAGAAGAAGAAATGACGGATGGAGTTCGAACGCTTGTCCCCCACCTCCTCCCTTCCTCCCCAAACGATAGTAAAATCATTTCTTCTACAAACAAAACGAAAAAGTACAAAAAAAAAAAAATCAAAAACAAAAACAAAAAGATTATACCGTGCATTAAAAGACGACACACAGAAAAAAAAAAAAAAAAGAAAAGTAACATAACCATCATTAACTAATTGTACAGAAATTTGCGTAGCTAAAAGTCACCAATCACCGTACAGGAAACTTCTGACGGGGGCAATTAATCTCTGCTCGTTTATGATCCCCTTCCTGCGAGCTAAGATTTTAGCTCCCTATTCCCGGAACGCAAATTAGAGAAATGCTCGAGTTGGATGCTCAACTGTACTTTTAAGCGTACCGAATATAGGGTCTGGCTGCAAACAGAAGGGTCCCACAACGACAACGATGTTATCTGCTAAGTGCACGACGGCCTGAATAATTCGGCAAGTGGGCCACCGGTATATTCTAGGTCATTACCATAAACCAAACGTAACAGCCATCAAGCCACGCGACACAGCTCACCCATCCTTGTCGGGTCTCTGTTTCGAAGATTTTACAGGCTTTTCATCAAATTTAAAAAAAAAAAAATTTGTTTTTCATTTTTTCCTTCCACATTATGGAAATGGAAAATAAAGATTCCCCGTTGCAATTGTTCTTTCCAAAATTTTTTTTGCCTCTTTCTCGTCGCATTCGTTTTTTTTTTTTTTGACAAAAAAAAAAAATCAGCCCACGATGGTAGCACGTTTTTATAATTATATTTATTTTATTTTAAAAATTTTATTTAATTAATAAAATTTAATATATGTATATTTAATATATTTTTTATTAAATATAACTATTTTGTAGCTATTTATATGTTAAGTGGTGGATATAATTTTTTTATTATTACACCATTAAAAATATTTTCAAATATTATAATTATTTTTCTTTTACAATATTTAAAAATTTATTTTATTATTTTTATTTTTTAAAAAAAAAAATTAAAATATATACTACATTAATAAATCTAATAATATGATAATAAAAAATATATATTGGTCACTACTTGATGTGTAAATAACTATATTTAATAATAAATATTTAATATGAATTAAATTAAATTACTGGAATCGAAGTAAATTAAAAAAATAAATATGATTATAAGATTCTCAAATATTATTAATAAAATCAGACTCTTAATTTGTTTTTTCTTTTTGGCTGGTCAGCCATCTCATTCTCAACTATTGCAATGCTGGCCCATCTCTTGATACAAAATATTTTCATACTATTTCTTCCCGTTGTGTAATTGGTGATTTAACTGACCATTAAAATAAATAAATAAATAAATAAATTATAGATATATATATATATACCGAACATGACAGAGACGATAGAGCAAAGTCCGAAAACGGACGTCGATAGAAGGACATTGGAAATGGAGATGGGGTGATGGTGACGCCTGCGATGCAAAATCCGACGGCTGCAAGTGGGTCTGATTTCGAGAGAGTCGTACCTTGGAAAGCATGTCTCACGGGCCCCACAAGGGCCCACCACTTTGGAAAAGGCGGTCCCCAAAGCCGTGAACAAATGGGCTAAATCGAGGAAGGAAAAGGCGAAGGAGCGCGCAGCAATCTTTCCAGATCGTTTTCGTGTGGGCCCAAATGGGGGGGTGATTGTGGGGCACTCCCATTTGGATGATAATGATCATAGTTCGTGATCCTGGGTCCCACTTCGAGCCGGCCTGCCCCGCCGACGTTGCCTAACGCTTGGCTTCGCATCTAAACAAACCACCGGCGTTCAATGTTGTTCGGGCGAAGTTAAAGGTAAGAAAAACCTTTAAACTTCAAAGACGCCAAAATGATTCGACCCCCAATAGTAAAACCCGGTTCTTATTTGTTTTTCACCCTGAAAAGTGTCATAAAATAAGCCTCTACTTAGCTTATAATTGCGATAATTTTCTCTTTATGTGTAGGTACCAAGCTAGCCTCAGATTTTTGCCTCCGGACAATAATTTTGGAACCCATTTGGCCACCCAAAATAGTTGTGTGTGTGTGTGTGTTTTTTGTTGTGGGAAAGAGGGGGGGGGCACAGTGCTAATTTCAAATTTTTGCACAAAGAAATATGACAATGTGATGAGATGCATAGGAGAGATAGAACGGTACAAAAAATATAGAAATTAGGCTTGACGCCTCGAGTCCGCTCGGCACTTAGTGGAAATAAAATAAAAATAAAAGCACTAGTGTACAAAGGACTTTTATCGGCCTGCGTGGTTGGACGGCTCTTAAATCTTGATGTTCCTAAAAGAAAATGATGTTCGCACTAAGTTGCGACAGAAATATCTTGCATAGCATAGCATGTGATTGCTTTATTTGAAACTATAATTGACGTTGGCTCTCCGCAGAGTACGATCGTGTCAGGAGGCCTCTTGAGATAGATACGATATCCGAGGGTAAATCTTTATAATCGTGCACTGAAAGACTAACAGGAATTATGGCACAATGCATGAGGATCGAGATCAAATTAGTGAGTTTTTATTTTGATGAAAACAGGGAACCCATCTTAAAGAGATTAAAATCAGATTCGATAGAGATCTTAGGATGCGATGCATCATAATTTAGTCGCCGGCATGCTCTACTGCTCGAAACAGAAAAACGCCCCCTCAATGAAAAGATATGATGCTGATCCGAGAAATGCCCTCCACCGTATGACATTGCCAATTCATTTTGTTTTATTATTAGTAACATTGAATCATACAAAGTTCCTTACGCAATTAATACTTTACTGAAAGTGTTGAATGGAAAATGAAATTGACAACTAGATCTATGCTACTGCTGTCAGGAGCATGAGGTGTCAAAGATTCTTTAAGTGCCCCCCCCCCACACACACACACACAGCCCCCCCTTCCTTTGTTATTATTTTAATTTTTGGTGAAATTATGCTTTGCAATTTGGATCTCTATAAATAGCTCTCACATTGATCTTTCTCTTCACTTCACTCCCAACAGCTCTTATTTCTTTCTAAATCCTTCATTTTTTTTTTCCAATTTCTCTTCGAGTTTTTATTTTATTTTATATCAGTTAGATTCCCAATGGCCAGTGTTGAGGCAAGTCATCACCAACCCTCTTCCCGTGCAGCTTGTTTAATCTGCTTAAAGCAGCTATGATCATGATAATCTTAGAAATTTCAGCATAGTTTTTACACTCAGAGATTCCTTTTAAATCTTTCTGGCACTTTTCCTCTAAAACAAATCCATCTGGATCTAGCTCGATTCGTGATCAGTCTCACATATAATGTTTACGTACAAAGGTGATCAGCCAGCATGCGTATTGCAGCGTTGACATGTTGCAGGGTTGCTGAATCCACCTTACACACAAAAGTCATTTCTAGTTTCTTTTGACATCAGATGATTGCTAAAACCTTTTGCTTCATTCAGGATCGATTTTTTTTACTTTCTTTTCAGGTGATGGAACAATCCATCGTCCAAGCTAAATTTGTGCGATCCTCATGTTTTAAAGCATATATAAGTGATTTTGGTGATTCCATAACACTGTCGGGCCGCTCAAACTTTGGTTTGAACCAGACTTTGATCAAAACCATCAAGCCACCATTCTTGTTGTTATCAATAGCTACTTCTAACAATTCAATTTATGATCCTCTCAAAAACCCTGTTGAAAATTCAAGTTTTCATGGCTTTCCGAATTTTTACGCAGTTACGACGGAATGACAGGATAAATTTATTCTATAAATGGATCACCAACCATGTTGGTCATATTTTCTCTGCCAATGGATTCAATGATCCAAGAGAACAATAGATCCTCTACATCATCCCCCAATCTTCATTCGATCCGATCATCAAAATTTAAACAGTGAAATGATGTGTTTTTTTGCAGGTTCAAGCTACTGCAACGGCATTGCAAGAGACCGAGACCCCTGAGACGAACAAGCCCGAAGAAACAAAACCCCAGGAGTCTGCACCTGCTGCTCCTGAGCCGGTAACAGAAGAGCCAAAGGAAACAACAGCCACTGAAGCCCCACCTGCCACGGAGGAACCTGCCGCTGCCGCAGAACCCGAGGCTCCCGTCGAAACTAAAACCAAGGAGGTTGTGGTAGAAGATAAAGAAGCGAAGGTTGAGACGGAGGAGCCGGCTGCACCAGCTGCAGAAGGGACTCCAGAGGTGAAGACAGAGCCTGAGCAGAAAGAGGGAGAAACCGTCCCAGAGGCCGTACCAGATAAGCCAGCTGCTACTGTTGAGGAGCCAGCAGCTAAAGTTGAAGAGCCAGCCGCAGCAACAGATGAGAAGCCAGTTGAAGCGGCTAGCGCAGAAACTGAAGAAAAGAAAACTGAGGAATGAATCATAAGCCTCTGAACTGATACTGGGGGACAAGGTGACGATGTTGTTGCTGGGTTTTGTACTAGGGTTGAATTAAAGTTGGCGAGTTTCGTATTGTTTTATTTTTTCCGCCTTGTTTTATGGTTATTATGAAAGCTAAGGATTTTGCAGAAGCTTAGAGTCCGTGTTGATCATTTGCATCCACATTAGCCTATTATTATATGATGCATTTCCACTGCATGGGTCATGTAACATTGTACGTTGATTCCCATATAATCGATTTTGATATTGGTGTGCTGATGTGATTTCAAGATTTGGTAATTTCTCATGCTGTCATTCGTATAACACCCTTTTCTTTTGTCCAATTAAATTGAGGGTTCGAATTCATATTTTATCCCTGAACTTTATATTTGGTGATCAATTCTTCGCCTAGTCCTTGCAGCGAATTTTACCATATCTTCTTTAATTTAAAAAAACTTCAACCACTGATCTTTTCCGGAATTTAGAGCTCAGTCTTTACGATGAAATCCAGTAATAGTAGCAAGGAGCAAAGTACCCAAAACGATCTTGCTAAAACACGCTATTTTTTGCAGTTAGAGCAGGCCACGAGGAAACGCACGCTAAGTCCCATTACGGGTCACACCATGTCAAATACATGGTCGATGTTTGATATAGCCGTGATGCTGACAGATGCTAAAAAACAGAACGTGTCGGGACCTACCATCCTACCAAATAATATGCACTTAAGAAATCTAATCAGATGACCCACTTCCATGAAGATACGCATTTCTCTATAAGAAGGATCGCAAGTACCCACAAGTTCAGAAGTTTCAGAAGTACAAGATTTTCGTCTAAATAAAATCCACGATGGGAGAAGAGCTTACTAACTGGCGCATTACAGGTAGTTAAAAAGCGCATAACTTGTGAGCAAACAGGTACACCTCAAGCAAATCAATATACGGTGGCCAAAACAGAGACCGATTCTCTCCCCCCCTCCCTCCCACTAGATAGTTGTCTATCTAGTCTAGAACAAGTGCATCCAGGAAGCGATCTGGTTTTTTGAGAGCAATGGGGTTTCTGGAATCCCAAGGCTCCCAAATTTTGAATCCCTAACCAATTGCGACATTTAAAATGGGGGGAGAGAGATGAAGGGCAGCCATAATCTTCCTATAGCTTTGGATGTCATTGCTATATCTGTGTACTTCCATGTCAAGAAAAGAAGCTAATAAATCAGGTCCGCGGAGGCAGAGAGAGTTTTTCCTCATTCTTGCCTCCACTGTTGTTTAGGCTATACCAATAAAAAAACTTGACAAATGAGCAATGACATCACATTCTTTACGAAGGAAACATAAATACTGTGGTGCCTTCTAACGTAATAGTAACACAAGATGGTAACAAAAGACCAGGATGATCCTATCTATACAAGTTGAGTACAATCTGTGTGCATTTTAAGAACCCCCATTTTACCCCAAAAGCAAAAGTGATGGATTTCACCAGAAGCCAAAGCTGCAGCCAACATGTTCTTGGGCAATGAATTGAAGATGATCTTTCATGACAGCCATGGAAGGATAAGGTGAGCAAAATACTCAAATGGCTCTGCCAACAATTGTGACTGGTCAATGAGTATCTCATGAAGCTCCTCATAATCTTCTTTCATATCAGGGAACATCGTCGGGGCCAAATACCTCCTGGAATCAAAGTCAGTCACATCCTTGCTTTGAAGAAGCCATTGATGATCATCAGTTCCCTTTGCATATCTAACAATTAGCGCACAAAGGGAAGCCTTTCTGTTCCTCGTAAACATCCGAAATTTTTCTCCGCACCCTTATAAAGTTTAGCAATTTTATACAACGCCTTCAAAATGGCAAGATATTGAGACCCTCCTGTCTGCACAGACTCTTTTTTCTCCATTTTGCTTCAAAATCAAGGGATTCTCCATTTTGAGAAGGCATCTAACAAATATATCATTTAGCTTCTCAATCTCATTAGCATACAGCAGATGGCTATAACCCCTCTTTTTCAATGACAACGAGATAAGCCCTTGAAAATCCAATTGCTTTGTAATTGCACCATACAATGGAAGCAAGAGCGCTGAGAAGTCGCAGATATCACTCATCCAAGGCCCCATACTTATCTGAGAATCCATGCTTGCAATCAAATCCCTAGACAAACAATCGATTAACTCACAAACAAGTGGAAAAATATCCGGTATTGCAACCAACAGCATTAAATCCTCTCTGCAAACCCTTCTTGGCGAGTCATGCAATTCATCCCCCATATCTTCAAAAAGTGATCCAAGCGTATTCCGGCGAGACAAGTACAAAGGATCCTCGGGGCCAACCTGTCTAAGCAACTTACGAAACCCTAGAACTATGGGGCACGCAATAAATATGCAATTTTTTAGGCAAAGAACTCCTACAAGAATTCAAGAAATGCCTTATCGAACAATCAGCACACACTTTGTTATCACTATCACTGGAAACGTACAGCATTACCAGAGCGGCCGTAGCAGAAGAATTCCCCGTCGTCATCGTCGTCCAAGGCCGAGACGTAGTCGTCCAACTTCTGCTCGGCGGGCCCACTGAGGCGTCGTGGTTGCTGTTGTTGAGATTGTGGTCGAGAGGAAGGACGATCGACGGTGGGGAGATTGAAGCAGAGACACCAGGGGGCGGAGGGCCCCCGCCCGCCCTACGGTGGGGGCGCGAGCATTGGATGGCAGCCAAACAACCGTACGCCCCGACCGCAAGTTTCCTAGCTCAAACACAAATCAGTACCCGTCAGATCAGATAAATGTGAACCTTTCGGACGGTTTAGATTTCCTTGCATCAAGTTCTACCGTAGGATTGCAACACCTCATAGTTAAAACATAATTGTTTCACACGATTTAGAAGTTAACGACTGAAATCTTAGTATCTGATAGTATGTATGATGTTGGGAAAGTTTGTGAGAGAGTTTTTGGTAGATAAAATATTAATGACATACATAAAAAAAAAGTACAATAATTGTTAAAATATAATTAATAAAATATATAATTATTATATATAATTATAAGATTAATGATACAGGACAGGCTTTGTTATTATATACAATATAAAAGGTATCTTGACTAACCACTCCGAATTAGTAATTATTATTATTATTATTATTATTACGGGACAGACTCTTTTGGCAAGTGAATACTACAGAGTAGTAAGTTTACGAGAGACTCATTCAAGCTTTATCCCAATGCTTTTCATGGAATCCACGTCAGAGTTTGAAAGTTTAAAGCAAATAATTGTCACTGCTGGCATCAATACGCTCATATGCACAGCAATTGACTTGTGTTCCTCTTCTCATTGACTTTGCAGCAATTAAAAGCATTCTTTTGAGACTACGTTTCCACAAAGACCTGCGAGAAGAACAGCGGACTACTCAGGATCTCTTGAAATAATGTTTCCTTGTTAGAACTCAATTAGCTAACTGAGGTGACAATCTATGAAGAAAATATGTAACACACCAATTAGCATACCATTGCAAGTAAATACCAATCAGTGGTTTCCGTCAAAGAAAGAGAAAAAAGAAGAAGACCAATCAAACCTGCTGGGATTTACTAAGCTTTGATTATAACATCCGAAATCAGTAACTCGAGTTCAAATGGATTAACATGGTAAGATAATCAATTATATTTTCATCTTTCCATATCAATTTCTTTTAATAAAACTCATCGTGAAAAACAAGTCTCTACACAATAGAATCCCTGCGAAAAGAAATAATAAGATCCGAGTTACCAAAATTGTTTTTTCTTAAGAACATTGTATCGCAACATGAACTGAACCAAAAGCCACTGGTAACTCAATAAAGGACACAAGGGACCCCGTAAAGCCAAAGAGACTTACATAGAAATAAGAGAGAGGAGTGACTCTAAGCGCCCATAATCTTCAAAACCAATGGCATCGGACTATAAATGTACATAAAAGGTCCTACATGCCTGTAAGTCTTAACAGTCTATGCTATTAAAGAATACAGAGACACAATTCGGCCATTGTGGGGCAGTACCTGGAAAAGAAATTTATACTACATGACATGAGAGACGCATGTTAGGTAAAATAAGGAAATTCTTTAACCATTCTTTGCTTCTATCTTCAGAATTTCTCATATCCTCATCTAGTGGTTTCATCCCTGAGAGTGACAAAAGCACCAAAATACAGAAAGAAGGTAAACAAAGAAATCATGTTGAATGAAAGATAGGAACCACCTCCTATTTCTACTTTGCTAAATACTTGACCCAACTCTCAAATACCCACAAAATGTGGGCTTTAATTATGATGTATCAAAAAAACAAATTAATATTTGACCCAAGCACAATTTGTCCACAAGCTTGCAATATAGTCAGGTTCAATCATGCAATTGACAAGACAGAATAGAACACTAGTAATAAAAAAGTTAACATACACAATACATTTCAGTACCTCAGTTTCCTTTCTGGCCTTCTTCTTTTTCCATCTCTATTGGGCTATAAGACTAGCTTGAACCCTTCAGACAAGAAATCATCTCTGAAACAAGAGAGGAACATAATATCATAGTTAAGTCAACTAAAATATCTAAAACCTACTGAAGGCAGCACCCAATTAATGAGTTACCTCTTCTTCCTATTAGTCTTCTTCTCCTCATGATTGTCATGTCTCCTCCTGTTACAATGTCTATTTGAATGGGGAGAAACAAGGCTTCTAACATAAAGCTCAGCTTCAAATGTGAATGGCATGCCATGCCCCCGGACATATTCAATGTTTTTCCTCCTTAGATCATACCAGAAAAGGTGTATGTTGTCATGTTCCATTAGGACCTGATTGCCACTCCTTGAATAAGCTAAAGGTTTGAGAGATCTAAGAATTCCAGTCACTTCATACCATACAATAGAAAACAATTTAGTCCAGGGCTCCTTGACTTGGCGCTCCTTCATCACCCACACATCAACACGCTCCATTTGAAAATTTGCCAGCAAACAAAGAGATCCCCCTAAAACACCGATATCAATTTCAAAATTTGAACCCACACTTGCAGGCTGTGTCACCTCCCTAAATTCCTCCGTTGCTAAATCCAAGGCAACAATTGTATTGGCTACGTTGGATTCAGAATTTTTGCTCACAACCCAATGCAAAGCCCCATTAGCAAATACACCATGTACTCCAGGATACTGAATCCAATAAGGCAAATCTGCAATCCTCCTCCAAGACTTCCTTGTCAGATTAAAGACCTTAACCTCAGACTCAAAACTGTTCCTATCAACTCCCACAAACTGGGCAATCCTCACAACCTTGTAGTCCTCGTGAACAGGATCGTACCCAAACCCAATGACATGAACCCTACAAGTACAAGCCCCATAGTAGCGTTTAAGTTCAAGGGCCAGAAAGGGCAGAACGATATGCTTCCTAATCGACGGGTTCCACAAAGCAACATCGTCCACCACATTGGAAATGCAAAGCAGCCCATTACAAGAACCCAAAACCTTAACACCATGGCTGTAGCACATCAAGGGATGATCGAGCTCTTTTGGGTCATCAAGAGTCTCAAAGCTAATGGAATAAAGATGGGAACTTTTCAGCAAGATAGAGAGATTAGTACTGGTTTCAATGGAGTGGCTGAGATGCAACTCGATGAAATTGGGACCGTCGATTAGAGCACACCATGTCTTGGAAACGCGCCTGTAGCAGAGGATTTCCCTGACGGGTAGTCGGCAGAGTATCTCGGCGACCATTTCCAGCGGCAGATTCGACATCTTCGATACAGAATCCAAGGCGGGTCGATCTGCACTCGCTCTGCTTCTTCTGTTCCCGTTTGCTTTTGTCTTAAAAAGGGATATGCACGAGTTTGTGCGTTTTCCACGAAAACCCCGCGTCGACTCGATAGGCTGTGGGGTCTCCTGTGCAGTAATAATAAACGGCCAAAGCGTGGATCCAATGAAGACGGTAGCCCGTGCCTTCCTCCACTGAGCTTCTTGTGACGGCGACGCCGAAGAGACAACAAATACTTAATGTGGTCTATTTTTTGTGACGCAGGCGTGTTTTTTTATATTTTTTTTTTTATTAAAAGTCAGGCGAATACAACGGCGCAGTAAATTGACTGAATTAAAAATTCGAAAGGGAGAAGAAAAATTAAATTACCGAAAGCTTACGTAACGAGAAATGGGCCGACGGCCACCCAAAAAAGACAAAAAAAACAAAAATGGGTAAGAAAATTTCGGGCCTGATTGACTCATTCGCGGCGTATTGACTGGGAAAGGAAATAATAATAATAATAATAATAGTTTTTTTTTATTTTTTTATTTTTTATGATTTTTTGTTTCCCCGGGCCGCCGGCTTGTTGCAGCACAAGCGCATGGAACCCCAGTTGGAGCGAGAAGGGCAAATTCGACCCACCAATCCGAGGCCCCATTTTCCGGCAATGACTCGACATTTCTCAATAATATTGTAGGCCCGGTTTGACAAAGTCCGCCTCTGCTCGTCCATTCTTCTTCTATGCAATCGAACGGCCCCTCGAATTCTAAGGCAGTCTTGTCTATTTCAAAAACTAAAAAGCATTTTTGTAGAATTCCCACTTGTGTACAACTCAATCGGCCTCTAGAATTCACCTTCCCCATTGTCTGCTCCTTCCTGATCGGGTCCTCTGATGTAAGATATGCCATCACTCCAAGAAAAACCCAATAAAAATAAATAAATAAATAAATAAATAAATAAAAATATATATATATATATATATTTTCATCTTCTCTTACTTTATTATAAAGATAATAAATCTTTTTTGTTTTTTTTTTTTTTAATGTTTCGATCAACATGATAACAAAATCGTTATCGGACGCAGCCCAACCCTATGACCCGAACACTGGATTGGGCTGGGATCAGGCCCGGTCACTCGATGGAATCGTTAGTGGTCACAACCGATCGACGGCGAATGCTCGACGCTTTTGCCACTAATATTACTGTTCATCCGTATGATATAATTTGCAACTTTAAATTTTTAACGTTTACTTTCAAATCTTTCTCTTCTTCTTCTTCTTCTTTTTTTTTTTTTCTTTTATATAACAAAATAAATGTGGTTTGGTCCATAAAACATAATTGTATATTCATGGCAATTTATTACCGATATTTTGAACTTGAATCAAATTATAATAATAATTATTATTAGTTAACTCTAAGATTTAAATTTTTTTATATCAAACATAAATATAAATTTTCTTATTATAATATATATATATATATATATAGAGAGAGAGAGAGAGAGGACAAATGAACGAGAATTTATCAATTTATCAATTATTGTATTTATAAGTTTAAAATTAAAAATCACTTGTTATTACATTATTTAATTTTTTTAATAAAAAATTTATTATTTAAATATTATTAAATTTAAGTGAACATCTCTTACATTTTATCTCTTATACTTTATGTCGGTACTAATAAATATAAAATTTTATTATTAAATATCTAAATACTTGATTTACTTTTATTAAGATGAATATTAATACAAAAATTTAAATTTAAATTAATATATTAAAAAATATACTAAAGGCGGGCCTCCAACGCGTCAGTATAGCGGGGTGATAAAAAAATTATTGCTTTGTTTTTAAATTTTTCAACCTAAAAACATTTATTTAAAAAATAATATTATCTAATTTGTGGGTGGAGCTCAGCTATCGGAATCGCATCAAAACGACACGGCAGTCCACCTTTTCTATTTAAGAGCACACTTAATAAACAAAAGTTTAATTAGATGTGTTTTGTTAATTATACACACAATTATATCACTTAATTTTAATAATTAGTTATAATTATTTATTATTTATTAAACAATATATTTATTATAAATAATAAATAAAATTAAGTGATATAAACATTTTTATATCGATGTAATATTTTATAATTAAATATTATGTGCCGCCCCAACAAAGGATTAAATTCTGGTAGCCACAAATCAAAGCAAATAACTATTATCTTTCTCTTTCTTTTTCTCTCTCTCTCTCTCTTTCTTTTTTTTTTTTTTTGGGGGTTATGGCTGCTCTTAAACTATTTATTTAACAATGTAGCAACAAAGAAAGTTCTCTCCAACCGCAAGAGATCGGGACAATGATGGGAGGAGAGAATTATGCTCCCTTGGGTGGGGTCTGCGAAAGTACAAATAAGATGCCTGAGCAGCACCTAGGGAAAGCGAAAGAAAGGGAAGAAGAAGAACATTGATAGAGGAGGGGCGGGGGCCAAAGAAGAAAGAAACACGGAAGAAGAGAGGAGGCATCGAATGAATTGCGTTTGAAGTCATCTTTTTAAGAATCTACGCGCAAAATTAACTTGGAAGACAAGGTGACAACTAAAGATCTTGAATAATTCGGAAGAAAGGAAAAGGAGGGTACGTAATATTTAAGTGCAGTGTGGATTTGCATCGGCAAATTATTATATTCGCAGGAGAAAGCAGATCACATGATCCATGTACCCGATGGCAGGAAGAAGCTCTGAGCCGTTTGATCGCGGTGAAGAACTGGCTAGTTATGAACTTGGAACTTATTGTCTGCTATTCAAATGACGTGAGAAGTAATCGCAGTTTATGTCTCCCACAGCTCAATGTAACAGGTCGCGGTGATCCCAACTCTCATATGATTAAGAAAATGAGAGAACTTAGGTTTTATAAATGGGTATACTGCACACTCTAATAAACTATTTTTTGGGAGAAGATAATGACTCCGAGATAGAGTAGTACAAGAACCTACCCTCCCGCCTTGAGACATTGATTTGGCTCAGAATGCCGAGAACTCCGTGTGAGAGAATGTAACAAATCGCAGTCATCTCACTCTCATATCGTTAAGAAAAAATAGAGAACTTAGACCTTATAAGTAGGTATACTGCACACTTTATAAGCGAGTATACTGCACATCCCAATAGACTGACTCATCGAGAAAAAAAGAAAACTTAAACCTTATAAACAGTATACTGCACGTACTACCTTTTTTGAAGAGAAATTAATGACCCCGTGACCCCGTGACATCAAGCTCACAT
>CM034050.1:1672757-1826062 GCA_019804595.1 Bruguiera parviflora
TGAAGAGAAATTAATGACCCCGTGACCCCGTGACATCAAGCTCACATAATCGCTTGAGAATTGCCGTTATTTTTACAGGAACGTTTTTAAGGATCTTCTTCTCTTTTACGCACGGCGGCAAAAGATAACATTTTACTGTTGTTTACTCGACGAACAAACAACCCCCGAGCGTCTACCCTCCGCAATATCTATAGCGTTAATCGCATTTATATTCCCCTATTCCCGATTCGTTGACTCCATGCAAGATTTGCGTGCAACAGAAGCAAGCAAGAGATTCTATCGAATGCTACCCATGCAGAACTTCGTGCCAAAAGGGAAGGATGCGGGATCTGGTGGCTTGGGATTTTGACTTAAAAGAGTCGGGTCGGTTTGCAGACATCTAAACACCATACGAATAGGATCTAAAGAAAGTAAAAGAAAAGGGAGAGGGAAGAATATACGGATTATAATATACGAATAAAAAAGCGAAGGCCGGGGTGGGAATAAAGAGAATAAGAGCATCTCTTTTAATCTACGCGCTTAAGTGTCTTTGAAGTTTGGAGACATCTGAAGCTAATGGTGACAGATTTTTGACACATTGGGGAACAGAAAAAACAAAGAAGAAGAAGAACCCAAAAGGAGCATATCAAACTGTGTGGGAAATAGGAGGAATATCAGTTAGCTGGCCTCTACGGCTGCATAGACATTTCAACATTATTGATCGTCTTGACCAGAAATAGCACTTCGACAATAAAGTTTAATAAAGTTTACAGGGAAAAGAAAAAGTGTTGTAATTTACATAACAAATTTCCCTGCAAAGTGTGAAGTGATTAGTAGCATAACAGAGCTAGGTTACGGGCTCTCTGATGCTAAGCATAAATCTCATGATTTGACACAGCAACAATAGACAATAACCCAAAAGAGGGTAATTCTTGCAAGCGCAACCCCCGTGCCCGTCAACTAGCAGATGCTTCTTCTCTCCTTGATACAAACACTTTCATTTCTCATTCTGTCACAGGCATTAAACCCACAAATGCAAAAAGCAAAGTGACTTGTTTTCTTCCTTGAGCTTCGTGTATATGCTCCCAGGGATTCCCGAGCCATTCAGGCTTCATGCCCTCCTAAAACCAAATCTAACCTAGTACACGCCTTTGAACAGATTACTGAGAATTATATTTTTAATCTATTTCCTGTATTCAAAATAGACCAAACATTTTCCACTATCAAACTAGAGAAGGGAAAGCCAAGAAACAGAGGTAAAGCCAAATGATGAGATACTACATTCAAAAAAGAAAAGATAAAACCTAAAATTAATCTGCCCATACCCACGTATCAAAAATGTTGATTTAAAAGTGTATGCCGAAATATGCCAATTGGAGGACCTTAGCCACTGAGTGCTGGCGCACCATTAGCCACGATGCCAATGGAAATAGCCCCGAATTAGTTAGCAAACAGCCCGTTAGGGCCAAGCATATCAGATGGTCAAGTTAAAAGATAGTAAGTTATGAACAGACCTCTTTCTGGTTTGCTTTTGTTCTGTATCCTTCTGAACCGATTACAACTTCAGCTTGAACCCAACTGACAGGAAATCATCCCTGGGAGGATCAACAGATGTAAGGTGCTAAGTCCAATAACGAGAAGTTAACATTGCAAATTGACACACGACACAAACTTTACAATATTCAATATTCACGAAGCCAATTATAACAGAACTTGGGAAGATACTTTCCAGCTCAATTGATAAAAATATGTGAATACAAATGACAAAATAATTAGAGACAATTTTGACTAAGCTCAAGCACACACTAATCTACAGAGCTTAATGCATGCTGTGCCACTCAAATACAAAAATTAAAGATTCTAACAACCAAGCCATGGTTACAGTTCTATGCAGCTCAAGCCATTTGAAATATGATACAATATGGCTAAAATAACTTGGTCATACTAAAATATAGGATTAAAGGTTGGCTACGAAACAATACAAATAAAAACTGCTTGAAAAAAAGACACTGAATCAGGATCGCAATTAGTTCGTACAACTTTACCTTATTTTCCCACCACTTTTTCTGTTCTCCTCCTCTTGCTCACGCCTCTTTCTCCGCTCCGCTTCACCATCGTCTTTGAGTGGAACAAGGCTTTCCACATACATTTCAGCGCCGAATGATTTAGGGGCATCACGTATCTTCAGAGTCTTAGTGCTTCTCCGTTTCAAATCATACCAAAAAAGCTTTCTGTCATTCATTTCCAGCAACACCTTATCACCTTCCTTGGAGTAAGCTAAAGGTCTCATAAACGCAATAGCACTACTGATTTTACTATTCTCGAAAGAAAACAGCCTAGTCCAAGAATCCTTCATCCCATATTCCTTCATCACCCATATATCAAGTCTCGTCCGCTCATAATTATACATCACACACAAGCACCCCTCCAATGCCCCAACGTCTGCCTGAAAAATGAAATCCCTTTTCTCATAATCCGGCTGTGGGACTTCCTGAAAGGCCTCTTCCGCGATATCAAAAGCAATAATCATATTCCTGATACCCAGTTCTACCCTCTGAGGCAAGACCCAGTGTAGGGCACTGGAAGCAAGAACACCGTACCCTCTCCTATGGCAAACATGATAGAATGGCTTATTCAAAAGGCGAAGATAGTCAGGCAAGTCCTTGATTCGTTTCCAAGAATCGGACTTGAGACTATAAACCTTCACTTCATAGTCGAAGTCCAAAATACCACAGTCATTGTTTTCCGCCACAAAAGTGGCCATTCTCACTACCTTATAATCGTCATGAACCGAATCATACCCGAATCCGTAGTAAACATACCCGGTTTTCAGAGAATACTCGGGTGTCACCACTTCCGAGAAGGGCAATCTCTTGAACTTCCTCGTCGCCGGGTTATAAATACCCAGATCCCGCTCCGAATTCCGCAACGCAACCAACCCATTACAGGAGCCCACAACTTCAGTCCCGCCACCCGCGTGGATCGGGTGGACGAACTCGACGGCGGCTTCGAGGGTTTCGAAATCGACGGTCTGGAGTTGCCAATCCCTGAGAATGAGCCAGAAACGAGACCGGGTAGTGACGGAGTGGCGGAGATGGAGATCGACGAAGTCTCGTGATTCGATTAAGGAGCAGAGGGGCTTGGACAGGCTTTTGAAGCGGAGCAGCGTCTTGACGGGGAGCTGCCGTAAGACGTCGTTGACGACGTCCAGTGGTACCTTGGACATTTTTCCCTTTCTGTTTTTTTTTTTTCTCCTTTCTCTTGCTTTTTGGTTTTGGGTTCCGTTGGTCTGCAAACCGCCTTTTGGTCGAGTTAGGGATTGCGACCTCCGCACTGCTAGCCATTACCCCGAATGTTCTTTTTATACACCTTTAACACTTCACTGAGGCGGTTGAGAGTGGACGGGTGCACAGGGAATTAATTAACCGGACAGGTGTTTGTGGATGGGAAGGGCCTTCGGATGCATGCGATGAGTTAACATTTTCTGGCCATTTATTTATTTACTTATTTCCATATTTCGTTACTTTTTTTCTTCGTTATCAATTTCCCGTCTCAAGTCAACCATTAACAATTCTTCTAAATCTCAGATTTTCGTTACAATTTCTGCAACTCGATGGTTTTGTGAAATTAATAACATGCCGAAAGATTTTCCGAAAACAATTTACTAATAATTAATTTTCCTTTTCCGTTGTTATATCTCAATCAGGGTTAGTACATGAGCTATTTATTAATTAGCGACAAAAGTTAATTAAAATTACTCATTATGTCACTTTAAATCCAGTTGCAACGATATGCAAATTAAATTCCTTTCGTCGAGTAAGTCTCCACAAACCACGCGTACAGGAAATGTAAAGCGATTGACATAAGTCCAACCGTTAAAAAAATATATAAATAATAAAAAATAATTTATTGTTAATATAGTGTAAAAGAATGAATCTCTTCATTAAACTGAATCGCTTATTTTAAATAATTCCATGTATATAATTATAATTAATAATAAATTCACTAATATACAACAGTCTGGCATTGAATTTTTTGCATTTGTGTAATAATAAGGTTCTCTAGCCAAAATTCTAAGTTTACTTCGTTATTTTAAATGCCCAGACGCAATGTTACCCGTGAGGTGGTAGCTAGCAGGTAGGCTAACCATCCAGAGACGGAGTCTAATACCATTTTATGGGCCCCCGCGTACTCGATTTGCCCGGGCACGGTACCTTCAGTTTTTTACTTGTGGGCCTGCCCTCCTCGTAGGGCTCAAGCACCCTGCACCCCGGACAGCAGCGTACAACTACCAACCATTATCAAAATTTTTAATAACCGGGTCGATGCCACTGGGGCCCAGTGTCCACCACGAGCACGGCCGACTGACCGACGTGGCAATACGATAGACATGCCGACCCCACTCGCCGGGCCCACACAGTTTTTTTCTTCACGAACTTTAAGGTCGTGCCTAACACGGACAGCACCCTTCGATTGACCACCACAAAATGTCGATCGTCCGTTCTAATTCTAAGAAAGCAAAACCCTCCTAAAAACGTCCTTGAGAAAATCGGGAACCGTTCCGTTAATGGAACGAAACTGCCTCCTCCTCGGCCTCGTCTTCATCGCCGCCGTCGCCGTGGGTCGGACAGAGGCGGCGCTGGTTGGGGGATGGACACCGATAAAGGACTTGAGCGACCCCCACGTGCAGGACATCGGGTCCTATGCTGTGGGGGAGTACAACAAGCGATCCAGGGCGGGCTTGAAGTTCCAGAGAGTGCTCAAAGGCGAAACCCAGGTCGTTTCGGGGACGAATTACCGGCTGGTCGTGGCGGTGAAGGACGGCGGCGCCGCCGAGAAGTACCAGGCGGTGGTTTGGGAAAAGGCTTGGGAGCATTTCAGGAACCTAACCTCGTTTAAGCCTTGGAAAGCGTAGATCAATATGTCAAGAGCGCTTTTTGGTGGTGTTTTCGGGTAGTTTTCCTGTATTGTACCGGATTCGCTTTGTATTATCTGATTAAAGAGAAATAAAGAAAAGAGAGTGAAAGATGAAAGACAATGGCCCTCTGTATGAGAGATTCAGTTGATAATATTGTCAGTCGTTTATTGTTGAATAAATATCCTTCTACAATTAGTTCATTGCTCTTGGGGTGGAGGGGGGGAGGGGGGTTGGGTCTTTTAATAAAAATAAAAAAAAAATAAATAAAAAAAAAAAATATATATATATATATATATATATATATAATATTTTCTGTTAACTGACTGGTAAATAAGAGCTGCAATGGAGGATATCTCGAGCTAGTTTTATTTTTTTCTTTGAATTCTTAGCTTTGACTTTCAGTCTTAAAAAAATCCCAAAGACTAGGCTAGCTAGTCAATGTTACTCTTTTTCCTCCTTGTTTTTTTTTTTTTTTGGGAAAAAAATTTATACAACTCATACATAGGTAATTAAAGAATAATAAAATTAAGGAACCTTCCTTTACATTTTTCGAACGTGCACGCGAAGATATCAGAACCTCTTTTTTTTTTTTAATGTTTTTTTTAATCCTCGAGTATCAAGACGACATCTTCTCTGCTCCTCGTTATTTTTGCATGAAGAAGGGCTGTTTTGTTGACAGAATTGGAAGGGAAAAAGCAGATTTGACAAATTTTAATGATCCATTCGTTCTCATTCCTTTAAGGGTCAAAAACAGAAAGCCGGCACTCGCTAGTTAGATCCAACGGTTTTCTCCTCACAATCAGCGTGCTGGAGCCGTAGCTTGAGAACCCCCCCCCCCCAATGTCTTCCCTCGAAGAAAAATGACAGTTGGTCGAATGATTTCTGATGGCGCGCCATGCCCACAGTGGCTACAAGCACCCGAACGAGGAAGGGGTCTAGTAGAAAATAACCCAAAGCAAACTCTCGAGTCCATAATTATATTCTGGCCAGGGCCCATTAGATTGGTAAATAGAAACCCAATACCCAGGTTGGCCTCGAAGCCCATTCAGTCGAAGTCCAAATCCTAGGCCTGGTAACGATGCAGTTGGTCTACCCATGAGTTTTATACTCGGAAATAAATAAACAAAGATTCGAATCTTCTGCACACAATCTGCTTTGTCTCCTTGCCTTAGCTCAACCGACGAATGCCGCACGGCGTCTTATCGAGAAGGGCAAAACGTGGCCATCGATGCTTGAAAGCGAGAGATGTGGTCGGCGGCGTCGTTGGGCAGAAGCATTTAATGATTGATGAGTGGAAAGCCATGTGAGCCACTCCAAGTGGCGACCCGAAAAGCACCGACCCTCGGGTGTCTCGGCTGGGTTCCGATTAAAAGTTCGGCTAAAGCACGCAAGCCTTTTGCAGGCCGGCGTGGGGTCCACCGCATTTCACTGTTTCTGCGTGATCTGAGAAAAAGAAAATCTCCTCTTTTACGCCACGTGGCTTTCTCTCTTACACCCTCCCGTACCCGATTCACTCAGTCTCTCACCCCCCCCCCCCCCAAAAAGAAAAAGAGAAAAAGGGGGGGGGCTAATCTCAAGTCTCTCTGAGAACGATGAGTGACAGTAACCAACAACAAACCGTTTCTTTTTAACTCCCTAACTCCAGAAGCAAGGGAACCGTCGGACCTCACGAAAACTAGGAAGGAACGGTTTGGATTGACCTGATCCTCGATTCGTTTCCTTCTTTTAAAGTCCAAAACCTTAGCAGACTGTGAAACGTCAGAGCTTTAATCTCAGACAACGTGAGGGCTCGTCGTAAGTGACCGCAAAAAGAGAGAGAGAGAGAGAGAGAGAGAGAAGGGCTCAGACAGTTTGCGGGTGTTGTGTTATTGTAAAGAGGAAGGAGAAGAGTCCGCGGGTGGAAACCAGCTGCATCGTCCCCGTCGTCGACGGCGGTGGGGAGGCCTTCGTCGGCGATTGTTGTGAAGAAGTTGTCCCCAGCAGCCTTCGTCCTCGGCCTCAGCAGGAGCAACCGCGGCGGAGACACGGGCAGCTCTGTCTCAATCGAAGTCGCAGAAGATGAAGGGGCTTTTCAAGTCTAAGCCCCGCACTCCTGCAGACATCGTCCGGCAGTCCCGCGATCTCCTTATCTACGTGGGTCGTAACAACTCCTCTTCCTCGGATTCTCGTGATATCAAGCGCGAAGAGAAGGTGGTTGAAACTTTGGTTTGGTGGATTTTTTGAGCTTATTCGGTAGTATTTTTGTTTTCGGTTTTGATGAGAAATTTTTGTGAAAAGTACGCTATGTGGAAGCAAAGATTTGGACTGAGTGTTTTATGGGGTCCTAAATGATGTAAAATTGAGTAGAGGATATAGTGATCTAAGTGCTAATCAGTAGCTCACTGTACAATTTATGTGGATATCACAAGGTTCGTTTTCATCAAACTTCAGCTGGTATCTGAAGTTTCTTCCTAATGAGAGCAGATTGAGGGTGCCGACTTCAACCTTAATAGCTCTTTCTGCCAGTGAAGTGTGAGCCAAAATTTGTCGGTCTTAAATTTCTTGCTTATGCCCTCAGTTTCGTTACCTGGTATTTTGGAATTTCAGATATCATTATGCATTTCATTTGCAAAATTCCCTTGCCTCCTCATGTTGTTGGGTCACACATTGATGCAGATGGCAGAGTTGTCTCGAAATATCAGAGAGATAAAATCAATTCTCTATGGAAATAGTGAATCCGAGCCAGTCTCAGAAGCTTGTGCTCAGCTTACTCAGGAGTTCTTCAGAGAAAACACTCTTCGTCTTTTGATTATTTGTCTTCCAAATTTGAACTTGGAGGTAAGCACGACAGATTTCTCAGTTGAGGCTTATGTGCTTAGTCAGTAGTCTCCAGTTATCTGTGAGACTTGAGTTATGTTTTGGAATTCAATTCCTTGTAATATTATATGAGTGAAGATTTAATGATTCATTAGCTTCTATCATTTGCTTTAACAGTGCGGGACTAAATTGTTATTTTGTTTTCAATGGCAAAAGTTGCATCTTGGGGTGTGTGAGTTTTCTTCTCTCAATTAGCATGATAAGTTTTCCTGTTTGCAGACTCGAAAAGATGCCACTCAAGTTGTTGCCAATTTACAAAGGCAACAGGTTAATTCAAGACTGGTTGCATCTGAGTACTTAGAGAAAAACACAGATCTTTTGGATACTTTGGTAGCAGGGTAAGTTCTGCTCGAATATTGGAAAGGATTTACAGTTAATGACGATTCTTTTGGTTGGTTCAGAAAGCTTTGCATGATGGTACTATGAGATTATGATGATCCACGTTTCAGAGTTGTATAGTTTCTGTCCTTCTGGCATCCATGTTCAATCTTTGCATTCTTATCCATTCTATAGAGTAGATTATACTGTTCAGATTGTTACAACTAACTTTTTACGAAATTCCAACCATGCAGTCAGTCTTGTGTCTGTAGCCTACAATTTCATCTCTTAGTTTTGCAGATTTTTTTGACAAGGATAGGATGTGATGCATAGATTTGGCTAATGTTGCTTTCTCATTTTTGAATTATTTAATGTTGGACAACACGTCCCTAGAAGATTACCATGTTTTTGGGTTGCTCATTTGAGTAGAGAAGATAAAAGAGAGTCCACTTAGTTAGACACTTATCAGGCTAATGTCTTCATTTGAGCATCTGTTCGGTCAGTTCTTGTGTGTTCTATAAAGCATATTTTAATTACTGATTTGTTGCCTGTATATGCTATAGGTATCAAAGCACAAACATGGCTTTACACTATGGTGCAATGCTTAGGGAATGCATACGTCATCAGAGTGTTGCAAGGTGAGGGAAAGTTAGTCTAGTCTTTCTCAACTACTTTCTGGATGGCACTATTGCAGATACAGTAGCCTCAGTTGTCTTTTATTTTGGTTTTCTTTAGTTTGAAAGGCATGCTTCATGACTAACTGCCTTGTCTCCCATGGCCCATATCTTTTACTGATCTAGCACTTGCAATTAACACCTTTCTTTAACTGGCACTTGAGTAGTCATGAAACATTGCTCTCTCTTCAAGTTTCTTGTGCTGGAGAACATTTTTAGTTAAATCACAGTTGTGCATTGGGATGTGGATTGCTTGAAATTGTAAGCAAGCAGATTACTGTAACTGAAGACCAAGTGATAGTTGAACTGCTAGTTACTCTTGTTACTTTTACTGACTGCTCTTTCAATGGGGTTCTACCAACTTTTCATTCATGCCTCAACTTGTTCCCTTCATTCTTGCAGATATGTGCTGGAATCGGAGCATATGAAGAATTTTTTCGATTATATACAACTTCCAAATTTTGACATTGCTGCAGATGCTGCTGCAACTTTTAAGGTTGAGTATGATTGATAAACCTGTCAGTTAATAGTCTTTTCTCTTTGCTCTGTCAGTCACTCACTTCTACTTTGCTCAAAGAAACCATTATGTACGGACATTTGTCCACTTTTTAACGTTGGGACCATGTGATATTGCACTTCACTGTCTTCCAGTTGAAACCTACACGTTAAATTAAAACATTTTCAAGAATCTCTGCCGCTGCATGACAATATTGCCTATAGTTAAATTTCAAAGCTGCATTCTACCTTTTCTACTGTGTTACAGTGCAGATATTGAGTCATGTATTCACTATTATGGTAGCATCAACTTGACGAGTTTGAATCAATTTGTTGCAGGAACTCTTGACAAGACATAAATCTACTGTAGCCGAATTTCTTTCAAAAAACTATGAATGGGTAGGCTGTGTTTGATTTTTTTTTTTTTTAAGGATGGATATTCAAGAAGCTATATCTCTGTGCCCGCATATGCTGTTCAAAGTTATGTTCATCTGCAAACTGTATGGTAAAACCAAATGGTCACAATTGATTTCTGAAGAATGTTAGCATAGGTAAAAGCTTTTGTGAGAACCATTGCTTAGAATTTTGAAAGAGTAAGTATGAGGGATGCCTTGATCAAAAGCAGATGAATTAAGAGACTTTGCTTTTTTGCTTAATTACTGCAATCTCTCAAGTTCATCTTGACAGAACTCCTCCCCCCTCGCACGTCCAATAAGCTGCATTTAGTCTTCATAAGATCATTCATTTTTGTTCATACTTTGAAATGCAGAATGAGTTTCCTTATTTTCTCCTTGTGGCTATAAAATGGGGATTAGGATTTCTACTTGATTGGAGATTTTACATTGTTTGACCTTGTGCTTGTTCAGTTTTTTGCAGAGTATAATTCTAAGTTAATGGAATCTACCAATTACATTACTAGACGGCAAGCTGTCAAAGTAAGAGAAACATAAAACATTCTGAGCATCTTATATTTTTCTAAGCAATGAATTAACATTTTATGATACCTAAAGCCTTTCATGAAACTCTTGCTGTGATTTTGATAGTACTGGTTTGTACAAATGCTTCTTTAATTGTTGCAGCTATTGGGAGACATATTACTGGACCGCTCCAACTCAGTTGTAATGACACGATATGTGAGCTCAAGGGATAATTTGAGGATACTTATGAATCTTCTCAGAGTACAACACTTTTCCACTTGGACCCTCCACCTTCTCTACTGAATGTGCATGTCATAAATACAGCTTTTAACATTGATGAGTTCTCAGAATTATTCTCTAACATATTCTGTTGTTCCTTCATTGACAAAACGCATGGTTTTTTATCCCCAGACAGTTAAGCTTTTGCGCATGCTAGATTTACATTTTACAGTTAAGCATTTGGACTGACATATGATGTGATGGTTCCTCCTCTGTAGGAGTCAAGTAAGAGCATCCAGAATGAAGCTTTTCATATTTTCAAGGTACCAGCTTTATTTTTACACTTGCTTGAATTTCTGTTATGTTTTTATTGTTTTTTTTTTTGTAATAATTTTTTTGAGGTTTTGGTCGGTGCCATCTATTTTGTGTGCTGTAATTATGTGTGCCTGTTTCCTCTGCAGCTGTTTGCGGCCAATCAAAATAAACCTCCCGATATTGTCAGCATACTAATAGCAAATAGAAGTAAGCTTCTGCGACTGTTTGCTGATTTAAAAGCTGATAAAGGTAGAAAGAAAACGAACCCACTTCTACTTTCAAAGTTATTGGCATCATCAAATTACATTAGGCTGGTCTGATTCACCTGTTACGTCTTTTTTGTCCATCTTTTGCAGAGCATGAACAATTTGAGGCAGATAAAGCCCAAGTTGTGAGAGAAATCACTGCCCTTCAGCCTGGAGACGACCCATGATTAAGATTGGTCGCTTGTTGCTGTTTCATTTTGTGTCTTATGTAATCTAATCACGAATCCTTTATTAGTCATCATAGCTCAGGCTTATGGTGATTGTTGATATTCACCCGGGCCTCTGCGCCTCTACTTCTGTGGTCATGTTTCTTCTACTGTGTATTATATATATATTTATTTTTATTTATTTATTTTTAATAGAAGAAAAAAAGCCCTTCTACTTTAAACAAAATAAATTATTAACAATTATTCTATATTATTAAGTATAATAGAAATCGATAACTATTTATTTATTATAATATTAATACAATAATCAAAATTTTATTATTTTTTAATACCATTAAATCAGTCTATAATAGATGTTGATGGTGCAAATTTATAAGAAATGAACCTTCTTATGATTTCAAAAAAAAAAAAAAAGAGTGGTGATAATTTTAGCATTCTATTTAGATGGAACATAACGAATGAAGCGAATTTTAAGTAATAATGGCTCGTTACTGCTCATTATGCTCAATTGAAAAACGTCAACATATTTAGGATCATCAACGCTGCATAAATATACTTTAAAGAAATAAGTGAGAATAAACATTTTTTAATAATTAAAATAAAAAAATCTCGATGAGTCGTGCCTCACCAATCATAATTTACAAATAATTTATCGATTTTATAGAATTACCCTCTATAGATTTGTTCTTTTTTTTTGTCAAACCATTAAAAGATTTTTTTAAAAAAAATTTAAAAGGTAAATTATCACTTAAGTTAAATTGAGAATAATTCAAATTTAGATTCGTTTTCTCTCAATTTATATTATTGTGTGTGTGTGTGTGTGTGTGTGTATAGATATAGATTGATTAAATTGCACATTATACGCATATCATTCAGCTACAACAAACGGGTCGATTAAAAAAAAAAAAAAAAATGTTGCCTCGCACTCGCTGCTACTCGAAAGTTGAAAATACATTAAAGAAAGAAACACAGCCTTGGTTCTCAGGAGGTTGGTCATGGCGGAAAATGGTGGGACCCCGTTACTCTGGCTTGGTCATTTTTCTTCTTTCTTGCTCTTTCTCTCGACCTCTTTTCTCTTATTTTTCTTGAACATGGGATCTTTATTGTGTACGCGGTTCTTGATCAATTTTCTTCTGTTGAGTTTTCCAGATTCGCTTTCGGAGTTCTTGGAAACAGCCATTGATGCAGCCAAGAAAGCTGGGGAGGTCAGTAAATTAAATTCTTGGATTGACGCCTCTCTCAGTCTGATTTTCTTCTTCTTCTTCTTTTTTCCTCTTCAATGTATGCTTCTTTATTTTGTGTTTCTTGATTTGTAGATTATTCGCAAAGGGTTTTACCAGACCATGCAAGCATGAGGTGCATAATGGCCAGGCACCCATTTCCTTTATTTCTTTCTTTCTTGTTTTCTTTTATTAATGGGTCTATCCTTCTCTCTCTCTCTCTGTTTTCTTTTTTTTTTTTTGGGGTTCTTTTATATGATCATGAAAAACTCTCGAGAGAATAGAAAAGATGATAAAGTGTTTATAATTAGTTAATGTCATTAGCTAGTGTATGACAATGTCCTTTTTGTGATGATGGTGGATTTGAAGCTGAGAGAATTTATTATGAGCAGTCCCTTTGTTTGTTCATTGCAGGCGGATTTAGTTACAGAAAATGATAAGGCTTGTGAAGAGCTTGCTTTTAATCTTTTCAAGCACAGTTACCCCACACATAAGGTTATTTGGCTTTCTCTGGTCTTCTCTTCCTTAACTTGAAGGGCGAGTTTTGTGTAATGCATAAATGTTACTCTCGATCTGGTGACCATGAGTTCGAGTCCTAAAAATAGTCTCTTTGCAAAAATTCTAATCCTTTTCCAGACCCCACAAATGTGAGACTCTTGTGCGCTGGGAAGCTATTTTTCTCCCATGTGTTGATGACAAAATCTTGAATTGTCGGCCAACACCGATTTTCTTAAGAAAGGACCTGTGCTAATCTTTTAAAAAAAAGTTCATTTTGGCTTTGTCATATTATCAGTTAATCGGGGAATAGACTATAGCTGCCTATGGTACTTGAGAGCTTACGGATAAACCTACATGGATAGTTGATCCTCTCGACGAAACAACCAATTTCACGCACAGGTAAATGTCATTGTCTGTTGCCATTTCTTAATGAAGATGATTGATCTCTTGTTGTATGCCTGTCTGTCAGATTTGTTCTTAGTTACCTAACATACTTGATTATAGGTTCCTTTTTGTGTGCATCTCTATTGGCCTTACAATTGGAAAGGTTCCTAAAGTAACACAGGGATATACTAGTGCATGGAAGATGTGGGGTCTGACTAAAGCTACATCTTTGTGCTCAATTTTTGAAATAGCAAATGGAGGACAGCCCAAACCCCTCAAGAAATATACATGCATGAAGCTCCTATTTGACCATAGGGCCATACGCTTAATAACCGGGATAACAATTCCTGTAATTATCAATGATTATCTGGTTAAGTGGTTTCCTGCGCTTGCTGTAGGTTGTGAACCTCATATCTTTGAGGTCTTTATGGTAGTAGTAATGTGTATGGCGTAATATAGTCCGGATTATGTACTATTTTATGATTTTGGTACTTAGCTAAATGACCAGATTGCCAATTCTTCTGTTGAGAGTAAAAGGTCACTTCCTTGCAGGATATTAGGATGGTTGGTAGATGAGGACGAGAAAGGAATAGCCTCCCACCAACCGAAAATTCAGGAGATGTCACTTAAGCTTTTGTCTACTACAAGTTTCTATTCCATAAGCAAGCTCAGATATCCCTGTTAGTTTCCAAACTTGTTTCCCATTATGTTTTTGGTTGTCACTAACATTGACACCTGTGGCATCTATGCTTTTGAAGAACTACACAAGGAGTCTCCATAAGAGAGAAGTTCAGGTAAAAATATGCATACTGGAGGTATCTCGAAGATCTATTTTCCTAAGTTCATGGCAGCATCACATTATATGAACTTGGATTCAACAAACTATACAATTTGTGCTTTGAAAGTGGACAAAGTTTACAACTTGTCGGCTGTAGAGGAGCTAGAGCCAGAGTCGCTATACCGGGCCTTTGCTTCAATTTAGAGACCTTGGGCCCTTCTACTTCAACAAATCTTGATGGTAGCTTGATTATACAGGGTGGTGGGCCTAGTGGACCCATGCCAGTAACCAAGAACAACATTGGATTCTACATTGGAATCGGATGTCCGTTCAAATTTAACACAGGCGGACCAAAAAATAAAATGATAATAATAATAATAAAATTAAAAACCCAATATAAGTTTTCGGTAAACATAGGTGGAGAAAGGAAAATGGGACAGAAATAAGCCTTAATTGATGCGATGTGTGGGGTTTACATTTTAAAACTCGAATGTCTAAAGGATTCCCCCAAAAATAATTTTAATATACTATAAAACTGATAAGATTTGCGATGCGCAGCAAATTTATTAAAAAGTAAATTTTATATTTATTGTATATCATTTTATATTTGTTAAGTGAAAATTTTAAAAATTTCAAGAAAATGATAATTTTTAAAGAAATAAGACCTACATTGCACTCCATTCTAACCTCTTTTCATCTATTTTTTCTCTGTCCATATCATAGGACTAGTTTGATACCAATGGTCGCACCGTACAGTGAGTAATAACATTCAATCAGATGATCAGAATGCACAGTCCACTAATCCAATGGCTCCATTTTCATAGCTTCTGTTCATATCTTCCCTTGTCACACCAAACTATTTATTTCTTATATCAATCAATATCTCAAAACAACTTGCATGTGTTTTGTCTGATCTAATTATCTAATCGGGCCAGAACTAACTCATTCACATCGAAATTAAGGAACCGACAGGAATGATCTCTTTGAAACCTGATGGAAAGTATGACTCGGACCATTGCTATAAGGCATGCTTTAGTTTACAGTCACGCATGCCAAAAGCTGCTGCAGCCAGCCTGGGACTTGCTGATACAGGAAATGGTGTGCTGTTGACCACCCAATTGAGCCTAGTAGCTGGCACCCCCTATGCCTGTGAGTGTGTGGCCCTTCTCTTCCAAAAGTCCCTGTCCCCCACCCTATCTCACCACACTTTTCCCTTTTTTGTTTTTTTTTTTTTTTGTTTTTTTGTTTTGGGAGAGCTGCTCACCTTTTCTTTCCTTTCGACAAATTATTAAAAAAAAAAAAGAAAAAAAAAAGGGTGTTGTTAGATACAAGCAATTGATAAGAACCCCACGACAGGCCCAAAAATGACATTGAGTACACCAGGCTTCTCTTTGGGGTCCGACACTGACTTCCAAGTTTAAAAAAGATGTGAGAGGTGGCCTCTCTTAATTTTTACGTTAAGTAAGTATGACTCAACCTGTAAAAGTGATAAATATTGTGCTCGTCATATCGATAACAGACTCCATTCGTACAAATCGATCAAGACGTGCATATAATAAACTAGTTTAACATCTTATTTAACTCTGATTTTTTACTAATTTAATCGTTAGAGTGTTAATGACAAAATTTACTTCCAACAATTAATCGTGTGTTTTTTTTTTTTTTTGCAAAAATCAATTAGGACCCCACCAAATTTTGTACTGACTTGACCCCTAAACCTACATCCTCTCGCCCCATGTTTTTTTTTTTTTTTTGTGTTGAACACATCTTATCAATAATCAATCTCATGAGTCCACGTTAAAATCATTTAATAGTGTTTTGATTGAACCTCTTTTATTTTTTTACCTATAAAAAAGAAATTGATATGCATACGAAACTTCAAACTTTAGTCTAGTGCATATGCTCGAGTGGTCCATCATCATATCTTTGCACAATAGTTAGCGTGTGTACATAAATATATGTGTTTTTATGTGTGTGTGTGTGTGTGTGTGTATTGTTTTGTTAATTTCCCTATTTTGAAAGCTTTGGGCTGAGAAGAGTTGCTCTCACTAGTCACATTCAATTCACTGCTCCCACTACACTAGATTATGAGTAGAATTCTAAAGTCCCATAATTTTCTTCAATTATATTGGATTCTTGCTCTTGCCCCAAATTTAGCATTGAATGTTACAATGTGTAGCAAACTAGGGTTTTAGATCTTCAACTTCCTTTTCCTTTTTTGTCCTTCAAAATTGAAGTATATTTGTAGTATTATCTCATCCCACTTTTTTTTTTTTTTCACCCATCAAAATGAAATTAGTCATTTTCTCTCTCTCTCTCTCTTTTCTTAATTTTTACAATAAAAATATTTTTAGATCATCTTTTTCGTCAATTAAGATTAAATACTCCCTTTGGTTTAGTTTAGTCTAGTTTAGTGCAATCAATATTTTATTTTTATAAAACTAACGAAAAAAATCTAATATTTTATTAAAAAAAAAGAACAGAGGGAGGGAGAGAGTTTTTCTTTTTTTTCCTTACCAACCAAAAAGATTGCTTAAAAATAGTACTGTTCTTTTATAAGTCACGTCGAGAATTGAAACAAAACATAATTACGCTATAATGGCTTGCTTCGTGAATTTCACATCAAGTTGAAAACAAACATATTTTCGCATAATTTTTTAAGGATAAATAATTTAATTTAATTTTAATTTAATTAAATCCTCCCATTCATATTTTATATTTATTTTTTAAATTAAATTCACAGTAATTTTTGGTTTTATTTATTTTTAATTACAACACACACGTACTCCTATGCGGCATAAATTCATGAAATTAATTTTGTATTTTAAGCGAACTTCACTTCAAAAAATAAAAAAAAAATTCCCCTAATCCTCGAACCATAAAGAGAAGCGAGACCCGCCAAATCGAAAAATCGTGCGAAGTACGAGCGGCACGTGCGGTTGTCGTGGCCGAACCTTATTCTACTCGCGGGTTTTTTCGATTGGTACTAGGTTAAAATTGTTTGAATCTAACGGCTAGTTTTAAAATAAAATAACCGCACACCCCAATGAAAAATTTGAACCGTCTGGCCAGGGCCCCGCAAAAATGCAAAATTTTTAATGCGTGCTTTGGGTCCCACCTGACAGAAACCGATGGGACCTTAGCTTTCCAATGTCGTTTGTAGTGGGTTGGCGTTGCATCGCAGCCACTCCTCATCGCCAATCTTCTTTATCACCTCCCGCCCGGAGATCAAAGCCACCGTGCGCAACAGAGCGTCCGAGACGCAGCGCCAGCGATTTTTATTCGAGGAAGCGAGTGCAGGTGATTCTCAATTCTCTCCCAGAATGGTGTCTTCGGAGGACTCCCGCGCCCGCTCGCATTCCCCTCGGAATTCGAACCGTTACCCGTTAACCAGAGAAAATTGCGACCCGTCCTCCGCTTCCACCGCCAAAACTCACCAGAATATCGGGCGGTCCAAGAGGACGATACGCTCCAGTTTCTTCCAGAATGCCCACGAAGCCAGCCTCTGCTCTTTCACCGATAACTCGGCATACTTGTACGAGAACCTCACCGATTCGGTCATCGACATGCGTCTCGGCGAGCTCACCTCCCGAAACGACAGCAGCGACAGTAAATCGGGAAAGTCCTGCCCTACCGAGGATGAATTTCTCGACATCTCGCACGCTTTCAGCGATTTATCGGTTTGTAGCAGTGATATATCGGGCGAGTTGGAGCGTCTCGCGAGCTTGCCTTTCCCTGGAAACACTTCTAGAAACGACGGAGAACCGGGAGACCAGCCGGAGCCGTGCCTTGGATTCCTACGGCGAGAAAATTTCTCTACCGAGATAATAGAAAGCATCTCGCCGGAAGATCTCCAGCCGACGGTGAAGATCTGCGTGGACGGGCTCCAGTCTCCGTCGGTCGTCGTCAAGAGGTCCGCGGCCGCGAAGCTCCGGCTTCTCGCGAAGAACCGGTCGGATAACCGCGAACTAATTGGCGAATCTGGTGCTATTCCGGCGTTAATTCCCCTCCTCCGGTGCAGCGATCCGTGGACGCAGGAGCACGCCGTCACGGCGCTTTTGAATCTATCGCTCCACGATGGAAACAAAGGTTTAATAACCAATGCCGGAGCCGTAAAATCTCTGGTGTACGCGCTTAAGACCGGGACAGAGACTTCAAAGCAAAACGCAGCGTTCGCTTTGCTCAGTTTGGCTTTGGTTGAAGAAAACAAGACATCGATTGGCGCTTGCGGGGCAATTCCGCCGCTGGTTTCTCTGTTGATCAATGGGTCTAACAGAGGAAAGAAGGACGCTTTGACAGCGCTGTACAAGCTCTGCTCGACAAGGCCTAACAAGGAGAGAGCCGTGAGCGCCGGGGCGGTGAAGCTGCTGGTGGCGATGGTGGTGGAGCAAGGGACGGGGATGGCGGAGAAGGCATTGGTGGTGTTGAGTAGCTTGGCGGCGATTGAGGAAGGAAAGGAGGCAATTGTGGAGGAAGGAGGGATTGCAGCTCTTGTGGAGGCCATTGAAGTTGGGCCTGTTAAAGGGAAGGAGTTTGCTGTGTTAACGTTGTTGCAGCTCTGTGCTGAAAATTTGAGGAATCGGGGGCTGCTTATTAGAGAAGGAGGGATCCCTCCGCTGGTTGCCCTTTCACGGACAGTCAGTGTCCGCGCTAAGCATAAGGTGAATAGACTATTAGTTCAGTTGGTTATTCAATCTCATCATAAGCAGTTTTTATACCTCAAAATGTGTTTGAAAGTAGTGATTCTGCTAGTTCCCAATTACACTTCTTGTTTAGTTCTGCCTTTTACTTTAGATCATGTCTGTTGCATTTGCATGTCTTGAAAATTTGTGGGGTTTAAGAATTGCAAAGTTTAGTCTTGCTATTCGACTGGTGTTTAACGGTGTTTTGTCATTGTGCTGTTATTGCAGGCTGGGAGGCTTCTTGGTTACTTGACGGAACCAACACAAGACGCTTCATCGTTCAGTCCTTAAAAGTATATTGCTAAACTGGTTTTTTAAGAGGTTTAAGTATTAATTACATTGGGTGACTTCAGTCTGGATGTTCTTGATTCTGCGTGAAGTGTGATTCCATGGGAGAACGATTTGAATAGATTTGGTTGATAGATTTGGGAGAACCATTCCATGGGCGAGGGATTTGAATAGGCTACTGGATAAAGGACTAACTTGTTAGATTGTATGCTTTTAACCGAGTTTCGTTGTTCATATGATTTCTGGCAAAAGAGATCGCCGTGTTTCCTTCATATTTCTGGGTTTTTGGCTGGTGAATGAAATTGGGATTCCTCTCTTTTCTTTTTTTAAAATCATCAAAGATTTACACGGTTGACAATTAATCTTCATTTGATCCTTGGATTTTGTCTGGATAACTCAACTAGCCAGATCTTGTGCCGAGAGTTCCAGCTTTCATCCTTTCTTGACCTGTGTTTGGCATTGTAATTTGAGTTTATCCAGCACTAGTATGGCCGGAATAATTTGGAGAATGGAAGGTCTATAATTTTGAAGTCGATGAATTATGAAGACTGACATCGACGTTCACCCCTCCTCTACATGTCCTGACTCTGATGTCCCACAAGGGAAAAAGCCAAAAAGCCTCCATAGATTTTGTACTATATCTTACAGAGGAACCGTGCTGGCATGATTCGGTGGATTAATACTTACTTGAATTTTGCATTTATGTACTGAAACGTAAAGTCGTCGATTTCCTCCTACAAATTTCCATTTGAGTTGTTTTGTGCACGCAGCATGCAATCTAGTCAGTACAGAGCACGTGTGTAGAGTAATAGGATAATGATAATATCCTTTTCCTTTTCCTTTCTTTGTCGTTGCTAAGCTTGCATTAGCTGGCAGAGCGGCAGGTAGGTCTTGTCGTTGTATTTTGAACGGTCGCCATCGCCGAGGTCACCCATTATTACGAGCAAGAATTACAAACAAATTTCGGATCTCTCGGTTATGGAGGGATTGTTAAGGGGTGATCATAATTCATGTGCCCTTTACTTTTAGTTGGTGAAGATTCCGTGCTTTTTATATTTGAGAAAGCCAAAAAACCACCCCAATTTCTGCCTCGCGAGTGGGGCAAGTGTGGTATGTCGTTCGTCGGTGAAGATTAACCGGTGGTTTTACTTTTTCCGAGAGATATTACAAATAAATGTTTTTATTTTAATTTTATTAATTAACAGGTAGCTTGTTAGTTGCTAGAGGCTCTGAAAACACTGAAAAAGAAAATTTAAAAATCTCACAAAACTATTAGTATTCGGATTTCAAGATCTAAACTATCGGTACCAGCCAAATCTATTGGGAGACACCCACTCGTAACATTTTTCAAACATTAATTAATTGACGTGAATTGGCTTCTAATCCTTAGAAAAGCTTAACAATTCAATTACGTCGCTCCATACTTACTTGGGTTTCATTCTACCATCATTAAATTACTATAAAAAGAAAAAAAAAAAGATTTTGGTTTTAGCCAAGTCGAAATGCTGATCCAAACATTCCGGAGACCGGACGTCAACACAGAAGACACGATTCATCGAAGAATCGGAACCTCACAATCGTCAACTTGTATACGAACCAGAATGATTATCAATATATCACCGCGTACTTGACCGCATTAAAGATCACCGCCTGCAAAGAATCCATCTTACTGCTAGCGGGGAATTAAAACAGGATGCCAATTTAATTTAATTTCAAATTGATAGTGATGGATCAATTGAATCGGAGAATTAGCGAAGCAGTCCAATCTAGCAACACCAAACTGCACTGGAAGGAATGGTATTTATATG
This sequence comes from Bruguiera parviflora, assembly GCA_019804595.1. Taxonomy (NCBI): domain Eukaryota; kingdom Viridiplantae; phylum Streptophyta; class Magnoliopsida; order Malpighiales; family Rhizophoraceae; genus Bruguiera; species Bruguiera parviflora. Next base: position 1,693,540 of record CM034050.1, read on the forward strand.
CCTACGGAACCCAAAATAAAATTAGTCCCTTTTGTTACAGCTTCAAGCAAGATCAGCACTCTGCGATTTTTTCCCAAATGGCTTAAAGCCGCTTTTAAGCATCCTTTCAACCTCCTCGAATGGCAAGCCTTTTGTTTCAGGTACCAAGAAGTAGATTGCCAGGAGACCCAAGAAGGAAATTCCGGCAAACATCAGGAATGTACCCCCGACAGTAAGGAGTTGAGTCAAGGTTAAAAAGGACACGCTCACAATAAGATTCGAAGACCAGTTAGCCACAGCAGCTATTCCTCCTCCGATGCCTCGGTATCGCAATGGATATATCTCCGAGTTGATTGTCCACGGGACGCTTCCCATTCCAGGCGCATAGACAATGATGTATAGGCCTAGGATTATAACAGAGAGAAACCCGACCTTACTAGGGCAACCCTCCTCAAACCACATGCGACGTTCACCCTTGCATGTACCTTCTGGCTCCTTGTTTAAAGCCAGACATGCTCCAGGGTGGTACTGATCACGGGAAAACATGACAGATTAGTTTACTACAAAATTATGGAGTGTAAATGAACGAAACAAAAAAAAAAAAAAAAAAAAAGACGAAAAGGGTGTATTAGTTAGCTTACATGGTTTGCCGCATTAGAACAAAAGGCACATTCTGATCTTAGGCATTGCATGCAGCCCCATTTTGGTGAGTGCATATTTTCCAAGTAGGCGGGGCAGGTGGAGTTTGCACCGAAGTGTTGGGTTTCGGATTGACTAATGGCAGGAGCATGAATAGAAGCTTGTTGGAACACGACAGCTATGAAAACAAGGCAAACAACGACGGCAGTCATTGAAACGAGCAACAACCTTCTCCTTCCATATCTATCCACAAAGACCATACTAACGACCGCGCCCAAAGCATTGAGTCCAGAGGTTATAAGAGAAAGAGCCAACGCTACTGAATTTGAAGCAAACCCAGCAAACTGGACTATAGTAGGGGAGTAATACATCACAGTATTAATTCCCGCAAATTGTTGAGCAACTTGAACCGTAACACCTGCATAAAGTGCCCTACGGACCACTTGGTCGCTGAAAGCTCCCTTTAGTTTGGAGAAGATGCCACTTCCAATTGAAGATTCCATATCCGTTTCTTTTTCGACAGATTCTTTCAGGCTTTTAATTTCGCCTTCAACATCGTCGAGAGGATAAATTTTCTCTAGAATAGTTCTAGCCTCGTCGACCTTGCCCTGATTAACAAAAACATGTGGACATTGCTAAATCGATCTTGATCAAAGGGTCTAAACAGAAAAAGGGAACAGAGGAACATTCCATATATGTAAACTTTGTGGAGATTCCGTGTGTGAGCCTATTGTTAAAAATCTCATATTAGAAAGGAGAGGAGAAAAAAGTCATTATTGTACAAACGAAAAGTGCAAGAGTTTGAATTTGCTGCTTTTATATAATTTCTTTCAATCTGATGCTGAACCGGATTTGGTAGAACCACTAAAGAGACACAAGGATCCAAACGGGTAATATTTGAGAAAGGATTCTCACTGCTTTGTATAGCCATCTCGGGGACTCAGGGAGTGCTAACATCAGAAAAAATTGAACGAATGCTGGGACTCCTGCCACTCCAAGCATCCAACGCCACGTTCCGGGAACCTGAATGTCATGTCAAATTAGTAGATGAAAATTTTTAAGTTTCCAAATGACTCGAGAGAAAGAAAATGTTCCAGGAGATATTTACCTTTGTGAAGGCCAGATTGACCAGGTAAGACAAAAACTGCGCTGCAGTAACCAGAAGACTATTTGTACTAACAAGAGCCCCTCGAATTCTTGCGGGCGATGCTTCTGATATATAAAGCGGTGAGGTCATGGACGCCATCCCAACTCCCAAGCCAACTAGAACTCTTCCGACAATAATAAGCGATGGGGATGGAGCAGAAGCCATGACTACCGAACCAAAGAAGAACAAAATGTCTGCAATCAAAATTGTCTTTTTTCTACCGAACCTGTCACTACAATATCCACCAAACGCAGCACCGAAGATAGCTCCTGCAACGCAGGTACTGACGATGACTTCCTGCAAGAGCAAGTGACTGAAATCAAAACCAGCTTACGTTCCAGTGAAAGACTAAAATTTTCAACTTTTCTCTCGTTCAATTGATAATTTTATTGTAGAGAACAGCCACCTGTAGAAATGTGCTCTTGCTAACCGACTCGAAGTCCTCTTTAATATAAAGCAAGGCACCCGAAATAACTCCTGCAACACAATGTCAAAAGCACGTCAATTACTCATCTTGGAAGTAGACAGAACATTTCGAAATGAATGGGCATTTGGCGTTACCTGTATCATAACCGAAAAGGAAACCTCCAATGCCAGCTGCAAAAGAGAGCTTCATAATATAGGGATTCTTCGTCGTTACCTTCCAACATTCGGTAAACTCTGTTTTATCTGCTGTCACCACGCCTCCTTCCACCATTTTTTCTGGATTGGCAGCACTATATGTTTACTGGGGATTATTTCAGAGAGCAGAAAGGAGCCTGCAGAAGACAGATACGGAACATTTAATGCATAATAAACTACCTACAAGGCATCATCAAGCGCTTATTAATTTGCGCAGAATGTTGGTGCGTGAGTCTCAGAGCTAAAATGGTCATCAATAATTTTTCTTTCCTCGATTATTTTTCATTAGAATTTCATCAACTAGACCCATGTCGAGTTTATCATATAAAGGAACTAACACGCAGAAAACTACTCGCATGTTAGCTTCTATTCCATCATCTACACGAGTCTCACGCAAGTTACAGTCTGCTATGCTGCCATTGCATAAATTTGTTAACCGAGGCAGAATAACAGTTCCATGTCAGATGAATCGAACGGTTTTCGGAGCCCCAAACAATGCGAATTGACAGGAAAATCACATGCACTAGCAATAAACCAAACAAAATCGCACGATGTGGGGAGATTTTGAGTTGGGGTTTCTTTGTACAAATGTCTATCAAACGTAGCCGGTTCTATGTTGGGTCATTTCTCATGTTATGTTATAATGCAACAAGCATTCAAGGGTTTACATCCATTTCCCCACCCTCCCCCCTTCCCCGCCCTTCCATCCTCTCACAACCCAAAAGATAAACAAGCACACAATCTTCTTCCAACCCCCATATCAAACGGCAAATCGGAGCTACAACCTGCGGGAGGCAAGAAGACAACCAATGCGAGAGATCTCTTCCGTTTTGTTTGTTTCTTGTCTCAACCCTTTCCTTTTTGTTCATACAATGCTCCTCTTGAATCTCGACGCCCTGTGACTTGAGGCCCCCCAATCTACACTGCTCGATCCTCTCTTAAATCGAGGCGGCCATGCACCTCTTGTCTAAATTTAGCCGATGCAATAGCCTGCTCAAAATATATTGCTTTGAGTGCATTGCATTGGCAATAACACGCGGACCAAAAATTCACCACAAAATCCGTTTTTGTGATAATAATAATTGCTCCTAAATTTAGAAAAGCGATGCATGGCCGCCTTGATCTCTGCTCCTCTGCTCGTCCTTTCTTCGCCCCAGCTAAACAGTTACAACATTAACTACAAATTCTCAGGGAGAGAGAGAGAGCGCGCGCGCGCGAGAGAGAGACGGAGAGAGAGAAAACGAACTTCGTTGTTTCTTAACGGTCTTAACTAACTGCGCATGTCAACGTTGGTCAAGATAGCGTTTGTGTTCAATAAAATATCAAGAACCGTAAAACGCAAAAGGAAAATTATAAGCCAAAAGCGCCCAAATAGCCGATAATTTCGATGCGAATAATCGCGATTCCGCCTGACAACTATAAACACGACAGAGTAGATTTAATTTTACTTTATTTACCATTTTTTTTTACCAAAAAAAAAAAAAAAAAGCGAAACAAAAAGATCCACTCTGTCCAAGAATAAAGTCACCATAAAATCTTCCCTTTTTTTTTTTTTTTCTCCCAAATTTGCTTAGGTGGGTACGAAAACGAGAGACTATTTCACCATAGTAAGTGAAATTATTAGTGCTTTGATACAATGTGCCGCATCGATTTTGTAGCGGTGGGAGGACGAATAAATGGGGCAGACAAATGTCACCTGAGTACCATTTAAAGATTTTTTTTTATTTTATTAAGAGACCCACGAGGCAGCAATTCTTTTTTTTTTTTTTTATTCTCATAAATTTTACATTTTGAAAATATGAATATAAATTATTTATTATTAAAATATTTCTTGAAATCTAATACCCTTATTATTTGAGATCAAAAATAACACTATATATATATATATATATATATATATATATATATATAGAGTCACAGTATAAATAACAATATTAGTTATTACTGTTATGAAATGGAGATCTGGACATGGTTGCGTCGTCCATGGGCCGGTTTGAGCTCGGCCATTAAGAAACATAGGGCGTCGGCTTAAATTTCATTGTGGTCCGGCCGAACCCAACTTTAAACCCTATCAAACATTTACTCCGGGCATCGACTTGGATGGCTTGGGCCTGATCCGACCATTTTTAATTTTAATACATATTATACGGTTGTTTTTTCTTTTCTTTTTCTTTCTTCTTCTTCTTCTTCTTATTATTATTATTATTTATAGGATGGAAATGGGATCTATAAGACTATGACGTCAAAGAATTGGGGTAAAAGGCATATTTGATGTTCCAACGTTTGAAACTGGTAAGCAAACTAAAGCCTTCTATTTGTATGGAACCAAAAAAAAAAGAAAAAAAAAAGGGAATTTTCACTGGACAGACAGGGCCCATGGCCTATTGCCAACTAGTGGCGCTGCCTCGGAATGACTGAGTTAAGAGGGTCAGACAAGGGATCGATGGGGTCCCGTTTTCTGAGTAGCTGCAACACACCTAACTATGAGCCCGCTGAACCCCGTCGGAAATGCCATTAATGCTTCGAATTGACAATGCGAAATCAGCGTCCCTTTTGCCTAATTAATAATAATTGTATATATATATGTGTGTGTGTGTGTGTGTGTTCATCACCACTATCGAGTGGAAGGAAACCGACGGTGTTGATTATAAATGGATGCTAACGTTACGGGCTTGCTGGGGGCTGTGTTTGGCCCATTTAGACGACAGCAACAATAATGTGCTACGGCCTTGGACTTTATGGTGGCTCCTAAAATCGTCAGACTGACAGCGGATTATGGGAGAGGAGGACTGGAGGGGAACTCTAGCCTAGGCTGCCTGTGCTTGGAATTTGGTGTAGTGTGGGCAATTCAAGCTGCTTTCCTACCAATAACCTACAATGCTTCTTCTTCTTGAATTGTATGAAAAATTATTTACCATGAAAAAGCACAATTGAATTTGATGGGTTTCCATTTGCACACACATATAATTAGGTATGTGTCCTGATTTAGGCTTGTGATTCTTTATTTTCTTCTCCCATTGATTTGGAAAGGAAAGACAGGTTTCTAAATAAACCTGTCACCAACACATATTTATAATTTTTATAATTTTATTATCTTATCTTATACATTTAAATTTAAAATTTGTAATTTTAAATAGGACTCTGATATTAATAACATTAATAATGATGGATTAAAATTCAAAGGCAAAAAAAAAAGAAAAACATTAACAACATCGTTTGTGTTTCTTTTTCTTTTTCTTTTTTTTTTTTTGGGTTGTCCGGACATTTGATGTGTGTGTGTGTGTGTGTGTGTGTGTGTGTGTGGGCTAACAGTCTATTTCAGACCTACCTCCATTAATCAAAATTTTTCGGTCCAACGAAAGCTTTTAAAGCCCACAAACTCAAAAGAGAGAGGCAGGACGTCCTCGGTGTCCTTGCCCCCATCTCCGCCAGACCCTCTTCGGTTCTATAAGCATAAAACCTTTTACAAATTTCCTACCGTGAAACCCATTTCAAAGAAAGAGAAAGAAAAAAGAAAAAAGAAAGAAAGAAAGTTCCATCTATCTCTCTTCATTAAAGAATCAAAACAAAGTGCATTGTTGAATCATTACATTCTTTGATACGTCGGATCCATTCCCCGGCTTCGATTTTTTAATGGGTTGATTTTATTAGACGACCTTGACCCTTCCAGATCGACACCAAAAGAGAAAAAAGGTGGAGAGGCTTTTATATTTATATTTATATATGTTCCAGAATATGTACGCTTTTTCTTTTTCTCTTTCTTATTTTGGGTAAAGTTTTTATTTCTGTTTTAAATTATGGGTTAGTCTTTAAGTTCTTGGATAGTTTAGGGTTTTTTCATGTCAGTTAATTTTCCATCTTTTTGGGTTTAAAAACTTGCTTTAATGTCTGGGTTAGTCTTTAAGATGCGTTGAAGAATCTAGGGGTGACTTTTTGAGTTTTTGCTTTTTTTTTGTCTCTTTGCCCTTAAATCTTGCATGAAAATGGTTTGGCTTGCTTTTTAATTTCACCTGATCTGGGATTTTTTTTTTGCTTTTTTCTGTTACCGGCGATAAATAATAATACATTTCTATTATAATCTCTCTACTTTAGGGGGGGGGAAAGAAGGTTTGATGTGTTTGTTATATGGAGTTTGCGTTTATAAAAATATAGTGAGTGTTGGGTTTGTGTGGAAATTCACAGGGACTTTGTTTGCAGCTATATGTTTTGTATGCTTTTTAGTGGTACTTCTTGCGTACAGTGTGTAGCTGATAAAAGGCATTTGTTTCCAATTTGATAGATCTTTGAAAATTCTTTAAGGACGTTTCTTTAGACTGGTTTTTTAGCAGTGGATGACTCATTATAGACTGTCAGTAAAGATGACATCAACCCTTCTTGGATGTATTCTCGTGGACGTTAATTTTTAACTGGGGCCTATGAGATACCATGTTTCTGAGGTGATTTTGGAGGTGGCAATTACTGAATTAAGTGAGTAGACAGTGAGTGGGACTTTTGTCAAATTATGTAGATGAAGTCTTTGTTATATAGTAAAACGCATACATATACGTGAGTTGATCATAAGAGCAATGATGATGTAATGGTCATGTAGACGCCATTCTTGAATTTTGATTTGGTGCCATATTGTCTTTCTTCTGTTCTTTTGTAACTTCATTCTCCTATCTTAATATCTCCATTTGGAAATTGGGGTTTGGTTCCTGTATGAAACTCTTCATTGATAAACATGGATCTCTGGAATGTTGAAAGGGCCTGGATCTGAAATGTGCACTAACAGTAACCTAAATAGAAAATTTGAGAATTCTAATTTGCAATTGCTTCAATGTGATATCTTGATGAGGTTTAAAGGCGTTTTATAATGTATGTATGCCACTGTGTGCCATAATGACCTCCAAGAGCTGATCCATGTATTTTCAGGGTTGGTCTAAAGTGGAAGGGGACTGAAGTGGAAGTTCCAGTCAGCAAGGAGCTTAACCCGAGTAAGACAAGGGATTGAAATATCCCTCGTTATTCTGAAGAAGATAACAGGTCTGTAAGCTTATAAGACATGCAATTTCTTTCTCTTATTGCTTCTTTTTCTTTTTTTGCCCTGTTTCCACAAGAAGAAATGAAGTCATTTTCGTGCTTTTAAAGGTCTAAGATACCAGTTGTAAGTTCTGAATTTTCCACAGAAAAGTAATCTTTTTAGTTACATTACTGGTAAGAACTTTAACATAAAAAGATAGGTGCTTCCTGCCATGCAATGTTCCTAAAATTTCCTGGTTAACTTCTGTCCTCTATGTGCCTTTCCTACCTTCGAAGTTTGTTTTTATTCTGTCTTTTTTATTGGATATCCTAATCCCATTACTTCAATTGGGCAGGGGAGAGGAGACTTTGATAAGTTATTGTTTTAGCCCACCTGGAAAGATCAACCGGGAGGGTAGTCATTTGTACCATGCTTCTGTAGGTTGGTGATTCTCTGAAGGTTGAGAGATGGCGTTTTATTCTGAGGAAGACAAAACAGAGGATTACCTCTTCAAGATTGTCTTAATTGGTGATTCAGCTGTTGGGAAGTCAAATCTGCTTGCAAGATTTGCCAGAGATGAATTCTATCCCAATTCCAAGTCAACAATAGGGGTAGAGTTCCAAACCCAAAAGATGGATATTAATGGAAAGGAAATTAAAGCACAGATATGGGACACAGCAGGTCAGGAACGGTTCAGGGCTGTTACATCTGCATATTACAGAGGTGCAGTAGGAGCTCTTCTGGTCTATGATGTCAGTAGACGCCAAACATTTGATAGCATTGGCAGATGGCTTAATGAACTTCACAGTAAGATTTACTAAACTTTTCCTGATTTATGAATTTTTCTAAACTTTTCTTCTTGGTGGATTTTTATTTCCGGATTCACTGCTCTATATAATGGAAGTACAGCCAATAACATCAGGCTTGTGACCAAAATGAATTATGAGTACAGAGATTAACAGAAAATGCTCAAGTAAGAGTTCTGCTTCTGCACACCGACAAATATGACCAATTATTCCATAATGTTTCCTAAAAGTATGAGAGGAAGAGGAACTCTTTTGATTGAGTTCCAAGCTTGGTGAATTTATGATCCATTTGGAATGAGTTGTGATTTTGTCTATAATGTCCATGTTTAGTTAAGTTGTCATCTGGACTTTACAAGTTTGAGTCCTGGAAAACAGCCTCTCTGTAAAAATAGGGGTAAGGCTGTGTATATTGCAAGCTTTCCTAAACTCCGCGGTACACGAGTCTTATGAATTGGGACCCCTTTCAAAGGGCTGAGTTTTGGTGGTCGGGGGATGTTGATACAGGGAGTGAATTCCTCAATGTTTTTTATGAAAGAATTCTTTTAAGCATTGTTTTACCGAGAACATATGAGATTACTGGTGGCTTCCAAATTGATTGCTAATATAATTTCCACCATCATAACAATCCTGCTGTTACCTGATGAGATTTCTCATGACAGACACTGATGTATTTAATAGCAAGCAAGGGCTGTGATTGAATTAAAATGGCTTCTTACATAAGACATCTTTCTGCATTCTATGGCCTATTTATTAAGAGGTTGAAATTTGTAGGAAAGGACACCAAGGTGGTATCTTCATTCCATTTTCGTTTCCTTTCAGTACCTCGTCTTGCCCTGACACTTACAGTAATTACCTAACATTTATTCTTCTAGCCAAAAAAGAAAAAAAAAAAAATGGAAATCACGGACTGATTTATGTTGTATTTCCATGGGACAGCTCACTCTGACATGAATGTAGTAACAATACTTGTTGGCAACAAGTCTGATCTGAAGGATGCCAGAGAGGTATCCACAGCAGAAGGCAAGGCCTTGGCAGAGGCACAGGGTTTATTTTTTATTGAAACTTCGGCTCTTGATTCATCGAATGTAGCTGCTGCGTTTCAGACGGTTGTTCGAGAGATCTATGGTATATTAAGTCGTAAAGTTATGTCATCTCAAGAGTTCAAGAAACAGGATGCTCCCCTAATGGGCAATGGAAAGACCGTGCGTTTGCAGGGAGATGGGAACCAAGGAGGCAATGGAGAAACCAATAGAGGATGGTGTTGTTCATCATAAAACCATAGACTAGGTAGCCCTAAACCCTTTGCTTGCTCTCCCATACCCGAATTTGCCTCCCATTCCTTGTATACGTTCTCCATCAGGTTGCCGTTCGTGTTCCTCACTCAGGATGGCCGAAGAATATGATGATGGTTTGGGGTCCAAGCAAACGTATATGACCTGAAGGGACTGATAACAAATTAAGTTCCTCCACACGATCTACAAAAAAAATGAGAGAAAAAGGAAAAAAGTGGCATCTTTCCTCGACGTGTTAATGTTTCATTAGCTTTACCTTTTTGAAACTGTCCTGTTGTCCTTTCTTCCTCTTTTTCGGGTTGCCCGTGTTGCCACTGATTCTTGTTTAAAGGCGTAGTTTGGGACACACGATTGTTTTCTGGTTGTCTTGTGCTTGATATGCCAATGGGACAGGACAAAGAACCTACTCGATTCGTGTAACTCTACCATTCTCTGCACAGCATTTCACCTGTTCAATTTCATTAGCAACTGAAAACGACTCCATGCCTGTCACGTTCACGCTCTTCTTTATTTTTTTTCTTTTCTTGGCTCTAAGTGTTATAGATACTAATTTTCAGTTGAATTTTATTTTATTTTTCTCCAGCATTAAATAAAAGAGTCAAATTAAAAAAACCCCCCTTTTTGTCAAAGCACACGAATTGTTCAGCATAAAAGATATAGTTTTCAATTTCCCGTGTAATTACTATGTTCTGTTCGAAAACACGCATACGTGCCATTACAAGTCAACCACCCCAAGGATTACTTAGCGAGCTCTATGTCATGTGGTTACGTTACAACTACCAATGTTTTGTATATTTGTTCTCCGATGTTACAAACTCTATTTCGTTGCCCGTATATGTATGCTCTTGCATGCGGTGTTTTTCACCTTAGTTGTCTGAATTCCTAATTTAGATTCATGAGCTACGTAAAGTTCGTATAAGCAATATGGGGTCTCACGTTTGATGATTAATAGTTTTTAAACTATTGTTAAGCATAATCCACAAAGTTTTTTAGTCGAAAAGTGCACAACAGAGGGAATTATGCAAAAAAAAAAAAAAAAAAAAAACTTAGCATAGGAAAGAGAATTTGAGGGTACCTTGTTCTGAAAATCACATGGTATGTTTGCAATTATTTTATGCCAATTAATCACGAAGGAACCATGTTCATTTGTGTTCTAAGAGTTGGTTTTGTAAGCTATACTTAAGTTAGACTTGGGAATTGTCTCTGCCACACGATTGGAATCCGGAAGCCATAGCATATAGTTGCTTGTTATTGGATCATGAAGAGCCGTTGGATTCATATTCCATGTGAGCGTCCGCCAGGAGACTTAAGCACTTCATCAATAATTGCTCGTCTGAATTATGTAGGCACACTCCCAAAAAAAAAAAAAAAAAACCGCGTGAGATAACATATTTATTAAATCGACAGCAAAACCAATTAAATTATATAATTTGTCAAGTTAAATATTAAAATGACAAATAAAATATAAATTTTAAAACGGGCGTGTTAAATATTACAAGCCTAGACGTTGTTGTTTGTTATTAAACATTTAGAAGCTATATAACTCCATTTTAAGGCATGAGAAAATGCCTTCGGCTATTTAACCATCTAATCATCCTTGTCAAAAAAAAAAAAAAAAAATTACACAATCACAGGTATTATTCTACAGTATAAAAATAATGTGGAAACTTACCTCAATGGCTGTACCCATTGGTGAACGTGTTTAGTTGCTGAAAAATTGTTGTGTACTCTTAACATCTTTTTCTCAGTTAATATTTGCTGTCTAATTTTTCAGAAAATAATATTCCTTGGACCGTTGGTCCTAATCATGAAAGTTACTCCTATTGTTTATTTAGTTTCTAATAATTGACAATGGTTAATAACAAAAAAAAAAAAAAGTTGATTATGAGTTACACTGACACACATATAATGAAAACAAATCGGATGATTGATCGAGCTCGAGTCTTCTCCAATTAGCTTCGATTCATAGACGCATCTGTGCTCTAAAAAAGAGACAACTAACAACTGAATTGTGTTTGTTGATCAACATCAATCCACCAACCTATGGCGCATCCAAGAGATGCATGGCATCCGGCGGACCCTTGGAAAAATAATAAAATATGTACTACAAAATTATATTATAAGTTGGTTATATATATACTTATGGCAAGTAGCAGGCTTTTCTATCCATCAAGCTTCTATCAAATTCAATCTTGCGCTGGCATGCACCTGCCTGCAGCCGTTGCTACATCTGCAAATCATGAATAGGTTGCATTGCTGAATGTAAAATTATTCAAACAAAAAAAAAAAAGAAGAAGCAAAGAATACGGTACTTCCAAGTTTTATGCAATTTGATCCATCTGGTGCCTAATTATTGGATGATGTCCTCACATCAGCATGCAGACCATCCAGTAGGGCAGTAGATGGGGGCAGGGAGGAAGAATGACTTTGTTTTGATGAGAACCCTTTAACATTCAGGTGGGTAGTAATCTTTAGGATTCTATGAAGGTTTTCATTTCTTCGTTGTATCCAGGGTTCCTTGAATTGCAAGAAAATAATCAGACAGTTTGTCTATTGCTTATGATGGCGACCAGCAATTTTGCTGCATAAAACAGCAGGCAAAAGTAGATAATTGAACCCAAAAGCTAAAAGAGTTTTGAGTCTTTTCTGTATCATTGTGTCACGAAACAATGCATTATACAATAACTCTGTGTATACCCACAATCTGATTTTACATCTCAGGAAAACTCTGAAAGAGAAAAACCTATATCCGAAACCATAAAACCCAAACCTTGCCCGGGATTCCCTGAAACTGCTCTTTAGATAAATTCCTCGAAGCAGGCAAACTGATTAGCCATGATCATGTTTTCATATAAAAGTAAAATCGCCCGGATGTGGAAAATCTATGAGATGCACTTCAACAACTTTTCAACACTCACTGTATTTTATGCAGCAATTCCTGAAACAGTGAAGACAAAAAGCATGTAAGAAGATGATACAGACTACCTTTTAGATGCATCATGAAAGAGCACATATAGAAGAGAGTAATTGCACGATAAGTTCTCAACTGAACAGCTAGGGGTACAAAAGAGTCTACAATTGCTCGTTTGCACATCACAATTGGGATATAGAGTACACAAGACATGACATAACATAAAAAAAGTAAATTAACCAATAGCAATTAACGTGCATTTGTAGAGAAGAAACACGTTAACTGCAAAAAAGGGTGTCTCAATGCACTAGATGTAACAAGGAGTATATTTCAGGTCTCTAGATAGCCCTGTCTCTAGGTATCCAATAAATCAAGAAATTGCAGAGATGGATTGCCAGAAAAGGGAAACAGCATGTAGCAGAAAAAGATGAACTTACCACTATCTGGTTGTCTATTGGCAACACTATATCCACCGACATATCCAGCATTCTTTTTGGTGATGACATCTGTGGCTGCATTGCCATGCCCAAAACCAAATGAACTAGGGCGGTGTAACTCCAAAGATGAAGACTGCCAGGTAAGATCTCCGTACAATGAACCATTTCCAAAAATTTCTGCATAAGCCCTGTCATAATCACCCTTCGATGTAACAAGAGAAGTTACTGGTGCAACACTAATCTCACTGCTTCTTCCATACCCTACAGCTCCTAAGCCTACATTAGAATCTCCACTGCCATTACTGAAACTGCCACTGCTATATGTTGCACCAGCAATGCCACGCCCAGACTTAACAGAGGAATCCCATAATGCTTCAGTACTGCCAAAGGAACCCATTCCTGAGCTCCCTCTTCCAGAAGCCATTAAAGCACTAAAATTCATATAGTTTGAAGTATGATTGATACTCTCATTGCCCAACAAACTTTGAGCTGTCTGTTTTAAGATGGAATTACCTCCCTCCTGGCCTCCACCATACCCAATTGGGCTGCCATACCTACTTGAACTTCCACTGTAAGAAGGGTTCAATCGTCCATAGACAAGGTGAGAAGTAAGGCTTAAGTTCTCCCCATAGCTTGGACTCAAATTCTGATCAAAATTCAGACCCATCCCATAACCAGCACTCAATGGAGAAGAGTTACTACGACCAATGGTAACAGGATTAAACCTACCATCCATTCTAGCTCCATATCCTCCAATGGAACTTGAACTGTATCCCTGAGGGTAACCATTGGGGAAGCTGGTGACTCTGCTGGGACTGTAATTATACCCACCCAATGGGTTCCGAGTTGGCCCTGGAGATAATTCTTTTGGTACAGCCCGTTTGACCTCAACCATTTTACCATTAAGTTCATGAAAATATTTGTGCAACACCCTATCTACTGCTTCCTCAGAATCATAAGTAATAAATCCAAAACCTCTTGGCCTTTGAGTGTAGTAGTCATACATGACCACAACATCTGTAATTGCCCCAAACTGATCAAAGTACTGTTTAAAGTCACTCTTGGTGACTGTGGATGCTAAACCACCTACAAATATCTTCTTTGTGTGGACAGGACCAGGTGATCCGTGGATGCTGCTATTGTCTCTGTTCAACATATTTTTATCCTCTCTAGGAACTGCCTTTTTTGCCTCAACCTGAGAAGGAAAAAGCATAGTAGTGAAAATGGATACATTCACCAAAATAATGGACTCCTTAAGTTTGAAAGCCATCAACAATGGATGAAAGAACGTCAACATGCTCCATGCTTACAAAATCAACCAGAGATGCTCAAAATTAGGAAAACTAACTCAAAACAGATAATCCCTCGGCCTTCTCCTTATGTACACTGCAAGTAATTTCTTATGATGCTCAGGCATCCTTACAATGCTTGCATCATATGACAGGCAAGAAAGTAGATAAATGAATTTCATTCTTCACATCACATAATTTGTCATTCATATTGCAAACAATGCGCACTTATAAAGATCAACAGACTGTGTAATGAGCCCTGAATAAGTGACTATGGGCTGTTTTAACTCCCAAGATACCATAAACTCTTGCCAGCCTAACATAATTAAGGCATCCCATGGGTCTCTAGCAGACATTAGCAACAGCACCACTTAGATGCACTATCCGAAGTTACAGAATTGACAACTAAGTGTGCCCCAAAATAGAATTGGCTCTTGAGAAGCCATGTATAACATCAGTTGATATTTCTAAATACCATTATCATGGCAGCCTCCTATTGATGTCCTAATATGGATTAAAGTTCCAACCTTTAGGTCTCTAAACATTGTTGAAGGTTACAAAGGTATCATATATGACACCGATAATGTCTTTGATGCTCATGTGCCATATTATCCTTGTGAACACTATACATATTTGCATCTCAGTTGTACCGTTCCCCAGTAACTTTTAGCTAGTACCATTCCTCCATCTATTTTTCCAGGAAAAAAAATTAATGGGTGCCTGGGCAATACATGCTCTTTCAGAAATTATTGTATTGTGATAGAATAAACTCATATTCTTGGCAAACGTTGCATTATGAATTAAATTGTAAGAGGAACACACTGATTCAAGTTGGTGAGATTAATCTCATACTGCAACGAACCGAATTGAAAAAAGAAGAAGAAGAGAGAGCGAAAGAAATGATCAGTTGCCTTCATAACATTGATATCAATACCAGCCACTCACCATTCTACCGTCTATCAGGTGCTTTTCCATCAAAACTCTCTCAGCAACAGCAGGGTCTGCAAAAACAACAAAACCAAAGCCACGGGCACGACCTGTAGCCCGATCCTTCATTATTACAGCTTCCACGACCTCTCCAAAAGCCTGGAAATAATCTCTAAGGCGGTGTTCACTTGTGTCCCATGAAATACCACCGATGAATAGCTTTCCGGATTCCATTTCCATTCTGCATATAAATCCCATCAACAGGTCAACCAACAAAGTAAAAGAAAACAAAACAAGTAAACCGCCAAAAGTAATATCTCATCATCGGATTTTTATTTTTGTTGTTTTGAACCAATCAAACATCGGATCACAATTGTACCTCATATACCTCGGACGACATAGAACATAATCCCATGATGTTGGGAATAATCATATAAGTGATAAGAGAATGCAGATTGAAGAAAGTGAAAAAAAAAAAAACATTTTAAAAGGAATAAAACAAAGCTCAGAAATTTACACGTCTACGTAAGAAATGGGGCGTCTTGGATTCAATCCACAGGCGTATATGACCTTTCAACGTTTAAAAACATTCCATGATTCTGAGCAACAGAGAAAAAGATGCAAACTTTGAAGAAAAAACGCTACAGGATCAAAAACCCATGAAATTTCAGCACAGTTTATACGAAAAAGACAAAAAAAAAAAGGAAAAGCTTTATTTTTTATTCTATGATTGAAGCCTTTACCAGAGAAAAACAATCCAGATAAGAAACTGAGAGAATCTAAGATCTGAGAAGAGACACAACAAGAAGAGAGAGGGCGAGAGAGGCCCTCTTTTTTTTGCTCTCTCTCTCTGCCTCTCCCCTCTTCTGTCTTTGCTCTCCCCTTTTATCTGTCTTTGTTTTTGTAATTACAGTTAATATCGAATTGGATATCCTATTCTTTCAATAAGACTGATGGATGGATCTTATGTATTTTGCACAGATAGAAATGAAGACAGAGAGAGATGGTGGTGCCGGAGAGAGAGAG
This sequence comes from Bruguiera parviflora, assembly GCA_019804595.1. Lineage (NCBI taxonomy): Eukaryota > Viridiplantae > Streptophyta > Magnoliopsida > Malpighiales > Rhizophoraceae > Bruguiera > Bruguiera parviflora. The sequence continues at coordinate 1,709,613 of CM034050.1, forward strand.
TGGGTTGCTAAAGGAAATGGATGTATATATAGTGATTGCGTGAGCGAGAAGTGGGGTTGGGTTGGCTATCCTCTCGTGTACCAATGTGAGAAAAGTTAGAGCTGAAGACCATGGATGGCGACTTTTGACATTTGAGTTTTTAGACAAATTTATTGCCTTTATTTTTCTTGTCCTTTTCTTTTCTTTTTCTTCAATTGTTTTTTGTTTTTTTGTTTTTTATACTTTTGGATTAACGGTTGACCTCTTGGTTTTAAATTACTGCTAAGGGTTAATTTTACCCCTATAGAAAGAATCGTTTTACCTTTTTCTTTTTTTTTTTGGGATTAGACCCTTTTTAATTTTAACTTTTAAAATATCAACTATCATCTAAATTCATAAAGTCTTAATGCGAGATACATGTACACCTATAAAAAAATATATTGTATTGCATATTGATTATATATTTATAAAGAGATGGATATTATAAACAATGCCAAGAAAAAATTGGGGAAAAAACTGTTCTGAACAAAATTGTAGGAGAGTTTTGAAGAAAGTTTTGAACTTGCTTTTTTTATTTGGAGAAACAGTGCTCTCGGCCCTCTCTGTTTCTCCCTGTCTCTCTCCCTGCAGAACCCAAAACCCTTAAACCCTAAAAATGGCAAAAATGCAATAAAAGTCCATTTCTTTCCGTGTCAATGTTAACAAGATCAAGAATGAAGTCTCTGTTCTCCTCCCCCGTCTCAAAGCAGGCTCCTCCTTCTCTTCTTTTCTCTTTTCCCCCGAGATTTAATCTTCTTTCGAATTCTAACCCCACGGTTTTCAAAATTTCCACTTCTCTCTCCATTAAACCCACCGTGGTTTCATCCGAGTCCCCCTCAAGCTTTTCGATCTGGAGACGATGTCTCCAATCAAAAGCCGTCTCCTCCTCCAGCGAGCCTTGCCGCATTGGCTGCCCCATTCTCGCCGGCAAGACAACTACCATTCTCCGGCGTGTCCAATCCGAAAGAGACCACGGCAGGTTTGCAGTTTACTACTCGTTCTTTTTCTTCAGTTTGTCGTTGCTCTGTGACTTGGGGTTTGGTTTATAAGTATCTTTCTTTGAATATTGTTTTAATTCGATCTGATTTTTGTCGTGAAAATTAGGATACTCTTGGTTGTGTTGACGTTTTCTCGTTTGACTAATGGATTTTGATTATCACCGGTTAGATATTACCAGCTTTCAGGTTAAAGCAATGCTCCAATTGGATAAAACGTTAAAGGGTCTTTGTTATTCGGGGAGATTGAGTGAAGCCGTGGGTCTATTATGCCGTACAGGGTTGAAAGTGGACCACGAGACGTATGCTCTTTTATTGCAAGAATGCATATTCAAGAAACAGTATAAGAAAGGGTTAAGGATCCATGCACAGATGATTGTTACTGGGTATACCGCTAATGAATATATGGAGACAAAATTATTGATTTTGCATGCAAAATCTGGGGATTTGAAGGCCATGCATGCGTTGTTTGATAAGTTGATGGAGAGCAGCTTGATTGCTTGGAATGCAATGATAGCTGGATATGTGCAAAAAGGGCTTGGAAATATGGGAATAATACTATATGTCAATATGATACAAAAGGGCTTCAAACCAGATCAATATACCTTTGCTTCAGTTTTTAAAGCATGTGCTGCTTTGGCAACTCTTATGCATGGGAAGCAAGTACATGCTTCCATGATAAAGTGCCAGATTAGGGAAAATGTTGTAGTCAACAGTGCCCTCATGGATATGTATTTCAAATGCAGCAATCTCCAAGATGCACACAAGGTCTTTGAAGAATCACTAAACAAAAATGTAGTAACCTGGACTTCGTTGATACTTGGTTATGGTCAACATGGAAAAGTTGGAGAAGTTTTGGAATTATTTCATAGGATGAAAAAAGAAGGTTTCAAACCAAATTATGTTACTTTTCTTGCAGTCCTTTCTGCTTGCAGCCATGGAGGTTTAGTTGATGAAGGTTGGAAATGCTTCTCATCAATGAAGAAGGATTATGGAATCCAGCCCAGAAGGCAACATTATGCATCCATGGTCGATCTTCTAGGTCGTGCAGGAAGGTTACAGGAAGCTTATGAGTTTGTTGTGAACTCACCTTGTAAGGAACACTCTATTATGTGGGGTGCTTTGCTTGGTGCCTGTAAAATTCATGGAGACACGAACCTCATAAAGCTGGCAGCTAATAAATTCTTTGAATTGGAGCCGGCAAATGCTGGAAAGTATGTAGTCCTTTGTAATGCTTATGCCACTTCTGGTTTTTGGGATGGTGTTGCCCAAATTAGGGGTATGATGAGAGAATCAGGAATAATGAAGGAGCCTGCTTATAGCAGGATCGATGTTCAAGGAGAGGTCCACATGTTCCTAATGGGAGATAGTTCACATAGGAAATTTGAGGAATTGAGGGAGACAATTATTAAAATAATGTACACCATAAGGGATTCAAGCTATACTCCCAACATAAGTGAGCATTAATTCACAAATGGATGCTTATTTCTTTGCATTTCAATATTTGCATATGCTTTGAAGGAGCAGGGCTATTTGAGCCATTCAGAAGATGGAATTTATTAAAGTCCACTTTTGGCATCCTGAAATACATGATACTCAAAGGACCTAATGCCAGGTAAGGCACATTAAGTGACCTGGGGAATCTTGTACTCGAAAAATCACTTGTTTGCTTAGTTATTATAATATTTTATCAAGAATGTAGAATGGCCCTGCCCTGTAGGTATGGCACATTCCTCACTGCTTTCATACATGTCAGTTTTAAGTTCAACTCAAGGTATTTATTATGTGAATTGAATTTACATGTGGAATCAATAGAAACTTATGAAGTCATGACTGCATGCGCATGCGTGTGTATTTCTTTATTGCTTTTTTAATTTTAGCGTAGACTTGGTAAAAGGCTCGTGAGTAAGCTACATGGGGGCAGCTAGGCATGATTTGTTTTGATGAGGGGCAATTTTTCAAAGACCTATGAGTTCTGCCACAAGGTTGTTGATCATGATGGCAAAACTATATTAGTTGCTGGCCTGGATGGCCACTATTTGAGGTATATGTTAAACCCATTACGGCAATACTTAACCATTCGGTCATTATGTGGCTTCATTCCGGACTGCAGTCCTCTCAAATTCTGTTACTCTACTTTTGACACTGGATTAAAACATTGTTGGCAGAAGGAGTTTTGATTGTCCAAATTATTCTCCGTGAGGATGGGGTGCATAACGTGAACTTATGGAAAACAAGCTTACTTTACCTGAAGGAAGATTGAGGAGACACAAACAGAACTGATAGGCAACGCAGAGATTGCATGCCTGTGTGGCAGCAGCACTCTATCAGTGGTCAAGTAGCTGTGGGGGCAGCAAGAACGGTGTTGGAATCTCGGATGTTTCAGTGCAGCCTCAGGTGTAGACCAACTACTCTCGTTGGTGGCATCTCTCTATCTTTGCTATTGTGACTGATGCAGTATACACTGTGGTAACTGCTAGACACTTGGATATCTCTGTTCTATTGTTGGGTTTATGAAAAGGGGGAAATTGTATTTGGATAAAACAAAAATAACCCATTTGATCTGAGGTCACAAAAACGGTGTATTTGAACTTTTTTCATATAATTACGGTGTGGGAGTCTTATATACTAAAATATATATTTTATATCATATTTTCATATTGGTATTACAATCACATTTCTTATCAAATGGCTTTGATTACTGACCTTCTTCACAGCTTTCATAATTTTTGTTATCTTTTTGGGTGTAAAAGGGGGGAGTAACCCAGCCAGCTTTCATAAATTTTATGTCTTGCCCCAAAATTATATATGGGAATCGAGGAGACTCTCGCGCACATGGGCCTACTATTAAGGCCCGGTCGCTCAGTCCAATAACCCCTTGCGTTAGCCCATTTACCGGCCTGTTTTGCTCGAATGAGTCCAATTTTACAGTCTCTATCCAAAATTAATTAAAAAAAAAAGAGCAGAATTTTTTTAATTAAATAATAATAAAAAAAGAAATTCCGTTTTTATAATTCCCAAATTTCCAAAAGCTATAAAACTCTAGAATTTCCCATCTTCCGAAATTAAAGTTCGAGTTCGAGTTTTTACTCAAAATACTTTCGACAAATTTGCTTGGCTATTCTCTAGACGACGAAATTATAAGTTTAATATGCGAGTGGGGGCCAGATTTGCCCTGATGTGGGAGCCGTCAAGAGACAACCCAGGAGTTCGAACTCCTGACCTGGCCCCACACCACCCCACCAAAAGGGAAATAGTGATAAATAAACAAATAAAACAAATAAATAAATAAAAATAAAAACTAAAAAGACAAAATCAGCACGTGAAACCGATTCGATATCCAAATGAGAACGGCATGCAAATGACTTGCACATAAAGAAACGCTAATGGATAGAAGTGCGGGTGACTGAAGAAAGGAAAAAAAAAAACGACTGGAAGTGCACTGGACATTCTGAGATAATCATACAGAATGACGACGAATTAGGCCCCGTTGCGGCTGACCAACAACGCCCAATTCCAGATCCTGCTGCGCCGCTTGAACCGATTCCGGACCATGTTGCACGTTCTGAACATGTTGAATGACAGTATCGAGACCGACTATCTCAGCGAAGAAGTCCCTCACCACACTAAATCTACCGACCTGATGATCCCTTGAAGGATGATACACCTGTAGATAGATTGGACAGTGAGTTGAACGATGAATATAGCTGGGTTGGTGATCCTGTTTGCCTCGTGCAATCCATCCCTCCGGAGTGTGAAGTAAAAACAACTCGATTGATTTAATCCAGAAAACAAAAAAAAAAAAAAACAACAACAACAACAACAACTTACAAGGCATATCAAGCAAAAGAATGCAACAAGCGAAAAGACCGCAAATGTTCTGAGTTGAAATTCCGCGATGTCCAAATAAGCTAGCGCAGAAGTCCAGAATGCTCCTCCAATCATTTTCGGCACGTTCCGACCGGCCGCATCTGGGGCCTTCCAGCAGGAGAATGAAGTGAAGGTCATGGCAGCCACACAATAACTAAGCTGAAGAAGGAATTTGTCCTTAGAGGCTCTCGCGATCCCGTGAGCAACAGCGAGAGAGTGTCGTGAAAACAGGAAAAGACATCTCTGTTGCACGTTAGTGGGAGCAAGCAGCTCCAACAGGATAATGAATATATAATCCACAAAGAACAGTATGATAACCAGGGTCAGTGCTAAAATTAAGCTAAACACATACAGATCTTTTGATGCCTCTGTTTCGAAATATAAACCGAAAGCAAAAACAATAAAGTAAATATACTGGAGAATAGACTTCAAAACTTTCCAAATAGCTAGACCTTCCATAGGAGATGAGAATGTGTGTTTTGGACAAAATGAACTGAAGCGAGAGAGATGAATGAGAAGGAAGTGGGACGCGTGGAGTTAAAATAGGCGTTGGAGAAAGGAACGCGTTCTATGGTACTAGGTCGAATGAGGGCAGGCCTGGAAGAAAGAAAGGACCCTCTGCCAATTTTCTTTTTTATTTGTTGACATTGATGTCGTGCACGATGGGGTCAAGTGAGCATTGGAAGAGGATGTAGATAGTTTGTATACACGCTGACGACTTTTCTTCTCTATTTCAGGCCCGACTCTGTCGGCTTTCGTTTGGTTTTTGGCTTTACGCTCGACTTTCTTCGCTTATTTTGCTTTGCTCTCTAGACTTTCTTCGGTGGATAGTGATATATCTAATGCCCCTATGTTGAACAATCAACACTTTCCTATCTCGAATAAAGTATATGAATCTGCTAAAAAAGATGGGAGTTAAAACTATAAGAATTCTCCTTTTGACATTATTTTAAAAGTTATTCGTGGAGTTGAACGATGAATATGCGTGTGTGTGTGCGCGCGCTCTATATGCTTGAATCACTTCTTATTTCCTAAGGACAGAAAAAAAAAAAATCAACTTAAGGTGTGCTTCAGTGGGATAGGCTTTTGCAAGAACGGTGTTTGGGATCTCGGATGTTTCAGTGCAAAATCAACTACTCTCGTCGGTGGCATCTCTCTATCTTTGCTGTCGTGACTAATGCTGTATGCAACAGTGACAGCTGGTAGACACTTGGGGACGGCGTTGTCCTATTATTGGGTTTATGAAGAGTGGGAAATTGTATTTGGACAAAACAAAAATAATTCATTTGATCTGAGGTCCAAGGTTCAAGTCACCAAAACGGCGTATTCGAACTTTTTTCATATGATTACGGTGCGAGAGTCTTGTACATTAAAATATTTATTTTATATCATATTTTCATATTGGTATTACAATCGCATTCCTTATCAGCAAGCCAAGCTTCGTAAATGGCTTTGACTATCGACATTCTTCACAGCTTTAAGAAAAAATTTTGAGACAATTTTCTTTCCCACAATTTTGAGACAACGTCTCGATGGCAACATCTAAAACGTTGCCGTGGATGCGTCGTCCGATTTAAACTTAGCGTTGTTGTGTGGGCTTTCTCTACAAGTGGTTAGAAGAAGGCCTAATCCAACATTTTTCATTTTAACCTCTAAAAGTAAAATGACAGAAAGAATATTTTATATTTACTTATGCGTAATGCACGTCAAGGGAGGGACGGGGTGTCGTCCATAAACCATAGAGGAAACAGGGGTACAATGGTCACATCACCGTTCTGATATTGTATAAGAAGCTGCCGTTTCATACTAAAGAACCTCGCCGTTTTACCATTAAACCCTGAACGCTGCCAATTACTTCTCTCGCCCACGGCGGATTGCGGCGGAGAAGCCAAAACGTCGGCGACAAATTCAGCATTACTACACCTCACTTGCATAGAAACAAGAGAGCTTACTGTCCGAACTTCGCAACCTTCGATAACCCATGTCGGTTCTTGTTGTATACTAATGCTAAAAGGACCCAAGCTCGCTACCCATGTGAGCAACAAAACCCTGAAATCTTGCCGCAAGATACCATTTTCGGCCTCTTCGGCATTTTTCCCATCTGGGTCTTGTAGATATTACAGTGATAGCAAGTTTAAGGATGATGGGTCTGAACATGGGACCGATTGGGAAAGATTGCTCAAACCATTCGACATCAAAGAGCTTCGAAGATCATTTAGTCGAATTACTCCGTTGCAGCTCTGCAAGCTGCTCGAGTTGCCTATTGACGTGCCCACATCGTTGGAGGTGTTCCAATGGGCAGGTTCCCAGAAGCGGTATTGCCACTCGTTTGAGGTGTATTATGTGTTGATCGATAAGCTTGGAGCGGCCAGGGAGTTTCAGGTTATAGATAGGCTGTTATTTCAGATGAAAGAGGAAGGAATTGTTTTTAGAGAGCCCCTTTTCATTGTGATTATGAAATATTATGGGAAAGCCAGCCTCCCTGGGCAAGCTACTAGGTTGTTGTTGGATATGAAGGGTGATTATTCTTGTGAACCAACTTTTAGATCTTATAATGTTGTTTTGGATATACTGGTGGCTAGTAATTGTCCTAGCGTTGCGTCCAATGTTTTTTATGAGATGTTGAGTAAGGGCGTTGCCCCCACCGTTTACACATTTGGCGTGGTGATGAAGGCTTTTTGTATGGTTAATGAGGTTGATCATGCATGCTCGCTGCTCAAGAATATGACAAGATATGGGTGTGTGCCAAATTCAATTGTGTACCAAACTTTGATATGTGCACTTGCAAAGAGAGATAGAGTGGACGAGGCATGGAAGCTTTTGGAAGAAATGTTCCTGATGAGTTGCATTCCTGACGTTGATACTTTTAATGATGTTATTTATGGTTTCTGCAGGCTCAACCGGATTCATGAGGGGGCAAAATTGGTTGACCGCATGCTTCTCCGAGGGTTTACTCCTAATGATATCACTTATGCAGTTCTAATGCAAGGATTATGCAGAGCAGGGCGAATAGATGAAGCACAGGCATTGTTTAACAAAGTTCCTAGTCCAAATGCTGTGCACTTCAATATCTTAATTAAAGGGTATGTGAAGAGTGGCAGATTGAATGAAGCTAATGTGTTTCTTTATGACAGGATGTTAAAAAATGGCTGCACCCCTGATGTCTTTACTTTTAACATTCTAATTCATGGGTATTGCAAGAAGGGACTTCTGGGTTCTGCCCTTGATTTGACTAAAGAGATGGCTATTCAGGGATGCAAAGCCAATGAAATCACATACATCACCTTAATTGATGGATTTTGCAAAAAAGGCAAACTAGATGATGTTGGTCTTCTGGTTAATGAGATGTTGGCCAAGGGCCTTGCTATAAATACTGTGGGATATAACACCATTATGTGCGCTTTATGCAAGGAGGGAAATGTTCATGAAGCTCTGTACATGCTCGTTGAAATGTCAAGCAAAGGGTGTAAGCCTGATATATATACATTTAATACGCTAATATTTGGTCTGTGCAAGGCTGATAGAATGGATGATGCCTTGGGACTGTATCAAGATATGCTATTAGAGGGTGTTATTGCTAATAGTGTAACTTACAACACGTTAATACTTGCTTTTTTGAGGAGAAATGCAATTCAGGAAGCACTTAAGCTCGTGAATGAGATGTTATTTAGAGGGTGCCTTCTTGATGAAATCACCTATAATGGCCTAATGAAGGCATTCTGCAAAGCTGGGGCTGTTGAAAGAGCAAGGGCTTTATTTGAAGAAATGATGAGGAAAGGTACAATGCCCAGTAACATATCCTGTAATATATTGGTTAATGGCCTTTGTAATACTGGTAAAGTACAGGATGCTCTAGAGTTTTTGCAGGATATGATCCATCGAGGGTTTGTACCAGACATAGTCACCTATAATACCCTGATCAACAGTTTGTGCAAGAGGGGACGCCTTCAGGAGGCACTGAATCTCTTCAATAAATTGCAGGTTGAAGGAATACATCCGGATGCTATTACTTACAACACGTTGATTTGCTGGCATTGCAGAGAGGGAATGCTTCACGATGCCTATTTACTCCTCCATAGAGGAGTCAAGAGTGACTTTGTACCTAATGATGTGACATGGTATATCTTGGTCCGAAATTTTACAGAAGAAAGTGAAAAGGAGATTCCGGCCTTGTCTTATGCTCAGTTTGAGTGATTGTAAGGTGGCATCTGCTTTTGGAGGATGGATCTCCTTTGCCCTTTTGACATTGTTGCATTTTGCAAAATCATGGTCAACAAGTTTTAGCCGACACTCCATCCCAAAAGTAATATGCTTTGATTAACCATCTTTGGTCGGACCTCTAAAGCTGTGGACTCCAAATGAGTTGAGAAGTGGACTGCTGGCTCTGAGAATCACATGGATTGTATTGAAAGGTCTCTGGAAATGTATTGACATGTACGTGTAGATGATAAGAGCTGGCTTCACTTGTGTTTTTTTTTTTTTTTGGTAATGCATTTTGACTTATTCTGAGTTCCCTCTGGACTGCAAGTGAGTACTGGGATAGCAAGAAGGGACTCAAGTAGAAGACTGAGCTGCTCTTACAAGATGTATCTCAACAGAAATGTTTACTTGAACATGGGGTGAGCATTCCATATTTGCTTCTTAGAATGGCTAGATAGTCAATGAGGTTGCTAACTTGTTTATTGATGTGGCCATTAACACGGGAAGGAAGGATTGTACATATAAGAAGTTTGTTGAAGATATACAAATGGAACATGCATATTTCTGCAATGCGAGTTAGTTGCTCAAATCTTATTACCCAGGAAGTTTATAATCGAGTGACTTGCTTTATGTGACCTTCAGATTAGGCTACAAGGATCGGGTTGCTCGTAACATCAGGACAGAATTGTAGATTAGGATGGAACATTTCCTTTTTGAGTGCTTTGGTTGATTACATTTTCGTCCCGCTCCACTGTATGTCAGATTGGTTTTGTCTACATCTTGGAAAGCACTGCTTAACAATGACCAGTCTTTGCATTGAAATTAGATGGAAATTCAACTTCATTATTTCATTAGGCGGAAACTTTCTGTCGATGTTCTCCATTATTTGTCCGTTATTCTTTCTTGGCCTATTCCCGCAGGTACCATTGGAAATTTCTCTTCTCTTTTTCCCTTGGTGAAACCGTCAGAACTTTCTTCAGTTCTGCTTTTTGTGGTACAAACTAGAGGGAAGTATAAAAAGAAAGAGCAGTACTCAAAGGCAAAGAAGGGAAAATAATGAGGCAAAGAAGGGAAAATCATGTGGCGGAAGAGAGCAGAATCTGTGGAGCCATCGGACATTTAAAAGAATGGTTTAGTTGATGTTTCTAACCTTCTACACCCACGTAAGATATTCAATTACCATTACCATCTGCAATGACGTTCGTATTGTCAGTTGTCATTGTCGGTTCCATTCCCACTTGCAATGAGTCAATGAAGTTAGTATTGTCCGTTGTCATCGTCGGGTTGGTCGAGTATATACAACTATCTGTTTGTTTATTTTTGCCAGTGCCTTACAATTCACGGGGTAGGACTACTCGGTATGGTGCATTTCTGTCAAAGCCATTCGATCGTACTGGTCTCATGGGTGAGGAGGCTCGTAGACGGCTGCTTCTCGTGCCACGGTGTTACATAGAACCTGAGGATAACAAAATTTGACGAAATTGATTTCAATTCACATATGGGTCAGGGCATATGGATGCATCCCACAGAGAATTGAATCTTTGCGTAAAATTATGTTGCAGAAGATCAAGCAACCTTGTCTAAGTATGGCCCTTCACGGTCCTTGATTTTTTTTTTTCAGATTATATTGGAGGTCAAAATTTGTACTGCATGTCTGGAATGTTTTTAAGTGTTCGATAATCAAAGTTTACGTTATTGCCTGTATGTACCGGATCAAAGGTCACAACCATCAACGACAAATTGTTGAAAGACAGGAACGAGTACAATCGTGCTCGCCCTTAGGTCCATGTCGCCGCATGTTTGGCTCTTCCAACGCAAAAGGAAGAAACACTGATGAAATTATGTGTCTCGCGGCCATTACCAAATTGTAAAGGCAGCAACGTCGCTACAAGGCGATGAAATATGAGGCCTGCGCCATCGTCAACAGAGGGGCTGCTCGACCGGAATCCCCCGTCGGATTTTAACTCACCAGCAGAACCAAAACCCCAATCCCCGAAATAAAAAGAAAAATGACGAATATTAAAATTAAAAGAAAAAGAAGAAGAGTGAAATATTAAAAAAAAAACATCAGGATCGTCAAAGAAATTTCAGAAAACCACCCACCGCGTCACATGTTCGAGAAACAATCCTTAAACCGATATTTATTTAGAGCGGAGATCGCCGCCAACGCCAAGAGAGGAATTAGGGGGATTTTTTTGAAAAAAAGAAGTAATATTTTTGATCTCCTTTTGTTTGTTTTTCTTGGGTACACAAGAGTGGTGGAGACAAATAACCATAGAAGGTTTTTATACCAATGCTACCAACAGAATGAGGCTTAAAACACCCAAATATATCGGTTACTACCATCCTGGTTAACTTGTAAACCAGAGACATATAACTCTTTACTCGGCCACTGACACCCACACAACATAACTAGCATAAATGCTTTTGGATCAGCTGCAACTTCAAATTTACCATTTACCTCAAGCACCCGGGTTATCATGCAAACACTCCGAATCTTTCATACCATGGAAATGAATATCAGAAGAACTGAAAGGTTCCCTTTGACTGAACAAATCAAACATAACCTGAACATGAACCGTCCCAATGTTAGCACCAGCAAACACAAAGCAGGTTGCATTTGGTCGGTGCAGAACCGAATCATCAAAATTTACCAGGAGACCTAGATCAGTTAAATCCATATTATTGTAATAAAACCATCATAATATTTTCGTTGAAACTACCAGTAGCAGGTGGTCTGACGGCAATGCATTGCTGAAGTAATGCAAACAGGATACCCCAATTGCCATGGACCTACCAAAACAAGAATTGAACTAATAGAACGAAAATGTGCTAGTGACACAGACAAATTCTAGAAAACCAGTGTCAACATAGAAAAGGACTAATCGCCAAGCCCTGAAAACACTCCTTAGTAACACCAAGACTATTGTCCACAAGTTTCCAATCCTGGCGAAGATAGCTGTGGAGGTCATAACTAGCTCTATTTTATACAGGGTTGTAATTAACAACAAACATCAGAGAAGCATCTTGGGCTGTAAAATCCCGAAGTACATCTAAGCCAAAACTGGCGGCTAATGCAACACTTAAAACCAAATTGGAAAGCTTTATGCCATCGTCTTTAACAAGACTCAATTCACGAACTAAGCTATCTGGTTTCAAATGTTAACGCAACCCATGATTCCAAAGCACAAAATAATCGGAAACAAATTCATAATTAAAAGTTTCAAATTTGCCACTGAACCAAGTCCGAAAACTGGAATGAACCTCTTAACAGTTGTATCAGCGCGACGAAGTAAAGTTACAGCGCAAAAGTGCAAAATGGCAAATCCAATACAAAACCCACTTATTGTAATCGCGATTACGGCGGAATTAACAAAGCGAGACAGAGTTTTGAAAAATTTCTAATTGTTGAAACCTGGTTTCTGATAACGAGCAACCTCGCCCTCATTGGGGAAAAACCCCATGAGTCGACCTGCTGAGTTCTGGTAGGCGTACATGAACCCTCCCATTAGCCCTATCAATCCCCCAGTCACCATTGATGGCCCCTTTATCCCCGGCTTTAATCCTACAATAATCCAAAAGCAAACCCCATTAGCATTTACAAGTAAAGATTTGTCGAGAATCCGGAAGAATAGAAGGAGGGCGGATGGTGAGACCAGAAAGATAGCCGACGGTGACGGAGACGCCGGTGATGGTGGCGAAACGGAGGTAATCGAGGGTGTTGAAGTTACCCACAACCTTGGTGAATGGTGGGTTGCGATCTATCACTGGGTAGTCTGGTTTTGCCGACGCTGTGATGTCCGTGTTCATCTTTGCAGCTGCTGCCCTATCACTCTCTCCGTCTCCGCCGTTCTCCGAGGCTCTCCCCCAGGTAACATTACTCTTGCGTATCGTATCGAGTGGACGAGTTGATAGACGACGAATGGGTATTGGGCCAAGTTAGGCACATTTTGGGCCGAGAGAGGTTACTCTTGGGCCTTGAGACGCCCGCAGAGCATGTCGCAAGAGGTTGCCTATCGTCCATTTCAGCGATCCAAAACTCAAGTTTACACCTTAATTTTTAAATTTCGATTTTCAGTGTATGGGTAAGGGTATAATTTAACTAAGGTAATACCTCTGTACGATGGAAGCGCCTAAATGAGACATTTTGTTTAAAGTAACTAGTCCACAAATTTTACGTAAAGAAAAAAAAAAAAAAAGAAAAGGTCAAATCACACTTTTCCAAAGCCCTTGCCAACGCAATTACATAATCTTTCTGTATTACAATGGCAGATATCCCCTTTGTAGTTAAAAAAGAAAAGAAAGAAAAAAAAAGGATCATATTCCAGAATCTACTCTCATCGACAAAGCTTTTCTAGGATCTTGTTTTGTGGTCTTTCCATCTGGGTCTGGCAAAACTCCTCTCCTTTCGAGATTGGTCCATGGATCGATCCGCTGCGCTGCTGCTTGATCGAAGATGGGTCCGTGGTTGCCGAAATCATATTGGGTGGGGCTTCAAATCATTATTTTCACTTCGGGTTGGCCCCAGATAGTGACCCCATAACAAAACTCGATGTTCAATCATCTTTGGGTCAGATGATATTATCTAATAACTAAACGATGCCGAGACGGCTCTGGGCTTTAAGCCTGATCAGTACCAGGGATCGGGTTACCTGCGTTGGACACAACCCATGGAGCGAAAGCACCGTGAAAGCAGCTGTAACTCGGGAAGCATAAGCGTGAGAAAATGGTACGCCGTACATTGGAAGCAATAAATCCACTACCTACCACTAAACGGTTGGCTGTTCGGTGGGCTTCTCGCAAAGCCGTCGGCGGCAAATTGTTCATATGGCTGCAATTTGAATATTTTATCGGACCATTCAATTGATAGAAATAATAGGCGATGCAGGGGCGTCGAGTAATGGAGAGCTCCAAATAAATAATTTTTTAGTAAACAGAATTAGCGATACAGGATGAATCGAAAGTTGGATTACCGTGCTCAATTATGCGCCAATGATTAGAGGTATCAAAAACGCAACGTCATTGACTATTCTCAGATTTTAAATCATTGACTATTTCGTTCCGAGTGAACTATTTTTGAAGAGATTAGCGGCATTCTTCTGTAGCACACCACTGGTATATTGCCATCGTTATGGTAGCTGTCACGGGGCCAAACGTTGCATTCCCGTATATCCAGGGACCAAGGGGCTAACAGTAGCCCATTAGAGAGACTAGCGACACTATTCTGTAGCAGCTACTAGCCTGTTATCATTGCTACGGCAACCTGTCCGGAGGTTCAGCTACACCATCTTGTTGCCCCCTACTGGCTGCTATTATCGCTGCAGTAACCTGTTTGGGAAGTTAGCGACGTTATTTCGTAACACACTGACAAAGCTTTTGCGCCAATTTACGAGCTTTTTGCGTTTTTTTTTTGGGGGGGGGGGGGCGGTGGTTTGGTACAAAAGCAAGCAAGGTCGTGAGTTTGAGTCATCGCCGACGAGTTGGGCGGGGTTAAATGAGATGGGCAGACACAATATTAAAAAAATGTCGACTTCCGTTAAACACATATTATGAATGAATAGGGCTTGTGGGCATTCGATTCAGACCTGGCTCAGCTCTGGACTCCCCCTACAATATTGCTTCCATTTATTTATTCCCGGCAGAAACAGGTCAATTGTTAACTTACGGTAGAAAGTCGATTGAATTGCACGCCTTGTCTAGAAACTCCACATTTTTTTTCCTCCATCTTCTTGACTCACGTACCTCTCAAACATCGAAATTTCCACAAAATGATAGGGGGCGTGGGGGATTTCTTGGCTACATTCCGAACAAAAGAAGCATCCAATTCCGATCTAGTCATCACGAGTATTGGCGTCAGCAGCTTTTGGCTTCTGAATGCCATGCCCATCCAAAAACTCCAAGACAAATTAAAGAGACAATTGGAGTGAGACTGTACGTGGGGCTGGGATACTTTGTCTCGTCCATACATTATTATTGTTCAACTTCAATCAAAGCATGATGAGGTCGGGACTGTTATTGCATCTGCCAACACTCGCCAAACTTGTCTTCCTCCTACTCAAAACAGTTCCCCCACTCGCTTTTCCCTCGGTGAGGAAAAAACATTTCAGAAAGGGTGATTTCCTCCCTTGGGCCCTTGTCGGTCAAATTCCCATTACCAGAGACTGAGTTATTCCCGTTAAAATTAGATGATACGTAAACATCGCATTTGTAGGGGCCCCTTTTTTTGGGGGACAAATTTAAGAACCTTGTTTGATCGTTAATATACGAATTTGCTAATTAAAAGTCAAAACCCCATTGAAAAGGCCATCTCTTCAAAGGAGGCTAGCCAACGAAGCGTCATCCAACCCATCTTATATTCCTCCAAACACACCCTTCCATTTGCTAATGTAAACATTGGTTTGGACACTTCTTTGCATCCTTTAGCATGCCAACAATGCCTTTTGCCACTTCGCTCACGTACTCTCCAACAAAACTCAACCCTCCCCCACCCCCCCTAGATTGGCTACTCTAACCATTTTCCGTTTGGAATTTGCCTCTTACCTGCCGATTCTCCTTCCTTGGTTATGCCCTTTGGAATGCTCTCGGGAATATCGTTCAAATTAACCGCATACAAAACATCAACCGTGCCGAGATTCCTATTTAGTATATATAGGCTCACACGCTCACGCACTAACACTCAACCCCATAACGAAAACAGACTCACATTACACATAACCTCCTCCTCCTCCTCCTCCCGGTCCTATCCACACAGAATGGGTAGTTCCAGCAATGAACCTGTTGCCATCCGTTCCTCCATTGCTTTACTGCAAGAAAGATTTAGGAACCTACAGAGAGTAAAGGAGATGAGAGAGGGAAGAGAGCTATCAAAAGCACTTGCTGAGCCAAAACGGTATAACCCCACCGAGCAGCACGACCCGGACAGCAGGCTCTTCTTTCAACCCGAGGCGATAGTTCAACCAAGACCACCGCTGCCCCATGTTTCCCTCTCTCTGTGGCCGGACTCCCTGACGCAGACCAAGCAACGGGATGTTCGCTGCGTGGAGACCCCGGCTGTCTTGATGATGAGTCTATGGCCTGAAAAAAAACAGGCTAATAATAATAATAATAATAATCTGTTGAACAGATTTTATGATTCTGCTTCTGATGATATTGACACTTCTCTTCATTTGTAAGCAGTGCCACCGTACCTCTTGTGTAATGTTTGGAAGATTTCATCGACGTCTGTTATTGGTTATGATATTCCCGGAAACATATCGCCCCGGTGGCAGTGTTTCCTATAATGTATGAATCTTAAGTACGGCATAGATATTCCAGGTTTCCGGTGGCCGTGATCTTTTTATTTTGCCTTTTCTCAATTATTATGTCCGTCCTATTAAGCTTTTTAGCGGCAGCAGTATTCCGTCAATAAGTTGATAAGACTGTTTATATCTTTAACTTTCTCGAAGCTCCAACTCCACTGGGATTCTAATTCATTGACCCACCGGAAAAAAATTTCCTTGCTGGCGGAAAGTGCATAATGTTCTCATATATGGGCGACAGAAACGGATTCTCAGTTCCTGTGACCCGACCCGGAAGGTTTTAATCTTAATGTCCACGCTGCAAATAATGTCAATGAATATGGGAGATGGGAGATCCACTCGACCTTGTCCAATTGGAAGGAAAACCTGTGAATCTTTTGATCTTTTCTTTCCTTTTTTTTTTTTTTATAAAAAAAAATTATTTATTAAAACATATTTTTTTATTTTCATAAATCTGGTTATTGATACAATTTTAATCATCTCTCTCTCTCTCTCTCTCTCTCTCTCTCTCTCTCTGTCTCTCTCTCTCTCTCTCTCACACACACACACACACACACACACACATATATCAAGAAATCCATCAATTAGGTTGGCCAGCATACACTGAAAGCTTAATTACTAATTGCATTCATAATTTCACTAATAATGGTTTTAACTATTGTTGGAATATGATGTTATTACGAGCCACACGCATGCCACTCAACAATGTAGGTATCAAAACGAAATATTAATAAGAATGCTACCACTCAACAAGTAAATATATTAATATATAATTATAATTATAATTTATAAATATAATAATAAAATCTTTTATTTATTAAAAAAAAAAAAAAAAAACTACTAGTTGCTCAGCATGGGCAAGGATACCGAGTTAAAGGGGCAAATGGATTACGGGAGCCCAGGGCCGATTGGTTGAATGGCCCAGAGGGCTCATGCCTAACCTGACCCACCAGTCGTTCGCACGGGCTCACCAGTCGTTTCGAGTCAATATTCCAGAGGAGGCAGAAAAGCCCAAATAGCCGAGATAGGCACAGTCCCCATCGAGCGCGCGCATCGTTTTATGGTCCCGCACCTCCGCCCCCCCCTCCTCACCCCTTCCAGAATTCCCCCAATGAAAGAGTCTGTCTCTTCTTTCTTTTCCCCCTTCAAATTATGATATTAATAAAAAAATAATAATAATAATCATAATAATAAGAAGAATAATAAAGGAATAATTTAAATCAGCTCAACCGGCGTCCCTCTAAACTAAAACCAAAGCCGTGGGTACAATTTTGCATTTTACGGTGGCCGCCTCCCCGTGACCTGTTACAGTGGACCGTGTGGCGGACCAGTACCCTAAAACTTAACCCACGCGCGACCGAAAACTGTTAGGCCTCACCACGGATTGGGCCGCTCTTCTTCTACAGCCCAGGTCAAACACGATCGCCGACTTCGCTTTTCCACAATTCCTCAACGCCTCATTTGCTCCTCAAACTCTCGCTCCTACACTCGCCCACACACAATTAAACGCTTTCCTATTTCTTTCTTCCCCAGTTTCCGGGAGAAGAGTCCAGAAAACATAAGAATAACCCTCTCTCTCTCTCTCTCTCTCTCTCTCTCTCTCTCTCTCCGGTCTGCATAAATCTTGAGGGAAAACAAAAAAAAAAACAAAAATCAAAAGCCGGCGGCGGTTTGAAAGAATAAGCGAGATGTCGGAAAAGTTCTCGCCGACGCTGAGAATCGGAGATCTCAGCGACTTCATAGCGCCGTCGCAGGCGTGCGTCGTTTCTCTAAAAGGACTTAAAGCAGCCAACGGCAAGTCCAAGAACTCCGATAAGCCTGAGGTCTTTTTTTTTTTTTTGCATCTTTCTTGAAATTTTCAGTTACCTGTTTCTCTCTTTCTCTCTCCCTTTCTTTCTTTCTGAAATCTTTTATCGTTTCCGTTTTTTTTTTTTTAAAATTTTTATTTTGCGCATTTGGGAATTTTCTCTGGTGAAGGTTTCGACTGAAAGTGAACGGCAAGCCGAACCCGTTAAAATTTCGCTTAAGGATTGTTTGGCGTGCAGGTGATACGATTCTTTCTTGATTATATTCTTTAACTTTCATTAATGTTTCTTGATAGGCATATCATTATAAATCTAAGCGCAGGAAAAACAAAAAAGAAAAAATTTGAATATTGTTCTAGAAGTGGTGGAGTATGTTTCCAAGTTTCTTGGTCAAATAAGGATACAGAGGAGACCATCAAATGAATGAATTTCGCTAAATGGTGTTCTTTCTCCGTTGATCAAGGATCTTTCTTGCCAAGTTCCTTTTTTTTTTTTAATATTCTTTCTGGACAAGATGGTTGGTGTCTAGGTTCTGAGGATAATCTCGGTTTGCCAAAGTTCTATAGTGTTGTGAGTATTTGCTGTGTGGTTTGCCTTGCATTCTTTTTGGTTCTGCTACTTCTTTCATTGGGTCTATGATTAGGACATACGATCAAAGCTTACCCAGTTGGTAGGCAAGAAGGATAACTACGGGCTTGATGGAATTCTGGAATTTTGGTTATGTTTATTGGCAAATTGCTCTTGCAAAGTTCTTTAGCAACTATGCTGCTTAAGATGCATTACAAGTGTTGCAAGCTCTGTTCATCTTGCTGTTGGTGCTCTGCATATAGGTTAGTACTTACAATTGGTTGCAATAATGCAGTGGATGCATTACATCAGCTGAGACTGTTATGCTTGAGAAGCAAAGTGTGGATGAATTCCTTTCAAATATCAGTAAAGTCAAAGCTGTTGTTATCTCTCTCTCACCGCAGTCAAGAGCTTCTCTTGCAGTCTATTTTGGCATTTCTCCACTTCAGGTCATTTTGGATTTTTGTTAGTCATGCAGAATATTTGGGTAGCATTGGAAAAATAAGAGTCTCTGTATCCAATAAGTACCATTTTAACTGCAAGTTGTTTCTGATTTACAGGTTTTTAAAAAGCTCACGACATTTTTCAAGTCCTTGGGAGCAAAGGCAATCTATGATACAAGTTGCAGCCGAGACATAACTCTTATTGAAACCTGTAATGAGTTCATTAGTCGTTACAAACAAAGTAAATTAGATGTGGATGGGAAATCTACATCATCCTTGCCCATGCTTTCTTCAGCATGTCCAGGTCAGCTTCTTTGCTAGATGGCTATTGTTTTATAATATTTCTTTGTCTGTCATCCAACACTCCTCGGGGCATGCGCTTGCGTGGCAAGAAAAAAAAAAAAACAACAGAAGCCTACACATTAAAACCAATCCCATTTCTTCTGCCCTGAATAAAATAGGGAGGAAAGAAAGTGAAAACATTCTGCCAACCCAGGAATTATGGGATGTTCCAATGCGGGGAAGTTTCCTCACAGCGAGAGGAAAGTTATATTAACATCTTTTTGTGATGGCAGGTTGGATATGCTATGCTGAAAAGCAATTAGGATCCTATATTTTGCCTTATATATCTTCTGTTAAGAGCCCCCAGCAAACCATTGGAGCTACAATTAAGCATCATGTATGCCGAAAGATAGGTCTCAGGTAATCAACTCTCCTCTTTCTTTCTCCCCCCTCCATGCCATCCATTTTTAGTTGAGCATTATTGTTTTATGATTTTGCGAGGCATGTCTATTGGGGATTGCAGGCTTATGAATGCTTGCATATTTCATGTTTTAATGTCAGCACAAGTGAGAATTTTGTTTAATAAGGTACCATGCACATGTGTCTTTGCTCTTTTAGCTTAAACCAGTATTTACTATTTGTGGTGGTTATCATATAATTAGGGTCACTTTGTGCCCTTTTTCTATGCATATCATGCACTGGCTGGTAAGGATATTCAATTGGAATAACCACAACATGGATAGTGCTACTTAGTTCATTAAGCAACAAATCCTTAATCTATCTTTCCTCCAAATGAGACAAACTGTAGGAATAAAGAGGAGAGCAAATAGGCATAAATTTGAAAATTATGTTTAATGGTAAGGTTTCATCATTGCAACCTTGAGGCTACATGTTTGAATTGTGAAAGTAGCCTCTATATAAAAATTAAAGGTAAAGTGGTGTACATTTAACCCTCTTTCAGACCTTATAGTGTAGGAGCCTCTTGCAAACAGATGCCCTTTATTTCTATTATAATTGTTTTAATCTCATCTTTTGGCAAGAGTTGTGTTTCTCAATTTAGGAGAATGATTTTAAACAAAAGGCATTTATCATTTCCTGATAATTTGATGTGTCATTTTATATAGTGGGTTGCTCAGGTTATTGCATGACTCATTATTCTTATGTGTGGAACCTGGAATGATAGAGAAACACATTTTGGTGTTTATGCATACTTGAACATTCTAATTTTTGAAAACTTAATAGGCCAGATGAGGTTTATCATGTGACTGTGATGCCTTGTTATGATAAGAAGCTTGAGGCTGCAAGGGATGACTTTGTTTTTGGAGTGGAATCTGGCCTCAGAATTACTGAGGTGGATTCAGTTTTGACATCTGGAGAAGTGCTAGATTTAATAAAGGTAAGACACAGGTTTCTCTCTATAATGGGGTTCATAAATATTCTTGTGATCTACTTTCTGTGTTTAGGAGCTGTTATTCATGACTTTTTATTTGGCTTTTTTGTTCAATTTGTCCAGTCGAAAGCAGTAGATTTCAAAGCCTTGAATGAATCTCCCCTGGATAGACTGTAAGGCTTCTCACTTATCCTAAGAGTCATGGTTATCCTCTTACAGTTACAATTCTGATCAAATTTTATAGAGCTGCTAATGAAAGAAGCAATATTGGTGAGGTGCAGGTTGACAAATGTTGATGAAGAAGGATCTCTGTACGGAGTTCCCGGAAGCTCTGGCGGTTATGTGGAAACAGTGTTCCGACATGCTGCTAGAGTGCTATTTGGAAGAGAACTTCAAGGTCCTTTGGCCTTTAAAACAATAAGAAATACAGATTTTCGTGAAGTGACTCTGGAAGTAAGTTGTTGTGTTTTTATGTAGTCTATTCTTTTGGTTTCACATTTCATAATGTTATGTGGTTGAGTTTTTCATCAGAATACACAGAACTAGAGATCAAAGATACAATATTTTTTTCACTCTGCTCGTCTTTCTAATCTCTGTGCCCTACTTGAGTGCTTTCTTCATGTGCAGTTGATAATTCTGGGTGCAGATTCATGCAACTGATTATGGCTTCTAATCTTACAAGAATCATCTTGTGCATCATGTTTTTGTAGGTGGATGGAAAAACTGTGTTAAAATATGCACTTTGTTATGGCTTCCAGAACCTGCAAAATGTTGTAAGGAAGGTTAAGATGAAGAAATGCGATTATGATTTCGTGGAGGTCATGGCATGTCCGTCAGGTTTCTTTCATCACTTTTTCTTCCTCTCATATTTGCCAATATTTGGATTTCATCTAACAAGCAATTGTTAATTAAGCAGGTTGCTTGAATGGTGGAGGTCAAATCAAGCCAAAGGCAGGGCAATCTCCAAAGGATTTGATTCAATTGTTAGAAACTAGTTACATGGACAATGTGAGCATAATAAATCACTGCATCTTAGATACATGTTATTATTCATTTTAGTTCTTGGATTTAAAAGCCCATGGTGATTGTGCCTCGTGTGGTCTAAGTTTTACATTGTTTTACCTACTATTCCACAAGGGTGAATTAATTTTTATATAAATGTTTTTAGCCAAAAAAAGAAGCATTCTATGGACCTTTTATTCGGTGATATTCATATCAAGAATGTAATAACTTCTCGAAAAATAATTTCTATAATTACTTTGTCTACCATCTTTGCTTTGTGCCAGTTTTAGCGTTCCTTTCCTTGCTATCGTAGCTATGATCATACGGTTGAGCATTTATTCTTTATCATTTTGTAGGTTTTGGTTGCAGATCCTTTTGATAATGCTCTTGTTAAATGCTTGTATGACGAGTGGCTCGGACAACCTGGTTCTGATAAAGCGAAGAGATATATGCATACGGAATATCACCCTGTGGTTAAAAGCATTACTGCTCAATTGCATAATTGGTAGCAACCTTCTGTTCCCAACCCTCAATCCTATACAAAACCTAAGATTGCCCCATGTTGCGTATCCTCGGGGCCATTCTCTCCAAGGTATAGTCGTAAAACTTGGACAATAACCCCTGCTCTGACTTCAAAATCTTCTTCGTGGCATTACATCTACCAGCAAGATCCAATTTTGAGAGAGTAGCAGATATGTTATTGTATCTTTTACCATCGTGTAAATGCTCTATACCAAATGCTTAATAGTTAGAAGATATAATTGATTGTATCGTGTTTCTGCAATTCACGTACATTCTCGTTGTTTTCTCAGACCTGTTGGTTTCGTTTTGTATAATTGTAACAGATGTAGGTAAGCATCCCACACTCGCAAAATGATAAATGTCATATGATATGTGACAATACTATGAGCCAACAAAGTAAATAAATATGCGGAATTTTTTATGTTGATTATTTTACTGTGGTTTTCTTTCGGGCATTTCGTCTTTCGTGTTCTACAGAGCTGAACTTTTCGCGGGTGGGTACCTTGGTAAGTGAATGTTTTATTGTTGTTGTTGTTATTCTCTTTCGTTGGAAGAATGATTTGAAAAGGGATTCATTTGTTATTTGTTTCTTTCTTCTCTTTTGTCTGTATTGGACATCTGCTGCACAGTATTGAATATGGAGCTTTGAGACTTCAAGTTGAGCAATGAATTGGCCACGAGTATGAGGAAGGAAGTAACTTGCGGATGGTCTCTAAACATGCCATTCAATTTTTGTCCATAAGGATTATTAGGTAACGATTAATATCGTTTCTAACAGAAAAAAAGTAAAATAAATTTAGAAACTATTTATTGCTTGGGAAATTGAAATCTCTAATTAGGAATTGTGGAATGTACGTGCTCCTCAAGGGTATAAGATTCTTTGATTGGTGACTTAGTTCGAAGGGTGATCCGTTTCCTCTGGGAAGCAGTTTGGGGATGTTTTTTTGTGGGGCCCTCTCCTATTCCGCCCGACGTCTCTGCCACGTAAGAACGGAAAATAAATTGAAGAACTGATTGAAAACATGCCATAAATATTTCTTAATTCGATGTATTTAAACAAACAAAAAAAAAAAATAAAAATATATATATATATATATATATATTAATGGAAAACAAGAATAAGCAAAAGATTAATAACGGTTCCTTCCGTTGAGTCCCTCATGCAAATGGTCATTTACATTAAGAATGAAAATTGAACGATAAAAAAAAAAAAAAAAAAAAAAGGGGCCTAATTAGTCATTTCATGAAATGATGAGCGAAATTTTTGATACGTAGCCGTTTTAATTTTTTTAGGGCTATTCCTTCTCCTCTCAATCAACCAGTCAGCAATTTTCTCTTCTATGAAAAGTTCTGGACAAGCTTCGTGTCCAAATACCCTCATCCTCGATCGGTCGAGTGCTTTGCATCAGTCAGTCCAACAACGAGCAACCTTGTGTTTAGACCAAAAACGCAACATATAACCACCTAACTCGAGGCGGCCGACAGCTTCGCATACGAGAATATAAAGTGCTTTTGGTACGTATGGGAGGAAATGATTAGAATAAGATAGGCTATACGATACGAGAACACAAAGTGCTTTTATATTAGTCTATTCTATATTACCATATCGTGTCTTATACACAAAACGCGTCCATTAGATGTGACTCACGACAACCGTCTAACACGGCACGTTGTTGTCGAGGCCTGAACTTTCCAAAATCACAGAGGAAACCAGAAACACACGGGAAACGCTAGTCATCGGTGTTTATTTCCACTCAATGACTCCAGGAAAGCGTAGCTATATCTGACCAATTCAAAGTGTCGAAAGAGTATGAGCCTTGAATTGTGTAAGAATTACTCCCAGAACATATTTTTGCGTAAGGAAGCTTTACTAATCTGCTTATTCGGTAATATATATGGAAAATAATACCTATTTACTTACGCGGAGGAAAAAAAACAGAACAGTCCCTTTTCAATTCTTTCTTGGTTAATATGAATATCCTATGTCGCACATCTCCTGTTTCTGTGTCTCAAAATGTCTGGTAGAAAGCTTTTTTTGTCTCAATACAGTTACCTTCTCTTTCTGATCCTACTCCACCATTCTTGCGCTGCTGGAGACAACAATCCTTGCCCTGCTTCTTCCTGTGGCAACATCCCAAACATAAGCTACCCTTTTCGATTAACAACCGATCCCATAAGGTGCGGCAACAAGGGCTATGAACTTTTCTGCGAGAACAACCTTACAGTATTGTACTTGCTCTCAGCAAAATATTCTGTGCAGGCAATCAATTACAACAACTTAACAATCCGCCTGGTAGATGCCGACATCAAGCAAAACAATTGCTCTTCCCTGCCACGTCAATCTTTTAGTCTCCTTCAGTTTTTGTTCGACGAGGAATTATATGGACTGTATGGCTTATATACATCGTATGACTCTAGAGACGGGTCCTCGTCAGTAGAAGATTCGTTTGAGACCTTGGTTTTTGTTGAGTGTACTGAAAATCCTGGAAATGCTTCCCGCTATGTGGACACGTCTGCTTGCAATATCAGTGGTTCACGTAGCTATTCCTATGTCGCGGTTGGCCCTGTTACTGTCTGGGAATTGCCGGATTCCTGCCGCGTAGGGCAGACCGTTTTTACATCTTTTCTGCCAGAAGATGTCAAGAATATCACCTACAAGGATGTTCAAGACAGCATGGTTTACGGGTTTGAGCTTTCATGGGCTATTGCTCTTGAGAACATCCCAGCAATTCGTGGCGGTGACCAGGAGAGTATGTATCATCCCGCCCTGTTGTCTCCACCCCTTTTTCTTTTTTTGTCAGTTGTTGAAACAATTGACTTCTCTCGATAAGTTGATTGTGTTGAATTTGAAGATGAGTTATCAATTTTTGGTTTTGGCCTTCTCTTTCATAAGGCTCGTAATTTATTCAATCTGATTCTGCGAATTGACATTTTGTTTTTTGTTTTGTGTCGGTACAGGACTAGATTCTGCAGGTGAGGAGTCTTCAGTCTTCTTATTTTTCTTGGGATGATTTTAATGAGGAGTTTATGAACTTCATACTTGGGAGTTGGGAGCCGAAGTAAGAAGTACTGTTTTTTGGAAATCAAGCCTTTTCATTAGAGGACCCGATTACACAACATTTATGTCCTTCCTCCCTCTACAAACAATCTCCTAAAACTTGCTGCAGATTTACCTTTTAATTATGCACTCATCTATATCCAAACCACTACTGCTCTTTGTCTTCGGTGATCGCTGAAAATTGAATTAAGAATAAAAAGTCCCTTTTGTATGCAGACAATTATCCTTTGTCCCTATAAACCTTATCACAGCCAGATACCAGAAGGATTTGAGTTATATTTCTTGGAGTGATGCTAAAAGGCTTTAATCAATTCAGTTAGATGACTTATGGCAGTTAAGTATAACATTCCAACTGAGTGGCTATTTAGATCAAAGAATTAGAGGTAGCTGCTAGACTTTTGAGGGTTGATAATCACCAGCAGAACCGTTATCTTGGACACGTTATCTGGAATATGCCAGATTCAGATATTTGGATTGTTCATGCTGCCTATTTGCTTTCTGTAGGCATACTTACTTGGCTGCGCGCATTCCTTGGCATTTACGTCTATGCCATCTTTGGTAAGAGGCTAGCAGCATTTTCGCCTTTATTGAATTTTTAGTTCTCTAATCCAATATGGACTTGCCACTGGGCTTCACATCTTTTCCCTTTGTTTGCCTCTTTAGCTTTCTGTGTTTTTGCTTGCAGCTTTGTTAACACACCTACCTGATCCTGTTCATACCCATATAAGCGGTCTCATAGGTAACACCCGCACCTTCTCGTGTGACTAGCGAAAATTTGTTATACGATAGCTTGCAATTTCTTAAGTTATATGTGCTAATTTTGCTTCCATTTTCTTTTTTACTTCCAATATAGATGAACAAATATGCTCGGATGCCTTAGGTGAGGCCTTTTTTTTTTTTTTCTTTTAAATGTTCTAATGGCTATTTCCTTCTTATTCAGTTAGTTTTTTAGTTCAATCATTGTTATTTCCAGTTCGCAACATTTATCCAATGCATTTTCTGAAATTGATGCCATACATATAACCTTTCTATCAATAAGGAAACCACGCCAACCAATTAATAATGCCGCTGATTAAGTTCAACTTTTAGATTGATTTAATTTTGATCATCTGTTTGACATTTGTCTCTTCAATTTTTCTTGCAGAATTGCTCAGCAAGATGCCACCGTTCCTTCGTAAGAGCATCTTTACTTCTTTAGACGGTCAATGAAGGGTATGCATATCACCTCTCCTTTATGTTATCTTTCTTTTTTAATTTCTTGCAGGTTTGTTCTTCAAGCACAGTTACTTGGTTGCTTTTCTTGGTAAGACCTTTCCTTTCTTTAGTTTTTCCTGATTATTGATTTATGAATGGAAACAAGTATGAGCAATATGTGATTGCTTACCTGAAATGGGAACTAACAAATTTTTAGAGCATCATGCCATTGTGATCAAATCAGGTTGTGTAAATAGCAAAGCGCAGATGGGAAGTAGAATAAATTGCAGCAACTAATATCTTCAACAATTTTTATTTTCTTTTGTGATTTCTCCGGACATGCAGTGCTATTCCATGCTGTATTAGTCATTTGTGGAGCTCCATGCGTGGCCATCTTCTTGATCTACAAATGGAGAAGACGACATTTATCAATGTATGACATGATTGAAGAGTTCCTTCAAGGCAATCATAATCTGATGCCAGTTAGGTACTCCTACTCGGATATTAAGAAGATGACCAAAAATTTCAATGACAAGTTGGGTGAAGGAGGTTATGGCTCTGTGTATAAAGGCAGGCTTCGAAGTGGCCGTTTTGCAGCAGTAAAGATGCTGGGCCGATCCACAGCTAATGGGCAGGAATTCATCAATGAAGTCGCAACCATTGGGAGAATCCACCATGTTAATGTGGTGCAACTCATTGGATTTTGCGTCGAGGGGTCAAAGCGTGCTCTCATATACGAGTTCATGCCAAATGGTTCTCTAGATAAGTACATACTGTCTAATGATCATCAAGAAGGCAGCATCCAACTGAGCAATGAGAAATTGTATGAGATTGCTCTAGGCATTGCCAGAGGTATTGAATATCTACATCGAGGCTGTGACATGCAGATTCTGCATTTCGATATCAAGCCTCACAACATTCTCCTCGACGACAAATTCAATCCAAAGGTTTCTGATTTCGGGCTAGCAAAACTGTATTCCACAGATGATAGCATTGTGTCCCTGACGGCGGCGAGAGGAACACTTGGTTACATGGCTCCGGAATTGTTTTACAGGAACATTGGAGGGGTCTCCTACAAAGCTGATGTGTATAGTTTTGGAATGCTGTTGATGGAAATTGCAGGAAGGAGAAGGAACTTCAACAGATTAGCCGCACATTCAAGTCAAATATACTTCCCTTCATGGGTTTATGACCAGTATAGTCAAGGAAAGGAAATGGAATTGTTTGATACCACAAAGGAAGATAGGGATATAACCAAAAAGATGATCATAGTAGCATTATGGTGCATACAGTTGAGGCCTCATTTCCGGCCTTCCATGCGCAGAGTCCTGGAGATGCTTGAAGGAGAAGTCGAATTCCTGGAAATGCCCCCAAAACCTTATACTGGAATTGATGCAAGCTCAGCAGAGATCAATGAGACATCAAGTGATTACACTGATCCCAGCAGTTCTGCTTTGGTTACAAACTAAGTTCGGTGTATTTATGTTTTTCTGTCTCATTAAGATATGTCGAGAGAACATTTTTAATTCTCCCTAAAAAATTATCAATTCTATTTTTAATTTTAAAAATATATATTTAAAAAAAATAAATTAAATATAATTTAATTTTAGTGAGAATTTTATCATATATTTTTTAATTTTTAAGTTATGAGAATTTAATGTAATTATTTTAATATAAAAATTGTAATACCAAACAAAGAAATTGAAGGAATTGGATTGAATTTTACAAAAAAATGTCATTCTAAACAAGTCGCTGGTGATTTTAGAATTGTTACTTTTGGGCCGGGTTTCCTTTACGAGCCTAGTGAGCCTATCAAGGTTTTCTAGAATTTCAGGCACAATTGACTTGTAGTGGGCCTTTACCTTTCTTTCTTTCTTTTCTCTCTTTTTTTTTTTTTTTTAGATTTACAAAAATTAAAATTAAAATTTTAAATTTTAAAATAATAATTTACATAATTTTATTACTAAATGTTATAATTAATGTTATATTTCTTTTGAATTAACATATATTCGGGCCTGCATTCATCTTGCTAAGGTCAGGCCTAAATTTCTACGGAAGTGGAATGCCACCCAAAAAACACAACCGTTCAAGAACAATCGGACATTTTCTTGGATGGCAAATTGATTTTCTCGCGAAACAAACACATTCAACTCCCCTTTTCTTTTTCTCATCTTCAGCTCCTTTTGTTCTTGAAAATAATAAAAATTATATTAAATTTTCATTTTTCTTTTTTTCTGCAGAAAGAAAAAAAGTTCGAATTGAGAATTAACACCTTGGTTTTTTCACTTACGACCGCATGAGTGTTGTGTACTTGTGTTCGACCGTTCGGCAGTTTCTCATGTGGCTAGACTCAAACAAAGGTTTGAGACTATAAACGGCCGACTGAATTAGAAAGGAGCTTCTTGCTATGGCTAAAGAGCACGGCAATGACAAAAGGGTCTGTAATAATGCTTACATTACTTCATTTTCCTCTTAGCTGTTGTTTCTCTCTCTCTCTCTCTCTGTGTGTGTTTTTTTTTTTTTTTTGAAAATTTGTCTTTGTTGAACATTACCTATTGAAGTTTCAGGATTAATTTGTTAATTCTCTTCCTAAAGCTGTGTCTTTTCTTGGTCTGACTCATAGGATCGTCTATTCTTGGGGAGCATTCATTGAAGGAAGAATCTCCGTTTTCTCCTTCAAGAGTAAAGTATGGCTATTATTATTTCTTTTCATGTAAATTATCTCATGTTCAATGTCAGACCACCTTACGCCTATTTTCTTACTTGATATAGAGTTGAAGAATTGAACAAAGGTGGTTCCTCTAGCCGTTTGCCAACCACAGGTGAGTCATGGTACACTCGCAAACAGTTGGGTTCATTTAATGTGGAAATAATCTCATGTGTATAGGCAATTCTTTCCAGTGTTTTCTGAAACTTTGAGTATAGATTCTGAGCTCATCCCAATAACACACATGTAGCAATGACTGCTGCTGCTAAAGTTGTTCTCACCAATGTGGATGTTCTGATATGCATATTTCTTGTGAAACCATAAGTGGATGATGATGGTGTTATTGTTGTTATCGTTTTCATAATTAAACAGTCTATATAATGAGCTTTATCAACGTTATTGTAGATCATGAGTCTTGATCCAATGGCTGCCTAGACTCCACAAAATGATTTTTAATTGGTGATTCTTAGTCTATCCTTAAGTTAGACGATTGCTAGCTAGATTAGGATTCTGGCATCTGCGTAAGACAGAAGACTGGAAAATCATTGACCAAATGATAATGTCTTTCCTTTCAACAGATTAATTCCATACTTCTTAAGGGGAGGTTAGAATTTGTATCTCATAAGTAGTTGGAGTTGGATATGCTGTAGGCCATTTCTCAGCTACTTGTTCACCCATAGACAAAATGAACAACTTCACGGAGTTATGATTTTCTATTTATTTTTTCAAAAGAACGAGTTTCAGGTATGATTAATTTTTACTCTGCTGTAAGATCCTCAAAGTCAGATGGACAGGGATGTTAAAGGGAATAAACCAATTTCTTCTGGCAATGACTGCTTGTCTTTAGTTGAAATGAGTGGTTATAACCCCAAACTACAAGAGTTTGACCCTGAATTTGACAATGATGTGGAGCAGTTACCGGCTGAGATGGAATTTGAAGATAATGATACTGAAGAAGAGCAAGAGCTGAAGTTGCGAGTGCTGCGTATCTATTCAAAGAGGTAGAGAGTCACTAACTTAAGTTTTGTGCACTTTTATAGTCTAATTTGTCATATTTAATTTGGAACAATTGCATAATCTGGGCATTTATTGGTAGGCTTGATGAGAGGAAGCACAGAAGGAGTTCATCTTAGAAAGAAATCTGCTTTATCCTAATCCTTTTGAGAGGGACTTGTCTGCTGAAGAGAGGGCACTCTGTTGGCGTTATGACATCTTCATGCAATTTCATTCCAAGGAAGAGTATGAGGATTTGCTCCAGCCTGTTATTGCTGAGCACCAAACTTTGAAAAGGATTCGTGAACTTAAGGTATTGAGTTCATACACAGCATTTTCCCTTCATTCTTATTGGACTCCCCTAATCCTTAAACAAGCAGAACATGCATTTCTATATGGGAATGTTCAAGATGCTTTATGGTATTAAATTGATTTTTCTCATGCACATGATATAATCATGTAGGAAGCTAGAGCTGCTGGTTGTGGCTCATCAGCTGAGGCAGATAGAGATCTGGAACAGAAAAGGAAAAGGGAAGCTGAAGAAAGTTCCAGGAGAGCAAAAGAAAGTGCCCTGGCTGGTCCAAGCAACCACGAAGGAGGTCCAAATGTATTTATCGCTTCAGAGTCTGTCGGCAGGGTATCAAATTCACGACCCACCGGACAGAGCTCTTCAAACCATGCTTAATGATTTGGACATGGCAGTATTTTTTGAGACACAGTTACTATCAGAAGCTGTACGTATGGGGTCTCCAGTTTCTAGATTCTTTTGGGAAACATCCATGAAATAATGCAGCTAGTTTTGATTCTGCTCCCAGAGTAAATCTCCAATCATTGACTCTTCATTCCTCCATAAGTTAATGGTATATAATTATGAATTATCTGCTAAGATCGGGTGCTGCCTGCAAGGCTTGGTTTTGAGTTTTTTCTTGTTGTCTTCTGTAGAACAACTTGGCGCAATACCTGTGTCCTGTTGGCTCAGTCTGATGCTAGCTGTTGAATTTACCCAGTAAATCTGCCATTGATGCATTTTACGCTACTGCTTCTGTCCCAGTAGATTGTCCGGATGACGTAGTATTTCTTTTTGCTCCCATCTGTCTTGTATTTCCTATTTTCCATCTGAGCTGATGTATGCATTTGGTTTTTGCCTAAAGCTGCATATTTTAATCCAGTTCCAGGAGAAACGGCTGTGGTCGGAGATCAGATTACCTCCACCTCTCTATCTGAAGATGCAAGAGGTGACGACGAGAGAAATCTTCAGTGGCAATGTCAACAAGAAAGCTGATGCTCATCCCTTGTTCAAGATCGAAGCCAGCAAAGTGGATAGAGTTTATGACATGCTTGTAAAGAAGGGGATCGCTCCACCATGATGCCATTGCCATCTCATATTTATTCTCAAATGTAATAATCTATTGTAATCAAAATTTCCCGAATGAATGAAATTATGCTTTGTTTCATCCTTTAGCTTTTTTTTTTTCTCTCCTCATAAATCATATTTGTCACTGCACATTAGAATAAACAGTGAAATTAGATATTAATTAATGGTAGTCCTGGGAATAAAAATTGAAGCTTTATTCCTATCTTTCGAAGTAATTGGGAACCCTCGTAGAAAAATGATTCTGAATCCAGCTCCTCCAGGTTACACTGGGGCATCAGATGTGATCGTTGCTTACCTAGTTCAACCCAATTGTGAGCAGAAAAGAAAAAGAAATGTGCAGAAGCTCAAAGTCGCTGTCAATGGCTGCATTTTGCACTCAATTCATACACTTAATGATCCACTATATCAATTTCATGATCACGTTAGCTTCCTGAATGGATCCTGCCGTGATATTCATTTCTTCGGAACCGTGTGGGAGCCGAAAGTGTAAACAGCTTTGAACTGAACAATACGGTACATACTACTTTTTCCTTGCCCGAAGGAAGATAGAGGAAAAATCTTGCAACAATTACAGTTGAACCCGGTGTCTACACTACAAATATAAGCCTAAACGACAATTTTGAAAGTCTGGATGCAGAGGCAGACAAGCCAGCTCCTGTGAGTAAAATGAGCTACTTCCTAACCTGAAATGGATCCTGACGGGCCTTAAACCTAGTGCTTGCTTACCCTATATTGACCCTAGTGAGCCTTTATCCTTCTATAGCTATATTACCTGTCAATCCAATTTTCTCAAAACTTGAGAATTTTCTTTTGTTAGTACCCTCTATGATTGCACTTCTATATCCATACAAGAGAAAATATCAAGATTTAACTTCAAAGTCAAAACTTCTCCTTGGTAGTCCTATCAACAACCCAAGTGACCACCTGCCAGGCTTCTGCAATTTCACATTTCTGGCTAAGAGATTCAAGATCTCTAGCATTATCTTCATTCGTGTCATCATTATCGGTAGCAGCAACCTCAACTCCCTTCTTGTTATCATCATGGCCATCTCCATCATTTTTGCTACCTACAGATATGGCTTTTTTATCTTCATAATTGGCATGGAGAACATCCCTCATAACATCATTTTCACTATTCCCCCATATGGCTTTGGCATCTTCCTCATTGACGGGGGTTGCCTTCCTCAAACCAACTTCTTTCACATTAACCACACCACCAGACACCATTGGTCTATCTTCTTTAATAGCTTCAAGTTTCATTGTTTGGAGAAATTTGTCCTCTGCCAATGCAGCACTGATACACCTGGTAGACAGATAGCAGCGTATATCAGGCTTTGGTTTTATGTTGACCCATCTGCTGTCCACCCAATCTCTGGAAGTTCTGACATTTGTCTGCTGGACAATCAGGAACTTGTCTTCACCTAATAAGATCACATAGAAGACCATATCATTCATCATGAATTAACAATCAGAGTAAAATACAAAAACAATGAGCAAATGGATCTTAGGCTACGTTGTGTGTGTGTATAATGAGGACCAAGTTGGTTCTAGCCATATTGAGCATACCCGAGAGGTAAACTTGCAGACAACTATCTCCAGAGAGGCCAACTCCTGATACAATGCCCTCCCACCACCCATCACTCCACCGTGCATCAACTGGCGCCCCAACATCAAAGTTGCAGTAAGCAGATTCCTTGGGAGGACATGGACGGATGGTTTGGCGGCCTGAACACCTCATGCCCAGTTTACAAGGTGCAGCTACTCTAGAAATAGGGACCCACTCCTACATATGGAAGCAAGAATGCCAACATTAACTTTCCCCAGTGACAGTAGCTAAGAAAAAGGAACAAGTTTTAGACATACGCACATATCGGGACTCTGAATATTTTCACTGCCAAATCATGTGCCTACAATGGTAATACTAAGTAGACTGCACATGACAGCAGAAACATTTCCTCATCCCACCAATGGAATTTCAGAATTAATTCAGGAGTGTTGCATACCTCTAGATTCCCAGATCCATCTGCATCCTGTATATCATCATATTTAACTTTCAAACGCTTGTTAGAGGCCTGCAAAACCTGGCACATGAACCAGCAACCTCGAATGCCACTATCTTGACAGAGCAGCTCTATCTTTTCATTTACCTTGAAAGGTGCGGGACATTGGGTTTGGGGTGCTACAGATTTGTGTCCCATTGTTTTCGGCAATAGAGGTAACTTCAGTTTTGGATATGCCAGTTTATATTTTGCTATCTGATTTCCAGATACTACATTTCTGGGAGCAGAATGACTTTCAAGTCCTTGATGCCCATCAGACATTTTACATCTCTTGGTCCTCACTCTCACAGGATCATCACAGGTCAATTCTTTCCTATCCTCCTTGTTTGGATTATGGCAATTAACCTTATGCATGGGGTTATTAGCAGAATCCAAAGAAGAAAGGATTGCCTGATTAGGGTAACCACACAATTTAGTAAGAGAAAAAGGCTTCACCTTGTTTTCCTTAAATTGCCTGCAACACATATGGACGCTAGACAAATAAGAATGTGGAATAATAGCCATATATTTCTCATAGTGCTGTGGAGTTAAGACTGTTGCCAGGCCATGAACACTCTCAGCACTGATCACTTGGACATAAGATGTCATGAAAACTTCTCTGGGGTGTGGATTCAGCTGAGGAATTATGCCATTGACTTCCTGGTTATGGCAAAACCATCGCACTTTCACCTTCTTTTGCCCCTTCTTGTCTTCATAGATGTCTTCCAAGTACCCAAGATAGTGGCTTTCTCCTTCAGCCAAGATAGAAACAAAGGAATGGACCTAATTGTCAAGGTAAACAATCAGAAAGAAACAAAATGGATTTTAACATAAGAAGCAGGACATCACAGAATGAAGGAAAACACCACAAAACAAAGACATGTTTGCCACTAGACATAAAAAGGCAAACCAACTTGTTGATACTCACAGTTACGGTGGTTTCAGTCCTCCAGAATGCTGGGTAATGCTTAAGTTGTTTGGTACATATCCAAGCAACACCAGACCATTCAATGTTTGCCTTATGAACCTTCAACCTCCTTTGAAACTGAATTTGCAATAAATTAACATCTTATGCTCACAAAGAATGTCTAATCATCCAGAAAGAATCAGTAGAACAAAAATATACCAACTGATCTCGTAAATGGATATGACAAGTGCTGTCTCCAGCCATTGATGTAGAAAAAGGCCTTGAATCCTGTTCTGAAATGTTAATCTGTGTCCCTGCCACAAAAATTTCAGAATTTCTCAGATAAAAAAATAATTGTCTTATAGCAGTGGGCAGTATGTATTATCAAATTAAAACTCATGAATTTTAAGCCCCTGATTAGCATTAAAACAAAATAAAAATGTGCAATGAAAAGATATCCAGACAGATAAGAAAAGGAGTATATGGGAGGACACTTGGTACCCAAAGCAGAAATTTAGCTCTTTGGATGATGAAACTTGTGGGGAAAAAACACAAAAAAGATGCATCAGTAAAGAGAATTTAAGGAACAAAGAATGAAATTGTCCAATCTTAAATGAGAAATGAGGCAAAATAAGGGTACATTGAAACAGGCTGCCAAGCATTACATATTTTTCACATGCACCGGAAATTAGCTCATGATGCAATACTGTAATGAAAACCCATACACAATGCCAACATCTGAATTCTCCCTTAACTCTGCTACTTGTTAAAATTCAAAACATTTAATTCCTCTAATAGGAAGAAGCATTCATACAAAAAACTGAAGCTCTTGATACCATATTTAACATGCAACCTTCACCTAATAGAATCCAAGTTAATAAGAATGACAACCCAGGAGAGGACTTGCGTGTTTAAGCTTTAAAACAAATTCCAAATTGCATAACTTCAGGTACACAAAAAACTAGAAAATTAGCACACACCACACACTTACAAGGCATCATCAATATAGCATCAACACCCTGCCAATGATCATCAGCTTTATCCAAGAAAAAATTTATTCCAATTCTGTATGGTGCAATTTCATTGCAAGTGCCAGTGTGCCTAAATAAGATGACTTGTACTCATTTAAGATGTACTTAACAAACAACAATTAGCATAATCTCAACAACCATATTTCCCCCCTTTAACCTGTCTTTTGGTGTGCCTAAATATTTGCCACTGTCACATGAAGAAAAGAAATCCCTAGATTTCCAGAAAAAAAGCCATAGATTATACATTTATAAAGTAATGAAGCCTTCATTCCAGAATGCAAAAGATGATTACAAATCAACAATTTCAATATAAGAAATGTAAAATGGACAAAAGAATAAACATTAAGAGTTGCAGCATTCTAGAATACAGTGAAAGCGCAAAAACTGACAAATTGTAAATCCGTCTAATCCCCAATGATAGCCCAATAATCTCACCAACAAGCCACTAACACAGTGAACTCTCTCTCTCTCTCTCCCCCATCCCTTCCTCCCAAGATAAAATGGGGTTAGAAATAAGAGGAAAGTGATGAAAGGATACATAAGAAGCAAACAAAAAGATGATGAAATAAAAGGAGTTTATGGAAGCAAAGGCATGCAGACACATGCATACTGACTTCTCTGTAAAGGAAAAGAGGTGCACTATGACCACACTTTCAATCTTCCATATAAGGTAATGACATAATATGCTTTATGTAATTTCAAACAAGAGTCAAGGAGACTAGAGTCTGGATTGGCCGATTTCCATACCTACAGTGGGTCAAATTCCTTCCCTCAGGTTATGACAAATAAGCATACATTTGAACATAATCTACACAAAAATAAAATTAAAAGAAAAGCCAAAAATTGTGGTACATTTATACATATTAAAAGAGGTTAATATATAGACTTTCTGCAACAGATATGCTGTCATTTGTCCACCAATCCCCTAAAAAACAGCCACAAGCAAGGTTTGAGCTTGAGACTTGGTGCAATAGGTGTCTTACTGCCCACAATGGTGCAGAAGAGTGCCATCTCACAATAGTGATATGATTACCATTATAACACATTATTACCATTACAACATAACATTTCCAGAATTTGCAAATAAAAATTTCACTTGGGCAATATGAAACATATCTTAACTGAGGCGATAAATTGAAAAAGTTAAGTGAACCCAACATTCCAGCGGGATGACAGTTTCTTCCAATGAGGACCCAAAGATGAACATTCCCAATGCAAGGGCTACCTGGACATCCAACTGAAAACAAGTACTTGGACCATACAGGTTTAGAAATGATTCACATTCCATAATTGCACTCAACACACTAGCCATGGCAATCTAGGGGACTATTCTGTGAGTATGCATGACCATGTACTCTTAAAGATAAACTTAGGGACTATAACCAAGATGAAAACATGGATATAATAATCTGATATTATGAACAAAACTGTTCTGTATAAAATGTTAGAATAATACCTATGTTTCAATATATGTGCCCAAGTCCAGGAGAGAGAGAGAGAGAGAGAGAGAGAGAGATACAAAATATATTATTGTAGGCATTTTCTTAGGAAGGAATGTGAAAAATGGCAAAATGCATTTAGTTTTAAGGCAGAAAGTCCCATCGGTGAAGTGCCACAGAAGTTTTTGGCACACATATTTTTAACCCTAAAACATACAGCACTGATATGCAATTACACATGTGCTGCCGGTGTTTACATACAAGACATATCTATCTACTCTACATATCTATACACATATACATGCCTTTATGGCAACTAGTGAATAGATCCCATCAACCACCCACTAGACACTACCAAATTCTATTCACATTATTATTGCATTTAAGCCAAACACCTGACAGCTACAAAGAGAATCTGCATTACAAGAATGGATAAAATTGCATGGCAAAAATTTTGCACTCTGCTTTATTTTACAACGAAACAAATGAAGATAGCTTGAGCTCATATTTGTCTATTGGATAGGTAACATAAAACCATTGCAGAATTGCAAACTCCTACTTATACATTCAATGAAAGGACAACTGTACAAGTTGACCATGTTCTATAGAGCACTCTGATTGCATATCTGATACTTGAAAGGCTTACATTTTTGGAGAGATATTCAAATGTTGGTTATAAATATTCATTATCACAACAAGTTGTTTGAACTTGGAGAACTACTAACACAAAGATATACCAGAAAAGAAAATCAATGATATAGAAACCTCCAATGTGATAGATAATTGAGGAAAAACATGGAAAGTGCATATAATACGTATTCATAAACAGGAAGCAGTTCCATTCATGTCACATTATTCCTATTAGCATTGACAAACATGATATTAATTTGGTAAATCTTAAGAAATAAAATCAAGAATTGCTTTATCTGCTCCTATTTCTAATTTTAATACATTCAACAAAATCCAGAAGCGATCTACATGTGGTTGACATCACTCAAGATGACCATTTTTTGAACAACTCTAGAGATAGTAAAATGAAAGGACATCTCACAGTAATATAAGGACAAGATCTAGCATAAAAATATAACAAACACTATGTTCAAGTGACAGTCAATTAGCAACTTTCTGCAATAATTCTACAGAAACTAAGGGACATTGCACGAGCCTCCCACACTGTTGGGTATGGGAAAGGTTCAGATTTACCCACTCTCAACCTATTTTTACAGAGAGGCTTGCGTTTTTTAAAATTAAAACAGTGTTTTTGCTCCGCATCAAGATATGATCCCAAAAGTGGAATGGACAGGCGTTGCTAAGCAAGCTTTCATTGTAAGTTCACACTCATCTACAAACAAGAATAGAAACTCATTGATATTTCATTTTGATACACACACCAAAAGAAAAAAAAATGTTAGACTTGCATGAAAATCAGTAATAACAATTTCGCGACATACCTGAAACAGGTAGAGCAGGTTGATGCCTCGACACCATTGATGTCAACCAGTTTACAACATCCCGTCGTGCTCGCCATTTGGTGGATGCATTGATGAACCGATTGGAACCAAAAGTCTGCAAGAATTCGTTCGAAACTACATAGACCATATGTCTTATACTCCTCTCATGCCCTATAACAGCAAGCACTGACTCCCCCAATTGATTCTTCACGTGATAGTGAACAACACGGCTACCACGTAGGCCGCATATAATGTGCTCCTCCCACGTCACAATCGTATGTTTAAACTGAGACATACCGCACATGGAATACTACTTGTTGGTACTCAACACTTGTTGGTTTGATCACATTACCTGAAATTGTCAATTAAGAGTAGTGTACTTTTAGTACTCAACAAACACAGTTGAGAAAACCTTAACAGATATTCATAGAACTCAAAATCAGTTCAAGTAGACAAATAGCTGTACATATTAGAGCACACCCATTTGAGAAAGTACTCACCTGGGGCTGATAATCCGACAGAACACAATTTACATGCTAGAATCCACTCTGTCAAGGAAACGAAGCGGTCCAAGAACTTGTCAGCAAACAAAACCGTCAATAACTACGTTAACAAAGAGACCGTTAGGGTTTTCAGGCTTGAAAGCCAAGTCAAAAACCAAAGTGGGTCCAGCTTTTCTTGAGACACACCTAAGAAGTACCCAGACAGCACTATCAATAAGAAATAATCAAGAACGTGATACGAAAGAGCACAGTTTTGTCGGGAAAGACAAAACAGAGTGCGGAGACAATTGGGGGTCCGAAGAGGAAAGAAAATTGGATTCTTGAAAATCAAAGCTTGGTAATAGGAGTAAGAGCAGGGCAGAAAGTTTTGAACTTTTTATGGGTTTTAGCGTGTCCCATTGTTAGAGAACCGAGTAGTAATAGCCAAAGAGAAAACACAGAGAGGAAAAGGGTTGTGGAAGACAGAGTGGGTGAAGGGCATTAGAAGACTAGAGAGGCCATGACACTCGGTTGTTGTGGAGAGAAGAAAGTGGAGGCAAAAGAGGAGACGGCGCAGAGAGAAAAGCGATTATGAAAATTTCTAGTCTGTTGCACAGAACACAGATTCCAACAGGGAATTTGACACGTGGCAATAAAGAATGTAGAGGTCCGATAACTGTTGGAATGTGTATGGTAGGCTTGCAATGTGTGTGGCTTGTAAAAACGCGGTCGTTTTTGGGAACGATAAATATTGTTTTTCGCTGTTCTGTCTTCTTGTATTTTAATAATCATTCCCTCAAAGGAATTTGGGAATGGAGCACTTGCTTGTATTGTGTCTTATTTTTGGCCCGGGGGTTGGGGTCGGTTGGTAGGGGACAATCTTCATCTTAGACTTAGAGGCAGAAGAAAATTAATTTTTGTTGTTTAATAGTAAGAAATTAACGATCTTTTCGTAATTGGCAGGACTAGATATATGCCATTGAATCAAATCCTGCCCCTACAATGAGGTCGCGAGGGCGGAGATTGCGGATAAGGCGTGGGAATGAATAAAAACAGCCACAAGGTTCCTCCAGAGTCGCAACACGCTACCGATTTAGACCTCTTCAAGCACAGCGTAGCTTGCATAACCAGAAGTATGGTTTGAGCTCAAGAAGGAACCTCGAGAAAATGAGGATCTTTACATTGAACTCCCAAGTTTACCTTCCAGGTTGCCCCAATTTCACCAACCCAACTGCCAGGATTCTCGCCCCCATCAAAGCGACATCACACTTGCAGCATCCCATAATTCCCTACCCCATAAAAGAAACTGGGATGCATGGAAAAACACTAGCATGCCCCACTGAGAAATTTTTCAAGACCAGGCATACAGGCAAGCCCTCAATCTCAGAATTCACAGGCTCAAAGGGAGGATTTCCTCAAGTTTCTCCAGATGGGTACACGAGGTTTCTGATATTAGGAACTGCATCTCTAGGACTTTTGTTGCTTCTGATGGGAATGGATGACCGCAAGGCATTGGCTTTGGGCCCTGAAGGGCCACTGGTGGAAGAGTTCTGGGACAATGTGAGGAGATATGCACTCTACGCACTCACTGTAAGTACTGGTGCTGTATACACCATCTTCCAGCCAATAGTGGAATTGCTTAAGAACCCCATTTCGGCGGTGCTCATTCTAATTATCTTTGCTGGTAGTATCTACATCATTTCTCAGGTTCTGTACGCTATGGTTGGCGTCTCTGATTTCAGTTATGATTATGGGTATTAGACTGACATATCTTTTCCCCCTTTTTCGATGTTTTAATAATTCTTCAATCCGAAGGATCTTTCTTTGCTTTGGCTATATGCCTTAAGATCCTAATGAAACATGAACAAACGGTTGACACGACCATTGTCACTTTGTTAAAGGAGTCTTGCACCATCACTTGTTGCCATAAAACAAGCTCAATTTCTCAATTAATTCCCCGAGATCGAGTCCATACGTGAGCTCCACCATTCTGTCGCTTTCAATCAAAGGCGAGCCTTATCCTATAATTTTATCCATGATGGATTTCCTTGCCTTGATTCCAGCCTTATCCTATATTTTTATCCACTGCTATTTCTACGGTGGGGCATTGTGAACCGTATTTCAAGTAACAAACGTAATCATATAAGCAAGCTGGCACTGTCATCCGTTAGCTTTCAGGATACCCATCTTATGTTCAGAAATGTTGAACTTGGCAGTGGTAGTGTAATTGGTGAGATTCAAAGCCTCGCATTAACTAGCTGGTAGCTGAAGGAACTCTGTTGTTATTGCTAATGGGAAAGATTGGGTGCATTAGGCCGACACGGTTCAGGGCCTCTCAATCTTGGTCAGAGTCCCTCAAACCAGTTAATTATTGATATTATTATACAGTAAGATGATGTATGCAGAGTATTGGTTATCAATCCCCGCTTAAGCTAGATGGCATTGACTCGTACTTTGAGAATGCAACTTTAGGTTAAGATGGATCTCTACCAACAAGAAAAACCAGGCGGACCCGGAGAGTAGCAAGCTTAAACTTCAATCCACTCGACGTTTTGAATTAGACCGAGAACTTCACATCATAAGCGAGCAAGAATTGACTGAATTTTGGCCTAAGCCGCATGCACCTCCGGCTGTTGCTAGTTGCTACCATTGGCTGTGTTGCAACTAGTTTAGCAAGGCAATAGCCATGTTCCTTTCATTTCAGGTAGCGTACCACCAATGAAACAAACTAAAGCACAGCTTTTCGGAATCAATAATCTTCGAAATGCCAGCCAGGTTAGAGCTAAATGAAATTGCCTTAAAGTCAAAATCTGTGCCCCTTGGTTCAAATCCGAAAAAAGAAGAATAAAAAATATATATGCAAGGAGAGCTCAATAATCAATTTTAGCTTAAGCAACTAATGTCGGCAAGCAAAAATTTGGCACGCTTCTACCGGTAAAGGTGTCATTCTATACCCCGAAAGAGTAAACAAAGAAATGGTTTAAGCACCTTTCAACCTGTACCTGCTTTATGCTATGCTTCTGCTTTCGAGATGAAATGGGCTTCTTCAAATGTTGCCAGCGCCAATGCTGCTGCGAAAGTCGGTGCTTTTTATATCAGTTCTCATGATTTCCACAGCAGCTCCTCATGATAACCTCCAGTTCATTCACATCAAGATGACCATGATCTGGATGTGTTTTAGCAGAATACAAATATGCTCTTCTCTGATGTGACCATCCTCTTTGCAGATGTGCTTCCAACAATTCTCTCCAGCTAAGATACAATAAATGGAATTAATACCATACAAAAACATTAAGAAAAACTATGGAAAATTATAAGATCAATAACTTGCTCAGCAAGCCAGAAATTTAAACAGATGTCTATACCATTAGATCTGTGATTATACTCAACTGGGTTTATGTATACATCTAAACATTAACATTTCAATATAATGATTATTTCTTGTAACCAACTTTTTATTCCCACCATCTGCTGCTGAGCAACAAGCGAAAATTTACAAAGGAATATTCCACTCAATGCCAGGGAAGAAGAGGAGAGGATTGAAAGACTGAAAACCATCAATTTATGTTTCACTTTGCAACCCCAACAAACAACTTGCAGCTTATGCAATATGATATCCAAAATAAGTATTAAATTATTACCCGAAGCTGGTCAAACCGAGAAAAAAGCACAGTACATGATGCGCCATGGGCATCTTCAAGCATGTTAACAACCTGCATCAAAATCAGAAAGTTTCGAAGGAGAACAAAACGGGTAGAACATATTTTTCTGGGAAGGATGATTTCAGTTAGTCAGAAGAACAATGATGAGCAATTACACAAATTTAACAAATGATGAACAAGCTCACCTCAGGGTAGAACTCCTTTCTATCAGGGAGAGAATAGATTATTAAATTTTGGATGCCACGAATCTAATCACAAAAGAAGAATAAATTGATGTGTTACATCAGTTTAGTAAGAAGCTTGATTTTCATTTTGCTAAACATTAATAATAAGAACAAAAAATACATGTAACTTTCTGAGCTGTTAAAAAGTAGGAGAGATTTGAAAACCTTGTATCTGTGGTAAAAATGAGCTCGCTCGGTGTACAGCATGATCTTCTTTTTTCCTCCAAAAAACCAAACTCGTGCACGTGAAATGTCACTTGATTTGGTGTATCTACAGGAAATATACAGTAGCATTTTAAGTTATAACAAAGAGTGGAAACGTTAAACTTCAAGCTGAACATTTAATTCATTGAAAATGATCAAATGAAAAGTAGAAGGGGATTTACTCTGAAAGAAGACAAAAGGATGCGTTCTGAGACTTCAAAAAGTTACGAAGTCGAACATATTCAAAATAAGAACTGATAAAGAGCATAATTCCACCCTGTGAAGAAATTATGAGTGTTTCTAGTCACAGCAATTTTCTTGAAGCATAGGTTCACCATAATTAATATTTGTGAATTTCCATAGAAAACAATACCTGAATAGAATCTTTTATCTTTGGAAACACCTGCATGGAAAAAGGTATCAAGATAATGGCACATGACTATGCCAAACACACAAGTTTGAACAACGGAGACTCTTTGAGTGGTGACCACAACAAATATTTCCTCAAGCCCCAACCCCCCCCCCCAAAAAAAACCAATATCCGAAGGATCTATAGAAAACATAAGCATACATTTAAGCATGTTTTCATGCTGCAGCTTATGCAATTCCAAAACAGAAAAAAGCTTGCCTATATTATATATAACATTTGCCAAAGAACTATTCAAAGAGATCAAGCTATTGCATGAAGTCCAGGATATGACATATACCATACTCTCACACAGCTACTTACCCACTAGGCTGAAAGCATAAGCAAGCACAAGCCCAGCATACATTGTGCTGAAACTATGCTAATTAGAAATATAAGGGTGTTCTTTGAACCCATGATCAGTTGATTAGAAAGACTGATACTTGTCAATAAACCATTCAACCCAAAAGCTTAAACATTTAAGTGAGGTCAAGAACATAACTTATTTAACTCCAGCAACAGGCACAAGCACAACAGCAGGACCACACAGAGATAGAGAGAGTTGATCACTTAGATTTTACTGTTTTGCTTATTTGTGTATCAGGACAAATTTGGAGCTTGGTTAAAACAAGATTTCATTTCCATCTCCATCATATGGAGAACTCCCAAGGTAAAAGGTAAGGCTTTTACACATTGCATGCATCCCTGTATTTTTGAGTGCTAGAATTAAGAGACTTTGCTAGCTGCTTAACATCTCGCCTTTGAATGTATTAAGCAGCCAGAGCACAAAAAGGAAAATCCTGGAACAATCCCAGTTTCTCAACAGGTTAAATTCCAAAAGCAGCAAGCACTTTACATGGGCCTAATATAAACTAATATTTGAATGGGTGGATTGTTTACATGCAGCATTGG
This sequence comes from Bruguiera parviflora, assembly GCA_019804595.1. Classification (NCBI taxonomy): domain Eukaryota; kingdom Viridiplantae; phylum Streptophyta; class Magnoliopsida; order Malpighiales; family Rhizophoraceae; genus Bruguiera; species Bruguiera parviflora. The sequence goes on from CM034050.1 coordinate 1,754,089, forward strand.
CTGCTTGCATGTCCATTTGTCTTTGTGGATCCCGTTAATAAACAAACAAAATGGCATGTAAGCAGCCAATGCAGCATGTAAATAGCTCCACCTTATTTGAAAGCAAAGGCCTCCAGAAGAGACCCTGTTAAATGCACCATGCATTCAAAATGCAGCTATTTGCCAAACCTTCTTAGTGAAATATTCAAGACGAGCATCATCAGCATCTTCCACTGAGCTTGCCTCAACTCGCTCATAAATCTGTAAGTCAACAGTAACAACAGTAAGAATACTAAAAAACTGCATCCAAAAGAATTAATGGTCAGACATAAAAATAAAAAATAAAAAATAAAGCAAAAAAACACATCCAATAAAGAACACATAACATTACTATTATTTGAAAAATGAAACCATTTGCATATCTAAAGTGTCACACCAAAAAGTGACCATCTACCAGATAACAGTACAATTGGAACAAATAAGACAAGCAAGCACACCTGTCGTACTTGCAGCAGGACTTTGGGAAGAACACCTTTGTACTTGCACACCAACTTTACCTATTGGTATCATCGAACAATGGACTATGAGAATGAAAATTTAATGTTTTGCCAGATGTTTGAACCAAGTAATAAAAGAGAAAACCAGCATCCTTAAAAAAGTATGCTTGGTTAGCGACTTGGCACTGAAGATATACTTTACAATCTTTAAAAACAGCCCCTTTGTTAGTATCTGTTTACTTTTTAATAACAAAGAAATTGAATGTTATGTTGTTTTGGGGACTCAAATTAGCATTTCGGGAATCAAAAATATTTTTTCAAAAATTATACTCTATTATTTCTGGCTTTTCGCCTTTCCTAACAAAAACTTATACCCAAAAAATCTTTGTTCAAAAAAAATTCAAATTTTCTAAATTTCTTTTTAGAGAAAAGACTTTTCACTGACTTTAATCCTCTAATCAGCATAAATAATATTGGATCTTGCATTTGAAAATTGCACATCCATTTGACAGGGGGTTGATTGGAAAATCAGAAAGAACAAGGAAATCCAATGCCAAATTAGAGCTATAATGGTGTCAATGAAACTATGCCTAACCACAGCAGCTTGCCCTACATTTAATACTAAGTTCATTTCTATTTAAGTATGTGCAAAAGCCTAGTACAAGACATAAGAATCATTGCAAGAAGAGCCCAAAGTCTTCTCATATTTCATCTTAAAATAGCTTAAACAAATTTGTCAAGTAATGTGCAGTAATAGGAAACAATGCAAGTTATTCAGAAAAATATAATCCAAAACACAAATATGTGCAGAAAGCAGCAGTAAGAGAAAGAGAGCAGCGAACAAACCTTTCCTTGGTAGTTAACACATTGGTGATTGAATAAAGCATTAATGTCTGGGAAAAAAATTTAAATAGATGTGTTATGTTTGTTATCAATGTGGAAAGAACAAATGCAATTGTAGTGTCACAGCCTAGAACTGATACCAAACTAATATACTGGAAAAGAAGGTTGCAGAATACTGTAAGAAAGGTAAGATGATAATTAACTGCATGCAGGCATAAAGTTCATAGAGCAAACAAGCTCTCCTGTAGATGAATATTCTGATCTAATGGCAACTTTTACAATACAAAAGGTCAGAATAAAGGCTGACTTCAGAACATGTGAATGCCTAGATGTAATGGATAAACAGAGAAGGGAACAAATTTATACCCGGATTTACATAATAACTTAGAACTATTGTTTGTCGATATAATCTTGCATATCCTTCCAGATACCTAAACACAAAAAACAATATAAATCAGTGAATTTCAGGAGGGATAAAACAAAAGCATCAACTCTATTAATGGTCCTATGTAGTTCAAAAACAGCCGGCATAGACCTCCACACTCATAAGCTTCAAAACATACGAGAAGCAGCCCTTCATTAACATAAAGGAATGGCATGCTCACTTTTGACAGGAAAAGAATAATTCAATTGGAATATACAAAAAAAAAAAAGGTGTACTTTTTAGATCAATATGAAATGATTGAAATCACAGTCCACATACCACTTTCTAATGCGCATAATATCAGTTCCATGCTGCTTAGAAGGTATACAGTTCAGGTGGTCAAGAACTGAACTAAGAAAGGCCCAATTCTGGATATCATTTGCCAAACAAGTTAAGAGAACAGAAACAATTAATAGTGTACTTCTAAATTAAATAATATATATTATATTGCAAATAAAATAATGAATTTCATGCACTACCTGCATTGTTATTACATCAGCATGATCAATAATAAGAACCTGCTCATCCAATGAAAATAGTCTGAGTCTAACCAATAAAAGAAAACATAAAATTCGAAGGAATAATCCCAACAGGACAAGTAGTAAAAGCAAATTACCTCTATGGAAGAAAGATAATCAACATCAATTTCCTTGTTGATCTCAGCTTTGGCAATTTTCTGACAATAATGAAACATTGTCAATTGCAGCTTTAAAATTTGCACTGGAAATTTGTAATAAACTCAGAGAAATCATTGATGATATAAAATGTTTAAGCTGCCCTACAGTAATAGATAGAGATTTCCCATCTAAATGCAAATCTCTCCTTATTGCAATCTCACCAAAGAATGAACAGTGCTCAAGTTAAGGCATGGCTAGTTCTGCAGGGACTTTACAGACATAATAAGACAGAAAAAGATTGAAAAATCTATACAACCAAAAGGCAACAAGAAAAAGCAGAAGAAAAAAAATCCAGCACAAAAGAAGTTACTGCTACATCAATGAAATGGTTGCATCAGATGACTAATGCTAGACCATGAATCCAACAGCAGCAAAGAAGACTATTATGCTTCTTACGTACCTCTATATTCTTTTATTTAAAAAATGTTGCTTATGAGATAATAGTATTTACATATCCTGGTTGATACAAATCATCAGGTCAAAATTGTAACACTGCTCAAATCTCATAATAATGCATCCATTGGTTATGCGTCATGCAGTTTCAGAGGCATAATAATTTGAAAATGTAGATACACAAACAGGTATGCATGACACAGATGGAATATTTGAGATCTATATGAATGAATAGAGTAAATCTTACATCATGCAATTTGAGAGGAGAAGCAACAATCATGTCTGAGGAATAAAAGTCACTATATAACTTTATGCACCTCCTGCAAAAGAGCAAACAAGAAAACCAAAAAATAAAAGTATACTAAGTGGACTAGAAAAAAGAGAAACACATGGTAAATCCACTCTCCATTTACCCTATTAAAAGAGTGGTCATGAAAAATCTCAGGGAGCTTCTTTTCTTTTTTGACTAAATGAAAGGGGCTTTGGTTCTAAAAGTAGCTCACAAAAGAGGACTGCAAACAGATTATAAGCAGTTAAAATGTGCATCAGACTTTAAGTAACAGGATAAAATAAAAGAATGACCTTAAGGTGAAGTTTTGTTAGGCTGCACACTATCTGTGGTACATCATTTCCATGCCCTATTTAAAATTCTTTCAATTAACTGTGGGTCTTAAAGTGGAAATACTTGATCAAGTAAAGGGGCCAATGAAAACTCATTTAATGGTCAACTCACATAACGATTCAACTTCACATAAAAAAGCAAATACCTTGTAAACTTGATGCCAAGCATAAAGTTGTCGTCATTGTTTTTATCAACAAATAGTGCTTGATAGTCAGATGGCTTTGAAGACTTGTTTCCAGAATTTTCTTCATCACCTGGAACTCCAAACTCATCAATGAAACGGTCAAAATGCTCCACATTAACCTGTAAAATGATGGAAGGATATGAAAAAATATAAAAAATATGGAAAGTTCAACAACATTTGTCAAATAAGCATGCAATTCAGTTAGAATCCGCAAGAGAGTATGAACAGAAACATAATATAAGCAATTCTGGAAGAGAAAAGAATTGAAAATTTCCATTAACTGACAGTTCAACTCCAGTTTTGGTCTTTTTTGTTGATTACAGGGCTTGCTTCACCCAAAAAAAAAAAAAAAACTGGGACTGACCCTCCCAAATTTACACCCTTATGGAAATTTATGATTTCTTAAAGGGGCAGATGGTCAGGAATCTTCTCATTGCTGGGCTAACATATGAACATTTAATCATTCTGATTCGCAGTTCCTACTTAGCCATTCTACTTGATAAGAAATATTGCAAAGGATATACACCCAATGTAATGTTAATGCTGCTCAATTAGGAAATATTGACAAATTTCATAATTTATGAAATGACAAAATATCCTTCAGTCCTTCCAATGGCAGGAACTCAGAGAGAAGTCTTGAAAAAAATTAACACAAAAGCGATGTTTCCAACTAAGAGATTCACTGGCTAGATGGAGTGATGGGAATCTAAACACTTGCTAAGAGTGACGAGAATCACAAAACTTGCCACAATGTTATGCCCTGGCATTTAATCACCCCATGCTCTTTTTTATTTTTTTTTATTTCCATCCACAAGTTATCAGAGTGACTGAATCACCTCATTCCTCAGACTCCCAGTGGAATGGAAGGAACCAGTGGAAAAACTATTCAAAAGTGCTGGAAAAGTAGCAGAATAAATGCACAAAAGCACATATAATACCAGATTCCAAATAAGAAAATACAGAGAGCATTCAACATTACTTCAGTGACTTGTGAAGCATATCTGAGAAATATCCATCAAATAAACACATAGGGTATTCAAGGAACCATTTCATTGTCTTTAAACAATATTCTGAATACACTAAAGAATGACTGGCACAAACGGCAATACCTTGTAGGCTTGAGGTGTCATTTCTATTAGCCTCTTAATTGTTCGTAGAGTGATGTGTCTAGTTGGCAATAGGATCAAAATCTGTAGAACAACAGTATAATGCTTCTGTTCAGTAAAGTGATACACTAATTTGTCAAAGTAGTACTCTCAGTGTCAAATATAATTTCTATGTCAAATGAATCAATAAAGGTAGCCAACACACAAGATCAATATAATCTATGCAAAATATGAAGTGGAAAGTAGAGAGAAAGTCTAACTCTTCTCCTGCTTCCCTTCTCAAGCTTTAGCTGATTTGGCAGTCAGTGCTCACTTTGAGAAGGAAATAAAAAAAGGGCTCATGATTGGTTCTTTTATCTCTACTCTCACTCATACTAATAATCCCGTTGTTTAAGATTCAATGTACTTATTTCTAATGCACAATCTCTATTCAATGCATTTTTTCCTCTTTAGTTAAAAAAATCTCCACCTTAAAAGATCTAAACTACTGGGTATCGAGAAAGAAGTTTTAAAATTAAGTTACATATTATTATCAAATGATTTGAACACCTAATTTCGAATACTTTAAAACTTCCTAATAAAAAAATAAAATAACATCATACAGCATTCACACATCGAGCTAGTAATTTTATAATTATTGTTGAAGTGTTCTGTCAGGATAAGGTACTGAGGTTCAGAAAACTTTGCATTATAGCGGGTTTCCTGGTCCCGATAATACAGTCATTGAAGTTCTAATACTACAAACGCAATCAGCAATAGCAAGAAGATAAAAGCAAAGAATGCAGCACCTTTGGGCGAGTGAACCCATGATCAAGGAAACCATCATCAGCTAGCAATTCATCCTTAGAACTAGCCTGGTACTTTGCCGCTTTCAAATCATTCTTCCTTATAAGATCTCTAGTTTTGAAAATGTGATTTAGCTGCATGATATTTTACTTCATTCAGTAAAAGAAACTGTGACACAAAAATTCTAACTTACAATAAAAGAACTTCTAATGGAAAAGGGTATAGCACGCACAGAATGCATGATATATGCATCCATGATACTCAAATCTTCTTCCAAGCCTTTGAGGTAAAATGGTTTCTTGTTAGAGTGCAGTAGATCCCTGTAGCTGCTGCCTAGAGAAAAAGAGGTCCATGTTACCAACATAACAGACAATGAGCAGCTAATAAATGAGCACACTTGAATGACCACATAATCCACCAGAATGAGGCTTACAAAGAGAAAAGAAATATCTCTGCCCGGACAAATGGAAATTGTTGCCTCCAGATTTCTTGTATACATCTAGCCAGTGCTTATATAACTTTGACTTGAGACCATTGTCAGGATTTACACTAGAGTCCTGCAAAAATAAGAATATGAAATCTAAATACAGAATAAAGGTCAAAAACTGCATCTTGAGAGAAAACCCACCCTAAAATCTTAAAGCATGAGAGATTGTATAGGAAGCTCCTAAACCAAACTTTAGTCAACCTGCATCCCTGGCATCTTTATTGGTAATGCAACTCTTAAAAGGGCAGCCATAATCCAAACTAATACTGCAACCTTTCCCACAGCTTGGAACTACTCTTTTTGAGTGGCCCCTGATCCACATTCCTGACCACTGAAAAGAATTGCTACATACTCTTTTTCTGATGTATGCTATCTCTCTAGACAAATGTTGAACTTTGCAGGGACAATGGCCAATGTTTATAAGAAGAAGGAAAAGTCTATGAGAAGATGCGACAAACCTTCATTGTTTAAGCTTTAAACACAATCAATCTGCCACCTCCTTTTACCAGAAAGACACCAGGACATGAATCTCTCTCTCTGTTTTTTTCAATCCCTCCAATGCACAATATGGTATATGACTTTTTGAAAATTGAATAACAGAAAAGGACTTAATATCTGATGATTTATATGGATCTGGATAAATATGAAAAAGTTTATCGGTAAACATAAAATATTCTTTTTTGGTACATGGTAAACCCAAAATGTGGAATGTACCTTTATGAAACAATCTCCTGTCCCTACCCACTTGAAATTAGGCATGGCAAAAGCTGGCACATCCCATGTATATGTCCATTTTCTCTTTAACAGCCTGTCAGCTTCTCCATCTGAGAACTTGTACCCTAAGTGCATATCGAAAGAACTGCATGAAGAGCATTATGGTATAACTATAAGAAGATAGAGTTATAGAAGACAAGCAACTTGAAAGACAAATACATGTAAGAAGCCTAATTCTCATTTGCAAGAAATAAAGGAATAGAAACTTCAACTCCAGACAGGTATATTAAGTGTTGAAAACTCTTTATCAAAGACATCCAAAGTAATTATCAGGAATTCAAACTACAAAGGAAAGGAATAATAATACCCAGATATACTTTCTCGGGCAATTTATAAAGTTGAACAAATATTTCATTTCCCTATTATTGTGCAGAAGTTGCCCAAAAGTGCCACTAATATCTTGATTAAAGGTATCCAGTGTTAAAATATTATCCATCTGAAGCCATAATGGTAAGAAATTAAGCATAGACAATCACATAGGGAACAAAATCATCATAGGGAACCTCATGGATGTTGATCCCACAGAAACCGAGTGAGCAACGACATCCAAATTGTGCTCTTGATCTATGTCAGACACATACTGATCATCTTCTGATTCAGTATTGTCATTCCCATCCACAATGCCAACTGTGCCAGTATCCTGAAGTTTACTTTCCATGCCATCACTTCTTGCAGATTCATCATCAGTTCCTATATGTCAGCAAGAAACAAGTACTATAAAAACTGCAGGTGAGAAACACTAATTGGAAATTAAAAATCTACGATCTTTCTGTTGATTCTCAAGTAAATTCATGACTTCATGTAAAATTTGGACCAGGACTTATAACCCTTTGAAGCCTAAAATCATATTTCCAGCACAACAAAATTAACCTTGCTCAAAATAGGCCTATCACAAAGGAAGCTGCCAAAGCACTATCAGCAGGTTATCTCTCATGACATACGCCTCCACCAAAGCAACATCAAAACATAGACTTTGTTGCCCAATGTATTCTTAACCAAACAATGTAGAAAATCAAGCTTTAAACAGAATTTCTTCCTTAATCCAACTTCAACTTGTAGAAATAAAACAACTTGGCCAACCAGGGATTATTATTGACTGCCCACTGTGTAAACTTAAGTCAAAAGTGCGATATACAAAGGAATATTGACAACAACAGTAGCATAGAAGCAGAATGCACACCACACAAATTAACAAATACAAAATAATTGAAGAAAGAAAACATATATAAATTTACCATCTTCTGCAGCATTTTCAGCATCTGGTATGCTGAGAGATCCTGAGTCATTGTCTTCCTCTTCTTCTGAGTCACTTTTTCCTTCCTCCCCTCTTTTTCTATGCTTAAGAGAAGCACGTGCCACATATTAGTCATATCTCAATCACAACATATGGTGCTACAATACGTTGGCAAGAAGTGTGAAAAATCAGGAGTTGAAAAATACTTATATTAAAGAGTTTAATATAAATCAACAAAGTTTAATAAACGAGCTATAAAATATTAGCACATTAAAAAATCAATATCTATCTGCTTTCAACTTTATTCGCTGTTCTCTCTCTCAAAAAAGGAAGGAAAAACTTTATTCACTGTACTAAGAAGCCAAAGAAAATGACTCACTCAAATGCATAACCTGTCAAATTATCAGTAACAGATGCAAATGTCAATTGAAATGGACCTATCGAACAAGTATATTTCAGCACTTGAATTGATAGTAAGATTAAAGAATGATGCTGCATGCAAACCAAAAATAAGATCTTGTGTTGAACAGGCAGCAGAACACATATTGGTTTCTAACCTGTTTTGTGGGGATGGATGGAGGAGAACTGGTAAACTCAAAGTACTAATTTTTTTAAAAGGAGTAGGACTCTCTGTTATTTTAGACTGTCTCTTACAGAAACTAAAATTTTCATACCTTTTCCTCTGACCACTATCAACAACATGCCTATATCTTCCTACATGCTATCCTCCATCAACAAACACATCTAAACATACCTCAAAATATTCCTAGAAGGTTTGAGCAATTGTACGTTACAGATTTGGCAACAAAAAACTATCAAGAAAGGTTGCTAAGAGAAATTGCAAAAATCTAATAAGATCAATTGGCGATTGATAGCAAGAATCCTTGGATAAAATAAAGTGTTATGATGCAATTATAAGTGCAGAATTGAGTTTTAAATCGCTGTCTGCCATTTGGAATATAAATATAGAATGAAATTAATTTGACATACACAGCTCAAAGCTTCTGACCTCTTTTGTGGACTATTTAATGCAATTCCTGTTCTAGTCACCCGTACCAAATAAAACAGACAGAAGCAATTGCCTCTGCTCCTAAAAAGAATCAATAATTCAACGGAATGTTACCTCTTCCCATATGCATGAGTAAGAGATGCATTGCTTGACTGGAGTCTCATCAGCAAACTATTGTACATTTCCGCCCCATTGGAAGCAGCAAGGCCAGATTCCTCCTCCGGCAAATCCCCTGCATTAATATGAAACCAAAAAATCTTTTATTCCAACAAGAAAGGTAACATTCAAGGTTTGAACCATCCAGTGTAACAATTACAAAATCATCTCGGAGCTTTTCCTTTTATTTCAAAGAAAAATATAAAAGCAAAATGCACGAGTAAAAACAAACAAGCCTGAGGAACTCGGCGAAGGGGTACGAGCAATGGTTTCTTCAATACTGCGATTCTTTTTCTCTTTGTTGACTGCTTCAAACTTCTCCGGTGCATTGTGCCTCTTCAACCCTAATTAAAAGATTGTCAACACATAAAACCACAGATTTCTCTCCCTCTCTCCCTCTCTCTCTCTCTCTCTTACTTCCTTTCTAAAGGAAAGGAATCAGAGATTGAAACCCTAACAACCAGCAATGCATTCACAGCATTCCAATGTGTATTCTCAACTCCGTCGCGCCGCCACATAGCGGTCGCGCGGAATTGGCCGTTGGGGCCGTAACCGCCACAACGCTGTGGAAGCTTCTCTTGTCTCCAAGAATCAGAAACCCTAGGCCAACTAAGAGAAAAATTAAAAGAAAGGAACGGAGAGACGAGTACCTCGCTGAGACCGAATACCGCGCCCGCGCCCGCGCCCTACCTTTCTCCCTTTACCACCGTGCATCATCGCTCTTGCGTTTTTGAGAGACGTTTTAGGGCTTTCACTTTTAAATTTGTAGGGTCATGAAAGAGGTTTCATGGGTTAAACTCGCCTGCGGGAGAGCGTACACAGTCCGCGTGTGTACGTGCGCCTTGCAGCGTCGACTTTAATGAAACTTGCCCCATCCACCAGGTCAGGTGGATTTTATTTTATAGGAGCCCCCGATCGCGTAGATCGCACGCATGTTACGTATTACCACGGAGGGGTAAAATTGTCTAAGTACGCTTACTATCCATGTTCAATAAGGATAAGTAAGCTTTAAACGCGCGCAGTCATTTTACCGTTGGAAATCTTTATTTTCGCAAACAACACAAAAAAGAATCTTTATTTCCGAGTGCAGCGTCGCGTTATATCCTTCGACATATCGGTATTTTTCCGTTCTTAAATTTTAAAATTTTTAAAAAAATAAAATAAAATAAGAAGGTGGATCATTGTTACATCTCACTGCGTATTCTGTGTATTTGCTGATGGGGTGCCACAGATTTTTATATGTTAACGTTTTGGTCAGAACTTTTAAAATGTTAGCTTTCATTCTTATTTAAACAACAAAATTCCGAAAAAAAAAAAAAAAGAAAGAAAAGAAAACATTAAAATCAAAGAAAACGCGCCCGGAGGACCTACATCGGCAAAACAGCGATCTTTTGCCTGAAGCCCCTCTCTATAACAAATTTGACGGGGAAACCGGACATATGAAAAGCATCCATAGAAGCCCTCAGAACTTCAGTCCGGAGTGAATAGCCACAACACCACCGACTAGATTTTCGTACTCAACCTTCTGAAACCCTGCATCGGCAATCATGGAAGCGAACTTCTCCTGCATTTATACATCACAACGAATTATAGGAACGTATGGACAACAGAAAATTGCAGGTAAGTTGAAGGAAATTCCTGACATTAGTAAGTAACAAGAGTGCTTCGCGAGAACACTTTATTGGCGTGTGTTTTTGACCCAGGCAGAAAAATTAACTTATACCAATTGATAAGCTGCAGCAGGGCTCTGCAAACTAACAAGAGTACTACAGAGCGCATCCTACGTTTTAAGTTATGGTTTCCTAAGCAGCAGCAGGGCTCCGTGAACTTGCGGACCAGTTGACTAGCTGCAAAGGTACTTCCACTAAACTGTAATAAATTTTGTGAGAATATGAAGATCGCACAATGACCTGATGGGGAAAACGTCGTATACTCTCAACCAGGTATTGATAAGATTCTCGATCACCTGCAACCAGCTCTCCAAGAGCTGGAATGATAGAGAACGAATAGTAATCATATCTGCAGGAGAATAGAAGCAAGCTTTAAGACAGGATAAAGGAAACCAGGGCGATGAAAAATAAGGAAATATCAAAGAGAATGCAAGAAGTAGAAGAAACACTATATTTCAATAAAACTAGCCAGGACTATGCAATCTGAAACTTGTGGAATAAAGCTATTAAATCTTTTATAGATTGATGCCAAAGATGATTTAAGAAAAAATGAGATAAACTTTTTTCTTCACTTTTTCCTCTTTTATTAATAAAATGAAATATCACTTTTTGAGTACCAAGAGAAGCTGTGTTATCAAGAAGGTCAATGGTCCTAAAGATGCTCACAATTCCTTGAAGACAGGAACTTCCACATGGCTCAGTTCAAGGCAAAGGAATCTTCCTCCTTGTTTTAATACCCTGATTTGCAAACCAGATAAGGTAATATTACAGTGCATCGACATGAGACATTCATGAGCATGAAAAAGAAATTAAGAACCATCACATAAAAGTAATTAAACGGCCATAAATACTTTGAAGGACCACTGTGTCTTGCTAAGCATCAAGAGGAGTCATGCAAATTAACAGTTGAGATCTCTACAATCATGCTATATTTTATTTTTGGAAGAAGAACATTTGCCCCATGCTTCTTGCTTCATCTCCTATTCCAAATTTCCAGTACCTCACCAGACAGACAAAATTACATACAAAAATAGGCAGATACTGTGACTATTATTGGGCCTGACACTTTCCAAATCCGGTTTTGCTTTTCTTACTACTTAACTGGCTAACTCCACTCTCTGATGTACTGGTTATTATTTATAATTCAAGCACATAGCTATCTAGCTTTTCCAAGTAAAATCAGCAACAACCTATGTACCTAAAAAAGCTAGAGGAATAAATCTGTCAGTTACCCCTATAGTTCTCTAATCAGACATTAATGAAGCCTGTCCTCTCTATCACTAGTGTTTTAACTTACTCATCTTGTCAATCAACCACATGGTTATTCCCTTTGTCTCAAGGTAATCTAACATTTTGCCATGTTGTATAATGGATTCTTCTTTTCCAGAAGTGTATCAGATTCCACAATGTCTTAACAGATAAATAAAGCTTCACATTGACAGGCTGATATCACATCCATAATGTTTATATGGTGATTCCTGGTGGCCATCTTGTCAAGCTTCCTAGGATGGTCCTCCACTTGATCCTAAGATCAAGATCATAGTGAAATAGCAACTAAGCCACTGAGTTAAAAACATACCTATTCGCCTCAGCAAGCACCTTCTCTATGTGCGTAACATTCCTTATTCCAAATGCTATTGTGTAGCCATCCATTGAGCTATCTGGGAAACTCAATGCTTCAGCATCTCCCTCCACCCATACAATGGATTTGTCATTGCCGAGGCCTACTTATGTTCACAAAAACAGATGTACCAATGAAAAAGTTGAATATCTGAACCAATAAGCTCCTTTAGAAAAGTTGCAGCACCCAGCATATCTTACCTCTCTCTTTGACCCTTTTTCCACCAACATTCAACATATTCGGGTTGATGTCACAGACATATATCTCAGTTTCCTCCCGCAAATGATCAAGAATAGGATCTCTCATTGCTGTATGTTTTACACTGTTGATAGATTCCAGTATTCTGAATGCAACATCCCCTGCAAATTGAGCATTGCAAAGTACCTAATAAGAATGGCAACATTATTGTGACAGGAGCATATTAAAAGACTTCATAAGCTTGTCTGTGGTCTCACCTTCATGAAACTGCCTTATTAAGAACAACAAATTGTAAGCATAGAAGTGACAAAAGAAATGCCAAACACAAAATTTAAGCATAGAAGTCAAAAAGACATGTCAACAACACTCATTTTGTTGTTCCCCCTTAAATTTTCCGTCCTCTCTTCTTCATACTTCTCACATGCCAAGACTTCTCTATGTACACACACACACCAAACCTTCTCTATGCACACACACACACCCACCTACCCATGCACGCACACACACACACACACACACACACACACACACGTGCATAAGTAAAATTCTACTATTGGATAAGGTAACATTACCTGTCCCACCAGCTACATCAAGATGCTTCATTCCAGGGAATGGATTCAGTTTCGAGACCAACCTGAATGGAGGTCAAAAAGAAATGTCAGCATAAAGGTAAGCCAAGGCCCATGACAAGTTTAAACACACACCAAAAATAATCCTCAGCCTCTGACCTGTCCTTCCATAATCTATGTAATCCACCACTCATCAAATCATTCATGAGATCATAATTTGAGGCAACACTAGTGAAGACATTACCAACCATTTTACTCTTTTCCTCTTCCTGTACTTCTTTAAAACCTGAAAATGTTATGGTAAACTACTCAGAGATTGTTGAATATAAAACAGTCCACATGAAACTAAATGCATAGGAAAACCTTGAATATTACTCCGGGACCTACCAAAGCTTGTTGCATGTGAATGCAGCAAAGAAGTGGAAGAGAGCATTGGTAAGAATTTCCTCCCCAGATTCCCTCTCACCAGTCTCAATGTCATTGCCATTGCGGCCGCAGTAATAGCACAATCAATAAACTAAAGAACCCAATAAAGTCTTGTCAGAGTTACAAGTGAAACTTGTAAAACCCAAGTCAAAACATAACCACTTTTTTTTACACAAGTTTCCAAGCCCACATCAAAGGAAAAGTTATTATCTTTCGTGAATGCAACAAAGCAAGACACAATTAAGTCCGCGGGCTTCAGTGAGACAAACAATCAAACACCTGGGCTCACCGTAGAAGTCAGAGAACGATATGCAGAGATATATAAAAAACAAAAAAAAAAAAACTAACTTCAACTCATGATTCTATGTCGTTAACTATGCCCAATTCAGATGGGATACTATCAGTAACATGGTTTTGATGATGGAAATCCGAACACTTAACCCAAAAAAAAAAAAAGGAAAAGGTGAGAATTTCATCAAAAGCATCCAATAATCAAGTAAAAAATAAAATAAAATGAAGAAAAATTCGAGAATTGAGAGTGCAGGAACGAACCAAATTTTCTTTTTGTTCTTTTTTTTTTTTAAAAAGGTTTCGACAAAAATCGTTAAGTTGGTCGAAGAAATGGTTTAGGCCGCTAAGGTGGACTGGGCCGCGTGCATTGCACCGAGTTCCCAAATTTTTAATGTTCGTCCAAATGGATTTTTTTTTTCTTTTTAAACTTAGAAATATATCGAATTGCTATATTTATAAATTAAAGTGATATTATTTTTTATTAATATTTTTAAGTATTATTAAGTATAAATAGACTTTATTGATATATAAATATGATATTAATAAATTTAAAATTTTATTTTTTAATAAAATTTAATCACATATGTCATAAATTATTTAATGGAATGTTTTGCTAATGGGATAACCAACCATAACATTTTTATTTTTTTTTTCCTAAGGTTTCTAAATCTAATTTTACCGAGATTTTTTATCTTCATCCGGTGGAATACTTTGTATAATGGGATCAAAATGAGATTTTTTTTTTGTTTTTTTATTTTTTTTTTGGGGGGGGGGGCTAAGGTGCCTAAATGTACCGTCCCTGAATTCCGATTCTGATGAAACTAACAAGATTCATCCAATACTCATTTTCCCCCCTAAGAGAAGCACCGCTAAGATTTCCAATCTTCCACTGTTAAGGTTGGACTATAAAATGCAATCGGGGCGATTGCCATAGCATTTCACCGGCGAGTGACAATTCCCACAATTATCATTTTATTTTGTATGGTAAAGAAAAAAATGGTGGTGACAATCAAGGGGTCTTACCTCGTCAAACCGGCTGAGCCAACTTGGACAGGCCGCCTTGCCTTGTCAGAATGGGACCAAGTTGGAACCATAACCCATGTCCCCACCATCTACTTCTATAGATCGCCTCCACCCAACTGGCTCTCGCCACCCAATTCCGTGTTTAATGTCCTGAAAGACTCGTTGAGCCATGCATTGGTGCCATTTTATCCGCTTGCTGGCCGTTTGAACTGGATAGGCCACGGCCGTCTTGAACTGGTCTGCAATGCCATGGGTGTCCAGTTCATTGAGGCCGAATCCGAATCCACGCTGGAAGATTTCGGTGACTTCTCGCCTTCTCCCGAGTATCAACACCTGGTCGCTGTCGTCGACTACTATCGCATACCAATCGGTGAACTGCCGCCGGTGCTGGCCCAGCTCACCAAGTTCCGGTGCGGTGGGGTTTGCCTCAGTTTGACAATATCTCATGCCGTTGTTGATGGGCCAAGCGCGCTTCATTTTATATCTGAGTGGGCACGAATTGCCCGCGGCGAGCCATTAGGCACCGTGCCATTCCTTGATCGAACGGCCTTGCGAGCTGGGGACCCCCCAGCGGCTGGGAAGCCATCGAGTGATCATGATCATACAGAGTTCAACAGTCCGCCATTGTTGCTTGGACAATCAAGCGACGCGGAGGAGAGGAAAAAGAGGACCTCCGTGGCCATGTTAAGAGTAACAGCAGACCAAGTTGAGAAACTGAGGACCAAAGCTAATGAGACCAGAAGGACGGACGACAGCACAGGACGCGGTTATACTAGATATGAGACTCTGACAGGACACATATGGAGGTCTGCGTGCAAAGCCCGCGGACACAAGCACGAGCAGCCAACTGGGTTAGGCGTTTGTGTTGATTCCCGCAGACGAATGCTGCCGCCTTTGCCTCGCGGTTACTTTGGCAATGCAACCCTCGATGTAGCCGCGTTTAGCTCTTCTGGCGAGCTGGTGTCAAAGCCGCTAGGATTTGCTTCCGGGAAAATAAGGGAGGCAATTGAGAAGGTTAACAGTGAATACATGAATTCCGCGATCGATTTCCTGAAGAGTCAACCCGACTTGACCAAGTTTCAGGATATTCATGCGATGACAGGCAGCAATCGCGATCAAGGTCCTTTCTATGGGAACCCAAATCTTGGGGTGGTCAGCTGGTTGACTCTGCCAATTTATGGTATTGATTTTGGGTGGGGAAAGGAGGTTTACATGGGACCAGGATCTCATGATTTTGACGGGGACTCATTGCTAATGCCGAGTCCCGATGGAGATGGATCCTTAATTGTTGCAATATGCTTGCAGGTGGCTCATATGGAAGCTTTTAAGGAGTACTTCTACGAGGATATTATGTAGGTTGCTTTGATATTGATGATCAGGTGAAATCGATATCCTCTGACCCAAAATCAAGGAGCAGGTACAGCTGAGGGGAATGAATACGAAATAAAGAAATTCGAACAAAGGAAAAAGGAAAAAAAAAAAAGAAGAAGAAGACCGACCAATTTATTACATTTTTAATGTGATTTAGTCAGTAGATGAATATCAGGAAAGTTCTATCTTTAATTACTGCCGGTGAATAAATGTTTAGAGATTAATGATAGCACAGGCAGGGTGCCTGCCAGGCGGTGTGTGCATAAGCAGCAGCCAAATTTAACCTCTCATTTTAACTTCAAGCGGTCCTTCAAACGCTAGTAATTGTGGGTCGAGGCGAAAGGGGGCACCAATATTTTTTAGGATTGTAGCGCACACAACGCTTCTTGGATACGAAAAATATATCCCTTTGAACACAGGGGTGTGCATAAAAGAAATTTGGGCTGGGCTCATATCCGGAATCCATTTTTGTTCAGTCCAAACCCGGCTATATGTGTATATATATATATATATATATATAATTGGAACTCATATATACTATTACCATACAAAATCTATAAATTATAAGCAATTTTTGTTTTTTCTAATTTAACCATCCGGCCATGTGGACCTTTCGCATAATAAATCACAGTAGGGTCCAGAAATTACTACGGCTCCACACAAAGACAAGACCGTGCATCGTGACGATGGTAGATGCGCGTAAGCGGCCTTCCCACGTTGACAGGAACTCCTAATATTAATACATTGCACTTTGGGCCGCCGCTGCCCCGTGGAGGAGGCGAGAGAGCCGCTAGAAACTTCAAAGCATATCTACATTCCATTTTCATGGCACCTTGCTTTCTAGCGTCAGCACAACTCTCTTTCTGGGACTCCTGCCCCTGAGCGATTTTTGAAAGGTTTTGGTACTTATACCGAGTATGTTTAAGTACTTCTGAAATAAGGAAAATTGTGGAGCCATCCTCACCCTACAATAATTGAAAAGCAAATTCTGAGAACTAATGAATCAAAATAGAGACTGTCATTGCGATTCTATCTGACGGTGGGCTAAGGTAGAAAAGGGGCCACCCTCACTCAAAGGAGTAAGTCTCCTTTATTCTGATAGCCTTCTGGTCCCCTCGCAACAGAGCAAGGTAGAAAAAGATGGATCATACTGAGGACCGTAGGCTTCAAGCAGCAGTTGATGAGAAGCTCAACAAGTCCAGGCTCTCGAAAAGGATCTTGCAGTTCCTTGTTTCATTCTCGGTATTTTCTATGTTTCTTGTTGTGCCAATTCCTTCGGCGTCCCAACTCCTCGCAAGCCTATTCTCGTTGTTGTCGCGGACGCTTGAGAGGAAATACATGTTCTTCATTTGCAATGGAATTCTTGCTTTTCTTGCCAAGAAAGCGGTTTCTTCCACCTCTTCTCCTTCTGGATCGCCTGACCTCGATGGCCAGCCATCAATATATAGTCTGGAAACAGTGACAGTTGATGAAGAAGTGCCTGTGGGAGGCAGTGAAGCTCTGGAAGACGATGTTATTCTGGTTATTCCGTTGGCAGCAGCGGAAGAAGAAGGAAAGGAAGGTGACGAGGGCCAAGTGGAACAGAAGACTGAGTACGTAGAAAAAGAAGAAAATAAAGCTCTAATAAAAGAAAATGATGGAGAGATAGAGGACGAGGAAGAAGAAAAAGCGGCGTTCTTGCTGGAACAAGAGGTAGATGAAGATGGAGAAGAAGCGGCACCACAGAAAGCAGGCGACGAGATAGCCGGCACAGAAGAACTGAACAAGAGAATTGAAGAATTTATAAGAAAAATGAAAGCAGAAATGAGAATTGAAGCTCAACAACAACAAAAACAACTCGTAACAGTCTAGTAGTTCCTCAAAAGCAAGCCTCCGATCGAGTCCCCATCTACCTTTTTAAGCTTTGTTCTGGTTCATCATCATCTGAGTCTTTTTCCAGTGCTGTTCTTTTACTCTCTGAGTGAGTCTTGAACTAGTTTCCCCTCATTTTCAGTTTGTCAGGAAACGTAGGGTCACTTTCCTTTGTAGTGTATTACTCATGCACAACTTCAAATCGGGCAACATATTTTGATTTCATCGGGCAGTCTGTAGTTAATCAAGAGACGGTATTATTTTCACTTACTTGGCTGGCGTGATTATTCGAAACAAACAACAACTGTGGCTAGCCCAGCCACTCAAGTCCAGGTCTGAATTTCAAATCTAGGCCTGCCCTTATAAATAAAACTCTTCCCCCTGACAAATTAAAGTATTTCAAACAAATATACAAGTTTAAGATACTTTCGCAGTTTGTACTAGTTTAAGATACATCAATTTTCTTGTTAGATATATCGGAGGGAGAGAGGAGTTAGCTCGGTATCCATTTGGTCAATGGTTGCTTAAATTTTTGTGTGAAAATCTGTGTCTGGTTTCTTTCATTCTACCTTAACCAGCTACACTGGATAAGATATGCAGATTCTGCCGACTTCAAGTTATGGTGCAGAAGCAACCGAAAACCAGATATTCCTGAGCACATTCCCAGCACCTGTTTTCATTCCCTTGCCGCTAAACTTTTCTCATTGCGGCCGACCAAATGCTCATGAACAATTGGGATTCACCGGACAATAACGATGAGGGTCTATCAATACTCCTCTAGTTCTTTGAGCACAGTACGCAGGAAACACTAACCCATGTTATAATATTAATATTTGTATGACGGCCAGAGTTATGTGAGTCTGATATTTTTGACGATTACAAGACATTGAACCATACTTGACAAAAACAGATAAGCATCGCCTCTTGCAATCTGCTACATTGCATAGAACAAAACAGTCCACTTGCTGCAGTTGTTTGCTTACGTGGCTTAAAGATTTGTTTCCACGTGTATCATGAATGCCAAGAGGGGACCCTCAACTTAAAATTTTGAAATCAATAAACTACATGTCAAATTCATACCTGCGACAGCACGCCAGCTGACAAGTGGGATAAATCCAGAAGTTAGCCCAGAATGGGCAGGTTGGAGGACAAAGGCTGCGACTTCAACAAACCATTTTTGTCTGTCTGCCAATGGAGACAAGATGTTGATGCCATGTTACTGCTAATAATTCTTTAGTAGAACAGTTCAAAGGTGACTTGAAAAGCAAACTTGACAGGTAAACGGAGGCATGATTGGAAGTTAAAAAAAAAAAAATCACAACAATAATTTGGATATGGGTCCATGAAGTGCATTTTGGAGACACTTTTATATTGCAGAGATTCAAGAAATCCAGGCTAAATGAATTCACTCTTTTTTTCTTCTTTTTTTTTTCAATAATTATCCAGGCCAAAGATTGAAACTTGGCAGATGAAACCACTACCAATTTCTGAAATTTCCCATTATGTACAGTTATTTTGAGGTAACAAAAGTCTTACATGATGCTGAATTAGAACCTGTCAATATGAGCATCACCAAGCACAAAAAATCACCTGTGCAATGTGCAATGTTCGATTTGTTCCAAAGCTTACTGGACTCAGAATTGTCAAATAATGATATGCAAACGGAGTCTCCAATGAGAGTATCAGCTCATTCTCACGTAAGATGGTCCACCTTCAACCCAAGCACTTGGAATTTGAGCCAATTACATAATTTGCATACCAGGTATGTTAAATCGCCCACGACATGTCTGTAAAGGACAAACCTTTTGAATGTCTTCAGGCTTGAACTTGGTGACCCTACAAACAAAAGCTGCTCTGCATGTTCAACAGTTTCAGATGACATAGTAATTAGTTTCTGATGCAACTATACTTGTATACCCTCGGATCAAAGGACATATCCACATTCAGACAAAAAAAAAAAAAACAGAGGAAAGTGCAGAATAGCTCTTCCTTTGATAGAGAAATAATATCCTGGGCAATTCCGATGGGCACAGTGGGATTAAGTTTTAATGTTCCACAAACCTACTGGCTAATACAACAGTGAATTTATGTGAACAAAAAGGTCTTGACAATACATCAGTGTTCTGTGTTTGTCTCAGTTATATAGAAGAACACACATGAGTATGATTCAGTTGGTTGAGGCATTTCTCAGGGAATGCCAAAAACGTTTAATAAAAGCCAGTGTTTTCTCAAAATATTTCCTTTATTTGTCAATTTCATAACTCTTTTAATTGATCCAATCTGGCAATAAAATGCTACTGACTCTATAACCACTACTTTACAGTTTAAATGGATGACAGAAGCAAGTCAAAGATAGATTGGGCACAACAGAATTTTCCACTAATGCATCACATCAGAGTAGGGGAAAACATGAGCAAGAAGAGTATCAGTTAAAATTGTTGGTTTCATTCATTCTCTCGGTTGGAAAAAAAAAAAATGCCATTGTTTGACACTTAAAAGATTACAGCACCTGGGAAATTGCATCCATTGCAATCCACAATCTTTGCCTTCCAGCACTCGCTAGTATAGGAAAAACAATGGTTTGCAGCACATGAATAATGACTGCCATACCTTCTTCATTTTGGTTCTCCAATTTACCGAACAGTTATTCTCATTTGAGTGAAAGTGCACATAATATACAAGCATCTGGGCCTGTAACCAGCATCTGCCTTCTTCTCTCTGTCTGCCATGATTTAGCTTCCACGAATCTCAAATTAACCAGTTGGTGCATGCGTCAACTCCACGGCGGCTCCATCACTCTCTGGCAATTTTCTAACCTCATTAAGAAGCCTTGTTAGTTCTTTTGGCAGTTCATGACAAAAATAGTCATAACGCTTCTTAGTCATTGATGATTCTCTGAATAACATTTTAGTAAGAGATTGATAGTTGTGAAACCATTCGTCATCATTAGCTTGACTATCTGGAACATCACATAAAACTAGAGAGCTTGACTGTTGCCATCTGATTGGGAAATATTTTTCAGGAAGCTGAAAGTAATTTTTCATTATAAATACACGAAGAGCATGCCTGCACAAGATCCCTGACGATTCAAATTCCTTGCAGGAGCAGTGAATCTGTTCATCTTCTGGTATCCATATAACTAAACGCTCTCCATCCACCTTCTTGAAATGGTGTACAAGATATGATCCATCGCCCAATTCATCTAAAGCATATTGCATAGCTAGCAGTAGTTCTTGTTGCAATGTATCAAAGGCAAATGGTGTCAATATGGTACGTGCATGATCCTCAATAGGTATGGAGGTTCTACAGAGCATATACTGCTTCCCTTGACATGTATGGTTATGGGAATAGGCAGATATTGCAACCTACAAGAGTACCAAGAAAATGCAAGAAAAAAGATCAGCAGGACCAGCTTTTATTTATTGGCTTGAGACAGTAACTGCAATTGATGTACCTGTTCAAAAAAGCTACGCAAACATGTTTGTGCACTGCAGATTGTTTTCATAAACTCATCTACAGACTTCAAATAGGCTAATGTTGCCATTTGAGCAAGAAAGTGACCTCTAGTGTAGGATAATGCCCATGATGACCGCGTAGAATAAAGTAAGATGATGTGTTTATCTGAAGTAAGTCCAAACATAGAAACCATATGGCTCCATTGCAGTTCAAAATCCTCAGTGCTTTCAACACAATATAACTCATCAAACTCAGACTTAAATTCTTGAAATCGAGGGCCAAGAGGAAGAAACCAACTAGATAACTTGGATAGAATGCTCCACACAGGAATGACATGTTTGGCGCTTTGTAATTCACTTCTTAGGGCATCCTTAAGCCCTAAGTCAAGATCACTTACAATGGTCCGTGGGCATTTTCCCTTCATCAGGTGGATAAAAGCCTGCATCCACAACACAAAGCTTGAATGGTAAGGGAAAAATCCACAACAAGAATTGAAACCTACACAAAAGAACCCAAGAGAAAAACCTGCAAAGCCCATGCAAAGGAACGTGATGTTTCTTCCTGCAATAGAACACAACCAAAGAATATCATCTTCCCGTTGTTGTCTATTCCAAGCCATGCTCCAAAAAGCACACCATACGTGATTGAACGATAGCTGATATCAAAATAGACCACATCACCAAATAGAGTGTATGCACGAATGGAGTCCCCATATGACCATGCAATGTTCTCAACTTTATCATTCTCATCCAAAGTAAAATCATAAGCAAATTCTTCATCCATTGCTTTCATAGCTTTGCATGCCTCAAGAAGTTCCATGGTATCATTTTCTCTTTTTTCATTGAGTAAAGCATTATTCTCCTGAACAATTTTCTTGCGATTTTGAACAAAATTCCTGACATCTCTCTCCAGGAATGGCAGTTGTCCACCTTGAATTCCCTTTTCCAGCTCTAGAACCCTCACTATACGGTGTATTGGAAACCCAGCTTTCGATAGCAATAGAATTCTCTCTTGATCTGCTTCTTGAATTTTCCGGTATGCAGGAAGGAGTCGCACTTGGTCATCTTCCAAAAGCTCGTGATTATGCACATTACTAAATTGCACAACAAACCATTGGGATACCCCTTCAACAACTTCCTTTGACAGATACATTTTTGCATCACATCCACATCGCACTGATTTCCTATCCCTATGATGGTCCGCAGTCGACTTTTTCCTGGCAGGTGCAAACCCAGAGCGGTAACATACAAAATCACGCTTATAAATACCCAATTGAGGGCTCAATCTCGACCTTTCTTTCCTAATGGAGAACCCATTTCTCCTAGCAAAATTTCCATAATGCTCAAATGCATCATCATCGGTTTTAAAAACCATTCCTACATATGGGGCAACCATAGCTTCAGATCGAACAGCTTCGTTTTTTCCTAACTGGGATGCAACTGATGCCTCTTCAGTTTCTCCTTCACACCTAACACAACATTTCCAATCTCCACATGGGCATTGCTGCCTCCTTATCCATATATTCTTCGATGCTAGAGATGTCATTGGTCAAACTCAGCTTTAGTCTACGTGCAACTTTAATTGCAGTCCCCCAAATCCCTATCTGCCCCAACAATTGGCAAAGTTCAGACCTTTAAACAAATCAAGAGACCAGAAATTTCAAAAACAGGCACTGAATTGGTTTCTCCAATAATACCAAGAGCCAACCAAAGAAAACCAAAGAAATGAAGAACGCCCTCTTTTGTCAAGTCTTATATCTTTTCAACGGTACCAGAACAGAATGATTCCATCATTCAAGTTGCGAGATGAGTGAAAAAAGTAAAAGTAAAGACAAGTCAACGAAATGAAGTGAACCCAGTTCATGAAATGGGTGGGGGGGGGAATAACCAACTTGACCACTGAGTACAGAAGTAGAGAGAACTCTTCGTGGGCTAAAAGATCACGTACCAGGCGCTAGTGTTCCTTCTTCTGCTGCTGCTGCAGCTCGCTTGCACAGTTACTCACACGCTCTTATATTCCGCGGAGAAAGAAAAAAAGAGAACTTTTACAATGTTTACTTTCGTCTGATTAAATGAACTCACGAAAATATTGAGGACACTTCGGAGAATGTAAGGCATTTTTCAGTTTAAATGGTAAGGGCCTCCTTGAAATTGAGCCTTTTAATTGTCCCGGTGACTTCTTGGGTTGGGCTTCCCTGAGGAGCATTGGATGGACCCGTCTATCTGTTACCAAGTTTTGCATAAGGCTCCTCTCTCCACAGCCACGGAGAGAGCGAGTGACAGGAGACGAAAATGGCGTACAGTCTCTGCCCCTCACCGCCACCTTCTCTCTATCAGCCTCTCTGCAACTCTCTTACTTCTTCAAGAAACACCGAGCCCCCAAGAAAATTCAGTTCTTTTAAGCGCTATTTCGTCTCAACCCAACCAAGAAAAACCTCTCTTCAAATCACAAATGTCTCTCTTCAAGAAGCCACAAAGGATGCTAATCTTGACCACCCAGTTGCCAAGATTGCCCCTCCTCCCCCTTCTCCTCCTCCTCCTTCTCCTCCTTCGTCTTCTTCTAAACCATCTTACATCTGGGTCAATCCCAATAGTCCCCGAGCTTCACAACTCAAAAAAGGATCCAATAATTCTAGGTATGCCTCTCTTGTTAAAGCAGCAAAGGCTTTAAATTTGTGCGATGCTAATAAAGATGGTGTATTTAGTGTTTTGAATAGTTTGGGCGATGGCTTGTTGGAGCAAGAGGCGGTGGTTATTGTTAATAACATGTCAAACCCGGAAACCGCATTGCTTGCTCTTGGGTATTTTCTAGAGAGGCTGAATTTTGATAAAGAAGTGATTATTTATAATGTCACGATGAAGGTTTTCAGAAAGTGCAGGGACTTGGATGGAGCACAGAAGCTGTTTGAGGAAATGCTTGAAAGAGGGATTAAGCCTGACAATGCTACGTTTTCGACATTGATTAACTGCGCTAGGTTGTCAAATTTGCCTGGTAAGGCGGTGGAGTGGTTTGAGAAAATGCCGGATTTTGGGCTGACTCCTGACAAAGGAACCTACTCCCCCATGATTGACGCCTACGGCCGGGCTGGTAACGTTGAGATGGCTTTGAGCTTGTATGACCGCGCTAGAACAGAAAGGTGGCAACTTGATGCGGTTACAGTCTCTGGGTTGATTAAAATTTATGGAGTGTTGGGGAATTTTGATGGGTGTTTGAATGTTTATGCAGAAATGAAGGCTTTAGGTACTAAACCAAATTTGGCTATTTATAACACTTTGTTAGATGCTATGGGAAGAGGCAAGAGGCCTTGGCAGGCTAAGAAAATCTACAGGGATATGATCGTCAATGGGATTTCACCAAGTTTTGTTACTTATGCAGCTCTTTTGCGTGCCTATGGTAGATGTCGGTATGGTGAGGATGCTCTTAAAGTTTATGGAGAGATGAAGGAGAAGGGGTTACAGTTAAGTGTAATTCTTTATAATACACTACTATCCATGTGTGCTGATCTTGGCTTTGTGGATGAAGCTTTTAAGATTTATGAGGACATGAAGAGTTCTGGTACGAAGCCTGATAGTTGGACTTTCTCATCTTTGGTTACCATACATTCATGCAGCGGGAAAGTGTCTGAGGCAGAGAACACATTGAATGAGATGGTGGAAGCAGGCTTTGAGCCTGATATATTTGTTTTGACATCGCTCATTCAGTGCTATGGGAAAGCACAGCTTACCAGTGACATTGTTAGGACATTTAACCGAGCCATGGAAATGGGCATAGTTCTAGATGATCGGTTCTGTGGATGTCTTCTGAATGTGATGAAGCAAACACCAAGGCAAGATCTTGGCAAGCTTGTTGAATGTATTGAGAGGGGCAACTCAAAGCTTGGTTGTATGGTAAAACTTCTGGTGGAGGAGCAAGGCAGTGATGGAAATTTCAAGCAGGAAGCGGCTGAACTTTTTAATTCTATTGGTTCTGATGTAAAGAAGGCCTACTGTAATGGTTTGATTGACCTCTGCGCCAACTTCAACAAGTTGGAGCAAGCCGATGAATTGCTAGACTTAGGGCTAGCAATTGGAATTTATACTGATATCCAGTCTAGGTCTTCAACCCAATGGTCGTTGCATCTAAAGAGTCTATCTGTTGGTGCTGCTCTGACAGCATTACATGCCTGGATAAATGACTTGTCCGAGGCATTGGAATCTGGAGATGAACTTCCACCAGTTCTTGGAATCAATACGGGGCATGGGAAACACAAATATTCAGATAAAGGTTTGGCCAGTGTGTTTGAGTCTCATTTAAAGGAACTAGATGCACCATTCCATGAGGCTCCTGATAAGTTTGGTTGGTTCTTGACAACAAAGATCGCAGCTGAGTCATGGCTAAAATCTAGAAAATCAACTGATGTAGTTGCTGCCTAGTTATTTTACTCGTACAGATTATGCACTGGTGGTATTGATAAATGGTTTATGATCTCTAAGCTTCAAGTTCAATGTCATTGATAGTATTTCCTGAGAAGAAGAATTTTGCACCATCAAAATTGAATTTATCAAGGTCACCCGCCAGTGTACCACGGAATTTGAGCATTAGGCCACCATCTGCCATTTCTCATGTGGGGCAGACATACAATCGCACCTTGGAACCAGAGCCTCTTATTTTTCTTTACAACAGTTTTAAATGCTTTTACATGTGAGAAAGCTTGTCAATTCCTGTTATCCGTGTGTTGTGGATGGGAGCTTAGATCTAGTCCTTTTCCTTAAAGTTACACTGTACTGAGTGCCCCTTGGCTGCTGAAATTTAAACTGCGACAGCATTCCAGACATATTCAGATTTTTTTCAACATTGAACTGCTTTATTTGTGTGAAACCCATGTTGCTAGGAAAATTGATTAACTTATATTTCAGCGGACAAGCAAATATAGAAATGGAGATTGTTTGACTTCGTTGTCGGCCAGTCTAATTCCATAGTGATCGACTCTCAGGCTAGGAATTTTGATATTTTCCAAGGAAGGCGGCTGATGCAATTAAGAATGAAACAGAGGGTTGACCTTCTCGGGACACATTTTATTGATGGGGAGTGAATGTTTCCAGTGACCTACCCCCAAAAGTTAAAATAGTATCAAAAACATTTACATATTAAAATAGTAATAAAATACTCCTTTTTCTTTAAGAAACAAGAAACTGTTAAGAAAACAATGAATAGGGTGCGATGCCTTGCACGTTAAGTTGCCTTAAACGCAAAACCAGTAAAACGCTGTAATATCAATTGCTAAACGATCCCTATTCAAAACATCGTTGAAAGAAGAAGGGAAACTTCAAACAGGGACTGTTTGTCATTCAGCTACAATGGAGGATGATGAATGAGTTAAATTTCTCCGTAAGATTTGAGAAGATGACGTCCGGGCCTTACTGCGGTTACAAGCTGGTGCACTGTAACCGAAAAATATGCAGTATTGGCGCCCAAAACCAGGCTTAAATCTGCTGTTAGTTCAAAAAAGGTTAAACCAGAAGCTTGCCAAAGCCAAAAAATTGAGAATGTGTTGACTAGGCATCAATTTGAGTTGCTGTTGAGAAATGCAAGCAGTTTAAGTCTATAGGAATTTCCGATCAATTCTATGAGAGTTTTACGGAAGGAAATATCGAAAATGGCAACCAACTTTGGTTACCATTCCTGAGGTGCGGCAGTATTAAATGATATGGTAGCACTTCAAAGTTTTCCTTTTGTCATTTGGATTATAACTCAAATTTCTTGGCAAGCATACAACTGCATAGCAGATGACAGAGAAAAAGTTATTGGAAAAGCAAACCAGAGAGGTGTTTCTGCTGCTCTCTCTATTTTTCTTTTTCCTTTTTTTTTTTCTTTTGTTTTCCATTCCTAGGCACTTACCTTCTCTGGTTCTGGCATATTTGCAGGAGCTACTATGTGCCATATGTGAATTTTAGTTATAACGGATGCTGGAGCTCTTCGGCCTTCCTGTATTTTTAAAGCCAGGCCACGAAGATTGCTACTTGTACGTTCCAAATGTTTTGTCTATAAACCAGCTCTTTCGTACGGGACAAACTGTTTACATTTTCACGTATTCTGAGAGTCTACTCACTCAACTGCCTCCATTTTCCAGTTTACCATCCATCTATACATGTACAAAAACCAACACCAAATCGCTTATACAAATCTTAAGAAGTTATAAACACAGTTCGGCACTGTCCTAAGATGTACAAAATCAGAACCCCATCTTCCATCGAATCACAATTTATTTCTACTAGCTAAAATCAATAGAAGAGACCTTATATACATTGAATAATCAATGAAGTTCAGGCAGCCATCACCCTTGATCCAATGAAACAATTCGAGATACTTGGTTACCTGCACCTCCAGAACCTCAAAAGATTTGTAATTTGTACCATTAAGGATTCTTATCGCGAAAGTATTATGTCAGTAATAAACCAAAAAAGGAAAATCTACCACACATTACTAACCTTCTAGATGATTTCATACTCCCATCCTTTTTGGTCTGTTCCACTCTCGCGCAAACAGCTTCTTTTTCTTTAGCTGCTGCTTCTCTCTTTGCCTTTTTGGATTCCACTTCAGTGACTTTCATCAATGTATCAACTTTCTTCATCAGCAACTGGAAATTTTTACTTCGGGAAGTCAATATCTAATGAACTGCATTTTGTGATTGATTAAGTGAGAGAGGGAGAGACAGAAGGTAGTTGATACTACTCCACCTGGATTTCTCGATCCTTAGCAATCAAACTACTGTCTTTGGTCTCGCATGCCTTCCTTAGATTTATCGCCTCTTTTTGAATTTTGTCGTACAGAAACCCTGAAACCACATCTTCACCATCAGAATTGCTGCTTCCCCTATTCTGTAACCCTTCAATTCTGTCAGCTTTGTTCTTCATTTCTGCTGAGACAGTCGTATTATCATTCTTATGCTCGTTGATTTTGGCATCGGTGTTTGGCTTGACTTCAGTGTTTTCCTTTTCACTTCCATCAACTACTTTACTTTTAGATGCCCATGTACCTCTTTTAAACATATTTTCTGTAGAACCATTTTTCCTTTTATAACTATCACAAGCATTTACAGTTTCTAGACTTGGCTGCTGCAAAGGGGATGTTCGACTGATGGTGGAACCCCTTGGCTGCGAGGTGGACCTCTTTTTCATACCTCCATTGCTGGTTACATATCCTAATACATTGCTGGTCTTTTCAGTTTTAAGGGATCCACTACATGCATCAGAGTTAACAGTGAAACTTGTTGCATGCTTTAAGCCTTCTTCCAATGTCTTTAGCCTCAGCTTCAACTTCTCCTGAATTAATTTATGTTGGATTTAGTAGCCAGACCATGGAATAAAGATATGAAAAACAATTTTGGATAAACAAAAAGGAAAAAAAAGTCAAATTCACCTTTAGTTGAGCTTCTGCTTTGGCTGTTCTTTCTGAAGTGGCTAGCTTGTCTCTCAGTCGCTGCATCTCTGCCTGCATACCATCGTTAAAAGTGAAAGTGAGTCCGATCTCTCGTAATCAATTTTATGTTACTTTTGTTCTCGATGATTCTTATTCTCATGGCATTATGTGATCTTGTATAAGTACCAAAGAATGTGTTTTGAAGGAAATACCTGCATCAACCTTCTCTCTTCCAACCATTGTTTTACAGGCATAACCTTGTCGCTTTCATCCTTCCACTCATTAGCCACCACCGTAGCCACCCGATGCACTGAAACTTTGGCTCTGGCCAGCTCCCTCTCCATCATTCTCTTCTCCTCCTGAAAAGTTGAGATAGTAGTCAAGTATTCATATCTATTTCAGTGTTCTTACTCAATGCTTTTACAATCAAAGTCCTAAACCTACATTTAGCACAGAAATCTGTCTTCTATAGTCACGAATGGCATTGGCTGCGGCTCCACCAGCTAGAATGACCTCCTCAAGTTCATGAATGGTCTGGCTAAGCTTTTCAACCTCCAAAACCTTTTGGCGATTGGTTTTCTCTAGAATTTTGTTCTCCTCCTGTATGTGGTACACTTAAATTTGCTTTAATAATGAATCCTGGTTGGTTCAGAACGTATGATGATACCTGTTAAGAAAGCAATACCTGACATATTTGGATCTGTCTCTTTAACTCAGAGTTTTGGTTTTGAACCTCCTCAACAATCAAAGCCCTTTCTAAAGCACTTTTCAGAATCTTCTCTGCTTCAAGCAGAGCTAACTCTTTTGATTTCGTTAGACGTTCCATTGCCTTTTTGTCCTCCTGTAATGCCGCAATCTGCAAAGACCAAGAGATAATATAATCTCTTTTAGCATACCATCTGCATTTTCTTAATGACTCTTTATTGAAAGAAATTTCACGATTTCATTTTCTTACCTCATTTTTATACCTTTTGACCTTAGCCTCAAGAGGTGCAATTACAGACTCAATGGGTGGAGAATCGTCATCTTTCATGTTCGCGTAGACCCTTCTAAGGGTTGCTTCTGCAACGTATTGTGATGCTAATGCTTCTTTCTTATCGTGTATAAGCTTCTTGATTTCAACGTTCTACAGTGAAACAGATTTCGACAGAATAATAGGGTCATGATCAGTTTCCAGGTCAGGCTTTCTTGCGTGAAGTTCTAAGAAGCTTTAGTAACAACAGTAACATACCTTATGGTCCACGATATTTTCTGCAGCACTTAGCTTTTCATCTAATTTATTAACTTGATCCCTGAGCTGAAACAGAAAGGGATTATTTCAGATTAGTTAATGCCATTAAACTGCAAACGAAGAGCCTGCTGTTAAAATGTCATTCAGTTGAATTATGAGACCCGCAACATGGTTCCAAATGCTTGAAATTTTTGGTGATAAAGGATATAGCTAATGTTTCTTAGCATAAAGTATTGCGATTGCATGAAAATTAAATGTTTTGTTAGCATGAATCCTCAGTACCTCTTCCATGGCCTTGTCCCTCAAGATTTCAGTTGCTCTCAGACCTTTAATTTCAGCCTGAGCATGCCCTAGCTCTCTGTCTTTCTCTGAAAAATTGTTAGGAAAATGAGCATAACCAAAAACCTAAAAGTACTAGATGCTTATTGAAACCAGTCATAAGCTTCTTGAGAATCCAACTACAAGAAATCATTAGAGACTGTAATAGAAAAACTGGGTTCGTCCCCGTTTGATTACCAATTGAAACATAAAGATGCTGTTTATTGAAAGAAAGTTTCAAGTGCCCATTCCAATACTGCCATCATTAAACCAAGGTTCTAACAGAGGACAGTACATGTGCCACAGAACAACAACATTCCAGAAAACCGCATGAAAATATCGAACTCAAGAACACACCCCGCCCCTTCCCCCCCCCCCAAAAAAAAGGCACACCCCAGTTGAATCTCTCCTTCTACATGGGTGGGTGCAAGTGAATATGATGTTTGTTCAAGAAACCTCAATACACAAAAACCAAGAAATTGGACGTATGTTGATAAGAAAATGTTACAAACCTTTGAGAAGGTTCTGCAAACGGTTCAGCTCTAACACAACAGGGTCAGGGTGACAAAGATTGAGGTCTTCTGCTCCTCTAACTCCAAACACTTGGTCATCAAAGCCCACCATCTTTTCTTACTTTCTTTCTTTCTTGATTTTTTTTTTCCTTCCGGCACTCTGAAAGCCAATGCAATTACTAACAATAACAAGAACAAGACTTTGGTGGGGTTTTTATTGGCAAACGCAGGAGGGTTTTGCGTATCGTTTTAGAGTCCAACGAGTTCGTCCCTTTTAAGCAATTGACCGCAAAGAGAGGAGTGGGGGAGGCCTGGACCTTCCCCTGTTTTGAAGCAAAATCGACAAGCGCATTCCATAAGCCGGCCGGGCCGGCTTGTTGAACTCTCTCCCTCCTTTCGTTTTTGACAGTAACGGTCATTTTCCCATAATTATTATCATCCTTAATATCGTATTCAAATTTTAATTTCCCTTCAACTACTGGATAAGCCATCAACGTTATCTCTTGATAGAAAATCAGAAATGCACATTCTTTCTTCTAAAATGGGTTTGATAGATGATGTTGAATAAGGGGATGGGCTTGTAATATTTACCTAATCTGTGATCGTGACTATAGTATTGGATGTATACATAAAATACAATAAAACCCAGAAACCAAACAATCTAATTAATCAGCAGAAATGTAATCTATCTATCCAATGCATTTGGAGACAAACATCCTATTGTTGTTTGCCATGATTGAATTTGAAGTTTGGTGCCAGTGGATTCTAATGTGTCTTTCTGGCTAATCAACTTTGCCATCTTTGGTTCTCTCTCTCTTTCTGCAAACCATACAAATTTTGTCAAGTAACTTTTAGACCCCATCTGCCTTTTAGGTAGACGCCTCACTAGCAATTAGGAAAGCTCGTTTCTTTGAAGATATTTTTGCCTTGATTTTAACGGTAACTTTGATACAACACCGAAGAGGAACAAACTCATCGTAATTTTGAGGTCCATATCAAACCACAACAATTCAAGATAATTATAAGCACGTTAGAGATTTTTTTCTGTTTGAAAGCTCTTGTCTTGGAGACAACATTAATTGCTTAAGCGCTAAATCATCCTTAAACCAGGCTTTTTTCCAAGTGAAGAGAGAGTCACTCAAATCAGGAGTTGAACTAAACCAAAGAGATGACATTTGAATTGAAAAAGACGAACTAAAGTGGCTTAAAAGAAAGAAAAATAGTCCTTTGAATACGCATCGTCATCAACTTTGGTTGCAAGTCTTGAATGGATAACAGAAAAATACTGGGATCCTCCAGCTATTACATGGCGCTTAAGGCTAGCCAATGGCCATTTGGCAATATTTAACAATCGCGATGTTTCACTCGGCTACCGAGGCAAGACTCCGCCATTGTCCTAACCAACGCCCCAACCAGATCAGCACATTCGGTTTAGCTTTTGATTAAGATAGACAGAGATGAAGGGTTTATATATATATATATATATATATATTATTGCCAGTTAATCATTAGGTTCCTTGAATTCCATACAAAATTAGGATGCACTTGAATGTATTCCACGATGCTTTGATTTGAAATTTTGGAGTAGGTATACTCTTGATAGGATTTATAGGATGCACTTGAATGTAACCAATATTTTATACATAAGTTATTTTTTTAATTCAATAATTTTATCACTAAATTACGTTACATTAGACCACTAGATTATTCTTACTAAGTCAGTGAATCTTTTTACTTTTATTTTTAATCATGTTATAAGTTTGGTATTATGTTACCGGCCCGAAGCCATGTACAAAATTTTAAAGAAGCCATCAAACACGAGGCCACTGGTCGACATAAGACGGCCCATACAAGAGGTTAAAGAACCATGTGGAGTTCTTTGATAGAAGTGCAGAGTTACAAAAGAATGGCGAATGGCTGCTTGTACCCATGGGAAGGAATGCGGGTACTTTGTTACATAGAAGGGACCCCCTTTATTTTTTATGCTTTTGTTCTTTTTGTTTTTAGTTTTGGATTTGGGGGTTTTCCTCTCATCGATCCATTAGACCCACTTCGACGGAACACTCCCCAGGCCTAAGAAGCCTTAAAAGAGGCACGTTGAACTTGGACCGATTGGTTTGACTTTCCCCTGGGGAGCAACTGCCTGCTTCGTTAGCATTTTCATCGTAATAGCAACTATTTAAATCGTTTATAATTAGTAAGCTAGTTCTTTTTCCAGATCATTGGAGTGGAACTGCCTTCTCATCGCAGACATGTGGGAACGAATGCGTGGTCTTGGAAGCCTACTTTGACGTTATTCTGGTTTTTCTTCTCCTGTGGTAGGATTGCACTTAGGATTCTGGCGGCTTCCCTTCCGTGATGTATGTAAAGCTGCCATTCTCGTGGGGTTGCTGAACCTGCTACGCTTATGTTTTCCTTTTGCTCTGGCTTATCCTTTATCTTTTGTTTTAAGGCTTATATTTATGTAGCTCCTCAGTATGTTCCTGCCTCTCTTTATGAACTTTTAGTGTGGTTAATCTAATCAGTCGAGAGTGTTTTTCTCCTCTCTGTGTGTTCCTGCCATTCCAATGGATCTCGGCACAAGCAACTAAGCCGGTAGAGATTCCTTACAAGAAAATTTTTGACGACATTTTACTGGTCCATATATACGATTTAAAAGGCAATTTCAATTCAGCAGCCCAAGTGTCAATCCACACAATTAGTTCAATCACTTGTGAGGGTGGTGCTGGCGAATGACAACCCCAATTGTGAATTTTGGGTTAGAGAATACAGAATCCCATTCCAAAATTTCCCACCTCAAATTGAAGATTATTGTGTCGATGTTTCACCTCTAGACCAAGTGAAGTCTTACTTTTATCCCTTAGTACAAGACCCGTAAAGTGAGTAATTGTTCTAAACGAGCTAAAAATTTACTCACATTTCAATCAAGCGTTGTGCATTCCAGCATAGTTGGGCAGGGCCGAAATGCTAGCTGGGGACAGCTGATTGATTATCTTTGACACTTACTGCCATAGTTTGGATGTAATGGACCTATCGACACGGCCTTGGGGGCCCAAGCACACGCACATCACACAGCAATATGAGCTTGTTGTAACGGGTTGCGGTCATTCCACTCCCATATCGTCAAGGAAAAGGGGAACTTGAATCTTATAAGCAGGTGTACTGTACACCCCAATAGGCTGTTTTTTGGGGAGAAGGTAATGACCCCGTGACAGAGTGATATCAGAGTCACCCTTCCCGCCGTAGGACCTTTACTTGGCGCGAAAAACTGAGAAACTGACTCAGTGCGTGTCCAAGAACATCGACCAGGACGTCGATAAATTCGGTGTGGGAGATGAATTCGGTATGAAAGAATGTAATGGGTTACGGTCATCCCACTCCTATATCGTCAAGGAAAAGGGAGAACTTGGACCTTATAAAAGTAGTTGTACTGTACACCCCAATACACTCCTTTTGGGGAGAAGGTAACATTGTGCCCGCAAGAATTGCCAACTCTCTATGTTACATAACCTTGCCGTCGTCCTTGCTAGAAGGACTCAAATTAAATAAAGACAAGGCACTAGAAAGAGGGAAAGGAAAAGGAAATGCACCATGTCTAAAAGTTAGTGGAAACTTTTATTAATTGAGAGCTCGGTAACAACAATTGTACCCCCTTTTCTTTAAAAAAAAAAAAAGAAGAAATTGTCATTATTGTCCGAGGAATGCAACTGTGTTCAATCCTTAACAACTGCAAGATCCAGGAGAATTCCGATTCACGGTATGAAGTTTCGGAATAGTACTTGTCACAGTTGATAATGCATATTGAATCAAGATTGGTTGGAGAATTTTATTGATTAATTGAGAGACATCGCTAATCTACTGGGTTTAAATATCTTCTTTTCATTTTCTTTTATCATACGACCTTTTTAGAGTTTAAACCCTTCGAATAAATGAATATGTATATATACATATATATATTTCTACTGCCCAATTTCTCGAAGCAGAGAATGGCATGCGTAGGAATTAAGTTATAAATTCCTGACCGAAACCCAATAGAAACAGACATGGAGCTCACCCACACCGTCCAAATGGGTTGAGTCTTTTATGAAGTTATAAATTTTTGGTATTAAGTTTTAAATTCTTTTTAAAATTTTAAATTATTTTTTAATTTTTAATTTTCATTATACATGAGTTTGTATTTAGATAAGATTTAATCAAATTATATATTTTGACTTAAAGAAAAGTATACAAAAAATTACTTAAAATATGTTTTATATATATATATATATTATGTGTTTCCTTAAATTCTCTCTCTCTCTGTTTTTTTACACGTATAAAAAGTTTAAAACTCTAATTTTTTATTTTTTTTTCAAATTTATGAGAAAAATTTTAAAATTTGTGACATTTATATTTAAATAAAAAGGAAAAAGTTTTAATAAAATTTTAATACGTATTTGAAAAAGATATTCATAAAATTAAATTATATATCTAATAATTTAACTAATTTCTTTCCAAACAAAAAGAGTTTTACCGGAGTAAAAATTAAAAATTTTTTAAAAAATTTAAGACGGAATTAAAAAGCTTATTAAAAATTTGAAGACTTTTTTACCAGTACCGATTAAACAGTCAAATGATTTAGGTTCGCAGGCATATGCCTGGAGCTGGCCCACCATCACCTTAAGGAGTTCGTCGTCAGCTCATGCAACTAGATGTGACATCTGGGACCGAGGTGTTCATTCGCTTCCTGTATAGTCATGTTTCAACCTGCACCCCTTATGTTTTCTTCTATTTTTAAATTTTGTACGTTTCTCTGGCTTTCCATTTTTTGGCCCTTCATCTTCGCCGAGACCACCATTCGATCTGTGCATTGTCTCTGTGGTGTTGTCATGACTCTTGCTTTCAGGATTCCCAGAATATCAGATTTTCAGAATCGCGTTTTGATCCGTGGAAAGGCGCTTCCAGGATTATCACTTGCAGTGGCTAAGCTCGCTTGAAAATGGCAGAGCTCAACAGCCATGACTATTGAAAAACATGCTGGAACACTTCTACGTTAAACACGCAGAGAATCATTGCCACAAGTTCCCACGTATATAAAAACTTGTAGCTTGCATTGATTAGTACTTTACCAAAGCTTCTAATGCTTTCCTCTTTTTTATTTTATTTTATTTTATTTTAATAATTAGTTTCTTTATTTTTCTGTACGTGACAAAATACTCATCATTCGTCAATTTGTACAAGGGCTTCCATTCCTGCAACTTTGAGATTCTTCCAGGGTTGTGCCTCCCAGCTTGTCTAGGTGAAGTCAGGAATGCAATAAATCAATCTCCGCCTTGTTTTGAATACCATATTCATTTCATTGGAAACTACAGCAGACGACGATGCCTTATCACAACACTTGTCGACCTTTGGGCGGTTGCAATTCTCTCTGGGTCCCACTTTCAATTCCTCTCTCCTCCACTTTTTAACATCAAAAAAAGATAAGAGGACAAGGCATATATCGATGAAATAGACAAAGTCTAATTTAAGTCGTTGATTATAAATATTAAAATTAAATAATTGTAATAATTAAATGTCATTAACAATAAATTCAAATTGCATCTCATCTACTGCGTTCACGAGTCTCGAGTCTCCTTAATGAGCCCCCTCTCAAGATACTTAATGGTAGCCTTACTTGCCAGTCCGACCACATACTGCGTTTTCATGTGGCATTATCGCTCGGGGCTTGGAATCAGGGCCTGTGGGACAAAATACTTACTTATTGTCTTGTGACAGGCACGTTTCTGTGAACCGCGAGAAAGTAGTCATGGTTTTTTCCTCTCCATCGCAAGAAGAATATAATCGTTTAGTTTTATCGTTGTTTAGGATATATATAACAGTCATGAATATCAAGAATGATGAATGGTATGTATATCAGAGCCACAATCACATTGTGTGAAATGAAAGGTCTCCTTGGACATTTACCAGCTCAAAAAGCATACGAATGAAAAGGCCAATGATGCTAGACATGAATGAACCACAAATCGTGGCAAATGTAGATATCGCCCTTTTGCCTTTTCTTTTTCTTTTTTAACACATTTTAGGGTCCTTGTTACATGACCCCGTCTCAATCTTGTAGGGCGAACAAATTTGATCAAAAGATCGAAGGAAAAACACGACGTTAGTGGGCATTGTAGGGTAAAAATCTCTACAGCCAACTTGTCCTACTTGAGTTTTTATTGTGATTTGTATGGTAGGGTACAGCTTGCACGTGAGTGAGAAAACCTGTAGGCAAATCTTGGGACGCAGAATCAGCTAGAGGACAAATGTCTAGCCCCCGCATTTAACAGATCCACGTCAGATTTTCAGAATTCCCACGTTACTTAAATGGTCCTCCACCACCCAGAGGGAGCACCGGGGAGAGAGAGAGGGAGAGAGAGAGAGAGAGAGAAGAGGGCACAAAACCAAGAGGAAGCTGCTCATTGTTTGCATAACTAACAACACTTGCCAGTAAAGCTCGTGAAGAAGAGTAGCATCAGT
The DNA here is from genome assembly GCA_019804595.1 of Bruguiera parviflora. Taxonomy (NCBI): domain Eukaryota; kingdom Viridiplantae; phylum Streptophyta; class Magnoliopsida; order Malpighiales; family Rhizophoraceae; genus Bruguiera; species Bruguiera parviflora. The sequence goes on from CM034050.1 coordinate 1,791,690, forward strand.
ACTGAAATGGGTGAAGTGAGTTTACATATTTTTTTGAAACCATAACACTGTGCATTCTATGTTATTCTCTTTGCATATATGTTAAGTTTTCTTTTCACATAAGTAGTCCAAATTATGTTCTTATGGATCTGGTTCCACGCCTGTTTAACTTGTTAACATTTTGACATTTTGTACTAGTGGATTACTAGGCTGTTTCACTTAAACTCAGTTTATATCACGGCTTGATAAATTATATTTGTATGGTGATCATATATTTCAAATTATTAGGAGAAAAAAGAAGAAGAGAAGAAAGAAGAAACCAAGGAGCAGAAGAAAGAAGAAGAGAAGAAAGAAGAAAAGAAGGAAGAAGTGCCTCCAGAGATTGTTCTCAGGGTTGATATGCATTGTGAAGCCTGTGCTAGGAAAGTTGCAAGAGCCTTGAAAGGATTTGAAGGTCTTTTTCACTTCCCTTCCTTTTTTTTTTTTTTTGTTTGTTTTTAAATTTCTCTACTTTTTTATAAAAAAACAAAAGAAAAAAAAAATCACTTCTTTCCCATCTTTTTAAGTGCACCAGATGAATATTCACTCCTCCAAATTTAGAAAATTTTCTTTGTAGATGTGTCAGATTCTTTTTTCCCCCTTCGGTTCGCTTCTATTCAAAATTGAAACGTGGGATAAAGAGGATAGTGGGTTGAAGGGGATCCTAGCTTCGAGTCATTAAGGTCTATCAATATTCAGTTAGTGACAGGGTCCCTCAAAGACCCGATCTTTTGAAAAATTAAACCTGTCAAAATCTTCTAAGAAACAAGCAGAGCTTACAAATATTGCATGCTTAGGATGCTTGTTTCACACTTAATTTACGCCAACATATATGATCTCCACTACCCTTGGACAAAAAAGGATCATAACTTGACATTGGATATGATTATTATATTATTGTATTATATTGATGACAGGAGTGGAAGCAGTAACCACGGATAGTAGAGCCAGTAGAGTGGTGGTGAAAGGCAAAACAGCAGACCCTATAAAGGTATGTGAGAGGATACAAAAGAAAAGTGGCAGGAAAGTGGAGATAATTTCACCTTTGCCAAAACCACCTGAAGAGAAGAAGCAAGAAGAAAGCAAAGAACCCGAGGAAGACAAGAAAGAGGAGGTAACAAAAAAACAAAATTCAAAGATTCAGAATCACACACACGATGATTACCATCATTTTTTTTTTTTTAATTTTTGATAAGTAATATACACCATATCCATTTCTGACCCACTAAAGTTGGCCTCGAGACCCTTTTTTTGACCTAGGTAATTAAGAATTGGGCCAAAGCTGGAATTGAAAGAAGTCACCTTTGGCCTTTTGAACCCTTTCCAGCTCCCCACTTTGGCTATCCTCTAGTCCCTCGACTACAGGCGAAACTTGTGACCGCTGCCTTCACTGCTGACACGGCGATAGTAACAAAACAAGTGACCCAGTGAACCACATCCATTTAAGGGCACGTTCTACTATATATGACAGGAAGGCAACCATTATAGGGTCTTTGACCCCACATTTTTCTCGACTCGTTTATGTAGTTATTTGTGCTTCTACTGCCATGGGTTCACGGGTTTAAATGTTAGGCTTATATCCGACAAACACCACCTAACCAAAAAACTATGCTTTGTAGTGGGGAAATTAACAATGGGGATTGGAGGGAGGGTGGGTAGTGAGTGCTCTACAGGTCCTGTTCTCCTCGAAGAAACGAAGACTAATAGTTTTTTTTTTTTTAATAAAAAAAGAAAGAAAAAAATTGAATAAGGAAACTATTACATGACTCGATGCCTATAACAAGAGGTAAATCATTTTTTGGCCTAGGCTAGATGGGTGCTTACTGAGACACGTAAAAAGAAGACATGCTTTTAACAAACAGTTGGGCAAAGAAAGTAAAGACTATCCCATCTTTTATGGGGTTAAATCATACTTTTTTTTTTTTTATGGGTTTGTCCATGAAATGATCATCGGAGATGCCCATCATTTACACATTGTTCTTTGGCCCTTATGAAATTTAGACTTTAAAAAACAAAACATAAAAAATTGACATACAACAAGCCAAAACGTATATTTAAATGACTGTCATATGTAGAGAGTGTACGTGCTCCATTAATTGATCGGCAGAAGCATGTCTCGAGGATGCCTGTCGTTTCTTTTCTCTCCGCTGGTTCTTTGTCACTAACATGGGGTACTGTCATTCTTGGATTCTTTTGGCAATCGCTATTGATGAAACACCCAAATTGCTTGATAATAAAATCAGAAAGTGGAAGATTTTTTTTTTTTTTTTTTTGAAGATTCAAAGATACCCAACGAAGATGCTCATAATTTTAGTCCCATTTTTTACGGACTCGCGTGACTCTCGAATCAACTACTCGCTCAGTCCTGTATATATTATATGTGTTCCCTACTTGGGATCTGGTCAAAAAGTGAGACTGCCAATGTATTATGATTTTGTGATGAGCATGTTCTGATCGTTCAAAAGAAAACAAAGGGCAAACGTGACTGTTAATATAATATTACCCTACCGTAGCCATTTTATGTTAATTATGAGCCTTTAATTACCATTTCAATGCCGCATCGCGGCAGCCTCCTGCTGTTGCAACAGTTGTGTTGAGCATTCGAATGCATTGTGAAGCCTGCGCTCAAGGTCTAAAGCGGCGAATCCGAAGGATCCAAGGTACATTCTCCGTCTTTATATCTTTACATTAACATTAGCGAACACCATTTACAGTTCCATTATAGATCCATTGAACACTGCTGGAGTATATAGTAAAGTTATGAATTAAAAGGCATTGAGTCCTCCAATGATCAATTGCAGGAGTGGAGTCAGTGGAAACTGACCTTGCCAACGCCAAGGTAATAGTAAAAGGGGTGGTTGATCCTGCAAAGCTGGTGGACGATGTGTACAAGAAAACAAGAAAGCAAGCTTTCATAGTGAAAGTGGAAGAGAAAAAGGAAGAAGAGAAGAAAGAAGAGGAGAAGAAGGAAGAGAAAGAAGAAGAGAAGAAAGGGGAAGAGAAAGAAGGGGAGGAGGATGCCAAGAGTGATGTCAAGCGAAGTGAGTATTGGCCATCGAGGGGCTCTTTGGAGTACTATGCCTATCCACCACCTCAAATTTTCAGTGATGAGAACCCCAATGCTTGCTCTGTTATGTAACTAATTGTCGAAGCAATTGAGTGCACTAGTGATGGAAATTTAGCATATTTTCTATGTAGTCGCATGATAATGGTGGCGATACAAGATTGCCACAACGAGCACAATCCGTGACGCTACATAGAAATGGTCAAATTTATGCAGTACTATTACTATTACACTAGGCCTCAAATCTCCATAATTGCATGATTTTAATACTTTGGTTATGGACTATAGAACAAGGCCACATAGGGGACCATAAGCAACTGGCAAATGGTTGTAGGGCTGATCGAACCCATGATTAGAGGCTGCTTATTGGAAAATCAGGGAAAAGTGTGAAGGTGCTGGTTTATTGGGCTTGGACTAAGACTAAACATCTTGACAGGGAACAAAGATTGGATTGAAGGGCTCATTTTGCAAAGCCGAGCCTACATAATGAGAATTTACTGGCTATTGGACAATAATGTGAGTTTTCTATTAAAAAAAAGCATTGATAATAATAGTAATAATAATAATGGACTCGAACAGGAAGGACGAGCTTTTATGTCTTTATCTGCTCAAAGTCCCTTTTTTTTTTGGGGGGGGGGGGGGGGGGGGGTGGTGTTGAGAGGGCAGCAAAACCAAGCTAAAACTTGCAGAAATGTGCCTAAGTTGAGCGGCCCAAGAATCTCTACGCTTAAAACTTACAGAAGTAGTTTTTGTTGACAGGACCACAAACCCATTCAGCATGGTATCAATCATTCATACTCTGTGCCCAACCACGCGAGCGAAAGGTTAAATGATTCCGGCTGGTTAAGTTCTGAACGCTTGGGGGACCTTAGTGGGGCTGGCCCACGAGGTGAAAAGGAAAGAGAAGTGAATAAACGCTTTCTGGGGAGCTTCAGGAGCTTGGGACTTTAATGGGTTGTCTTCTAAACTATGTTGCCTTGTCCATAGACAGGGGTGTTAAGAAAATTAACAATTTTAATTGACAGAAAAAATCGAATCAAATTAAACTAAATAAGAATAAAAATTTTCAATTTGGTATCAAATTTTTATATTAAAAAATTATCAATTCCATTTGAAATATTATATATATATAATATTTCATAGCAAGCTGTAAGTGAACTAATTCTTGAAAAGGACCATCAACAATCACAACAAGCCTTTTGTCTGTCTAAGAGGAGGACCAAGAATCCCAATATATCTAGAATTTTGAGATTAAATCTCAATTAGAGCCACCTGAAATGAAAAATAATAAATTTTTTTTCTTTCTTTTATGCAGTACAATTTTCGCGTATCTTACCTTAACATGAATATTTGGGCATATCAAAGTTACAAGTTACAAGGTTACAGTGTATATATATATATATATATAATTGATGCTCTAAATGATAATTGCGGTTCTGATGCTGCACAATGTCGTTGCGTTGCGTAGCAAGTTGCTAGAATCGCGATTCGCAGTGGACTTCGCAGAAAAGAAGCAATTACAAGCATGCTTATGTCGCTAACTTTAGCTTCTTTGAAAAGGAATTTCAAATCACAGTAGTAATTATTAACTGACATCCAAATTTGATTGATTTATTTTTTTTACGTAAAAAGAAAAAAAGAAGAAAACTTTACGTGACCTCTTTGCACTCGAACACACAGATATACTAAACTGTGATCAACCTGTGTGACCAACCAGAGTTTTTGTATGAACTATTAGTTCAGAGGAAGTTGATGGGCAATGTAAGACTTCTCCCCACCAGTCAACACGCGTCGCAGATTAATCAGAATATCACCAAACTCGTTTGCGGTGAGCGACCACGAGGCCGATATTCTTCAATTCCGCATCACCTTTTTTCTGCAGCCAATCATGTCCCGGCCCTCTCCGTCACCGCACAAATCAATAGTCACCGCTCACCACAACCACAAGAAAAGATATTCCGGTCGCGGAGAGAGGAGTTGTGTAGAAGACCAAAGCCATTCTTCGTCCCTGATGGGTCTTTTTTAGGGTGAATTTGAAGGTGGATCGTCGTGGACCGTCGGCTTATAACGACCCATTCTTGAAAGATAACGAAACGTTTGGTGTTTATTGCCTCCCAATTTCCCTTTTAAAAAATAAAAGTAAAAATTTTCCTTCTGGTAAAATTGGAAATTTAATTGTGTCGAATATTATATAATTAAATTCACTGCTCGCTGATGAAAGCGGGGTCAGTTAATAAGGCTAGGATACGGCTCATTGGCCAATGAACCTGCCTCGGAGTCATCTTATTCTTAAAAATATCCACCAGGTTGCTTTCGAATCTTTTGATTACTAGGGGCGGACTGGGCGGTTTTGATCCCTGCCGACCACTCCGATCTAGTCGCGTGGCAATTGCGGTTTTGATTATTAAAGTTATCTTCGGAGCTCGGACCTAAGGTTTTGAATTTAAATTTTAATTAAAATAAATTAACAATTTTTTTTAATAAAAAAAAAACAAAACAAAACAAAAGAACCCTGTAAGTCTCTGGTGACAAAGTTGCCCGAAATCTCAAATTCACCCCACGTTTCCGGGTTACGGTAGCTCGATGACAGTTTTCTATTCCGGGATTCAATTTTTTTTTTTTTTTTCGTCCAAGTTTCATTTTTCTCCGAAGTGAACGTAACAGCTACCATTTGATTGGGGCACTCTCGGTCTAGTATTTTTCTGTATAGACTGCCTAAATTCGTCAAAGAATAAGCACTTACTTTTTATCATCAATCGCAGTCTCCGGCAGCAAGCATTAGTCAAATACTGTGGGCGAGACTTGTCTCTCGCTGCCAATGATCGTTCGGATTCGAAAATTTTAATTAACCGGCGCGGTGGTTGGATTTGAAATAATGAATTGCCCACAAGCTTACTTCTTCACACGAAAACATATATATATATATATTATAAAAACTTGAAAAAAGCTAGTATACGATTCTGCTTCTGTTCTGTGAGGTATGAAAAGAGACAAACATAACACAATTTTATTCAGTGCCATCGCGGATTCACCACACAACAACACCGTCAGTGGAGCTGCAATTCATTTGAGCTTCCTAGCTAGACTGACTTCTTTGGTCGGATCATGTCTTTGGGGAATCAAGATCCGTGCTTGTCGTCCACTCAACAGCACTCGGCACCTTTTTTATGTACCGCAAAGGATGGCCTTGGGCTCTTCGCACCAGAACCAGAACCAACACTTTGCCACCCGCGAGAGGTTCCGAGTGTTGCAAGCAAAAACCGGGCCAAATTGCCAAGTAAAAGAAGCTTTTGACGAGTAAAGTCGTGACCATAGGACCATAGGTCAATGGTTTCAGGTCCCCGGGGGGGGTCCCTTCACATTCTACTAATTAAAAAGGGATCGGTCTTGTGGCAGTCGTACGCGCGTATCTTGCATCACCGTTCAATTCCAACTTCGTCGCCCAAAGAACTTTTGTCAAAGGTCCGACCCCACCAGACGGTATGATATGGCCTGATCATCGAAAGAGTTCCGCTTCCAAATACTAAACGACGTATAGTTTTGCATTTCAAAACTTATCAGCAATAATCAATTATAAATTCTTGAACAATGCATGTGTTCTTTGTGGGTCAGTCGAGATGTGATACCTTACCGGACAAAGCTACTTTCTTTGGAGAGTCAAACGATAAGAAAGAAAATACTGTAAAGAGAACTTGATTTTGATTTTTTTTTTATACAGTAAATAAATGCGACCCTATGAATTCTATAGGTAAAAATTTAGAATATGGGTCTTCAAAATTTTATGATGTCTAGCATGCATCCCAAATTCATCTGTCAAATTGTAATGATGTTAAAAAAAGAAAAAAATGATTTAAAATTTAAAATTAAGTCGGTTTATATTTTTTACAATATCGTATAATTTTATTTTACTATTTTTATTTTAAATAATTCTTATTCATTATATAACACAAACTCATGAGCCAATTATATTAATAAAAAAATTAAAAATAGAAATCATGGGAAATAAGTGTTTCTTGCTTCGAGTGTTTAAACTGTTGTAAATGACGTGGACACCCCCGTGCTCTCTCTCTCTCTCTCTCTCTCTCTCTCTTGCCAGCGGAACACGAGCGATCCAAGAGCTTGGACGGACGTGGCAGTTTCATTTGCTTTAGGTGGGGCCGTCTATTGCGTTGTGGACCTTCACAGGTAAGACCACGGCAGAGACCATGTGACGTTCCAGCTGGCAATTACTGGAAGCGAGACAAAAGTGTGTCAGTTCCTCCGCAGCACGCGACTTCCACGTTGGTGGGCATGGCCACAGAGACAGTTATCACCTGCGAGGATTACTGATTAATGGTCCATAGCCTCATTAAATTCCTCTAAATCGGTTAATTTGCAGAATTAAACACACTTCAAATGATTAAGATTACACATCCGCCCCTCCCCCAAAACAACAAAATTGTGCCAGAATGGCCAATTTGCCACTCCACAATTCGACCTCGTTAAAAAATATCATCAGAGGATTCCCATAAGCATTAAAAATGGAAATCATTTACAAGATTTTTAAATTAAAAAATAAAAACACAAAGAAGTCATAGTAAGATTATATATCTAAATTAAAAATCTTCCATTAATATTTTAATTTTAATCCTTTTGTTATATATATATATATATATATATATATATACAAAAACTTCCACTAAAAAATTCAAAAACATTCCTGTCCTGTCATGTCGTAAGGTTGCCACTTGATATTTCCCACCCTATATAATGGCCTCGCTCGACGCTTCATTCTTTGTCCGTATACAAAGTTAGTAGGACTGACAAATACTGTTCATTTATCTCTTGTCGATAGTGTCTCAGATAAGACACAGAGAGAGAGAGAGAGAGAGAGAGAGAGAGAGGGAAAGAGAGCTGCGAGTCTGTTCTTTATTGGCATCAATGGCGACCGCAGACGCTGAAAAGGCCAGAGTGGAAGAAGCTACAGAAGAGTATGGGAAGTGTCCCATAGAGGAAGTGGCCCTGGTGGTGCCAGAAACCGATGACCCAACGCTGCCTGTGATGACATTTCGTGCATGGTTTCTGGGTCTCACCTCATGCACGCTCTTAATCTTCCTCAACACTTTCTTCACCTACCGTACCCAGCCACTCACCATCTCGGCCATTCTCATGCAGATTGCTGTCTTGCCCATTGGCAAGGTCATGGCCAGGACTCTGCCCACCACACAGTACAAGATCTTTGGTTGGGGCTTCACTCTGAATCCTGGGCCTTTTAACATGAAAGAGCATGTGATCATTACTATCTTTGCTAACTGTGGCGTGTCTATTGGTGGGGGTGATGCTTACTCCATCGGAGCCATTACAGTGATGAAGGCTTATTACAAGCAAAGCCTCAATTTCCTTTGTGGGCTCCTCATAGTCTTGACTACCCAGGTAACAAATTATGCTTGATGGTGGTTTTTTTTTTTTTTTTTTTAAATTTCTTCTGTGTCAATTACTGACGCTTTTAGTGTCTATTTTGTGCAAACTGATCAAAAAAAGTGGAAAAAGTTTTTATTTTTGAGTTGAAAAGAGCCATAAAGTTGCATCTTTTAACATAATTAATTACTCTTTGTTTGTCTCTGCTGAAAGCAGTGCAGTTCTATTGACCTTATGTTTCTAATATATTCTTTTCATGGCCTTGGCTTTAAAGATAAATTGGCATTGAATTAAGTGGGTAATTGGCAGTTTAGGCCAATTACATGTTGTGAAAATATGACCCTTAGACCTGACCTTGGCCTTTTAGATAGAAAAAGTTTTTCTTTTCCTTCTAATTTATATTTTCCTTTTGAATGCAGATTTTGGGGTATGGATGGGCTGGGTTGCTCAGGAGATACCTGGTTGATCCTGCTGAGATGTGGTGGCCTTCAAACCTTGCTCAGGTCTCTCTGTTTAGGTTTGTTTTCTCCTCCTCTGCACTTCTATTTTCCTTTTTGGTTTGTACACGTGTGTTGTGGTTGAGGTGAATGTGTTTCAAAAAAAGGGGGCTATCTTTACTTTTAGATTACTTCTTTTATTATTAACTTTTGTTTTGCCTGGTTTCCAATATTTCCATGAAAAGTCCAGAAAACAGGTTTGCTTGATTTCAACCGTAAAGCAATATTTCTAATCTCTACAGTTGGGTTCAGTGGAAATCATGTCTAGAAAGCACCCTTTCCTATTAATTTGATTCAAATCCTTGCTAAGAGAAAAATGGTTCTGTTACTCTATCCAGACACGAATTCAAGACTCCGAAAGCTCTAAAAGCATAATTTTCAAAGAACAAGCTCCTGTACAGAATTAGTAAATCATGGTTTCTAGAATTTAAGCCTTTTTAATGGGAATGGTGGCAATGGATTTATTCTTCCACGTATTTTGAAGTCTAATTAAAATGGTGGTGTGTGACAGAATAAGTTGCACAATTGCCAAAATGCAGCTTAAAAAAGGCATCAAGATATTTCTCAGCATCTTTAGTTATCATGTGAAATATTCACGTCCACTTTGGAATGCTTGTTTTGAAGTCTAATAACTAAACTTAGATTTGGGACAATTGTAGTGATTAAAGTTTTACCTTTTGAGAATATGCTTCACGGGCTGGCATGCCTGCTAAGTCTATTATTCCACCGGGAACTTGCTGAATAACCAGCAGACAAGAAAGAATCTAACATTAATGTTGAATGCTTTCTTAATATGTTATCAGTCATGATGAATCCACATGAGCTTATATTCCTAAAGTTCGTGGTTGAAGCAGAAACAGTTTATGCTAAAAGTATGGATTACATTTGAAACTATCATTCCCTGAATTACTTACTTTCTCGAGGGAGTTGGTGTCTTACTAACTCTGTTTCTACAGAGCACTCCATGAAAAGGAATCCACAAAGAAAGGCCCAACTCGGATGCAATTCTTCCTTGTCGCAATGACAGCAAGCTTTGCCTATTATGCACTTCCTGGATACTTGTTCCCAATCCTGACATTTTTCTCTTGGATCTGCTGGGTATGGCCTCACAACATCACAGCTCAACAGATAGGGTCAGGTTACCATGGGCTCGGTGTTGGTGCCTTCACCCTTGACTGGGCTGGAATATCGGCTTATCATGGCAGCCCACTTGTGACGCCATGGTTTTCAATTCTCAATGTTGGAATCGGTTTTATCATGTTTATATACATAATAATCCCTATCTGTTATTGGAAGTACAATACCTTTGATGCTCGGAAGTTCCCAATATTTTCTAATCAGCTGTTCACAACCAGCGGCCACAAATACGATACCACAAAAATCTTGACCCCGCAATTTGATCTTGATGTTCAAGCTTATAATAGTTATGGGAAGCTCTATCTCAGCCCTCTGTTTGCCTTGTCGATTGGATCTGGTTTTGCAAGATTTACAGCAACTCTTACTCATGTGGCACTGTTTCATGGAAGGTAGGCTGCTTTCTACCTTCAAGTTCCACACAGCAGTAATATGTTGTAACAAGTCTCAATGTTTGATAACTAGGATCACCCTTTGATTGGAATTTTGATCAATGACATTTTGAGCTGTTTCCATTGTCCAGTGACATTTGGAGGCAGAGCAAATCAGCAATGAAGAGTGTGAAATTGGATGTTCATGCGAAATTAATGAAAAGTTACAAGCAGGTGCCTGGATGGTGGTTCTACATTCTGTTGGTTGGGAGCATTGTCCTTTCTTTATTAATGTCTTTCGTGTGGAAAGATGACGTGCAGCTGCAATGGTGGGGTATGATCTTTGCATTCGGACTGGCTTTTATTGTTACCCTTCCAATTGGAGTCATTCAAGCAACTACCAACCAGGTAATGCAGCCAAGACTCTGGCTCCAAATTTTTTTTTTTTTTTTTTTTTTTTGCCTTTCCCCCACTCTGTGTCATTTTGGACGTTGGAGACTACTTATAATGTTGACCCAAGATGAGAAATTGAGCACTCCATGCAACTCATATTGTAACTGTGTCCACGTTGCAGCAACCCGGATATGACATAATTGCACAGTTCATTATTGGATATGTCCTACCAGGGAAACCAATCGCAAACCTGCTTTTCAAGATTTATGGGCGAATCAGCACAGTTCATGCTCTTTCCTTCTTATCTGACCTCAAACTCGGGCATTACATGAAAATTCCACCTCGGTGCATGTATGTAGCTCAGGTATTGCTGCTAAGAAATTCATTAAGGCAATGCCTCCGCTTTTTTTATTTGCGAAGTATGAGATAACAGAGAATTGTTTTTTTTTTTTTTTATTTGCCCTTTTACATTCAGCTGGTGGGAACATTAGTTGCTGGTGTGGTCAATCTCGCAGTTGCTTGGTGGATGTTAGATAGCATTGATAACATCTGCGATGTTGAGGCTCTTCATCCAGAGAGCCCTTGGACATGTCCAAAATACCGAGTTACTTTTGATGCTTCTGTGATTTGGGGGCTGATCGGACCAAGAAGGCTCTTTGGACCCGGAGGGTTGTACCGGAATTTGGTATGGTTATTCCTCATTGGAGCTTTCTTGCCAGTACCTATTTGGATTTTGAGCAAAATGTTCCCAGAAAAGAAATGGATTCCATTGATAAACATACCGGTTATATCTTACGGATTTGCCGGAATGCCACCTGCAACTCCCACAAACATTGCAAGCTGGCTCATAACCGGAACCATCTTCAACTACTTTGTTTTCCGGTTCCACAAACGCTGGTGGCAGAAATACAATTACGTTCTCTCTGCAGCATTGGATGCTGGGACGGCTTTCATGGGTGTTCTTATATTTTTCGCTCTGCAAAACGAGAACAAAAATTTGAAGTGGTGGGGTACGGGTGTTGATCACTGTCCTCTGGCGACCTGTCCGACTGCACCCGGGATCGACGTTAAAGGATGCCCCCTCTTTACGTAGACATGAAGCCAATTAGAAGGTAGAGCTGGTATAGTTGTAATATTGAGAGGTAAACATAATAGGGCAGGGACTAGAGAACACATCAAAATTGTCAATTTGCTTTGCATACCCGTGTATTGTTTCCATTTGAGCGCAGCAGTGATGGCCTTTCGTTTCATTTGGTTCCCCCCCTTCAAAGGTTAATTTACCATACTTGCATAGTTGCATGGGACAAAGCTGTTCGTAATTTAGTAAGTGTCTTCTTAGTTTCAACTTTGAGCAACCAATTTCCTGGGCATCAATGCTTCAGTCGAAAAGGGTAAAAGACCTGGATTCTCTTATCTTAACGAGGCCTGCGAGCCACTAGGATGGTAATTTCCATTTCAACTATAAAGCTAACGTAGATGGACTTTCTATAACAGTTCATCTATCAGTTTTGAGGGCAGAGAAGAAATAAAAATTTAAATTATATATATATTTTTATACGCATATAGGTTATACGATGTTCACTTAAATTAAAATAGTAATAATAATAAATAAATAAAAATGTCAGCATTCGACAACTTGAACGTGATGTGCCATTTCAACGGAAGAGCTAGTGACATCAGCCACTCGAATGAGATGTTCTATTTCGATTGAAGAGCTACTTACAAAGTCACGATGTCCGTTTGTTTCCGATCAATTCACAATTTAATTAATGTCAAGTCTAACATAATGCACGATTGGACATTATGCAGACCCCCCCCCCCCTTTTTTTTTCTCTTCCCTGTTCTTTTCAGATATCCAGCGGGGCATGACATGAGACACACGTTCCATATCTTTTTCTCTCACATGATCAGCAACGAGTCAATTCCTTGGCCTTGTAAACCTGTGGAGCACCATGAAACCTGCGCTAGTTGGTGACCAAGAATAAAAGAAACGGTGTTACTCCTGATTCTCTCTACTCTCTCTTTTCTTCTTCTGTTTTTTTTTTTTTTTTCCCCAACATAAATGATTTTACTCGTAAAATACTCTTAATATGGGTTTTATGTAATATAATCAGCCAAAGAAATGTCTCAAACCTAAACACAATGGCAACAGTATATCATATTTATGTAGAGATTTTCAAATACACATATGGTATAAATTTTCTATTGTGGGTACTTTTTGTAAACTTTTCAAGCATTAAGCAAACATAGAGGACACAGCCGTTGCTGATTTTACTTTTTTTATTTATTTATTTTTCCCGGCATTATTTTCAGTCAAGAAAACAAGCAATTGTGTTAGACTTATTCTTTTTCTTCTTTTCCAGTTCTGCCCCCCACACCCAGTTGCTTAATTTTCACGCGTCATTGAATCCTTGAGCGATTAGGAATTTTTGGGCCGGCAAGAACTAACCGTTCTTATTATTATTTTTTAATTTTTTTTCGCACTGTAAAAGAAAAAAAAGTACATCACAGTATGTCAGTCATCGAGGATACTTTTTTAACTTTTTACTGGCATTGACTTGCTGCGAATTACACCTGAAACCCATCAATGTACGCAAGAGTTATAAGATTTTTTTTTTTTTTTTTTTTTGCTTGCTCCCTCTTCAAATTCCCTTTCCCGGGATCCATCTTGGTAAGGTCGTATCTGGGGAATGGCGTTTTTTGTAGTAACTTCTGTTTATGAGACGGTGATGCGGATTAGACTTGGTGGTTTTTGGTGCAGATGAAGCACGAGTACCTAATAAACTTGCTTTCAGTTTCGTTGGATGATAATAAAATAACACTTTCCCAGCTGGAGACGTTGCGACCATAAAGATCAAATCTTGGGTAAGTTTTGATGGAAAAGGAAATGCTTCACTTGACAGAACTGATTGTAATCCAACACTACTGTCATTGAATGGGAAGATGGGGAATACTTTCATTCGTATCAGCTGTTTTCCTTGATGGACCATTCAAAGTCTTTGATTCAGTCCCCCCATTTTAAGGTGATTTAAGGTTTCAATATTTGTTCTTGAGGAATTGAATCTCTCTAACCCTGTTTCCGATTGTTACTTTTTCTTTTTCTTTTTTTTTTTTCTAGGGACTTCTCGGTTATAATTTTCTGTGGTAGTTTGTTTCGTCAGCTATTAATAGCTTAATCATACTTGGGTTGGTGGGAACTATTTGATCACTTTTGTGCTCTTGCATTTGTTGTCAGAATCGATAAATCTCTTCCTACCTATTGTCCATTCACGTCCATCATCAAGGACAATCATGTTGTCAGCAGTACATTAGTGGTGGTTATCACAGAATTATAGCAGACATAGACAGGGAAAAAAACCTATGAATGCCGCCTTTTTATTTGGATGAAACAAAGGCATCTTCCTGAATTTTAAGAGGGTGGGGATTTTTACCTCTCTAATTGCTAGCAAAATTTGCAGCTTTACTTTATTTTCCCAGTTAGTTTTGACTGAAGCTTATTCTCTACTAGTCTTTTCACACTCTTCCTCATTATTGCTTTTCCTAGTCACCGGCACCGTCCTCCTATCCTCTCATTGCTCAAACTCAATTATTTCATGCTTCTTCGCCGCTATTTTACAATTTTGGATTGTTTCATTTGGAAGCTTCAGCATCGTATTCTGCTTTTACCTCTTCGAATGCAGACAAATGGAAGATGTTACTTGCTTCTCTGGATATTCAAGCCCTTTCTCTTTTTGTGGCCACCCTTCCCACTTTTGTCGGCGGTAAAGTCTTATCGTTAATCGTGAAGGGTGCAGCAGCTAGGCAGCAGCAGGGGAAGAAGAATTCATTTTTAAGCTTAATGCCAATTATTTTCTAGCTTCACTAACAATCCACCGCGCAAATTTCCAGCTACCGTCCTTGTTGGGGAACCTGGCAAGGAAAACACCGGCCTTTCTAGATGTTCCGGTGGCCACAGTCTACAGACTTTTGATCTATCTGTCAAACGCATTTTGCAGACAAACATTAGAGTGTCTTTCAATCTTGTCTTGCTTTCCATATTCTCTGTATCTACCCCGAGCAGACGAACACCTTCTATGGATGCCTTAGGAACGAGGAATCACTTTGTATCACCTGAGTTGCTTGCAAATGCAAATTCAAGGATTGCCATTTTAAGGAACACTAGAATGCAATCAATCCCTTGGAAATACAGCACAGAAATGTATTGGTTGCATTTAAAGAGTCCGTGGTAGAGACTATTAGCTCTTTTAGCCCCATATAATTTGCAAAGACGGATAAAGTCTAAGGCGCAGAGCCTTGCAATATTGGAAACTTCAGCTGGGCTCGAAGTTATCTACAGATGAAAAACTAGACCTTTGGATGGAAAGAAGCAGACACTTGTGCGATCAACAGCCAACAAGCGTTTGCATCAAGTGAAATATGACTGTACTAAGTTCTTATAGAACAACTACGTGAGCTTGGTAAAGCCGCAGACAAAGCTCAAACCCCTCTGAATTATTACCTCTGCAAGGACTTATAGAGCACCACTGTTACATACTTGGCTAAAAATCGATGTGTTGAACCAAGTGCCACCACAGCAGGGCCACTCTTTCCCCTTTGCATGTACAGATGATTAAGAACTACATGTTGAGGTCTTGGTAAAGGAGGTAGAATCTCCATGTGGGATGACGGCATATTGAGCAATGTCATTTGTAAATGTGGAGGAACTACTGGTGGCTCCTTTGCAAAATCCTCATTTCCCAGTTGTGAATTGGTGTAGCTTGAAATGGGGGATTGAGGTGGTTCAAAACTAGATACACTTTCCAGGTCTTCTGGAACATAGTCCTGCACCAAATGTGTAATATTTTTCCTGTTAGGAAATCCTGTAGTCTGGAGTCACTTCAGACGCAGAAACAAAAAAAGAAAAACACAAATGCATGCAAGTAGGCAAACCCAATGATAAATAAATGCATGCTCGTAGGCATGTTATTAGTTCTAATGTGGGAAAGTCTTCCACGGACTAGCCACTTGTATAACTGGATTAAAAAAGGCATCCCTCCCGATGCACAATGCTCTGATTGTGAGATTGGGAAAATATCAGATATATGTAACTTTATCTATATTTTTACAAAGAGCTATTTCTGTGACTCGAAACTATTACCTCCAGGACACAATAGAGTAACCTTTTCATTATACCAAGACTCACCTTTCAATTCGTATAACTGGATTGATTAGTCAAAATTACAACAGGCTGCCAACTCTCTTTGCAGAGTAACAACAAAAATTGAAAAAGTCATAATTTTACCATCTTATTTGAGACTTGAGGTTAGGCATCGTTACAAGTGTTATGTTGATATGAGGTTGTAGAGTCCAACTGAAACCCAACCTCGAGCAATGCCATCCAAAACTAATCAAGAAGCACATTATGGATTTGCTTTCACAAATCATTCAAGAATGTTAACAGAAAATTAGGTGCCTAGGTTCCAAATTGGTAAACCAGACAAGGGTAGGATGGAGTGGCATTGATTTTACATAAAAGCACAGCAGCTAAATCAAACCACCTCATGGATTTTAGCAGTCACACATTTTGAGAAAAGATATAACAAAAAGAAAAAAAAAATTGGAGACAATTGATTTTATCACAAGGCATAATTTTGGAATTAATGGCAAGATTTTAGATTTTATTCCAGATTAATGGGATGATCTAGAGAGTTCTGCCAATGTGGGCTCAAAGAGGATGGAAAATTTTACCTGCAAGTCCAAAATGTTGTGAGCATTGCCGACATCATCTTGTGCCCATGGCAAATCAGGCGCATACCTCCACTGCCCATCAACAATAAACCTGTATTGATATACACCTGATGGCAGCACTTTCATTATAGTGTAGTCTTTACCAGCTCTCTGCAAAGTAACTCTGATCAACAAAGTAAGCCAGATGCATATTAGACACTCAGAAAGCAGTCGCCACAGACATTAAGAAACAGGAGAAGAGGAAAATTTTTAATGAAAACCTCGTTTTCCAGTTATCCCATGATCCCTCCACAGCCACTTCCCTGCCACCATAGCTCCACGTAATCATGGTTGGAATTCGTTGCTCATTCCACATTTCTTCATGCTCTGCAGTAGTTTGCATCCAAGAAGGGTTTGGAATTTGAATCTCATCGGGCCTTTGCAATGGAACCACTGGAACCTAGAAAGGAATGATAACCAAACATCCAAATTGAAAACTTGTAGATCTGGGACACACATTACGATAAATAAAAGGCAAGCATGCTCACTAAACGCAAAATTAATGCATCATGAAGTGACCATGTCATTATAAAATGAAAATAGTGCACAGGCATACCGAATTTCACTGAGAACAAAAGGGTCTTATTTATAATCTTCCATCTTGTTGAGCCTAGCACCTGCAACCTGATTCCTCCATTTTAACGGGAAGAGCTACATCTTCTGACGACAGATCATGCCCACTTACCGGTTCAATATCCAAAGTAGAAGCTCATTACATATAATCAAAAGAATTCACACCAATATCACCATTCTGCAATGCGAGCAAACATTTCTGTGCGAAGCAGCCAGTCAAGAAATCTTTTCTCAAATTCAAGACTTTTAAAACACACCCACTAATTTCAACAACTTAAATTAATTGGTTGTTGAACATCTAAGAGAAGGAGATATACCTATGAACAAAACAATGCTAATTCATTATCATATGCCAATTCTTCCAGGCAATCAACATAATCTTAATTGTACACATCTCCGTTTGATTCCACGTCACAATCAACCATAAAAATTCACATATTCTCAAATTCCAATGATGAATTGAGGATCATAAACAATCAAAGATCCAAAGTCCAACGATCCAAAGTGCAAAAATTTCCACAGACAAAATTTAAAGAACGGAAAGAAGAAGAAAAGAAGGGAAAAAGAAAAGGACAGACCTCAGGAGTGAACATTAGAGGTGACTGAGTGGCTCTCGCGCTATGAGGAGGCGACTGACCCATCAACTCAGGAGGCGGCGGTGCAGGATAACTAGCATGGGTCTCATCGGATGCAACCATACCCTCATTGCTCTCACTGCCTCTTCCTCGACTATCCTCACTTGATGGGCTATCAGGCCCATCTTCTTCTCCTCTTCCATTCACATTTCCCATTATATTATATTGCTAGTGATCACTGCAAAACTAATTTCTGTCAAGCAAATCCTCCACTAACTCTCATAGTATCAGAAATTGATTGTTCATGATCTGACCCCCCCCCAAAAAAAAACCTGAGTATATTTACCTAAACATACCCATCCACCATTATTAAATTAAATTAACAACCACCAAAAATAAAAAAAAGATCATAGATGGCAAAGATTGAAACTTTTGGGAGAAATGGAACATGGGTCACATGCAAGAAATCAATATATTGGAGAAAAAAAAAAAGGCTACATAAATTGTAAAAACCACTAAGGGGAGTGACCTAGTGGAACTGGGCTCATAGATGGCAAAGATGAAAACTTTTGAGAGAAATTGAACATGGGTCATATACAAGAAATCAAAATATTGCAAGAAAAAGGATAAATCACATGTAAATTGGAAAGAGTACCAAGGGGAGTAAGCGACCTAGTGGAAAGAAGATTCTCTCAAATGAGTTGGGAATATGGGAACTGAAACAGAAATGAGGGGTAGGAATGCGAGGGTGTGGGGGTGTGTTGGAGGAGTGGTCGTTAGGTGGTGGGCCAAATGGTGGTCACACCATCATTTGACAAAGTTCCTTTGGTTTTTTCTTTTTTGTCTTTTCCTGTGATTTTCGATGTAATCAAATATTTCTAGTTCTTTAGATTGTAAATTTGGTCGGAAAGTCATGGTTTTTTTTTTTAAATTGAAATTTATTTGGAGGAATTTAATGTTTTTTTTAAGAGAACATACTAAAATATGAGATTTTTTTATGTAATTAATCCAAATATTAATAATAAGAGACCTTTTTATACAATGGGAACTAATTAATTAATTTTTTAATTAATAATCAATAAACTTTCAACACTCTCATACATAAGTTTTATCCAATAATTTTTTTATTTAAAAAATTAACAAATTTTATTTTTTAAAAAATATAAAAAATAAAGTATAATAATAAAAAAAATTGTGATGTATCATATATAATTTTTATATATAGTACAAGGATAATATACACTCCTAATCTTTGAATCTCTCTTTTTTTTTTTTTTTTTTTTCCCTTTTTTACTTTTTCTTACGAGTGCTCTGATATGCAAAGCTTTGCCTTTTATGCTTTGTTAGATCGACTCTCTCGAACGCTGTCTGCCTCATCCTATCTTCTTGTTTCTTATCAAGTCAACTTCCTAACTCACTCTGGGTGTGCGCTTTGCTTGGGTAAATCCCTTCACTGCGCATCTCTCTCTGTCTCTCTATCTCCTAAAGTTTTGGTCTTTCTCAGTGGGTGTCCTTTGTTTACTTCATTTTCTTATTGAATTTGGTGTTACAGAGCATGTTTTCGCTCCCCTCTGTAGTTAACCACAATAAAGGGTGTGGATTATTATTATTATTATTGTTATTATTATTATTTTTAAAGTAAAAGACTCGTTAACTGTAAGCTACACAATGATCGTAATTTTAAAAATAAAAATAAAAATATTTAATTATACATGGTCACCCAACGGACTGCCTCATAGCTTATTAAAAGATTGATGTTTTGAGACCTAATATTAAAGGGCACACTGTTTTTCAGGAAATTAAAACTGATATGTTTACTGCTAATAAATAGTGGTTTTTGGATCCTCTTTGTTCCCCTGAGGGGCCTCTGGCAAAGGTTTGAGTGAATTCGTTCAATCCTTAGCGAATTTCATTTACCTTTTACCCGTTTGCATGATGATAGTTGCGATTGGACTAGAGGACCATTGTTATGGGGTACTGAGTGATCTTGCTTCGCGGGTTCATCCGAATCTCTCTGGTGCGCTAACAAGATCCCTTCGGGATTTATTGAACTTTTGTTACTTTTCAGTGCTTCCAAGCATTCTCCCTTTGTTTATCTATCTTGGTACTGCTGTGAGTGATTGATCGCTTTCTTTTTTTAAATAATAATAATTATAAAGAATTTGGTTGATAGTAACTTGGCAACCCTGAATTTGAGATTGGTTTTTGCTTCTTTGAAAATTGGAACTGTGAAATGTGTTCATGTTTAGGAACAATTTATATTGTGAATTTTAGACCCTGTTAGCACTCTTATATGAGATGATTTCTGCTTTATAATACTAAAACTTTACTGTTTCGGCTCATCCTATCATGCAAAGCATAAGAACTACCATCTTGAGCCATATCAGGCCAAGGAGTTCTACTGAACAATTTTTACTCACTCGGAAGGGGAATGTGTTCAAACAACTGAATCGGCTGATGTGTACATCGACAGTCACTGGCCATGATCAAATCACTGGTCGGGTGATAGAAGTGGTAAAGAAATTTGATAAAATTGATGATGCTGCCAAGTACCCGTTTTGTCAGTTAGCTCCGCATTCGAGTTTTGACACTGGTCTTTCTTGTTGCTGATTCTAAATGGCCGAGCCACCTTTAATGCATTAGATGAAAAATTGCTTGATATCAAATATGTTTGACTTTCAGATGATCATAAAGGGAAAAAAAGAAAAAGCTTTTATTAGTTTCGGCTATCGATCACTATTGTCCTCTGTCTCGTGTAAAAGGTAATAAATTAACATTGATATTACTCAGACTGCTTGACAGGGTGGAGCTTGTTATGGCTATTGAGCAGGAACTTTCCGCTGAAATCCCTGATGAGAAGGCAGATAAACTTACTTGCTGCACTGACGCCGCAAAATACATAGCTGCTGGAGCCGAGCAGAGCAGAAATAAGGCTAAAACCCAAATATCTGCCAACCAATTAGGCTTGGGGGTTCATGTGGGTTGTTGTTGTCGTGTTCTTATTCACCTAGTTTCTGGGTCTAGGTCCTCCTCAAATCCTTTCTTACTTTTGGTTTGCTTGGCAATGCCCTGTAGCTATGACTGTGGCTGCAATGGTTGGAAGAATTTATGTACTCGGTATCTTCCATCCACATCTTGCCTTTTTATTGCGGGATGGCAGATTTCTTTAATCAATGGTCCATCTGCTTGCACTCCCGCAAATATCACCATGTGCGTATACAGTATTTAAACCCACGATGTAGAAATCATCACTCACTTTTTCTTAATTGTTTGACAACTCCGAGAATGAGATTGAACCCTTGTAACTCAATGCCGTGACCGAAGTGCTATCCAGGTGAGCCCGGCTGCCGTATCTCAATTCCCTTACGAACAGGGTATCTACCGACTAGCGTGATTAGAGTATTTTACGAGTCAATGTTGAGCATATCTTAGGTAGATGGCCATTGGGACGGATCCGAAGATTTCATTTTCGTATGATGTTGCCCATTCCATGCATCAATTGAGCCCGAATCAAGAAATTTCGGCACATAGAAAGTAAGTAAGATACGAAAATAAATATTGCGCCCACCAATATCGTGGCCTATTAGCTCAGTTGGTTAGAGCGTCGTGCTAATAACGCGAAGGTCGCAGGTTCGAGACCTGCATGGGCCAACTGTGGCCTCAGCTCTCTGTTTTTGCATTCTCTTTTTCATGACCAGAATCACCACATAAAACAATGCTTATTATTATTTTTCATGACCTGCATGCGCCATTTTGCTGTTGTTTGTTACTGTTTGCGTTGTTTTTGAATTATGATTATTAGTTTATAACCATCTTTTCTTTTCTTCTTGTTCTGCAACTTAAAAAAGAAAAAAAGGGCCTTTGCCGAATTTTCCTGACTTGATTGCGCCAGATATTCTTTTTATTTATTTATTTAAATTCTTTTTATCACTTTCTTTCTCCTGACGGAATCAGGATCACACAGCAATTCTTGGCCTCTAGCGCCACTGGTTTGATGGTGGGTATGCTCATCATGGGTCGTTCAAGTCTGCCACCTGCTCGGCTGCTGAGTCTTGGCCTTGAGCGCCATTGGTTTGATGGTGGGTATGCGCGTGATGGGTCGTTGAAGTCTGCCAGCTACTTGGCTGCTGAGTCTTGGCCTTTGGCGCCATGGGTTTGTTGGTGGCTATGTGCATCAGGAGTCGTCGAAGTCTGCCCCCCACTTGGCTGCTGAGTCGGAATGTGGGAAGAAGAGACCTGGGAATGGGTATAGTCTGGTGTTCTCAGGGCGTTCTTTGGGGTCCGTTATTTTGGTGCTCTTTCTCATTTTCTTTATTTTGGATCTTTTGTATTCTTCCTTCCTTTCTTTCGTTGGTTTATTATTATTATTATTATTATTATTATTTTGTTGCTAGATCAAGGATTCTAGTTTTCCCTTTTCTTTTTGTTTTCTTAAATTCGGATTTTAAAATCTTTTCTTGCTTCGGCTCTGGTAGATCGGGTGTTTGGAGGAGATTGAAGACAGGAGAGGTTTATGGAGCAGTTGGTGGGTTTAACAGTGCGTTTTTCGCTTTGTTGATTATTGGTTAATTCTCTGCTTCTTGATTTTTTTTCGTTAATCTCGTTGATTCAACGCTTAATCACGAGTTTTTAGTTCGCTAATTCTTATTTACTTTACTTTCTTGGTTTTACTGTCCATTCCTAGTTTGACTCATCGACTGGTATCTTCACTTATTTTTATATATCTTGCTTTTTATTTTTTTCTCGTCCTTTTTGTCTATTACTAAAACATAATTGGTAAATAAGGATATTGTTTATATTTCGAATATATAATATGTTTATCCGTTCTTGTTTGAACTGTGACTACGATTTGACATGTGGGGAAGGAACCATGTTTGCTTTTGGACAAACCAATGGCAGGAAGGCACGTACAATGAGAGGGACAGTTACAGCACCCAGGGTCATCTCTCCTGCAATGCAAGAATTGTTTAACGCAATAGGAGAGGCACCCTTTTCATTTTTTATTGCCCAGCTTTTGCTAGGATTAACTTAGTTCTTAGTGAAGCTTGTCTCAGCAAACTAATGAAAATTTTTAATTGGTCTTAGGAGGAAGATGATTAGCCGACCCCTTGTTGTTGTTGTCTTTGTTATCTATTGCATATATATGTCTAGAATTCAGAAGTGTTGAATACTGGGACAACATGCTTATAACAATTGAATGAGGGCTTCTTTTTTCTTTATTTTTTTTATGGCTCAAAACATTTTGGGCCCAAGGAAAAGATTAATTTTT
This sequence comes from Bruguiera parviflora, assembly GCA_019804595.1. Classification (NCBI taxonomy): domain Eukaryota; kingdom Viridiplantae; phylum Streptophyta; class Magnoliopsida; order Malpighiales; family Rhizophoraceae; genus Bruguiera; species Bruguiera parviflora. The sequence continues at coordinate 1,814,747 of CM034050.1, forward strand.
GCAATGTGGGTCAGGTTTAGCTGCCGTGACAAGGATTTGGATGTAGATGTCTTTAACTATGGTTTCATTAGATCTTAAATTTCAGGATGTGGAAAGGGTGTTTCTTTGGGACGTACTCTATGGAGAGCTATAATAAAGATATAAATGATTTATTGGCTCCTGACAACTGGAAGCTGCAACTTTATGTAAGTGTAGAGGTATCAAAAATTTATGTTCGGCACATCTCATCAATTCATATCACAAACATTCACTGACAGTTGATTTTGCTTTTCATGTGAAGCACTGGATATACATTACTTGTTTGTGGGAAGAAATGTTGCTTCTCAACAAGTCCTTGGTCTGATGCAGCTTGGAGAGTGTAATTTACTTGTGCCATCTTTTTTTTTTTCCAATTTTAAATTTTGGAATTGATGTCTACATGGCTTTCTTTTCCAATATGTTATTCTGCTGTGAATGTTGAGATAAGCTTGAGTTACCTTACATAGTTGATAGCATGTCCCTCGGCATCTGTTTATCGGCCATCAACATCATAATCCTGCAACCTCAGTCCCTTGTCATTCTTCAGCTCTGATGTCGTATATCAACCTTAGGGCAGTTAATTTCTTTTCCCACTTTTCTCTTGCCATATTTCACATTGGAGAGACACATGAATCTTTACAGTTGCCGATCCCACCTGATATGCTGATTCTTCTTGCAATCTTACCTTTAGTGTTTCTTGTAACGTTTACCTGCCTTACTGTTTCAGCTGAAAATATCAATCATTGAGAGTCGGGGTAGTCTGAGCATTCTGACATTGGAAGTTCTATTCATTTTTTAGTTTTGGTATGTTATTGCTTTTATCATTTACTGTTATGCTTGAATTTATGAAATGGCAGTTCTTTTGTACCTGCCATTGTCATAAACAAGCTTTTCTTCAACCTATTGCCCCCAGATCTGCATCTTTTTGTCAGTGGGAAAGTAGTTACCAATAATAGTGGTTGACTATAATATCTTTTCTTCTTAGAACTTGATGGACCTTGCTGGTTGGAACATGCTGCAAAAACTGGCGGTGAAGGTGTTTGACTGATAGAAGCTTCCCACATTAATAAAAGCTTGATGACACTTGGAACTGTTATTGGAAAAATGAGTGAAGTTGCTGATAGCATCAGGGTATGCTCTACAATTGTTTAGGCTTATATTTGTTGTTCTTCAGCCACTTCTTTTTTTTGGGTTGGGGGGTAGAGGGTTGGAACTGGTGGACATGAACTTCTTTTCTTATTTGTAGCTATTATTTTTAATGACTGAATGTTACGCAGGGGTCATGTCCCATATTGGATGGCAAACTTATTCTGCTTTGTGTGGAAACACAAACACAGGAATAATATATGACATTACACTTGCACAGCTAATACTTCCAAGTTGCTACCATCTTTGAGTTTTGTTTGGTTGATTTAAATGTTAATATAATCAGGGGAATAATGAAAGGGAGTTATTGAACTTTAAGCTATTGTTGAACCTGACTCCTACATCTGTTCTGCATAATGTGGTATCCAAGCTGAATAAGATTCCAATCCGGCACAGTCTCTAAGTGGCACATAAGTGTCTGCTAAGTGATCTCATGGTCTGGTGTGACCAGATGCAAGGACAACCATTATTCACATCTTTGTATATTTAGCAAATGCTCCTTTTAATACGTTTAGTCACATCTTTGTATATTTAGTCAAATGCTCTTCTTAATGTGTTTAGTGATCCCCACCTATGTGAATGTCTAAGCTATTATTCTGATACTTGAGCAGTAACAATGGTATTTTGTCATGCAAGATTTTGATCGATGCTGCCTTGTTGAAGTTTCAAAAGAATGAAATTGAATATCCTTGAGCAAAATTGCAGGCTGGTCCATTTAACTATGATAGGTATGGACATATAGTCCCTTATCTGGTACATCTTGAAATGCCATTTTTCAGATTTCCTTTTCTTTATATTCTTGGAAGTCTTTGGTGGTCATTTTTTATTGAGACTTAGGGTTTCATTCAGAGATTTGGAAGAGGAAATTCATTCGCAGCCTTTGGAATGCATCACTACAGGTCTATTTTTCTCTATTCTTGTTTTACATTCTATACCAAGGTATATTCATGCGTACTACATAAATCAGAAGCTTGCTTTGCAGTCTGAACTGGGGAGGGAACAAGTGTGGAGGAGGAAAATAGAGCCCATGCTAAAGGTGAGAAGGTTCTGCAGGAGCAAGCCTAGAAAATTGAAAAGTTGGACTCAATAGTTTTATGTTCCAGCAGGGATGGGAATCATGATAATCATAAATAGGTCTGTGTAAAGAGTCTGATATTGCAATGTAGTTCACTAAAAGACACGTAAAAATTCTTAATTAGTCTTGAAATCTACTTATATCATAGCTGGTGGAATGATGGATACTGTTAAGCGGAAGCAGGCATCTGTCCATCGCTGATCAACTCTGTAATCTACTTGCTGCAATGCCAATAAGCTTTTAGATAAGTTGGTACTCTGTGCCGAGTCCTATAATTCTTTTGTTTGAGGAAAACAATAATTTTTTTTCCCTAGCATTGGTACCTAATTTATGCCCATGAGATCATGATCAGGTGATGGAGTGTTATTTGCAACTGTATAGCTTATGCAAAATTATATGTTTCTCTTTGTTTAACAAAGAATCCTGTACAATGGAGTTTTCACTTGCAACATTTATTGTTCATTGCTGCAGGTTAAGATATGGAGCACATGATGCCCAGGAAATCTTTTGCAAGAAACTCTTCAATAGGTCCTATTTTGCTATAGGTAAAGCTTGTTCCACCTGTCCTTGTCATATTTATGAAAGAAAAAATCCTGATTTTTTAGATAGATGTAATTTTGGCTTACACCATCAGAGTCTGCAGCTAAAAAATGTATAAACATCCATAGGACCTCCTTCTGGAAGAAAGGTGATATCACCTATACATTGGTAGAAAAATCCAAATAATATGTCTGATTTTAGCATTTGCAATGTTGACTTTTGGAAATGGAATGATCATGCATCTTTCTCTAGACATGTACAGGTTGCCCTGTCAATCAGAATCCCTGAACAAGAAAGTGTTGTATTCCTTTGCTTACAATCTTTTGATTTTCAGTATGTGGATCTTAGTATTCATTCAAGCCTTCGGCAGTAGGACCCATGAGGGCTAGCCGTGACATGGGGCCGCTTCTTCCTTTTGGAGAGTTGGTGACTGAAACTAAAGTTCAGGATGACTTCTGCCAGCCGCTCGAAGATTGTAATAATGATGCATTGGCAGACGGCATTCTACCTAGTCATGTGCTTTAGTGCATGTAACAAATTGGAGAAAGATGCAACCCAAGGAAGAAACTCCCCTGCGGTTTGTACCATGCCTTTCATGTTCACCATTGTATTCATCTTTTTTAACCCTAATTTGCATTCATCTGTCAGGAGGATCAAGTAATAGAAAGCTACTGCCCGAGACATATTCTTGGTGAACAACGAAGAGTAATTCTGAGAATGTCCTGATATTGACTCAAGCCAGTATCTACTATCTTCCAGATATCAGTTCATATCATCTTGTGATGCCATTAGTACAAACAGCATCAAGCCTATCATAGCCTGCAGCCCCACTTTTTATCATACAGGGGAGGAGGGGGGGCTTCAGACATGAACAACTTCTTATCTTATAAGGGTGGCTTCAGACATGAACAAGATCAGTGATATGATATAAACATGTTCTGCTGTTTCATACAATCAATCTCTTCAGACAAACTGAATTTTCAATAATTAGATTCTTGGCATATAATGTATGACGAGGGAACAGGAAAAAAAGGGGAATTTCTCAAGCCAATAACATGATTGAACTTGATCCAGTACTGAGCAGAGCAGAAAAACAGCAGACAATTCGATTCAACATTCAAGTACCAAAAAGAAGTGGACTCCAACTCCATACGGATTATGAGAAGACTGGAATAATTGATGGAATTTGCTGATAAGCTTCAAATCAGTATGAGAAACAGCTCAGCCATTGCCATAACGGGTGTGAGGAACAGAGACCATGTCCTGGTAAAGGATAAATGTGATACTTTGAGTCTTGAAGCAGGTAGATGAATCAGCGTGGTCTCCAGAACCTGATCCCCCAGGCAGCATAAAATGAAATGAAATGATGCTTTGGACAAGACAGCATCTCCAAACACCTTCAAGAACAGTACAAGTCCCTCTGGAGATTGGATACATGAACAAAGCATTGTATTGCAACTAGCAACTTTTTGCTTCAGAGGCCAACATAATGGTTTTCATAATTGTTCACGACTTTACTAGAACAGAAAAGCAAAACACTCAGAGTGGCTAACATGGTATACAAATTTCTTTTGCTTGTTCAGAATAGGGGAAAATAGATTTGCTTGAGGCACCGAAAAAGGGAGAAGACGGAAAATAAATCCTGTTAAAGTTCCACGAATTTTTATGCCACATGTGCATGGAACATGAGTTCACACCCGAAAATTCAATATATATATTCCACCGTTTTTAGTTGCACAAGCAAGAACTTCTTTGCAACGTGCAGAAATATTGCAAGCTACAAGCTTGCATTGTGTTCTAGCCGGATGCAACTTCGAGGCATTTCTTTTTACTCTCAGATGGCTCATCTTTCTCTTGGTACTCTTCTCCATCTACTTGTGGGCAGTCATCTCGTTCAGATTCACATCGTTTCCTCTGAGGAATTACTTGAAAGAATGAGGCCTTCCAATCTTTCGTTTCCAAGAATTTGAGGAGTATTTCTATCACTTGGTTTACAGTAAGGACCTACATGCCAATCATCAACATGCAGAATCAGGGAAGAAAGATTATAAAATGGAAGGTTTTGTGGTCTCATTTGTTTTAACAAGGGAACATTGAAATAACAGAGCATGAACATTTTTTGTCCACTTAGAAATTACATGGAGAACAGCAAACCTGAGAACTTGACATCTTCAAGTAATTTCCTATAGGGAGTTTTGCAGTTTGGATTCCCTGCTCTGCTGCCTTCCTCATGGTGATCCCTTTCCACCGATTCCGATCCACTAGACCACCAACAATATATATCTTCTTTGGATCAAGTTCATCCAGCACTGTTTCAGAATCTGCCGTAAGATACACCAGATTTTCCTTCTGATCTTGAAATGCCTCCATATAAGAACGACTTTCCTTCTCAATGATCCATCTATCAAACCCTGGAAGTTTTTGCAATTGGTTCCCCATTTCCCCCTGGCATCCAGTCAACCACAGGTGACCAGGGGAAGTGCATCTTCCATTCACTGCATAACAATACATAATCTGCAGATTAAAATATTTAGGCCATAATCAGCATTAAAGAAAGGTCAGTCTACATAAACCTTGGAATCAGTCTAAGAGAATCATCATTAAGAAGCCAAGAATGCTACGAAGTAACACTAAAAACGCCATTCAAATCATACAACCATAAATGTAACACATCAAATCGTGGCAAGAGGAGGCCCTCTGCAGATTTGGCCACATTATTGTAAAACCATCAAGCACTTGGAAGACATCAAAGGAGGACCATGACAGTCACTAACACAAAATGGTAAGGTTCGAAATTTCAGTACAAACACAAAAATGGCTATATACCCATAACGAAATTCACAATCTTTAACACGAAAATTGTTAAAGAAAGAAGAAAAGGAAATCCCCAGACTCGAAAATTGTGCCAAATACTCATTAAAGAAAAAAAAAACAATCTTGGAAATAAGAAAAAAAAGAAAAACTAACCTGCTGGACAAGGCTGTGGATTTCACTCTGAATCATCAGATGAGAGAATTCGAGATCGATGATGACGTTTAATCCGCGTTCTTTAGCTCTCGTAAGCCTCTCGACCTTCTCTTCTCTCTCATGGGACCGCTTCTCCATTCTCTCTTTCCTCAGCTCCCTTCTCGACTCGATGAGCTTCGACCTCTCCTCCTCCGAGGGAAGTCCGGCTAGGGCCTCCTCCCATTCCCGCCGCTTTCTCTCGGCTTCTTTCTTCCTATGCTCTTTGATCAACGCCTTCTTCTCCGCTTTCTTCGCCTCGTACCTCTGTTGCTTCAGCAGCTTCTTTTGCGCGTTTTTGGAGAGTGGTGGCGGCGGCGTAGTGCTGGACCGAGAATTTGATGGATTCTCGAGGTTAACTTGGTCATTTTGCAGCGTTTCCGCCATTGCATTGCCTTTCTTCGTTGAAGAGGCCTGTTTTTTTTTACAGTACGTTTTTTTCTGGATGGGGTTTTAGGGTTTCAGTTGACGGCGGTCAAAGATGACCGACCGAGCCGGTCACGGCCGGTCCGACTAACAAGAACTGCAGCTTGTTTCGAATTTGGAATTATTTTAGGCCGAACCCAACCCAACCCAACTGCTAAGGGCCGAGCTCTATGTGACAAAATTGCAGGGTATGGTATGGTCCGTGTGGATATCAAATGGATACGGGTATGGCAAAATGGCCTACTTGCAAGGGGCTCTATTTATTGGACAATTAATGGAGGGCCTAAAAACTAGATATAAGAATGAAATGGGTTTATTTTAACCTTTTATATATATATATATATATATATATATATAATTTTTTATTTTATTTTTTTAAGTATTACAGCTATTAGGAAACATTGTGGATTTAGTTGCCTGTTTAATTTAACCATCAACTAGTGATTTAACTAGTAGTTAAAATTGAACCCTTCTTATTTTATTTCACTTACACCTCTGTGCACGCTCCCAAAAACCTTGCCACTTTTTTTTTTTTTTTGTCTTTTTTTGAGCGTATTAAAAAAAAAAAAAACCGTGAAAGTAAGAGCAATATCTTATAATCTGTCAAAACCTGAAGTTTACACGAGCAACTTGGTAGTTTTGCACCGGGCTAGAGTTCACAGTTGCTTGTGTCTCAACCAATGCACGAGCCACGGAGAGAAGGATGAGAAGCATTAGGCTGACGCAAACTCAACGGATTCAAATAAATATAAAAAATTTTATATTGTATTTTATGTTTATTTGAATTTACTAAATTTGTGTGTGGACATAGATTTTTTCAAAAAGAAGTTGGTGGCGTTTTTGCAGCAGTGCCGCTAAGTAAAATTCTACCTCGTTTTTGGGATGGGCTTATAGATACAAAAGAGAGGGGAAGTGGGGTGTCAACAACCGTCAAGTGCAAAAGAGACTCCTATGGTACATTACACAACGTGAAGTGGCGCCCAAGAGCAAAGCACCAGAGAAAACCACGCACTCCCTCGTGTGTGTGTGTGAACACAGAGAGAGAGAGAGAGAGAGAGAGAGAGGGTTGCAGATTCATTAGGAGGAGGAGTAGGAGTAATGGAAGTCATTTTTCTTACATCTTGAGTTCATTCTTGCGTTGCTGTTCGAAAAAAAAGGGTACCCAGAAACATAAAATCAAGAAAAAGAAAAAAAACGAAGGAGAGGAAGAGAGAGAGAGGCTACAAAACCCCCTTCTTCTTCTTCTTCGCTTATAATTTTTCGTCTTCTTGATGGGAAAAGAGCCTTGAAGCTATGAAACGACGAATTTTTCTTGGAGCTGAACGCATAACAAAGGGAGAAAGGAAAAAAAGAAAAAAAGAAACGGAAGAGAAGCTGCAAGACCAGCTGAAGGAGGTGGGATAGAAACTGGAGACCCCACCCTCCTCCAAAGACGTCCTCGTTAGCCTCTTAAAGGTGACGCCTTTCTTGGACTTCTTTGCTAATTGCTGGTTTTCTCGACCTTGTTTGTGTGTATTTTCGTAAAATTTGAGGAATTCTGTGCTTAATTCTGTTAGCTACTTACCCTTTGGCTGCCAAGAGAAGAGAACAAGTAAAGATGGCGAAGGTTAAGTGGGATTTAGGTTTCTTGGTGTTGTGTTTTGTGGGCGTCGGGTTTGGTTGGCTGAAGTTTGGATTGGGTTGGATTTTAGTTGGAGAAGTTGTTTTCTGGTAATTTCAAGATTGGAAATTTTCTTAGGTTTGAGGGGGTGAAGTGAATTGCATCTGGCCCAGGGGGTTTTGAGAAGAACCCAATCCCCGGGGAAGGCAATCGAGATTACATTAGTTCTAGTGTGCAAAATGCCGCATCTTTTTTCTGCTGTGGTCCGGCATTTTAAGTCCTTGGTTAAAGGGCCTGCTAGCATCATTCTGGTGCGGATGAGATTTATCCACCCTAGAGGATATTTAATAATTTCCTTTAAAACATCGTAATTTACGCCGTGGTTGTTTCAACCTGCTAGATGACTTGTTGTTTGTTGGAGAAGGCAAGGGCTGCTGAGTTATAACGTCGTTTATTCAGTGAAAACTGTGTTTCTCGAGGGTCTGTTAATTTGAGAAATAGGTTTTCTTTCTGACATGATGATTACTCTAGAGTTAGCACTTACGATGCAGTTTGGTAATGTTTGTTTTGTATAGCTATGGAATAACTAGAAGCCTGTAGCACATATAACTAAAGGGCTGGATTAGTGATCTTAAGTAAGTCAAGTGCTTGCCTAGTGGATAAGGAAACAATTGAGGAGAAGAATATTCTATTTCTTTAACTAGCCTTCTGTTGTAAATATATCTCGGGTATCAATATTAGATTAGGCTCTTGGTGCCAAGACCATTGTGATTCATTGTTCATTACAGTGTGCTGTGGGGGTTCCCATGCTTTTATTAACAATATATGTGTATAAGTTTTGGCTCTTATTTATGAGTTAATAATACATGAAAATGTTTCTACAACTGCAGCAAGCTGCTGCCTCTCTTTCTGATTTGGATCAATTGCCATCTCCATGAATGATGGAGTCAGTGCAACCTTTTCTTAATGCAATTGTCAAACCCAAATTGCCGAAGCATCAAGACAGAGATGTTAAGCTTTTAGTTGCAACTTGTATCTGTGAGATAACCCGCATTACTGCACCTGAAGTTCCTTATCTTGATGATGTTCTGAAGGCACACATCTCTTATATGGATAACCTGCCTAAATTGTATTTATATGACTTATTTTAATGTCAATCACAAGTTTTTATGCTTCAATTTTCTAGTTGATTGGTGTATGTCTATCTACAGGATATTTTTCACTTGATTGTAGGCACTTTTGGTGGGCTAAGTGATGCCAGTGGCCCATCTTTTGGAAGAATAGTTATTAATTTGGAGAATCTTGCCAAGTATAGGTCTTGTGTCGTGATGTTGGATCTTGAATGTGATTATCTGGTGAATAAAATGTTCAGCACCTTCTTCAGTGTTGCCAGGTGTGCTATATTCTATGCTTTTCTTTTTTGTGTCCATGATGATTGCTGAATGAAAAATTCTTGTTACCCCTAGAACAGTCCTCTGTTAGCAATGCACATTCGATACATTCTATGCTTTACAAATTTTTGGAGTCCTAAGACAGCACAAAATTAGATCAGTGCCTGGGCTTGGCTGCCTATTGATGAACGGAATGTACATCTATTGCATCTTGCTATGTGGCATTGTTGCCAAGACTAACTTTGGAAAATTGCTTATAACCATTGTTGCATGCTTTTTGCCAAGTTGATTAACTTCCAACCTCAGAAAGTCATTGAGAGATGCCAATTGGCTAATAGCCCCCTTTCCTTATCTTCTTATTTCTAGGACTATAGCAATACCTTGGTTTAAGGTTTTCTTTTATGGTTTAATAATAACTGATCTACAAATATTTGTTGTTACTGGGATGATCATCAAGAAACTGCGATATCTTCAATGCGGACAATCATGGTTGTTCTCATAGAGGAGAGTGAGGATGTCAGAGAGGATCATATACTTGTTATACTGTCTGTGTTAGGTCGAAACAGAAGTGTGAGCACCTTCTCCTTAACTTTATGGGCAATTTGTTATGCTTTATGGCCATTATGTTTCTGGTTCTGTCCTTGTTTCACATCACTTTCATGAAAATTTGATTGCAAGACTTGTCAACCCAGGATATTTCTGCCACTGCAAGGAGGATTGCTATGAATGTTATAGAGCAATGTTCTGGAAAACTTGAAGCCGGCATAAAACAGTTTATTATATCATCAATGTCCGGAGATAATCAATCAGAGAATAAGCAAATTGATTACCGTGAAGTTATATATGATATTTATGGTTTTGCTCCTCAGATCCTATCAGGAACTATCCCGTATCTCACAGGGGAGCTGTTGGTAATTACATATTTATGTCCTGCATCATGTTATTTCAATATTATAACTGTTAACGATCTTGATTTCAGAAGCAAAGACATCCACTACTTGTTTTCAAAGTTAGGCCTTTATTTTACTGCAGGCATTTTGAAAGTTCTCCTTCGACATCACCCCAGAAGTAAAGACGTTACTAGTGTAATTAAATGTGATTTTATGAAGAATATAACTGTTTTCACACCATAAGTCTGCCACTTATTGACATTTGATAGTAACCTTTAAGTAATTTCGTTCCAATGTCTGCAGAGTGATCAGCTAGGCACTCGTTTAAAGGCTGTGGGGTTGGTTGGAGATCTGTTTGCTCTACCAGATACTGCCATCAGAGAATTATTTCAGCCTGTCTTTTCAGAGTTCTTGAAACAGCTGACTGACAGAGTAGTTGAGGTCCAAATGTGTGTCCTAGGGCATGTCAAAAGCTGTCTGTTCTCAAATCCTTTCCAACTCGAGGCTCCTCAGATTATCTGTAAGTGTGTTGAATGGTCTTACAGGAACGAAAACTTTGTAACCAAATATGCTTTCATCTTCTCACTTTCACGATGTATCATTTTGCTAAAATTAATGGGTTCTACGAAGGTGCAGTTAAATCTTATGTCCCCTTGAAGAGGAAGCATGTGGTATGCTGCTCTCTCTCTCTCTCTCTCTCTCTCTCGCGCACACACGCATGCACACAGGACTGCTTTTGTTGTTCACTTTTGGCACAATTTGTGTTGGCTAAATGCAGATATTATATGATGATGGAGATGTGGAAGTACTCCGTTTAGAAAAAGAATGCTGGGAGCTTGTTGATCGCAAGCCTCCAAAGGTTTCAGCATCTTCTTTTAGGACATTTATTTAACCTTTCTCCAAACCAAATAATTTTACACTAACGGTTTGCCCTTTGTGCCATTTCAGAAAAATTTATTTCGGCATAGCTAGTGGAGGGATTCAACATTGTAAACAAGCTTATAAATTTCTGAAGCAGTTTCCCCCAGTTACATATAAATGTAAAGTAACAGTAGATATCCCCCAACCTTCATAGAAATGCTACTGTCCTACTGTCCTGTTGTTGAGCCACTGTCCTACTGACCAGTTTCCAGAAAAGATTAGCAATGCAGCAGCACATTGTTAGAATTCAGTTCATTCAGCTCGATCGGCATAGCCAGTGGAGGGAGAAAGAAGACACGGTAGTCA
>CM034050.1:1826072-1911047 GCA_019804595.1 Bruguiera parviflora
GCTCGATCGGCATAGCCAGTGGAGGGAGAAAGAAGACACGGTAGTCATTCAACACTGTAAACAAGCTAATAAGTTTCTGAAGCAGTTTCCCCCAGTTACATATAAATGCAAAGAAACGGTAGATATCCCCCAACCTTCATAGAAATGCTACCGTCCTGTCGTCGAGCGCCATTGTCGCGCCGGCGGATGATGAAACTGGCGCCATGGTCACGGGGGTGCAACTTAAGTGCATCTTTCTAACCAAACTAGGAAATGATTAGTAGAGATCGGATGCCCGTACAGCTATAGTTTGGGATACTGTTGTGTGTCAATATATTCATGCTTATTTTTTCAGACATCCAACAGAAAGGGATAAATTGTTGTCAGATTGGAACCCATCTTCTAAAAGTTCCGAGAATTAGAGATTCAACCGGTTAAATCAAAATTTGAATGTGAACAACTCTAAAATACCAAAAATTTGATTTCTTAAAAAAAAAAAAAAAAAAAAAACTCATAGAGCGTTTAGTTGGATAATATTCAAACCTTAGAAAAATAAAAAAATAAAAAATAAATAAAGAAAGAAAGAGGAACTTAATTCATTTATAAAAAAAAAAAACCTTTAAATTTAAATTCATGAAAATAAGAAAAATTTTGTAATACCTCCCAGATTATCTGTTTTGTTAAAATAATGATATTTATAATATTTAATAATGTACAACAAATACAATTTTCTCGATATGTACAAAAAAAAAAAAACAAAAATACAATCAGATTGATAAAATATAGCACTTAACCGACGAAAAAAAAAAGAAAAGAAAAAACTGAAATCGGTAAAAACGACAGCAACTGTGCGGCAAACGAGGAAAAGACAAGGAATGGAGACCGAGAAAGAAAGACCAAGGCCAACGTTAACCCGGGGCTGAAGTTTAAAAATCCGACCAGAGTCAATCCGAAACGGTAAGTTCCGTCCGACCCACACACGTGGCCGTTAACTTCTTGCCAGCCAATCGTATCCTTTCTCTTCCCATCCGATCCAACCGCGACTTTGGGTTGATTTCTGGCCTCCAAATCCAATAACCCCCCCCTCGACCGGTTGCCTGTAAACAATTTTATTGGTTCGAAATATTTATTTATATTATAAAATTAAGTATTTATTATAATATTTCATAATATTAAACATGCTTCTAATTTTGTAAGAGATTAGGGTGTTCGACACAACGCTCGGAGAAGGGTGAGTCACACACCTACCTTCATATCTCTCTGACCCAAAAAAGAAATAATTAAAAAAAAAAAAAAGAATCCGTTGACAAAACAGGAACAGGGAACATCTACTGCACACATGCACTGTGGTAACAACAATTGATCTTGTTTTTCTGTTCGTTTTAGTTTTTGTATTGTCGTTGCTGATGATTTTCTTGGAAAAAGTGAGAAGCTTTGAGACAGGACAGGGTGGCTCCTACTCTATACACTCTGGTTTTCAATAGTATAATTTACTTCTCCAGTGACTCTAAAAACATATTAATGGGAACCCCTTTTGTTTTTTGTTTTTTTTTTTTCATTTCTGGTTAAGGTTTTGAGTGAATGTTAATTTTTTTTTTTAACTGTTGTAAAATGGAATGACTGCCTGCATCTAGGGATCTAGGGTTTTATTTCGTGTGCAGTTTCTTAGTACTTTCCTTCTGCGTCTACCTCTCTCTCCCCATTCAAGTTCCACAAGGTTCTCTCTCTCTCTCTCTCTCTCTCTTTCCCTCCCTTTTCATACCCTCAATGTATTTGGTTGGGGAGTCAATTAGGAATGAAGGATAACACGCTTTGATTGCTAAGAGATGCATAGAGAAGTACTGGTGGTTGTGTGTGTGTGTGTGTTTAATTGGGATATGGTGGAACTTTTGTATTATTGTAGTCTTAGCTCCTTCTTGTTGGTTGGATATCTGGAATGAAGCTTTTTTTTTTTATTGCAATTTGGTTTTTTGATGGACTAACCGGGATTTGTCTGTTGCAATTTGATGTTGATACCTCCTGGTCATTTCCTGGGTGCAGTTGTAATGTTATGGCATATTCTGTTTTTTTTTTTTTTTGGTTGGGTCTTAGCCCCATGCCCTTTCCTATACTATTGATTGGTTATATTGTAAGGCAACCTTTCTGGATATGGGTTTGCTTTTAAATCTTGTTGGGATTTTGTTGCATAAATACGTTCAAGTAGCAAGCAAAGGTGGCCATAGATTCCAGTGTATGCTTACTTAATATTATTGTGCTTCATTCCAATTGTGAATTTTCAGAGTCTTCTCATGTAATTTCCTCGAATTTTTTTACCTTTTTACTTTGCAGTGGTTGTTTGGCTTTAGAAATTAGTCAGCTTTTTCAGATGTGAAGTATGGGAGAGCATATAGGATTGATAAAAGTGACGATTTTGCAAGGAAAGAAATTAGCTATTCGTGATTTCAAGAGCAGTGATCCTTATGTAGTAGTCAAGCTGGGCAATCAGGTTATTCTGAGCTCTATGATTCTTCTTCCTGTATTATCCATGTATTTTGTTCCTTCTGAGATGCACAATTTACAGTAAATTGTTGCTTTGTAGCTCATGTGATAACCTTTCTCTTATATAAGACTTTCAATATCATGCTTCAACATTCATGTCTTTGATTTTTTTGGTCCTCACATGAGCTTAGAACACCTGTTAAATGGATAAGTGGGGATAAATAATCCATAGCATCATGTGATTGCATGCTTGCTGAGCATGGGACTTTCTCCATTTCTCCTCCTGAGTCTTTGGAGTGGCATAACTTTCTACCTCTGCATTTTCATGACTTGGTATAGAATTGTGTAAAGTTATATTTCTTCTGTACTTCTCCATGTAAAACAGACGGCAAAGACGAAAGTTATAAACAGTTGCCTTAATCCAGTCTGGAATGAAGAGCATTGTTTCTCCCTCACCGAACCTCCCGGAGTTCTAAGTTTGGTAAGCTACAAATTTCTTCAATATATTGAATCTGCTAATATCTTTATTGGGTTCAATTTCTAATAAACATTTCAATCCAATAAGCCTTTTCTTCCCTAAATTTGCATATCTTTTTCGGCATATAATCAAATTGCTCTTTGCACAGGAAGTTTTTGACAAAGACCGTTTCAAGGCTGATGATAAGATGGGACATGCTCACCTTAGCCTTCAACCAATTGCCTCTGCTGCTAGATTGAAGCAGATTCTGCACGTCTCTTCTGGTGACACGGTACTAAGAAAGGTTGTTCCGGACAGTGACAATTGTGTTGCCAGCGAAAGCTCCATTAGTTGTATAGACAGCGAGGTGGTTCAAAGTGTCTGGTTGAGGCTTCGTGAGGTTGAGTCTGGGGAGATAGAAATAAAGATTAAGTTAATTGATCCTCCTGGTTCTCCTTTAAGGTAGTGCAGAACACAATGTTGCCATAAGGGTAGATTAGATCTTGGACAACTGGAAGACAGGGTGAATGTATTGGTAAGCAACTCCTTTCTTGATATAAAGCATTAAAATTAACGAGTAAGATATTCAAGTTTGCTGAATGTACTACTGATATCAGTGTAAGCTTAGCGTGTTTTGAAGTTGATATAAAAGCCGTCTGCTTGTTGGAATCTTATGAATGATACTGCAGTACTCTCCTCCCGGTGGAATTACCTGTCTAGTCGGGCTTTGTGCCATTTGTTTAGGTTTCTGATGGTGCGATGATCCACCCGAGCCCTGGGACCGCGGACCAGCTTAAGGTGCCTTGGTGTGAAAGTCCATTATAGAGACACACCAATTGAACACATTGTTATTACGGACTCATATCATTCAATCATAATTACTACTTTTCATTGTAAATAATTGATTATGATTATATATTTATGAGTCTTTGCTTACATTCACGTCTAGTTCTGGCGTCTCTCGTTAATATTTTTATTTTATTTTTTAATGGTAAATGATGGTATTATCACAATTTAGTGACAGAGAAATCCTTAGCATAGACTCGAGCATATTCAAAAAAGATAAATGAATTTTTTCACTATGAAAACTCTAATTCTCGGGTGAATGGTGGTGGAACAGTGTGTGCAATCGGGGTATCACTTCGATCACCACGCCGAAAAGGGTGAGTTGGACTTGCAATTTTACGTACGAGTTTCATCGAGACAAAGAATTTCCCTCGAAAAGATGAAAACTTGAATAAATGATTGGCGGAACAATTTTGAACCAAATGGCACACGCCCTATTGCCTGCGGAAAGAAAATTCATTTGTAGCGCAACTTCATAGTTTATAGAACACAATTTGAAGAGTGAACTCCGTTCTAACGTCTAACCACATTGACTCGTAACATTGCCGGTGCCGTCTCTACTCCTATTTATGATTTAAATTATCTTTTTTTTTTCATGTTAGCAATTAAAATAGAAATAAATTGTGATTCTTCGTTTAAATTTTATTATCTTAAGTACTTAATGAGTATAATTTCCCTTTTTAATTTTCATAAATTTAACACTCTTTTTTAAAATTAATAAAGATATTAAGATTTAACCATTAGAGTATTTCTTATAAAAAATTTTTAAAAAAAAAAACACACGCACACACACACACATATGTTTTGTTTATATTTTTATAATTTTAATTATATATATATATATATATATATATATATATATTATTTTATAAATGTGTAACTCTTCCTGTCTAAATTGGTTTTGAGGGCATTTTGCGACAGGACGCGACGGGCAATTCCTTTCGCCTGCGATTTGTGACGGAAATTCAAAATTCAGCG
Organism: Bruguiera parviflora; assembly: GCA_019804595.1. Classification (NCBI taxonomy): domain Eukaryota; kingdom Viridiplantae; phylum Streptophyta; class Magnoliopsida; order Malpighiales; family Rhizophoraceae; genus Bruguiera; species Bruguiera parviflora. Next base: position 1,830,811 of record CM034050.1, read on the forward strand.
CGGACCTAACGCCGAGATCAGCACAGAGCCAACGGTTAAAAAAAAAAAAAAAAAAAAACCGGCACTGTCTGTTACTCACAATTATTAAAATATTTGCCCTTCTCGTAAGATGACACAAATATCTTTTTTCTGTTAATAAAAAAAGAGCATCAATGGTTATAATAATAATTTGTTTTAAAGGTTTAAATTGAAAATTATTGATTAATATTTTAATTTAAATTTTTAATACAAGAATATTTAGTATCTAAATAATAATAATAGTAATTTTAAATCGATGTATTTGTACTTAATTTTTAATACATCTCGTTCTGCGCTGCTGCTCCCAGGAGGGTTACTCATCTTGATATTACATTTACCAAAATCCATTTTAATTGTGCAGTTTTGACGAGTTTCAGTACATTGATACTGGTACAATCACGGCAAAGACGTCTCGAATTACCACAGACTGTCAAGTGGCATAGTGGCGAATGTTACTCTGTCAATCGTTACAAAAAAGGTTTTTTTTTTTTTTTTTTGGTAAATTAACAGTTTGTAATGGAAAATCAAGATGTTGTCGTCGGAGGATATCTCTGGAGTCCTGCCTTGTGTGATTCTAGGAAAGACGTCAAAAATCACATCAATTTCGTTGTCCTTACATACCTACAACTGATGGGACGTAATAATAATAATAACAATAGTATAAACAAGAACCAGCGAAGCCAGTTCGGTCCTGTCTTGTTTGCTTCGACTACCAATTTCGTTTTCGGTCTGAAATTGTGGGAGGACTCAAAGTCAAAGATTATCTGATCATCTCCAGGACATTACAATCTACAAATGCTATGGCGGTTCCTTCTTCAGATTCTGTAAAGCCTCGAGGTTACTTCTTCCTCGTCCCTTTCTTGTTATCAACAATCCTTTCTCTTTGTTCCTTTTTTCTTGGGGGAACAAAACTAAACGAAAGAACGAATCTTGGGTTCTGGGGTTTTCGAGATTCCTCGGATCTTGTTTTTACTTTCATTCCGTTAATTAGTTTTGCGTCAGTTAACTACTAACAGCAACTTAAATGGTTTGCTGTGATGAAATCAAGGATTAGTTCTATTGAATCACCAGTTTTCTCTGAAAGTAACAAGTATATCTATCACGTTCTCTCTTTTATTTATACATGTATCTTGCTAGTTTGATGCTGCAAAACTGAGGAAGCTTGGACCAAGTCTCAAGGAGGATGGTGCTCCATTACCGCTGGCAATGCTTCTAGCATGAGCTCTCTCTCTCTCTCTCTCTCTCTCTCTCTCTGGAGAGGGGGAATTTGTTAGCACTGTTCTAGATTGAGCTTTACAATTCTGATATTCCAGTACAATTTGGTATATGTGACCATCACATTATCATCTTGGTGCCAAATCACATCCTGTGTCATCATAAAACTCACAGATGCTTCTGCCATTCATAGTGATGGTGGTGCTGCACTTGTGCTGGTGAGTGGGGGGAAAGGTCCGCAAGCTTGGGTTGCAAGCGATTGCTAAGATAAGAGGATATGCTCATGCTGCTTGGGTTATTTAGAACCTGTATTTTATATCATCCTTGGCTTGTAGCTGAACTTCATACAAATTTGTGGCACTGCCTAGGAAGTCCCCCGAGTTATTTACGACTACCCCTGCCCTTGCCATACCCAAAGCTATTTCAAATGCTGGTTTGGAAGTTTCTCAGGTTGGTTACTATGAAACAAATGAAGCCTTTTCTTTAAGCAATCATCTTCTATGTTCGCTTAATCAGTATCCTACTAAGTTGTCTGTTACTTGGTCAGTTTTATGAACTATTATTGTTTCCACAGGTTGTGGCTCTTGCCAATCAAAAGCTGCTTGGTCTTGATCCTGTGAGTCTGGAGCTAACTTTGATCTGTATTTCACTCTCATATGCACTCTATGGATTCTGAAGCTGGCATGCTTATGCATATTAGCTACTTTAACTGCTTCCACATGTCATATTTGCTCTCTGCAATTAGCTGACATATGATAAGCTTATGAGTTCATGTGAATGCAGGAAAGATAAATGTTAATGGTGGAGTTGTCTCTATGGGGCATTCTATAGGATGTGGTGGAGCTTGTATCTTGGTCACAATGATGGGGTAATATACAAGCATCTACTATATATATATATATATATATATATATATATATGACCTGAATTTTTGGTTAAGCATGAAAGATCAATCAGTTTTCACCATTCTGTTAAACTTGTGAATCATGAAGATATTGCATTATATCTGTTTTGTAGATATGGAGACATAAAAATAGGAAGTACGGGGTTGGTGGCATAATGCAAAGGTGGAGGAGGAGCATCTGCTCTCGTTCTTGAGCTGGTTTAAGGCCTCTAAGCCAATGTTCATTCAATTGCTTGGGGACATTTTCATCCTGTTATATTTCCACGAGGTTAAAGTTCTTTACGCTGCAATTTTCACACCTTGTTGCTTCACGAACTTCTTGCGGTCAACTTCTGATCAACCTGTCAGGGATATGATGAGCCAGAATTTGATTTCATCCAAATGGACTTCAAAGCGTGACTGCTTGCTAAAACTTCAAGTAACTTTCAATTGAATGGCTCTCTTTGACCTTCTCTTCGACCTAAACAATTACATTCCAGAGCAATTGGTGTCACTTTGACCTCTCCCAGCCATTTGAAAATGTGGCCATTGCTGTTTAAACTATTGGAAATCTTACTCAAAACAATTTGTAACTCGCTATTCCATTTATTTTTTTCTCCATTTCAAAAACATAAAAAATGATATAACTTTCCTTGACTATGTCATATCAGTAACTTTTTGCAAGTCATGAAAGGCACTTGCATTTTGCAGGCCAGTGGCAAAGGCAGGACGTTCCTTGTTATGAAATTGGTTTGTTAATCATATCTCTTCATATTGTTGTGCCATACCATGTTCACTTTCTTTTGCAAGTTTGTAAAATAAGAGATCCCTATATCAAATTTTAATAAGAAAAGTCCCATTTGGTTGTTTGTCTCAACTCTCTAAGTTGGCTCCTACATTCAGTCTTTCAGCTTCTAAACTTCTCCATGCCCGTTCTATTTGTCACTTGATGTTCTATAAGGCATCCATGTCTAAAAAAGGTTGTAACTAATGTTTGTTTACCAAAAACTTATGTTCAAGCAGTACAACTTGTCAAAACTTGAGAAATGCAAAGTTGTTCAAATTGGTTTGAAAATTGTTATCTTACATAGATAAGACAACTATTTTACGTGTTTGTGGCTAAAAAAGAACTTGTAAATACCAATTCCCAGGCTGAAAACATGAGAAGTTGTGTTCCTATTTTTAGAACCAAAAAAAAAAAAAAACCGTGGAATGTGCCACCAAGCCCTGACATACTCCGCTAAGCCATAGGCACTGTTGGGCTGATGCAAATAGTTAGACCCATGGGCTTGATCTTGATGCTTGGTGTAGCAACCCATTCAGCTATCAACATTTACTTTCCTTACTTTTGGTTCCTAGAGACTAGAATGAGAACCCTAAACCTGAAAATAACTCAGGTTTAAATTTCTTTTTATGAAAAAAAAAAAAAGCACTCGCTTATTTAAGTCTAAATATACTCGGTAATGTGCTCAAACCATTGTCATGTTGCAAGATACACTCGAGTTAAATTATAGCAGAAACCTCGAGCAAAATCTAGAATCTCTTGGTTTATGTATTCCAACTGCAAAAGGCACATGGGCTAGTATCAGGTCTTTGGAAAGACCTATTTATTTCTCGCTCTTTTTATCAATTTTTTTTAATATATATATATATATATATAAATGTATCTCGATATCCCATCTTGATTTCATTAACCTTCTCACATTATCAATGATAGGATAAAGATCTTGAAGTCACACGTACAAATGACAATTAAAAAAAAGGCAAAAATTGACGTCACATCTCAAACTCTTGATTTTTTTTGAAGCAAATATCAACAAGTGTAGATGTGTTGGAACATAACATAAACTTCTGAACCCCCTTGTCATTAAGGATGGAGCAGCAATTTCACACTTGGAATGGACTACCAAATGTAGCCATTTTGGTACAAGGCTATTGAACATAAGGATATTGCAATAACAATAGACTTGCATGTTACTGAGGTGGGCATCTTGCCTTTGTCCCTTCGAAAGAAAAGGCCCTGGAACACAGGCACATTGATAAGAACCAACACTCCACACAGCAGGATCTGCATGGCAAACAGGTCTAAAGAAGCCTTGGATGTTATGTCCACGATCATCATCTTTATTCCCCAAACAAAACTGAATAGGTTGAGCAACGCTAGTGTTCCTATAATGGTGAACATGGGCGAAGGTACACCGAACTCCATCACCTCTTTCTCATATCTGTCTATTGCCGCATCATTTTCGGGTACCTTTGCAGTGATGGCGAAAACCGAATTTGTAAGTCCCAGCATCATGAAAATGCGACTGAAGAAGCCAAAGAGGTAGGATGTAGTTCTTTTGAATAACTTCATCCTCTGGTCGTTCCACCAACTCTTGGCTGTGCCCTTATGCCAAATACATTCTGCCAAGCCATAGGCACTATTGGCCAAAATGGCATATGCAAATGTTTGGAACCATGGACTTGATGCCTGACATGGCAAGAGATTCGGCAGTTGGTTAACAGTCTGCTTATCCACCATTGAATCATTAAGAAAGAAAAAACCATCCAGCAAAGTGCTCTATTAATTTGATGTTCCGAGATAGACAAGAAAATGACGTTATTATCATTAGAATTGAGTTATATAATCTATTCTGTTTCATTGGTCGAAAGTTCCATACCGGTGGGAACAAGTGGATTCCTCGAAGCAGGCAGAGCGATGGCACGATAAAGTAGTACAAGGTAGGCAAGGAGGTTGGAGCCCATAGCGAGTAGGGACAGTATGTGAATTTGTGTAGTAGGGACATCTTGCCAAGTCCAGACAAGAAGGTTCTTGAGAGAAAGATATGAAAATCACCTTCGGACCATCTCTTATGCTGGACCAATGAATCCAATAGTGTTGCAGGCGCAAGTCCTATGAAGGCCCTCCTTTCAGGAAAAAAGTACACCGATTTCCAACCTCTACATTGTATGGAGAATCCTGTCATCATATCCTCCACTAGGCAGCCGTACTTCAAACCAATCTGTGGATTCGAATTGAAATTGTTATGCGCTGAGTCAACATTATGTTATGCTTGGTTGTGTGCGAGTTGTGTTGAAGAGGGATAAAAGAACGAGAGAAAGAGACCTCTTTTCCCCATTGGGTGTTTTCTTCATATTTACAGTTTGCAAGGACTTTGGATGCTTCTTCTAGCACTTCAGCGCTTTCGTCGGTCTTTTCGCGGTTCATTTTCACCCAATCTACCCTGTACTCTTCACTATAGCTCCTCCCACATAGAATCTCTCGCCTGTGAAAGCATCCAGTGCCAATATAACCTGTCCCTCCGTATCCGTCCATTCCTCGGAGCTCCATCTTCGTGCACATACAACGCATGGCAGCAGAGTGAATAAATTACAATTTTTTGATTTACTAGCAAATTGCATTGCCAATAATGTAACCAATCATTTAGTTTTAGTGCATACCTGCAATATGACATTGAGGGAACTGCCATAGAGGTCATTCTTTGTGATGTTCTCAAATGTTTGTGGATACTGTACATAAGCAATCTCTCGACCCTTCTCTTCATCCATCAAGAAGCACAAGGCATCCCTTATTGAGTTGGAGTTGTTCGAATACACGTCGCAATCCACATTCATGATAATTGGAGCATTGGTTATCCTGGACGACACCCTTATCTATTCACAGAATTTACACGAGATTAATGTTTCTAACGACACAAGATTCATATAAACCTATGCAAATTGCAAAATATTGTCATTAATCCAATGGCATACCAGTGCGTTCATGGCTCCTGCTTTGTAGTTGTGACGATATTGGGGCCTCTTTTCACGGGATAAGTACACCAAAGTTGGCAGAGGCTGTCCTTTGCTATCCACGATTTTGGGGTCCCTTCCATCAATTATTATCTGCAAAATCAAGTTTTATCATTATTTGTCGGTGTCTTAGAAAACTTGAACTGCTATGCATAAATGTGATGATGATCTTTGCAGAAATGCACGGGGTTAGATTTAGACGGGATGGCAAGTGGAGCACCTGAACGATGGTTGGATGATCACGCTTGCTTGAAACAAAGTCCCATTCTTTAAATCCTTTGTGCTGTTTGCGAATCTCCTCTGGAACTCGGCCCAGCTTTGTGATAGTTTCAATCTGGTTCTTCATGTCCTTGTATAGTTGCTATACAATAATAAAAAAAAAAAAACTAAACTAAAATAAAATTATATATATGTATATATATATATAACCCACAAAAAAAAATGTTATCACGTAAATAAGAAAATTAAATATAATATAAGAAACAGATTTATATTATAAAATTATAATTATTAATTACTTAATATAAAAATACATTAATTATAAATATAAATTATAATTATATATTTATAAATTTATATTCACATCCAAACCACATTATTTGATTATTAATAAAAAAAAAAAAAACCGATCTCACGATCGTATATTTTCTGTGGCACATTTTTTTAAACCAAATCGCAGGGCCACATCATTTTGATAAGAAACGGACGTGCCGTGCCCTGTTTCTTCTGGATCCCAAACGCGGGAAGATTGGAACTCTGACAACTGACACGGCACCGCATAACTGTACTCAACTGGAAATGGGCCCCCACCCCCCGGGGCGGGTACGGAGATTTTTCCTATCTTTTTTCGGTTATGGACAAGAGTGTAAGAAAGTTTGAGGCCGACGGTACTTCCCTTATCCTATCCCTCTATGCACGGGGTGTTACTACCCAAGAACGAACGAACTGTCGGTAAATTCATTAAAGAAAACTTATACTAATAAAATTATTACATATTAAATTAGTTATAATTCTTAAAATTTAAAATTTATTTGTATATTAACCCTAAATATGAATAATACATAAGGTAATTTCATCGTAGCCGATCGCTTTTTTTTTTTTTTTTGGCCTGAGATTCAGTGATTTGGTCTTTCCTAGCTTGGAAGATAAATTATTAAATAATATACGAAAATTTTAATTTAAAAATAAATCAAATTGAGTCACGCATACAATTAAAAAAATTAAAAAATAAATAGTTATAATAAACACAAATAATATAGTAACAAGAATAATAATATTAAATAGAACACAGGTTGGTCGGGACGGTTGGTCCCCTCACAAATCTTCGCAACGTAATTAATGAAGTGATAAATCCACGAGGTGTACCTTGACCAGGAACCATTCCTCGGCGGCGACAGGGTCATCCCGCGGCTCTACCGCTGTCCGGAAATAGGCCTCCGGTGACCGGGGTTCAACTTTGAACTTCTTGCAAAAGGGTAGCCAACACTCGGAGAACTTGGACGCCTCCAGCATGCCATAAAAGGTCAAGTCCGACCCACCGTCGTCGGACAAGTAAACGGCCTCCTTCTCCGGCGCATAGTCGTAAGCCATTATCGATAGCACGGTGTTGACCACCATGATTGGCGGCTCCGTTTGTGGGTCTGCAGTGCACACAAACAAGTCTATTCCCGGCAAATCTTTCTCGTACCTGTTACATCCGTGTTAATAAAAGAATAGCGATCTAATCAATGAAACAAATCTAAGAGACAAAATTGACCCTCAAATCTTTCTATTCCATTAACTAGAGCAACATCCACACCACAAATCTCGAATAATGCAGTTCAACCAGAAGATCCGATTTAGTTACAGTTGCCAAACGAGACAACTCCACAAACGTCAAAATCCTCATTTCTCGTGTAAATATTTGTCTCGTGAACTTGCCACGCGACGACGACGACGACGACGACGACGACAACAACAACAACGTAGGAGCGAAAAGAATAGAAAGCATGGGAAGTGTAAAGTGAAGAGAGAGTGAAAAAAAAAAGAAGAAAAGGAGAGACCTTTGAGAAAGCCTGTCTGGGAAAGTGTACCGATAAACAGGGTTCCATCGAACAAGTTGATTGAGAGACCAATAGAAACCGAACCATATCTCTGCAAGGAACATTCCAATCCAAACCCATCTCTCCGTGGTTCCTTCAGCTGGTAAGTGACTCACTCTGTAAACCCATATCAAGCAAATAGCCACAAACGTTGAAGCTACATAGAGATGGTAAAGTAGACGTCTTTTTGGTGACTTCGTTTCAAAGAGAGGAAGGTGCCCATTTTTCCCCGTCTCTTTTTCTCTGTGACCCATCTCTCTCTCCCGCTCTCTCCACATGCAGCCCAGACTGGTGCTTGAAGATGAGTGGGAACTGGCGTTGTAATTAATAATACTGCATATAAGAAGACGGAATATCTGGACCAATGCGTAAGAAAGTTGTCGGGACGTACTAAGTGGGTTTCGAAGCAGTGAATTTAAAAATTGAATGATTAATTTTTTTATTATATAAGAATATTAATATAATATAATAAATGTATAATATAAAAATTGATCATAATTACTTAAATTTATTAATTTTAAATTCATTTAATACATAATCGCTGTCTTGCGCTCGTATTATAAGCGTTGGTGTGTTATTCCTAATATAACAGCTGGCAAGTCTGACAAATAACCCGATCGCAAGTCTGACAAGTAATAATATAAAACAAAAAAGGGCCAAAAAGGGGTCAAAATGAAAATATAAAAGATTTTGGGTAAAAATAAAAAAATATATATAAAACAAAAATTATTTTTTGCTGAAATATATACAATTGACAGGTGGGGTCTGACATTCTTGTGACGAAGCCGAATAATTAACAAGCTTGCTTGCTTGCTTGCTAAACCCTTGGCTTTATTGAGTTAAGAAGTTGTTTTTATCTTCCGCAAACCTATCACACGGTAACAGAATTGGCAGTTGTTCTTCTTGATCTTGTCCCTATTGTCTAACAAATTCTGAAAACCAAACCAAGGAATTGGCTTCTCTTGTTCCCACAAAACAATTTACTTGAGGAAAGAATTTTATTATACGGATTAAGATATAGACATAGTTAAAGACACGATATATATATATATATAATTACAATTAAATTGAAAATTTTTTTATTAAAACTATCAATTTGATTTTATTTAAACTCATTCTATTATATCAAATTAAATCATTACTTTTATGTTGTATCATATGGTATCGTGTTAATCTACAATACTGAAGTTTTAGCATAAAGTCGATAATACGGTAGCTAAAATGTTAATACCAGCTAGGTTTTACCTTCAAATCATTGTTTTATTATTTATCATATTTCAGCTCTTCGCACATCAAATAAAAAAAGTGTACGTTCACATGCCATTGCGCTTCCATCTTTCTGTTAGTGAATAAAATATTCTTAGGACGACAACGGTAATCATCTAATGTCACTTGGAAGTTGGAGAGTGAATCGATCGTGTGTAAAGGTCAACACAATTATATATATATATATATCATCCATATAACGAAGGTTAATGCGTTACCGAAATCCACCTAAACTATACGGAAATTTGGAAACGGGACCTTTAAATTCTTCTTCTTCTTTTTTGGGGTTTTTTTTTTTTTTTTTTGGTACTTCTTATTCACATTTAGACTAAAATATATGAATTCCACGCATATTTTTCCAAATTCATAAGTGTAGATTACGTCACATGACTGTTGAGTGGATAATAAGGTTAAACCTATAACATCATCCACGGCATACGAAGGTTGAAAGGTCATGGAAATCCAGCTTATGACTTCTCATTCAAATTTTTGTTAGAACATATTCTATTTATACCTTTTCCAACAAGAAATGTCACGTATAATTTCTATTTGCATGTAATAATGAAATTCTTGTCCAAATTCGTAAGTGAGGTTTTCATTGCGAGAAGGGCTAAAAGCCTAAAAACCAAACACCACGACCTCACAAACGAAGCAAGTGTACTTTGTATTGCAATAACTCGCAAGAAATGCATCAAAAAGCCTAATCATTCTCCGATTAATATGTTCTTACTAAGGATTCCGTGGAATTTTCTTAAGAAAAATAATATCTATTAGCTGCTGACAAGTCCGTCACGCCAAAAGGTCCGAGTAATTTTCTAAGATTCTAATTGAATTATACGATTGAGAATTGACACCTTTTTGTATGTGCCTAACACAGGACAGGGCAGCAATCTTTTTCTGTCAGACCTTTTCTCTTTGTCTAGGAATAGATTTCCATGCCTACTAGCTTTGATCAAACCTCCCCTTAGGACAATCTGACCGCATAAAACACTTTTTCTTTGTTTATATATATATGGCTATACTGGCACGAATCTGTGTCCAGCGCATCTTCTGTGACTTTTTGCCACTCAACCTATATCGGCCACATCATCGTATTCTTTGTCTTCGGTACATCGGCCCACATCATCGTATCCTCCACAATTATTGCACTAATACAAGTGCAACGAAGCATTAATGAATTTTGTGCAGCTTTCAACAACGAGGAGGAAGAAAATTAAATTTAAGTGGTCGTGTCGTTCTCGCTTACGCAACATGGGCAGACCAATTAATCTTCTGTCATCGCCCTCGTGTTACGACTCTTATTAAAGACTCAATTTTTTCCATGCCAATAGGAAACGTGTCCCGCACGCTTCATTGCCTAGCGTGCCACTCCGTATCATTTGTTCGCCTTGTGCTGTCACGTTCGTTTTGGTAAGCTCTGTGGGCACGGAGTTTCCATGTACCTCACCGATCGGGGCAAAATTGTTGTCTTTGCACCCATTAATGCAATTGTCACGACGCTTTTGGTTAGACAGAGAGAGAAATGGAGAGAGGAGATATCGCATTGTCATTTGTACTCTGCTCACAATATCGAGACTCGCACATTCAGCTTTATAGTCCCATTTACAGATAAAATGCAGGCAATACAGGGAAATAGAGAAAGGGTCAATCATAAACATGTTGCCGAAGGTTCACCAAAATTCGAAGATTCAAAGGAGCCCACAACAAGAATAATATCGTCGTAGTCGAATGTCATGATTTAGATTGCAATTCTGCAACGAGGAAGAGGCAGGGTAGGATGCCTACAAATGTTAAAAAAGTGGCAGAGAAACCCCAATGCATAAAAATACACAAAAGAAGCATCTTTTTCCGATGGAAATGCACCAAAGAGATGATTGATTAGGCAATTACGCAGCATGGCTAATACAGATTCATCAGCGCAACGCTTAATTCATCTTACAACTAAGGAACTAAATTTTACAATATTTTAGACCTTCAGCCGCCTTCCTACGCTAGCTCTGGCTAAAAGAGCCGTCTGAGATTTGATTATTTATACAGTTATTTCTCTTTATCGTACAGAGATATCGTGGACCGCTAGGTCCGCTACCGCTACATGATTTGACATTTGGGTGCTTTTGGCTTAGGAACTGGGAATCAAGAGAGCAATTGTTAAGATCATCAGTCATCGTTGATCTTGAGGTCGTTTAGGGACCCGGAAAGTCCACTTCTGTTGGCATTCCCAAACTCACGGAACTCAGATTCTATAGTTTTAGCTATCTCCATCCCTTCTGCAGCTGGCTCGGGAAGATCCACATGGAGGGAGTTCTGTTTGACTGGTACAGCAGATTGGTTGCTGCATGCTTGCTGCTTGACATAGCTGCATAGCTGTTGGTGAAATGGATGGTTCAATGAAAAACAATGGTCTCCGCCATTTTCCGAATGCCTGGTTGACCCGGATCCTTCTCTTTTACAGAAGTGTGGAAGTGACGCAGAGTCCATTATCTGCACGGTAGATGGATGAACAGTGTGAACAGTAAGTAGACCAATAAGGGGATGTTTCTCCGTACTTAAAAACTCATCAAACCAAGCAAATTGCATCAGACACACAGCATATCTGCTAAGTTCCCAATACTTCAGGAGAAATGATAAACCAGCTTACCTTCAACAGCTCATCTTGCCCGTTCCCTGACAGCACCTGAATCTTTTTTCTTGTCCTTTCTCGTAGCAGGGGCTTGACAACCTGCCAAGAATTCAAAAAGACATAAAACCAAAGCAAAATGTCATGATAAAGATTTGCATGTGAACAAGCACTTTACTCAAATAATTAAAGATATTAATAGCTTGCAAAACCGATTACAGAGAGAATAGTAAAACAACAGAAGTGGAGACTCAAACAGGGGGATGCTTACCTTCCAACATACTGAAAATATATATGGTGCATTTACAATATACTACATGTTGGTCTTTTCTGGATAGTTTAAATCGTCCACAGTCGATATGACTGTCAACAACTGCAGTAACATAAAGCAGAGGATGAAGTCAATGAGATATGATGCATGATATTATTCAAGTAACCATTCCTTCATAAATGTAAATAGTGGTGGTCAAAGGCTACAACTACGAGGTTTTTTAAAACTTGCATGACTTGATTACAAACACAGCTGGTTTGGTAAAATAATCTTTGACAGCTGATGTCAGCAAAATTAACAAGGAAAATTTGAAATTCAGAAGCCAAAATGTCAATGGATTTCAACCCATGAACCAGCAGAAGCATATAGCTTGGAAGTTGCACCTTTATGTGCCTCTGTGCCGAGAGCTTCAAGCCAGTCATATCCAAAACCTTCACACAGGTGGTAATTGGTTGCCCATACTTTTTTGATGCAGAAGGCTGAAGAAATGGTATACATATCAATACAGCCGATTAAAATAAAAGAGACTAATCCAAACATCAATGCTCACCAAAACTACACGGTCTCAATATTCATTAATTTGAATATGGACTGTACATAGTAAAGTACCTGCAATCAAAACACATAACAGTTTCTATAACTATTGCATTCAACAAATGAATAAATATGAAGCAGCACATTCCAAACAAAAATTTCAGAACAATGCAGACATCCCCAAGGCCTTTGTCGCATACTTACAGATACTCTGTCAAAGGTGCTAAGTCCAACACCAAGAGAAAATACAGGAATCCCCTGAAGAAAATGGCGAAGTTATAACAATATTTGAGACAAATGGTATAAACTGGGAATATTAGACCATAAACAAGACAGACTTAAATGTAGCATCAGCACCTTTCTTGAGTAACCAGACATTCCCACAAGTTGTGAGTCACACACTGTACTGTAAAGCTCGGTTGGAACTATTGGTTTCTGTACAAAGAATTGGCATCTTAGTCAGTTATTTAAGAATTTATTGACTGAAATTACAAAATTTCATTACCCCATAAGAACATAATTGAGAGAACTAGGCCAACGGTCATTAACTTGCTGGGGAAACAGAGATCCAGTGGTTTTTCTTTCTTTGCAGGTGTTAAGTCTGATTTGGGGAAGGGGCGGGAAGTGAGGGAGAGAGAGAGAGAGCTACAGTTATTATTGCAATTCAAGATTTAGCCCTTCTGAAAAGCAAGCCAGAAGAGTCCCTGGGGATCTTTCGTGATTCACAGGTCTAGTTCACATAGCTTATTTTGTGATGCAAAAGCCCAAAGTGGATGGCAGAGAGTAATAACTAAATTGAGAGCATTAGTTATCTAATGCACATTTTGAGATAATGTATGAGAAAACTACTAGCATTATTGGCTTCCAGATAATCAATTACACAAGTATAAACTTGAGAAAAATACAGCACCCAACTATGGCCAAAACTTACTGTCAATATATTGTCAATCTCGTTTTGTACCCTCCATTGCAAGCAATCCACTAACTGGAGCATCATACAAGCACTTGCTCAGGAGAGTGTTGTTAATGAGTAGATCCATAGAATTAAACATCGGTGAATTCACAATGGATTTAGACAGAAAGGGCTGCCACTAACCATTTTATAGGCTTTGGCAACATTCCACTCTCTGGCCTTTAGGAAACGTGCCAGGTTTCAGTTTGATATCCTTGATGGATATTCTGCAAGTAAACAGATGTAATTAAGTCAACACATAACCCAATAATTATTAAAAAATATTCAATGCAATCCCATAGTAGCTTGAAAGAAAACAATGCACACAAATGCACATGCTCTCTCACATACCAACACACACCCACAAAACTGGGGCTTTTATTACTATAAAATTTGGAGCGGTCAGGTCAATTCCATTTGAAATGGATCCAACTGGGAATTAGCAAAGCTCACATTACATACACATGAGATGTAATGGAAATTCTCGGCACCAAACATACTCATTTCAGTATTTTAGTGATTGTTTACAGCTTACCCGAACTCATTCTTTGGCAGCAATCTCCAAAATAAAATAACAATGACTTTAGCCTTTGATAACAAATCAATGCCTGGAAAACACCTTTAAGAGGAGGATGCCACTCAGCAGTAGTGCCCCATAGCATGCTAAACAAAAAATCACAGACAATATACTACCAGGATAGAACAGCAAGAGCCAAGTATAACTGGCACTTCTTTACAAATACACCAAGATTTCAAATTTGTTGGAAACACAGACCCGGAAAAACAAATATAAGCATTAATGGAATCCGCTGCAAAACACCATTCTTTTTATAGCTAATAGTCTCCAGTAAAGCTCAATAACCCAACCAGTCCAATGTTGATTCCCTTTATGACCAGTGAAGGACCAACATTGGCACCACAACTTTATCACAAATCCAGGCAACTATAAAGAGTTTGTTTTCTGTTGTCAATTCAAAAGCAAAAGTTCAATACTTCTGTCTTGTTTTGCCAATTTTGTCATATAAACCAAAGGAAAAATTAGAGAACTTCATGGAGACAGAATTACAACAAACTGAACTTAATTCATTGACTCCCCTTAACAATCCCAGGTCTTAGATTGAACTAGAAATTATTACTCAGATCAGACATTCCCGTCAATGGAACATGATATAAAAAATTGAGATACTTGAACTATTATTCCTGTTTCCAAATTCTAACATAATCAGAAACAAACAAGCAACCCTCTCACGATGCTCAAATCTTGCTGAAATTACGCATTTCAATAACTTAACCCAGAAAATCTAGCCACAGATGAACATACGAGGATTTACAAAAAATAATTAAGGCCGGAAGGCAAACGAGTGGATCAGCGTGATGAACTACCACCAACAAGGAAGGGGACAAATAAAAAATTAAAAATGAGAGAAAAAAAAACAAAGAGAGATCAGATAAAGTAGAGGAAAACACGGAGAGTACAATGTGAACCTGATACGCTTTCTTCAATGGCTCCTCAACTGCCATCACATTTTCGTGAAGAAATGGAACGCAGTAAATACAGTGATAATAGACGAAGTGAAGTAAAAAACAAGCAACTTGAAAGAAATAATATTGAAGTAAAACAAAAATAAATGGAGATCAAGGGCTGAAGCGAACCTTGATCCATCAATGCTTTGAACTGATTAATTGCTTCTTGTGAAACAATCCCCATTTGTCTTTCTTTTCTTTTTCTTCTTCTTTCCACCAAGAAAATCAAGAAAGAGAATTGCAAGAAACCAAGTTCAGGATCCCCAAGAAAATCAAGAAAGAGAATTGCATGAAACCAAGTTCAGGACTTTTTATCTTTATTATATTTGCTGAATCCTTTTTTCAATAGCAAAACAACCATACAACAATGGAAATTAATAAGAAGGGAAAAGCAGAAAAAAACCAAAATAGAAAGTTGGGAAGACAAGAAAGGTGGGAGTCTCTGTTTATCTCCATGCATTGGGTATAAAAAGCCCATACCCCACCAAGGGAAAGATGAAGGGCTCCCTCAGGAGAACACCCACCCCCCCTCTCTCTCTCTCTCTCTCTGATGTGTGTGTGCGTGTTTCTCTGTGTGTCAGTCGAATGTACTAGGTATTTCAAATGCTAGAACCACATACACATGGCAGGTGGCACAAGCAATTATGTTTGGTCTTTTGTTCTCGTGTGCTTTGTTTTTACGGTAAAGAAAGCAGAAAGAGGGAGACTTTAAGATCCACATTCTTTCTTGAATCTGAAATCTACGGCAGACTCTCAATCTCTCTCTCTTTCTCTCTCTCTCTCTTTTTGTTTAAATGCAAAGATCCAATTTATTTCTTTTCCTTTTTTAGCATTTCTTTGCGGATTAATTTTGTCTTAACGAAGACTTTTCCCTGTTTAGTCTTCGGTTTTCTTAAAAAACAATTCTTCAAGGTTGAAAAAAAAAAATGGTTATGAATCTTCTTCTAAACGGTAATTTAGAAAAAAAAAAAAAAAGAAGAAGAAAAAAGAAAAAAAAAGTCATTAGCAAATGTTGTTGTTATGCATTGTGTTACATAACATTTATCTATTTTAAAATTATTATTATTATTCTTATTCTCTTCTCGTTTTTTCTCTCAATATCTTATTTTTGTTGTTTAATGGTTGGAACGTCTAACTGCAATTTTTGTTTTTGATAATATGATTCACTTAAATTATATCCCCTCAAGCATCTGCGGGGATAGCTCAGTTGGGAGAGCGTCAGACTGAAGATCTGAAGGTCGCGTGTTCGATCCACGCTCACCGCATCTGTGAATGAACGAACGATTTTGTGCTGCAACTCGTTTTGAGAAGACAGCTCCATTTTCTCTCAACCATAATTACCGTGGAATGTAGGTTTTGATTTTCCCATCAGGGGTCCGCGGCGTTTGAGAGCGCCCGTCGGCTACAGGGCTGCAGAAGAATGCCAATTTCGGGTTTAGATCTCACGCACGCACATCAACCTCATTGCATTACTACTTCATTGGCCGCCCCGGCTCAACATCTAATGCTCCCATCTATCTGCAGTGATGACTCGTGATCCTCGCTACTTCATGTTCGCCAATCCTGGGCATAATTTAAGCCCTGATGCTCTACCGTTGGAATCAGGGATTCCAGAAATGATTCCCTCAGAATGCCACACCACTCACTGGTGGCACCAAATGGATGCCAGTCCCCCCTTGTTGGATGACAGACTCTCAAGGAAATAATTATGCATTACGGATTTGAAATTTTTAACAGGCAACAACAACATACATTTCCTTCTCATCTGTCGAGAGACCATGAAAAAAGATTCAAAAAAAAAAAAAAAAAAGTGGGGGACAAGGATATTATCCTCATTGCCAACTGCCCATGAGACAGTTCCGAACAATTCAGCCCCTTAAATTAGAAACAATTGCAAATATTGCAATTTACTACCGTCTAAAAGAACTCGAACTCCAGATAATTATTTGAACCTTTTTGATCAGAACCGCCTGCCATGGCAGCAGCAGCAGCGGCAGCAGCAGCAGCAGCCTTTTCACTGGTTGATGCCGGGGAAGGTATCCTCTCAATCTCACCTGGTTTTGGTATCTCAGGTGGAGTAGCACACCGAATCAATGCCCAGTTAACACCTTCAAAGAAAGGGTGCTGCTTTATTTCGGTTGCACCTCGCTTGTATGCCAATCTATTCTGTGGTTCTTTTATGAGCAAACCCCTTATGAGATCCCTTGCAGCAGAACTGACTACTGGTGACTCTGGGAACCGAAGAGGCTGGCCAACAACATTGAATAGTGTGGCACGGTTGCCAGATCCCTTGAATGGAGTTTTACCAACCAACAGTTCGTACAGAAAGATCCCAAAAGTCCACCAATCAACAGCAGAACCATGACCTTCACCTTTGATAATCTCGGGCGCCAAGTACTCATGGGTCCCAACAAATGACATGGATCTGGCATCAGTTGGCTCTGCTATAAGCTCAGGTAATGGACTCACTTGATTTCCAATTTCATTTTTGGGTTTTCGATCCTTCCTCAACTTGCTTGAAAAGAGGCGGGGTGAGAAACATGTAGTAGGAACGACACAGGATGGCTGGATACATGAAGGCTCAATACAAGCAGGCTGGACACAGTAAACAGGGTTCTTTCTTAATGGTTCAGACTCGAGAGATGAGGTTTTCACAAGAGTTGGGCTCACAGCACAACGGAGGGAAAGATCGAAGTCAGAGAGCATTATATGTCCATCATCCCTAACGAGTACATTTTCTGGCTTGAGATCACGGTAGATAATCCCAAGCATGTGCAGGTATTCCAAAGCTAGCAAGACCTCTGCTACATAAAACCTGCATGTCAGAATGAAAAGCCAAAAATAGTCACACATAACCAGTCAAGTGTTTTCCAATCAAAAGATGTCTGTTTGTCAATTATGGCTCATACAAATGACCAGACACACCAGTTTACATATGAGTTTCAGATATTGGCAAAGTATAGAACAGTCAATGCTTATAGCCAAAAAATGTGTTTTAGCTGCAATCAGTAATACAGCTCAGTTAGCAGCTCAAAAACCTGTGCATGAAACCAAAAGTTGCAAGTTCCCAGCATTTTCGGTCACCACTGGGTGAAGACCATATCTCAGGGTCCATCATTATTGATAGACTTTGAACAAACAACTTCATACTCAATGTTGGGGAATTGATTGTTCCGGAAAAATCTTCACAAGAATGAGCTTAACTCTGTTGCTACCATTTTCCATACTCACAAGGTATTGAAGGCTACTGAGAATACAAGAGTTTCAGCAAAAAGCCTCAACATAGCCATGAATGGAGAGGATGCAAAAACTGTTCATGCGAACGCTGGGAGGAAAGATGCCCTTGTCCACATGTATCAGCCAACATTATAGAGTACAAAGACAAGGCTTTTCCTCAGCTAAGAAATGCATGATGTGCTCTAAAGAGAAGAAGCAGTTGATCATATGCTCATTCTTTGCTAATTAGCATTTGAGCCATGGGCATTACTTTCAATTGCATGGACATCTTTTGGTCGGTATGACAGTCAAGCAGTTTCACAGTCAACGACAATAGAAGTAAAACATAGAGATTTATGAAGTGACAGAGAACCTCGACAGCATCTTAGTGTCTATAACAACAACAACAAAAAAAAGCTGCAACACCCTCATTAAAATAACTGCAAAAGAAAGAGAATGCCAGACACTCCTACTTAGAAAGGCTTGAGGGTCTAGACAAGCAGAAAAGAATATTAATGTAATGCTTCTCCTGACAAAAATAACAGTGTGAAGAATGTTTGTTTTGCAGTTATAAGGGTAGATCAATGTGTAATCATGTCTTGAATCAGAAACCAAACCCAAGCTTATACATTGACAGATTGCTGGAATGAAATAGTGAGACCCAGAATAACAGAGATTACAAGGGATAGATCGATATGTCTTATAAAGACAATAATTTAAGATTTTATGAAGGGGGTGCATCAACATCAACTGCAGCAAAATAAGCTAATGTGTTACCATTATGAGAGACCACACAGCTAATGATCTCATGAAACATGCATGACTATCAAATGTAAAGAACCATAAAGTGCCACAGTTTAGTTATCATACTTTACTGCCTGCTCTGGAAAATATTTTCCTGGCTGCCTCTGCCTAAGAGTGTGCAAATCTCCACCAGGGCAGAACTCCATCACCAAACAGGAGAACTTGTCTGTTTCAAAGTGGGTATACAGTGATGGAAGGAATGGATGGTCCAGAGATTGCAATATTTCTCTTTCTGTTTGAGCACGAAGCAGTTTCTTACGACTGGCAAGGGAGCCTTTGTCCATAACCTTCATTGCAAAGTAACACTTAGTTCCACTCAACTCTGACAGGTAAACACTCCCAATATCTCCACAGCCCAATCTCTTCAGCAGTCTAAAATGGTTCAAACCCAAAACCCCATCCCTTGCTCTAACAGCTTGGATAGCCTCCCATCTCAAGTCATTTGCTTTGTGAGGTTTGCTTATACTACTACTAAAGCTGCTACATGTGCTCTCATCACTCAAATCACTGCTTGTGCTTCCCCTACACATGCTGCTCTTGCCACTCTCAACATAATCAACTCGATCACTAATCTTGGCACTTCCACTAGTCTTAGCAAGGCTGCTGGTTTCATCGCTAACTTTGGCAGATACTGAACTATTTTTAACACTTCCATGGCTTGACACTTTCTTCTCTTGTTCAACAGAGACATCCTGTGACCCTGCAGTTTCATTGACAGTAGAATCTGCTTCAGCTGATGCTTGCCTGGGACTAGGTAAGGAGGAATTTGACTCTAAATTGCTACTCAAAGAATCATTAACCCCTTTTTTATTAGAATTTGGTAACTGTCTATTTTCAGAACGTTCCAATGCCACCTGTTCTTCTGTATTTTCTGCTGGTCTTGGAATTTGCCCATGTTTAGCCATCTCAGCTTTGCTTGTCTTTGAAGCCTGTGGAGGCAAAGGCCTGGAATTGTCAACCTCTGCATTTTGAACACTAGCTGTTTTCGGTTGCTGTTTCAGGGAAGGCTTGCAACCAGTTTTTGAGGCCATTAGAGAGCCAACTGAGTTTCAAGACTACATCAGATTTAACGAATCCAATTTGTGCTTTTGTCCACTTCTGTGATCAACAGCAAAACAATACGATTACAAACCAGCAAACAGAGGTACTGGAATACACTCCAATGCAGTCATGTGAAGAAGTGTAACTTATGGAAAAGAGTGATCCAAGGTACGTATGGAAAATCAGATTAAAAGGAAGTATACGGATTGAAATAAGAAACAAAATTCAAGCAGCAAAAACATATTTTTTTTTATTATTATTTTACTTGCCTGTCCACCAGACTGGAACTGCGGGCCGGAAAAAACCACACCAAAGATTAAAAGCTTAATACACGCACAGCTCCAACGCGAGGATCGTTCAGCGACTGTGATGCTGCAGTTTATCCAAAGATGGGTCCCAAAAATAAAAATTAGAAAAAAAAAAAATGAAACCTTGTAGTTGAAAATACACCTTAACTTTGGGTCAAATTTTCTTATTCCTCAGGAAAAGAGGTCCATACAAATCTCGACGAAAAGCCGCTAAAGAAAAAAATTTGAAAGGATCGGAACACAATAGCCAGACAACTCAATTTGCAACGTTCTCACAGAAATTCTTTTTTTTTTTTAAAGACCAGATGAATCCAAAACATTTTGGAAAATTAAAACAAATAAAAGAGAACAAAGACCAGCAGAAAGATCCAAGGACCACCAAAAAGTGAAGAATCAATTAATCAGTCAGCTTCTCTCTTAATGCAGTTTTGTACACACATCTTGACCAGTCTTAAACAAACCAATCAAACCCAAAGTAAAGAAACACAACTAACGGGTTAATTCCAAGAAAAAAAAAATCAGATCTTGATCACAAGATTAGAACTTTTAACCAAACCCCACCATAGATCCAAACCACCAGTGCAAACCCAGAAGCCCAAAGCATGAAATTAAGGTGAAAAAAATGCAAACCCATTTAAGTAGAGGGAGATAAGAATTGAAAAAAGTACCTAACTTGAAGGACCAGAACTTGGGAGAAGGCCTTCCATTTGCAGTGGAAAAACAAGAGTCATTGTAGAAAGAGAGCTCCTCGAAACCAAATAACCTGTCTAAAGGCGGAAAAGCAAACGGAGCTTAAGAAAAAGAAAGAGTACAAAAATTTAACAGAACCTCCGTTCGTGGTGGACTATCAGGATGATGGGTACAGAGAGAGAGAGAGAGAGAGAGAGAGGAGTCAAAGCAAAGCAATAAAGTTTGAGTCTTTTTAACATTTTTCGTTTAATTAATTGGTCCAATAATTTCATTGGCTGTTTGCAGCCAAACTAAAGGGGTCCTAATCAGCAAAACATGTCTGCTGTGTTTCAATCTGTCTGTCATGGATCCCCCCCAAGGCCATGAAAAACCCCTTCTTTACCCTCTTCCAGTACCATGACCCGCCTCCTTCTTTTCCCTTTTACCCCTTTTTATCTTTTAGTAAAGACAGTTCATTTCTTTATTTTTTTTTTTTTTAATTTCTACTTTCTTCCTTTCTTGATTATCCATGAAAATATGAAGAAATGCAGGGTAGCAGTTCAGAAAAAAAAAGAGAAAAGAAATCAATTGAAACTACTACTTTAGCCACGTACACATTTAAAGAAAGTGTGCAAAGTCAGCGCTTTCACACGTAGAAAAATTCGCACATGTGATTTTTTTTTCCTTTTTTGTGGTAGAGTATTTTGTACAGAATGGCTGTCGATGTCTTGCGAATATCTTGGACTACGTCTGGGAAGCATCTGTGCGCTCTTTTTCTCGGAGAAAGACCACAGAGATACAACAATTTTCCGGATAATTAAACAAGACACAGCCTATATCGTCGGTGTAGATTCAACCGTAACACCATCAACGTCTAATATCCGGCTTGGTTTTTATAAAATTATGCAGAAAGAGACTGTTTCAACAATTCGAACTTGAACGAATAACCGTCGTTCTCAGTCTTGTGCACGCAGCGGCTTATGTTAAGAAACTGATTTTTAGAAACGTTGCTTTAATATTTTTTTTTTTTTTAGTTGATTGGAAATTCGATCAATCGTCTTGGTAATATACTTAATTGACTCGAAATTGTCATGACCTCGTACGGCCGGTCCATCCAGTTCGTTTTTCGAATTGTCATAAATGAGAGTTTGGTCGTGTTTGATTTTGGCTCAGCAACCTAGACAAGTTACTGGATAATAACAAATGACAACTCTCGACAAACCCATGTTGGAATTGACAATTTAAGTAAATATGAAGGATTTAAAGCATGCACCTTCTAAAAGAACAAGAACAAAAAAAAAAAAAAAAAACAGTAACGCATGCACATGTTGTTTGACCAATCTGGCACTCTTTTCCATTAGTGGAATCTTTCATCGTTTCTACTGACTTAGAGAAGATGAATACTTGACTCTTTACTTAAGAATGAGGTGAGAGTTCAACTTCCGTTTCTTTCAAGCTCTCTCTCTCTCTCTCTCTCTCTCTCTCTCTTTATTGGATGCTTGCACTTTCCTTGTAGACAGAAGAAAGAATCTTCCAGCATAAGCTGTGGAACAAAGGAGTATCCCCGTGGATCAAAGGTCAATTTCGTTACCGTGCCAAGAGAGAGTTCAATACGGTTCCAGGCACGACCCAGTTAATGAATTGA
Source organism: Bruguiera parviflora (assembly GCA_019804595.1). Lineage (NCBI taxonomy): Eukaryota > Viridiplantae > Streptophyta > Magnoliopsida > Malpighiales > Rhizophoraceae > Bruguiera > Bruguiera parviflora. The sequence continues at coordinate 1,853,650 of CM034050.1, forward strand.
AGGGTGATAACGAAGCCAAAAATGGAGTCAACGTTGCTAAGATTAGCATTCAACATAGAACTATCATCGTCCGATTGTTAATGCGGGAACTCAAGATAAAAGGAACAAAAATTCAAGGAATCGACAAGAAATGGACCTTGACAACTCATGAATTTGCATGCATGGTTTTCTTTTTCTTTTCTTTTTTTCGTGTTATTCCTTTTGATGGGTTATTATTTTGATTAATTAACTAAATAAAAATTAAAGTTTAATAACTTGTGTGAATTCTCTTAATATATATCAAATAATTTTTTTATATCAAAAAAGATATATCTAATAATTTTTTTTTAAAAAAATACAGTCTAATATAGTTAATTAAATTTTCACAAATTATTACTTCGAGATAAATTTTATTTTTTTTGTTACTTTTATCTAAATAAAAAATACGTCTGACATAAAAATTATCTACACCGTGAGTTTCGACGCAGACAACCTTGCCATTAGTTTCGAGGTTGTAAATGGGGATCTCCTCTTCATCCTAAGCAATCTCAACATTTGGAAGTTACCTCAATTTGTCTATGTGTTATTTGAAGGCAACGTGAGCCCAGGCGGGGTCCAAAATCTAAATGCCTTCGCCTCTTGACGGGACAAGGCATTGCAGTAGGACTCCCCAAAACCCCATCTGAAAAGATAGCATCCACTTCCAAATGGCGAACTTCCAAACGAATATAAAAATGGCGAGCTTCTGTTAATCTGCCCCCGATTGGAAAACCAATAAAAAGAAAAAACAATGATAATCTGGCGAGACATTACTTTGTAGGGTTTGGCTGTTTTGGTTCATTAGAACTTCCCGTGGATGCATGTGAATCATCGACATGCTACGGGTACAAACTCACGCATCATAGTATCATATTTTTAATTGTGCATTTGCACATTTCCATTTATAATCATACTTGAGCAGTGCAACGTGAGTTCTCGCTCTGTTTGCATCCCATCTATGTGATGAAGCCCTCAGAAGTTAAGAGAGTAAACAAAAGTGGGGTGGATTCACACCAGACATAACCGTGTACGGGGGCCCTGAAATCTAATTCATTATGAGAAAGTAAAGTTGGCATATCAGGATTCAATGCCCACCAAATAGACTCAACCAATGTTATGTGATCTAAGATGATCTTAGACATCTCTATCTTTCCAGAAGAGAGATAAGCCAATTGAATGATCCATTTCCATGGGAAAATGCACAACCACTCCTCATTTCTGTCCCGACAATGGTCTTCTGCAATTTATGCCTATCTAGCTAACATTTATGGGGAACCCTTTGCGCCCAATTTTTCACTTCAATAATTTGTAGTACAGCTACCAGCTCATGCAGTGTGTCCCCCCATTTCACGTATGCATTTCCTTTCCTCGCATTCTCCATCGTACTTTGAAGGCTGGAACTTAGGAGTGATTGTGCGACCTACCCACCTGACCGCCATGAAATCTTCTACAGGAGATCAAATCACCTCATTACCAATGTTAGAGAGAAAAGTCCGCAGTTTTTTTTTTTTTTTTAAATCTTTGAAATTGAGTGGCTCGTGGGTACCTAATCTTGTGGTCAACCGGTTTGTTTGAGTTTGCAATTTCGATACCAAGCCATGAATTAGAATCTCAGGGTAGCCTATCACCAAATATTATAGTTTAATAATAAAAACAAATTATTTATTATCACGTTATATATATATATATATTTTATTTTTTTTTTATTTTTATTTTTTTTGTTAAGAGCTCAGTAAACTGAATACATATTTACGAAATTGGCAGTGACAACACCCTACCTTTCCGTGGGGGTCTTTGTTGGCCATACTCTATAGCTCAGAATTCTTGTTCACACGTTACCTTAGAACGAATACTAGGTTTAGACGAGAGTTTATATATATTATTTATTTATGAACTTTATTGTTAATTATAATTGTACATTAAAAAATTAAAAGAATGCGACAAAAACTCGCGATAGTTTAATTTATAAAATCACATCTAATATGCGTCATCCACTTGCGTCCATGTACTTCACAAATTACCGCAGCTTTCGGGTGCTCATTGCAACTCGAGAAGCTCTTATGGCGACTGTTTCCTGAAACAACGTCAAGAGCTTTCTTTCATTAATTTTTTGAATTATTAGTTTTTTTTTTTGGTCTGTTATGTTTGTCTATATATCATGGTTGTGATGGAAACGATTGCACTCAATCGATTAAGTCCACTGCCGTTTGCCTAATTGTAAATGGCTTGCATCCTCTCTCTGTTTTCTTTTTTTTTTTTTTTTTTTTTTTGGTGGTCAAATTATCCAATGCCATCTTCACATGCCAATATATAAATTTAATTGATTAATACCAAAAAGATGACAATTTAGCATGTCCCCATCAAAGATTATGTGAAGTGTGCTTCCATCAAAGTTCCCATTCCCTACCAAACGATTGCACAGTTGAGAAACTTTAATACCTATTTCTGATCATCGAGGGACTTTCAAAAGACCTCGATTAGAGGGCCTCTGCCGCCTAACAGAAGGGTTTTTTTTTTTAAAAAAAAATTATTGTTGAGGTGAGAGAAAAGGTCCCTATAGCCCCCCTCTGTCTAGGGGGGGCCCTAGTTTTTTAGCTTTGTAAAAAGAAAAAATTAAATAATAAAAGAGAGAGAGAGAGAGAGAGAGAGAATCTATCTAAAGCCTTTGACTCACAAACCTATAGACGGGGTTCCATCCTTGGCCTTGATGCCGTGGACAGTTCATCGGGAGCTTTTTGTTGTTTCAGCATAGGCACTTGTATAAACCCTAGAATTGGCCCCTCGGAGCATACTCAATATCCAGTTAACTGGTAGGCAAAAGGTCAACGTGAAAGTTGTTTAATTTTTATATGGCATTCTTCTATCTCTGTTTTTTTCCTTTTCCTTCCTGAAAAGGAAAATTATAAGCGTTGGCTTCAAACCTCAAAAACCGAAAATCCATTTTCTTTAACATAAAAATTCCATGCATAAACACAAGGAATTACCTATAAGCAACCATTTTATGCATTTAATATAAAATATTTTATATATTTTTTGTTTTTATTTGAACCATTAAATTTTTGTTCACGTATTCAAACTTTATATTATGTTATATGCATTCATTTTTTTAGTTTCAAAATACATTAATAGATTGTTCTTATTATAGTAGATTACTAATCCTTATTATGTTTTTGCATAAAAGGTCCAAAAAAAAAAATTTAATAAGACACAAAATTTGAATTATTGTCGACCATTAATATTTATTTTATATATAAATTCTGTATCATCCTAATCAAGCTAAAAAGACAGAGACCTTCTCCCCGAAGCTCTCCGCATGGGGCTGTGAGCTAAGTCACACCAACGCACATGCACACCCACATCACTTTTTGTAACACAAAAACTGGGCAGTTCTATGCAGCGGTGGTGGTGGTGGTGGTGGTGGTGGTGGTGATGGTGGTGGTCCTTAGTTTAATGATCAGCGATCCATCAAACACACACTAGCCGAATACTCGTGATGCGGAGCAGGCAGTGGGCACCAGATCATGCCACGTGGAACCCATTTGAAACAAGGACCCACCAATCGCATTTCTGTCCCTCCTCCACTTCCATGGCTTGCTCACAAACAACAATCATTTAGCATGATTGCCAATCAATGCTGAACTTAGTAACTGTTAGTTTATTGAGTCAGTATATTAATTTTCTTATTAATCTGAATTTAATTTTTTGATCGTTATTTATTTTATAATGAATAAGAATTTGTATTATAAATGTAATATTAAATATTAAATTTATTAATATTACAATTAAATAAAAATAACATATATTTATTTTAATTTAACAGTATTTAGGCTCACGAAGAGTGTCCACACGATTGTTTTGTAATATATAATGAATTGGAGAATTGGAATACATTAAGGAGTCCAACAGACCCAAAATTCAAGATTTAATTGATCTAAGCATGAAAAATAAAAATAAAAAATCTAATATATTTAAAAATCGATCGAGGAACTCGACAGGCGAAGTAACTCGACCCGGATGGAACCCAACTGGCTCATCTGCTATCTTTAAATATGGTTATTATGGTTGTAATTATTTTGGGAGGAAGGGGGCAGCGATAATGTAGCGTGAGACCAATTCGCAGGGTGGAGCCGCATGCCAAAGGTGAACTTGGAAAATACTTTGGTGATGAGGTCAGGTCCAAGCTGGTGGGGCTTGGAGTTATCTGATCACTGTCCTCTGGCAAGTTGCCCTACTGCCCCTGGCATTGAGGCTAAAGGGTGTCCTCTGTCTTTCATTGACAACTGCTTTAAGCAAGATCCCTAGAGCACCATGCAATTCTTCTAAATGAGTTATCAAAGTCATGTATCCTATGTGAACAATAAATATAAATTTGGTGAATATTTTTTCAGATTCAACCGAGAATAAGGCGTTTACATCCAAGCCACCCTTCATGATTGATGAACTGAACATGAATTTGAAGTCCATAGATTAGATGGATATATGAAAATGTCAGAGACAAGCTTTATGTATTTTTGCACCATTATATATTAAACATTCACAATTCAACATTATATGGCTTAAAGAAATGAAAGAATTAGAAAAATCCAGTAAATATGCAACAATTTTCTTATGAACAAATAAAAAATTAACTGACATAACTACATTGCAAAGAAAATGGATTATATGAGAAGGGGATGCAATTTATAAGCAGCATCAAATATGCATAGAAGTGCTGCAACTTCTCCGTTGTTTTGATAACTTTTGGGGTTCTGCATCTGCCGAATTGTTTTCACAAAGACTGCTAGAAATGTCAACGACCTTCCTAGCCTCAGGAGCCAACATCAATGAGACTGTAAGCAGCTGGCTTTTTCAATTGTTTGTCCTCGACTATATTTCTCAACTCCACTGCTTCTTTCCACACTCCTGCAGCACTGTACATGTTCGACAAAGAAATGTAATATCCCGAGTTTCGAGAATCCACTGCAAAGAGAAGTTCTGCAACTTCTCTGCCCAATTCTATTTCTCCATGATAATTGCAAGCACTTAGCAGGGCACCCCATACACCAGGCTCTGGTAAGCTCTGCATCTGCTTGATAAAATCAAATGCCTCGTGTAGCCTTCCGGATCTGCCGAGCATATCTACCACACAAACATGATGGTCGGTCACAGGTTCTACATCGTACTCCTCCAACATCCTATTGTAATAGCAAAGACCTTCATCTACAAGACCTGAGTGGCTGCAAGCTGATAAAAGGCTTACAAATATACTTTTTGTTGCTCTATGCCCAGACTCAGACATTTCATGGAATAGATCAATTGCTTTTCTACCATGACTATGGTAACCATATGCAGATATCATAGAATTCCAAACTGCAGTTGTTGTTTCAGAGGAATTTCTAAATACTTTGACAGCACGATCCAATCTTCCACAACTACTGTACAAGTCTATTAGAGCTGCGGATATAAAGGAGTTATTTTGAAACCCATTCCTTAATGCATACCCATGAATTTGCTTCCCATGTCTCAGAAATCCAAGTTGAGTGCAGGTTGAAAGAACACCAACAAGGGTGAACTCATTGGGTTCATGTTGAAGACAGAGAAACAGCTCCAGTGCTTTTCTTCCATTCTTGTTTTGAGATAAAGCAGAAATCATGCAATTCCATGAACATAAATTGCAGTTGGAGTTTAAATAAAACACTAATCTAGCACTCTCAATATCTTGACATCTTCCATACATGGTAATTAATGCATTCTGCACACGAGCATCTGATCCCTCCGAAGTTTTGAGAGAAAGTGCATGAATAGCCTTCCCTTCCCGGACCAACTCAAGTTTCCCACAAGCTGATATTACACTGACAAAGGTGATAGAATCAGGATTTGTGCTGGAAGCCAGCCTCATTAAGTTGAAAGTCTCTAAGGCTTCTCGGATACAAGAATTGTGCAAGCAGCCTAGGATTAATGTATTCCAGCAAGAAACATCTGCGAGGAGAGAAATTTTTGGCAGTAATGAAAAAGCAGCCGCCAAGTCCCCACAGCAAGCATACATGTGCATCAGGGAATTAATTGCAAGAATGTTATTTGAAAATCCCAATTTTAACTGCCAACAGTGAATTGATTCACCAAACCGGAGTCCTTCGGGCGAGGTACAGGAAGGAAGAATGGCCAAAAGAGTGGACAGGTTGCATTGCAAACCACAACAGAGCAGCTCCATGAACAATTTCTGAGCTTCACTAGAGTTCCCATTTTGAGAATACCCTGAAATCATCGAATTCCATGAAACCAGGTCTCTTACTGGGGTGATATTGAACAAGAGCTCGGCCTTCCCAACATTCATGCATTTTGAGTACATGTCAATCAGGCTATTCATCACTGGCAAATAAGATGTCATCTGTCGGTGAATTGCATATCCATGAATTGCTCGCCCTTCTCTCAGTAGCATCATATCAGCACAAAGAGAGGTTACAGAAACCACCGTTGCTATATCAGGTTTATGAGATTGTGCCAGCTGCATTTTGTGCAGAGCATCAAATGCTTCCAACACCATTTCATTTAAAGCAAACCCACCAATCAATGCATTCCATGACACTAAGTCCTTGGACACCATTTCCCTAAAGATATTTTCCGCATGCTCAATATCTCCGTACTGTGAATAAAATGTAATGAGAGAATTAGCAACTGAAGTGTGCAAGCCATTGTCAAAACCCAATTTGAATCCCCATGCATGGATAGCTTCCCCACAGCTCCTCTCTCCCAAAGAAGCTGATGCAGCAACAGCACAAGACAAACTTTCATTATCAGCTCTTTCGCCAGAATAGGCCATCTCTTTGAAATACCATAAAGTCTTGTCAGGGTAGCCATTAGAAAGACACCCACTTATTACGGAATTCCAAGAAACAATGTCTCTCAATTCCATCTCAGCAAACACACCCTCTGAAGAGCTCAAGTCACGGCATTTGGCATACATGTCCATCAGAGCATTGCACAGATTAGTATCCAATAGCCAGCCAGACTTGAAGCTCAAACAGTGCATACTCCGTCCTTCTTTCAAGCCACCAATGCGGGACAAGGTGGATACGGAAAGCAACAACGTTGTTGAATCGAAGAACCCACGTCCCTCTCGCATCATTTCCACGAAGCGATCCAACGCCGGTCCAAAAAGCTGGCTGTGAACGTAGGCAGTAATCATAGCGTTCCAAAAGATTACATCTTTGTCCAAGATGTCACAAAACAAAGCCTGAGACGCGCCGACATGCCCGGCTCTGGAGTAAAATGTGAGGAGAGAAGTGGCGATAGGCATGTGAGACAAAGCTCCAATCTTGACCCCCAAGCAATGTGCAATAACGGCAGTGACAATGCTGTCAGGCGTTGACAAGTCGGAGAGTTTAAGGATACGATAAACAAAGTAGACATCGAGATTCGTTGTCGTATATTGTGCTCTTTGAGGCTTTTCGCCGAGCGATTCAAAGGCACGAGGGAGGCTGTGAAACTTAGACGCCCGTATGGGTCTGAGACCGGAGCTGGGATGACTTCTGAATCTCGGTGGAGGCAATCTGGGATGCAACCGTCGTAGAAGCAGAAACGCCGCCGGCAACATGAGAACCGTTTCTCACCGGTGGCCCAAAAACAACCGTATTGCCTCCTCCTCCTCCTCCTCCTCCTCCATTAACGATCGAAATTATAAATGAATTCTCTGAATCTTTTCAAGTTTATCCCAGAATTTTATTTTATTTTTTACTAATCCAAAATTGAATTAGAAATTTCTTTTGATTATAGAACAACGTTAGCTTTCAAAAGCCCCTCTACTAAGCTACCATTTTGAGGCTAAAAGGGGTGTCTGCTTTATTTATTTATTTAAAATATAATATACATAATTCTAAATTATATAAATTTATTTTATTTAATTCAATTTTTATTTTAAAGTTAGAATCGTATTATATAAATATAAATTCACTGTCACTTAATTTTAATTAATAATTATAATTAGTTTGTTATTTATAAAAAAGAGTTATTAATTATAACTAACAGATGACATTTAATAACGTGATTTTGCATTTAATTTTCACGTTCACATGACCTTTTCGGTTAAGTTGAGCTTCTTGTCTTCACAAGGCTCGTCGGTGCAAGTTTCAGGCTTGTTTTTACAGAATCTGGGGCTGAAGGGGACACCCGTGTTGTTTTGATAGTTGAATTTCATTGTCAATTAGGGAAGTTACTGGGTAGACTCAATCGGATCAGATGTCTCGAGATGAATTAGGAATCCCCATTGAAGAGGGAATTGCATTATTATTATTATTATTATTTTTCTCTGTTAGAATCAAAATCTGAATCCCAATTGGCGTAGAGCCTCAATTTCAGTCCACCGTGCCACAGAAGCCACTAAAGCTCTCTATAAATGGACATCACCACCCACAATTTCTCCTACGGGAAACGAGTCTTCGTCCAGACAGACCAAACAGCACAGAGAAGAAAAAGAGAGCGTAGCTTTGATTTGTCTCCCAACCTTAAGATGATCAGGTCGTTTGATTTTGATGGCCCATTAGATTTCAACGACATTTACGGTCAAAGTACACGAGATGGTGTTATTGTCAGCATTGCCAAGAAGTCTCTGCGTCGTTGTGAATGCTTTTGTAGAGTTTGCGTAGGGTATATAGATTGGGAAACAGATTCCTCTTCCCTCGATGGATACGAAGATTCGGAAACAGATTCCTCTTCCTTTGACGGAGAGACTTACTTGCCCGATCGCTATGATTCCGACCCACGTCTCGTTTCTCCCGAAGAGTCTCCGACGATCATCTCCGAACAACAACTCCACGAAGACGAAGAGGAGGAGGAGGAGGAGGAGGAGGAGGAGGACGACTGGGAGTCTTTGAACGCCCTGCTATGGGCAACGGTACTCGGAGGAGTGGCAGACGATGATCAAAAGGTACAAGAGACAAGACTTAGCTCGACCGTTCAGGGCCAGACATACAAGCTTTTTCTTGACAAGTTTGACGATGTCACGCCCACAGAAACTTTTCTGGAGAACTTGCATGCGTGTGTGAGAAAAATGGCGTAGGACTGAGGTGACGAGTGAAGGGTAGGAAAAAAGTATACATCTCAGCACATTATCTTCGTATTTTACTCGTAGGATTTATTTGATTCCATTCTTCATTTTCTCTCTGCGGTAACACTAAGCATATTCATCGAATAGCTTAAATGTCTATTATCCACAAAATTATGGCGACGGTCCCATAGAATGCGACACGGCACACTCCTCGCACTTATGGTCTGGACTCCCTGCCAACCCAATTCCCAGCATTGTTTAAGGGACACCTAACCTATTAATACGTGGGCGGCCACCTAATCTCTGGCCATCAACTAGACAGATAGCAAGACGGAATGAATTGTCCATGGCCTTTCCTCCGTATATTCGGAGATGCATCGAAGTCCTAATGCGCGTGTCACCTTCTTTCCTTTTTTTTCCTCTTTTTTTATTTTATTATTATTATTCTCGCTATGTAGTTATTTATGCTATTATGTGTAACAAAATGATAAACGAATTTTAAACTAAAATTAATAGATATATATATAACATCACTAATCAGAATACTATACATTGAGCCAGTCAAAGATCCCCTCGCGGGGTTGTATGGATTCATGCTCATGTTCATCGTAGTTGATGCGATTACTTCGACCCCCGGGCCGATGCTATGCGGGGAAATTAATTTTTGTTTAAATAATTTGTTTGATGTGCGCGAAATCCAACAATCTATGGAAACGTACAAAATCCAAATTACATCTATCAAACCCAGTCGTCTTATTTTGTGTACCGGAACAATTAAATCATCTCTCTTTTTTATAAAAATAATAATAATAATTATTTGTTTACCTAGTAATGTGAGTTATTTCAACAAGATTATAATAACTAAATTGAAAAAAATAAAATAAAAATAAAAATAAATAAATAAATAATGAATTAATTAATTAATAGTTGAGATGATGTACTTGGGCATTAATGTCAAAATCGCTTTATAGTTTACAGTTGGTCTGACGAAATAATAGCTCTTAACTGACCGATTAGTCCCACTAGCGACTTGCAAATGCATTAATAATTGCACGGGAGGAGCCGATCACGACCAGAAGATCCACGGTTGGAACTGCGTATCAACAAGGCAACATGTAGGCTTGCAGGCGCTTGATTGGAAAGTCCCATCCAATTTTTTTTGCTTCAAAACAAAAAATGGAAAAAAAATTAAAAAAAGAAAAAGGAAGAAGAAGAAGAAGAAGAAGAAGAAGAAAATCCCCGGAGAGCCATTGCCATAGATTTTATGATACTTACTATTAAAGAGACAACAACCTGGAAAGTGGTAACCGGGCAGAGGTCATGGGTAATTGGGTCACGGGTCATTGGCAAATCGAGACAAAACTTTGACAAATGGATCCTCCGAACCCGCCTTGATTTTGGAAATCAATTACAGCCACTTGCTCTGCTGTCGGTCTGCCCTCTTATAAGCTTTGAGTTCTAAATATATATATATATTTTTAAATATAAAGTTTATGAAAATAAAAATAATTATATGTATTGTGTAATTTCAGGTCGATAAATTTCTTAATAAATTAAAAAAATAAAAGAAAAATTGAGGAAATTACGCATGGCCATCATGAATCAGATGGCAAGTAATGTTATTTGAGTGGATATATGGTCCGATTTACCAGTTAAGATTTTTTTTTAATTCACCAGAAAACCAAAGAATAAAAGGGAAAAAGCAGTGGCCGAAAAAAAAAATAAAAAAATAAAAATATATATATATATATTTCTTTCCCTATTTTTCGGGAGGCGGAAAAAACAGTGGCCAAGCCATGGCAAGAACAAGAAAGTAGAAAAAACAGTATATATATATATATATATATATATATATATATATAACGCTCTGAATCACAACATGAAGAACTCCAACGTTTCTATCTCTGTGCCTACTCTTCATTAGTTTGTTTCTTTCTCTTTCCTTCTCTGTTTATCACGAAAATCAAGAAACGGGCATTGAAGCCATGGCGGATCTGAAAGCAACGTTCTTGAAGGTTTACTCTGCCCTCAAGAGGGAACTCTTGGAGGATCCAGCTTTCGAGTGGACGCCCGATTCTCGTCAATGGGTCGAGAGGGTGCTCCCCCATTTCTTGCTTTTTTGTTTCTTTTTTTTTTTCTTCTTCTTTTCTTTGTCTTTTTTTATTTTTATTTTTTAATTTCCATTTCCATCATCATTTGTTTCGTTTTTTTTTTTCTTTTTCTGTTTCTGTTTCTGTTGTTTTTTTTTTTTCTCTTATGAATTATCAAATGGATATTTTTCTTGAATTGATTTCTTGATTGGGATTTGGACTTCAATTCCCGTTTGAACTTCGAAATCTTGATCTGATCTATTGGTTTACATGTACTCATGTTCATGAGTTTGTAGAGCTATTTGCGTAACCTGTCTGTCTATCTATTGAGGGAACCAGAAAGATAATTGGATATGGCGGAGAAGAAATCAGATTGTTGGGAGATTATATTTTTGATTAAGGTCTTTATTATGTGGAGAATTGATTTTTGAAATTAATATGTTGAAACGGGAGTGAATGCTTCTTTCATAAAGAAAACAGTAGAAATTGTATACATTTTTTTGATTGACATTGAATATCTGAGAGAGAAGATGTGCACAATGCTGCAGTTCCCCATCTTTGTTTCATCATTCTTGACTTCTGTCTGAGCACTAAATTGTTACTTTGTTGTCTTTTATTCTTGACCATCAAGTGTTTCTCTGTTCTAAACCCATTTTTGATACTTTGGATTGAAATTGACAAGTTAGCATGAATCTTTGCTGGAGAATCTTTCTCTTTCTCTAAGCATGCCATTCACCGTCTAATAGATCTATGTAGCTTAGCTTTGGCTTTCTGATATGTCATTTATTCTTTCTGATGCAGATGCTGGACTACAATGTTCCTGGAGGTGGGAATTAACATAATCGCTGAAACTTTTTATTTGCTTCTAAATTTCTTTGGTCAAGGTTGGAAAAAAAAAATGGTAAATTAATGTTGCACTGCACAAAGAAGTAAATATTACGAAATAGCTCTGAGAGTATACTTTGTTTTACAGGAAAACTGAATAGGGGGCTGTCTGTCATTGACAGCTACAAATTGTTGAAAGAAGGAAAGGAATTAACTGATGATGAAATATTTCTTTCAAGTGCTCTGGGTTGGTGCATTGAATGGGTAGGGTTATTGAAAACTCTGCTCTCAGTTTAGCTCATCAATTTTTGCTGATAGTTAAATTGGCATTTTGTTGTTAACTTGCGTAGTTATCTTGTGCACCTAATCGCTTTGATCTCTACAGCTTCAAGCATATTTTCTTGTTCAAGACGACATCATGGATAACTCTCATACACGGCGTGGTCAACCTTGTTGGTTCAGGGTGCCCAAGGTTTGTGCGAATGCTGTTGTTATCCTTTTATATTTCTAAAGGTTTTGATTGCTGGGCAACAATTAATTTGAAAGAACTGTGATATAGGTTGGTCTGATTGCGGTTAATGATGGGATTCTGCTTCGGAATCACATTCCCAGAATTCTTAAAAAACACTTCAAAGGAAAGTCATACTATGTAGATCTCATAGATTTATTTAATGAGGTAAGGAACTTGCTTGTATCTCTTTAAACTAATTTTGCCATTGAGAACATATGTTAATGCTCTATTCATTCCGTTGCTTATGTAGGTGGAGTTTCAAACAGCCTGTGGACAGATGATAGACCTGATTACAACCCTTGAAGGAGAAAAGGATTTGTCCAAATATAACTTGTCACTGTGAGTAAACAACGGGACATCTATTTATTTGGTGACATGATCATTTGCCTGCTTTTTTGCATAAATGGCAAATTTTGGACAAATTGCTCAAACAAACCCTGGTAGGCAAGAAGCCTTCAGGAACAAATAATTACCAGTATATTAGTAACACATGAAGTGGAATTTTCCATCTGGCACTTTGTTTGAAGATCCATCTAGCTTAATTGTTAAAAAAGCATGTTTGTATCTATATGTATGTATGAATGCATGTATGCATGTTCTGCGTCAGTCTGTTGTGGCTTCAGTTTATTAAGATAGGTTGTCAATCTCTCCATGCAATTGATTTGTTGATTTGTTCTTCAATAGACTTCACCCAACCTTCTGTTTGGCTTGTGGTGGTCTATTTTCCAACTTTATAGCTTCTAACATCGAACTTGGTTGTAAACATGCAGTCACCGACGAATTGTTCAGTATAAGACTGCCTATTACTCATTTTATCTGCCAGTGAGTATGCACTGCTTGATTGATTGGTTCTCCTTTTTATTCTACAGTTCTCAAAAGCAACTTATAATGCAACCCACATCACCCCTGTTTCCTTACATCTAGACTTGTGTACTTTGTGCAAGAGTACTATTGGCTTACTTTCTAAAGCTACCTACATCTCATATATGCTCAGCATCTCCTTGGGAGGTTATATCTCTTCTTTTAGCACAATCCCCCACCCACAGCAGATAAAAAAAGAGACTCTGGGCAACAATAACTCAGGCTTGCAAAAATCATTAAATCACTTTGGAATTGGATGCTTGAGAATCTGACTTTTTGATGTTTAACCATTAAATGCACTCAGGTTGCATGTGCATTGCTCATGGCGGGTGAGAATTTGGACAAACATACTGATGTAAAGGACATTCTTGTTGAGATGGGAACCTACTTCCAAGTGCAGGTAAATTAAAACAGGATTATCTTTGGAAAGTTCACTTTCATTAGTTGTGTCAAGGAAGGTGATATATGGATCTGGAAATGGGGCATTATTGTTTGTTATCTTTCAAGTGTTTGGGCTGAAGGGGTTCTTCACACTGAAGTCCGTACCACTCAACTTTCTTTCATCCATGCCAATAATCTGCATTTTCTTTTCTCTTGTAGGATGATTATTTGGATTGCTTTGGTGATCCCAAGACAATTGGCAAGGTCAGCTCAAGTGTGCCAAAATATGATGTTCGACTATAAAAATTAAATCTTTCTGCGTCTGAAAAGAACAGCTCCTATCATACCTATTTAATTGTGTTTCTCTCTAAAAGTGTTTTTGATTCAGATTGGAACAGATATTGAAGATTTCAAGTGCTCTTGGTTGGTCGTGAAGGCTTTGGACCTTTGCAATGAACAGCAAAGGAAGATTTTATACGTAAGATTGGTTGCTCTTTTATTATTTGCTGCCCAAGAAAAGATACCTTCGGTTATTGAGGATGTTGTTCCCTTCCAGGAGAACTATGGAAAAGTTGACCCGGCCAGTGTAGCAAAAGTGAAGGCTCTTTATAATGAGCTAAATCTTCAGGTGTGTGCCTGCTCTCAAGTACAATCGTTTTCTATTTTCAAATATTAGCATGGAATGTACTATTGCTTCGTTCCTGCAATGCCTACCAAGAGATGGTGCCTTGCTTCCTGTATGTTGGATTATTTGTAGGTTTTTTCCTACCAAACTTTCATGGCATTTCCCCCTTTGAATCCCAACTTCACAGGGTGTATTTGCGGACTATGAGAGCAAAAGCTACGAGAATCTGATTGGTGGCATTGATGCCCATCCCAGCAAAGCAGTCCAAGCAGTTTTGAAGTCCTTCCTGGCCAAAATTTACAAGAGACAGAAATAAATGACTGATCATCAGAAAACGTGGCAGAGGTCAATGATGCTGAACCATGCAAAGCTTGCACTTACGTTGTATCTGTTATTTCCTAATCCAGGATGATTTGCCCTCATGTATCCTCTTCCTCGAAGCATTTGGGGGTGTACTTTCCCTCTCTGGTCACTGAGTACCTTGTCCTCGTTGATACCGATTCCAAGACATTTGACATGTTTGTCTAGCATAGTAGTTATGTACCGCTGCCCTTAAATCCCCTTCTAATGGAAATTTAGCAAAATCTATACCCAACAACAGAGGACACGAATGTACTTATTGCTACTTAGCTATTCTCTACCTTGGTAGGACAAGAGAAAAATCATTGGGAATGGACTTGATCACCACGTTAACTAGTTTTCTGCCTACGACGGAGCCCAATGGAACTGATGTTCAGACAACTGTAACGAGGTCGACAATTTGAAAATCCACTCTTTATTCATTTCCAGTACCGATCATCTTCCAAGATCAAATCCAAGCCGGGCATCTAGGGGATGTCGGGGTGAATTCGACATGCTTTCAAATGTGGAAAAATAAAAAAAAAAACGATTAGAAATTAAACCAAAGCATTTAAGGGGTATCCGTAATCCTAAACATAAGAAAGACTTAAAAAAAAAATCAGATGGAGATGCATGTAATTTTAGCACCAAAGTTGGTATCGATGTTGATCATAGAATTGACTGAACAAAAGGACTTATATGTAAACTACCAACACAATAAGTAATATGAAATTGATATTAATACGGACTCAAACATCAATTATGCACCGAAATATTTAGGGGAAAGGACTGGAAAAGCATCCATCCTTTTTTTTATTATTTTTTTTATCTTATATAATTATTTATTTTCGTGTAGAAAACCAAAAACAGAAAAGAAAAATATCGAATCCAATCTATTTACGTTTCTCGTTTCTTTTCTGTTTCAATTGTACATAGTCTTCATTTTGTTCTGTGACCAAAATTTAGTTAAATTACGCTCTTGATTGCAAAGATCTCTCTTTTTTCTTTCCTTCTTCCCTTCTTGGGTCAGGGACCATGAAGAATCTATCGTAGACCTTTCAAAATAAGTTTCCAGGTCTTAATCTTGAGTCAGTTTCATGTCCATCCTTCAAAGCTCCGTCTTTAGCATCTGTGCTTGATTACTATTCTCGATGGCTTGCTCCCAATTTCTAAATTGAACAATATTCCGGCAATCCTTAAGCATACAGTTACGGGTTTTACTTCCTTTCTGCTGAATAATTGTCTTTGATGTAACCTGCCTAGCAATTTGTATGAGAGATGCGTTCCTGATAGTGTAGTTCTACTTCTTGACTGGAAAATTCAACTGGGTTTGCTTTATTTTAAGAGAAGTTAGGCTTTGAAATTAATTTCTGGAATTTTTGGGGTTGGAGGAATGAGGATTCTGGTATGAAGTTAGTGTTTATCATTTTTCTGACAGCAAGTCACATGATAGACGAACAGAACAAGTGCTAGACGTTCTTATGTACCCCAGATCAAGTCATCTAGTTAATTGGACTAAGAGGAAGGAATACACGAGCACATAAGTTAGCTTGCAAGTTTCCTAATAAATAACAGATTGAAGATCAACTATCAATGCCACAACCAAAGAAAGGAAAAAAAGGACTACTGGAACCTGCATTTTTATTCTAGTTTTTTAAACCATCAAATCATCCGTAGTAGTTGCTGGTGGATATAGGACGAGTCAATGCGGGGTGAGAACTATATAGACGCAGATGGTGTCCTCCGCAGTCGCCTCTGAGCTGTAGAACTTACCGAGTGACTCTCCAGAAACCACTAAACAAAAGGAAATGAGTACAAGGTAATTATGGATTTGGGATTCTCGGTAGGAAGATTATTGCCGACACCAATGTAAAATCTTACAGTAACAGAAAGTGAAAATTTTGGTTTGAGCAATGGTGTAGCAGCGGAGCACCTGCCTCAGTGGTCTTTTGGGAAATAAATCGCACAAAAGTGGTATCATCTTGTCATGGCTCAATGGCTTATAAGATGGCACTTGGTTCCAATTTTTTAACAAAGCTAGCCCAAATAAGTTTAAGGAAAAATAAACAGGAATAGGAAACGATCAACTCTACCTTCAACACATATCTTCCAAATGTATTCTCCTTCTGGAGGGTGAGAATCTGTAGCTCCAGATTGCGGATGTAAGCCTATAAAAACAGGCAAATTGTAGGGCCTAAATTAGAAAATACTCTTTGCAGTATTTAGTAGGATTTTTTTTTTTTTTTTCTGTGGTAAAGGATGAGACACTGGAGATGGCAGGAGTTCGAACCCTGCCAGTGGACAAGAGGCACACCGCCTCTTGCCACCCGGGCAATCCCAGGTTCTCGTAATTATGAAGATTTTAAAGAGCTAAGCTGCCCCCTACCTTTAAGTCAGCCCAGCAAAAAGCATTCTCATTGTTGCTTTTCGATGATTACACGGACTCAAATTCGTGTAAAGCTTCAGCTTTAAGACTGATACGATGAGATTTGCCACATCCTTTTTCCTTAAATTTTTAGCAGCCTCTAACATGCAGTCATGCATATCTGATATGCATGGCTATGAATTTGAGTCAATGAGATGGTCTTTTTAAAGTCTAAGCTACTCTGGTTTAATTATTCTTATGTGTTTCATTATGAACCCTTTAACTTCTCTCAAGCATATACCACCTGTTTTTGGGCAAATGATCGGGCGGCAGATTCTCCGTTCCTGATCTAATACAGCTGCTTCTGGTGAGCAGCCTCGGGAGAACCTTTCTTGTACGTTGGTCTACGAGATCTACGAGTCCATGTTTTCGTATTCCCTGCAACCCCTGTGGCCTTCCCTTCATTGCTCAATCCAATGTAGCCACCATGGACCATTAGAGAACCAACCATCCGCCCAGTACTATTGCCGCTTCCGTAAACATTGTTGTTTGTTTCCTCAATTGCCTTTCCATTCTCCGGAATTTGCTGCACCTGAGCACTGTCTAGTCCTCCAGTACTGCTGTCATTTCCATTTCTATTATGGCTGGTTTCCTCAGAGGACATATCCTGATTGAGAATTGTTTGCATTTGAAAAGCAACAATCCCTTCAGTACCGCTGCTGCTACTGCCATTAAATTTACCATTCGTATCATCTATTTGCACCCCTTCATCAAGCATTTCTCCCAGATAGCTTATGTTGGTTGTCTCGCTGCCACACAAGGGACATACCAGCATACTTGGACTCCCAAGTCTTTTCCTTTTCTCCAACAAGATGTGCTTCCATTTCAACATTGTTAGTGGCGTTGTTGGCATCCATGTCACGGGCATAGCATGGAGGCAAGCACGTGTCTTCAAATTCGCTAAAGAAGAGAAATGTGTCAAGGTCTTGAATCTCTGCAAACTGTTGCTGTTCTAAAATTTGCTCCTTTTCGATTGATGGATCCATGGTTATAAGCTTCTTAGGCCAGAGCTAGTTGTATCGAAAACATATATATGAAGATCAAAAGTTTCTTGAAGCTGCCAATATCTAGTCCAAGAACTCGCTGATTTTACTTATTCAAGGCCACCTTCTGATACTTTACCGAATGATTTAGAACATGCCAAGACACGACTTCGTTAATTTTTCTCCGTCCTATTACCCCAAAAGAATTTGAAATTCATTGATCCTTCTCTAACACGGGGTAGTCTGCAGCCCCGAGTTCAAAGAATAAAAGGAGCAGGCCAAAGCGCTTGTGGTAAGTACAAATAAGTTGTACAGTCCTACATTGTTTTGCCCTTCTTACGAAAGCATCATCAATGAAGCACGACCAATACATTAAAGACTTCTTCTTTTGGTTTTTTAGGTGGCTCTTAATTTATTTTTAAAAAAATCATAAAAATATTAATTATTACCTGAATAAATTTATAAAAAATTACTTATTAATATTTTAATTTAATTTTAAATGAATTACTACTCAAATAATAATAATTTTAAATAAATTTTCACACTTAATTACAATAAATCTAATAATAAATTATATCACACACTTTATTTAAAAAAATTATATAAAAAATTTAAATTTTAATTAAATACATAAAAATATATTTAATTATCACTAAATTTATGTATCAAGCATTTTATAGGTCTTAATAAACAAGTATATTTTTCAAGTTTTCAATTTTCATAGCTGAAATATGTTCTAGTTTCACCTTTTAAGGGTTTTATTGCGGGGACGGAGCCTGTAAACAAGATAGATCTAAACAAAAAGAGAGCATAAGTAGATCCCAAATTTGTAAAAAAAATATATGTATATATATGAGTGTGTGTGTGTGTGTGTGTGTGTGTGTGTGTGTGTGTGTGTGTGTGATATATAAATAGATAAAGTAAATATATATAACACATATTAAAAATGATTTTATTAATAATTTAATATTAAAATTGATTAGTTTGAATTAATTTAAAAGTATAGTGCTGTTTTGGTTTGCACTTAAAGGATTACTTTCGCATCTTCTCAGAAACAGTGACCCCCGCATTAGGTTCTACATTTGTGCCCAAAAGTGCCTTCATAGTACTAATACATCACCATCAGGATGCTTCCACAAGAACAAAGCATTTCCCACGTGACCATTTCCCATAATCGTGGCATAGCAATAAAAAAAATTAAAAAAAAAAAGAAAAAAGGAAGCAAGAATGGAAAGTGCAAACCAATCCTACGTTAGGATTGGACAGCGACACGATATTGCTCCCATATCTTGCTGAGGCCTCACAGGAAGGTGCAGCAAAGGCGTTAAATCAGTGTGGTAAAATATATTTAACATGTTACTTAAAATCATTTTTTATAATTAAAAATTCATGCATGATAAAAAAATATATATCTTATTACTTAATTTACACATCAATGGATTGCTTAATAAACCTAAAGTATATATATATATATATATATAACATCGTAAAAAATGTTAATTTAATTTTTTCGATGTGACTTCGCATCGTGTGAATGGCAACCGGGACATTGGGCGATTGTGAAAGGGGCTGATGCTCCTGGAACGAAAGTCGTTCATGGACGTACATGGGCCTGCACCGATAATTACTGGTTAGGCCACTAAACTTGAAGGCCCAATATAATGAACCGAAAACATTTTCCCAGCCATTTTCCTGCCCCCTTTTTCTGTTTTTTTTTTCCCAGTTAATTACTTTTAATCGAAACTCAAATACGATATGTTTAATTTTTTTTTTTGAAAAAAATTCAATACTAATGAACTATAATGCATTAGTTTTTCGTGCGGTTTCTCGTCAAGAAATCCTTCGCAGAACAGAAGTTAGAAAGTGAACTAGACGCTCAGGGGCAATGCAAAGTCCACCCCACCCACGACATGAATGACAGATTCTGGGAAATGTACAATGGAAATGAATGGGATCAGGTGAACGTGGCTGCCCAAATATGGAAGAAGGGAAAAATTGAAACCAGGTGAAGTGTGCACTTATAGAGATAATAGA
The DNA here is from genome assembly GCA_019804595.1 of Bruguiera parviflora. NCBI lineage: Eukaryota > Viridiplantae > Streptophyta > Magnoliopsida > Malpighiales > Rhizophoraceae > Bruguiera > Bruguiera parviflora. The sequence continues at coordinate 1,873,764 of CM034050.1, forward strand.
CGCAAGTCCCATCTCTCCAGGCACTCGGAGGACGATAGTGCGGTGGCATGGCATCAACTAAATTTGACTGCCCAAATATGGAATAGTGGCAGCCACCCTTTTTGGACTTTTTTTATTTTTCATTTTTTGTTTTTGTTGTAGACCCATCTGGTAATAGAGTAGAGATTGACTGGCACCACTTACAACCCACAGCATTTCCCAACCATGGGAATCCTGCATTGAAAACCTCGTTTGACATCATTTCCTCGTTTAAAAAAACAAAAAAAAAAAAAAAAAGAAAGAAAGAAAAAGGTCATGTTAGCAGCATATCATGGCCTCGATGAAATATGAGGAGTTTTTTCTTTTATTTTCTCATCGGCAATCTATTACTTGTTGAATAGGAGAAAAGCTGATGTTTTTGGAACCGTTTTTATTGGTATTAGTTTTCAATTTGAGTTTCGTGGAAGTTAATTAATCGAAAAAAAAAGAGCAAAAAAGAAGAAGAAGAAGAAGGAAAAAAAAAACACTTGAGACTGTGGTCCAACAAGAGGTATAATATTTGCAAAAGATTCACCATGGGAAACTCCTCGTATTTTGGAAGGAAGTTAGCTCATCATATCCGGTTAAAGAAAAACACAGAAAAGTTATACCTAACGGGTAACGACTGCAACGTCGATGAAGTCAATGATCATAGTCACTAATCGGCACTTGGGAAGAGGTGTTCCCTTCAAAGCATTTGTGGGTTGGGCCATGGCTAGGGTTAGGCAATTGGCCTTTTTTTTTTTTCTTTTTTTTTTTTTCCAGAGATTAGTTTATCGTATAATGACACACCAAAATGTCATTAGAAGCAACGAAGTGGTCGGGATTAACAGTTGCTGTGATAATGACCAGGCAGTTGAACCTCGTCCCGAAAGAGTTGACTTTGTCTGGCGTAGACCGAAATGGGTAATTTAATTAGCAAGACAATCTTTGATTAGTGTAATGGATTTATATATGGGTGGTCCTCACTTCCCACGGGCTGGCCACAGGCAACGAGATTGGGTTGGACCCTAACAAAGAACACCATGCTTTCGAACCAAAGCAAACGAGAAAAGATTTATTTATTTATTTTTAATAATGGGATTTTTTTTTATATAAAAAAAAAAATTATCGAAGAGAAATCTCTTTCAGACAAATATCACGACGCTTTGCAGACTCCCCCCGGACACTCACCCAAAGCACGACATCAAAGCCAAAAAAAGAAAGAAAAAAAAAGAAAAAAGAAGAAGAAATTGACACACGTGAGAATCCACACTCGCAGGGAACACGAAGAATCCTGCGCGCGCAGGAAAATTTAAGCCAACAAATATGGACGCCAAGAGAAGAACGCTGTCTATGCCTGGCCTCCGAAACAACCAACATGCGAGCGTGCACTAATGCCATCGACAGGCTGATATTAGCAACAGGTAGAATCAAACGGCAGCAAGATAAAACACGTGGCCGACAGGAGAATCTAAGGAAAGGGCTAATAGAAGGGGAATATACTCCGGATTAGTGGGGAGAATCATGATGAGGAATGGCGCAGAGGATCCTTTTCCCGTGACCCCACGATAGGACTTCTTTTTTGAGTATGTGGGGTCCGCTCTATATGAGCATTTGCCCACTTGTATTTTGCATGCTTTTTTGGTTTGGGTGAGAAATTCAATCACGGACATGGAACACCAGTATGGAGCCAAAGAGAATAGAATGGACTGCTGCTTCCCTTTGTGTTTTCTTCTTCTTCTTTTTTTTTTACCCTTTTTCTATTTGAGTTTATTCATGCCGCTCGTGATAATATGCTTTTGATATATTACCATTTTGACTAATTCAGCCAACCCCCTCTCTTTAATTTCTCTTTCCACCATGCCTGGTGGTGACTGTTGAGGGTGAGAGAGAGAGAGAGAGAGAGAGAGAGAGAAGTTCATTTCTGCCTTTTTTTTTTAAATAAAAAATTCTGTGACTGTGTAGTTCTGTTGTGCACCAAAAGCCCACAAACCCCAGTTCCTCTCTCTGTCTGTCTCTCATAGGCGCACACACACTGAATTCAAACATGCACGAAAAAACTAGTCCTTTCTCGTGTATGTGAATCTGATGATGGAGGGTGCACGTTAGTTTCTGAGCTAAGTGCCCCTATTGTATAACTGGTGGCTTTAAATCAGAAAAAAGTTGCTGCTACTCCTGCTTTCTTTATAAGGTTGCGAAATTACATGAAGTTGCAACTGGAAGGGAAAGTCTGCAGCTTTGTTCAGTTGTAAATGTATCTGTTTTTGCTGCGAGCGACATCAGTTATATGGTTTTGGTACGTTTTCTCTTCGTTATTCATGCTGCTCACATGCTCAATTCTGTTGGTATATGAGATAATTGTGATGATTTTGATTGACAGAAATCTGCTTGATTCATTGTTGTCTCCAATATGATAGCCAAAGAAGAAAAAGCTCAACCTTCTTATTTGTTCTGTTATGAGCAGATGCTGATTCTGCCATGCTTTTCTAGATGACAAAAATGAAAGAAAGAAACTTTACTCCATGCTTTTAATATTGAAAGAAATACCCACAGCATACGGACAACAAGAAAACTATGAAAACTTTATGAGACCTTGTTGACAAGTTCTTTATCAATTCCAAAAGGGAATAGTAACATAAGTAGCTAACATGCGATATGGGCAGCATCCAATTATCAAAGTTTTTTTGGGGGGGCATTGATTCATTGCGTCGAGCAAGTCTGACATAAAACATTGCATTTTCTGATTGTTTGATATTGTGTGATGTTGGGATCAAGTGAAGCTACCTCTGGGGAAAAGTACTGTTGTTTTCCAGTTAAGAAGGAAATCCATGGAGGATTTTTTCCCTGGTACTTATTGCTTTGCTATCTCAGAACTGTGTTCCACTCTCTTTTCTAGCACCATTTGCCTGACAGACAACTGGGTTGGATTTTCAAACAATCGATGGTGATAAAGGCACATGGTCCAGCACCACATTATTACAATTAAGCACATCAAAGCAGACTTTTGTACCATATAATTACTTGCCATCGAATATCAGAAATTGGTCGCCTTCCCCTTGTCAACTAACAATAATAGTATCGAAGAAAATGCTCCGATTTCCTAACAGGCATTTGGGACCTCCAAATAAAATTGTGCAAATCCATGGCTGGATAGCTTGTTTTAACATAAGGAGATTTGGTTGACGTGTATGCCTTTATGTCCGTTAAATTAAAATATGCTTTTCACACTCACATTCATTGCAAAGATTTTGGGGTCAGTTGGTATCTTCGTTTTGCAGTTTTCTCCTTTGTAAGAACAGTTGGTCATTTTAGTATTCCCTTGTTATCTGCCATCTACATTAGACCAGCGTGCCCACTACACATAATTGCTGTTTGATTACTTGACGTATACTCATTTTCTTGCCTTGCCGAGATTGCTTCACAAAATTACTCTTACTCTAACACCAATTTACAAAAGAAATTATGACTGTTCACCTAACATTGTATTGCAGTGGAAAGCCACAGAATTCTTTGTGATGAGACCATCTTTCCAAATTCCAACTTCCAAGAATTCGATGTTCCCCCAAGAAACATTAATTTGTCTATGACTTTTTGTTAATATTTATCACGGGGAATTTTTGTACTAAAAGGAAAGGAATAAAAACAATGATCATAGGGGCCCAGAACATAGCCTGAATCTTATTTAGTTCTGTGAAGGCATCCCAAATGTCTTATTTCTCATTTCCTAGTCGAATTTAACGCCATTCTTGGAAATTTGTATCTGGGTGGAGCCAAAGTATGCTACAACTCATCACACATCACTTCAATAATTAAAAGTTAAAATTTTATTTTAGAGATTTTAAATTCTAATTTAAAAAAAAAGGGGTGAGACTTATAAAAAATTAAAAAAAAAGTTATTAATAAAAAAGTAATCTTTATTTTTTAAAAAAATTATAAATAATATCTGTGTATGTTAATTACAGATAAAAAATATGGAAAATAATTTAATTTAAAAGATTTGTTTCTATTAATTCACAAGATTCTTGACATAATTAACACAGTATAATAATTTTTCCATTTTAAGATTTTTGCCGATAATTTTTCTACCGACTATGTTACAGCTCATGCTCACAGTCCAATGAACCTTTATAAACAAAAGAAAGAAAAAAAGGTGTGCTACTGCTTCACTTACTCCGGTTTTCACCATTAATTTATAGCTGATGATGGTAGTAGCTGTCGCTTGTGAGAGGTCACATTGTATGGCAGTAATAACTCTTTCAACTTTCAGGCATTTACTCCTCATAAAGCGTTTTTGCATGTACAAATCTCATCTCATTCAAACTGGTTTCCCAGGAAGTTCAGTTTTTTATGTAGCCAACCAGTTGTCATGATTCTAGCTAAACAAGTACAAAACCCCGCAAGGCTCTGTGTAGGCCAGTGAGAGTGCCTGCTTCCACAAAACCATTTAATATTCTACAACCAACCACCTAGTTATAAGTAACGTCTCATGGAACTGCCACGCATATGTTTTAATTGTAAGAGAAGACATTGCATGGCTGGTGGCGAATAGGGTCAAAAAAACAAAAGGGAAACTGTCACTGTTTCTTTTTGTTGTGATTCTTCCTGGCTTCATCTCCCTCAGTCTCTCTTCTCTCTCTCTCTCTCACTCTCTTAGTGCCTGACAGCAAAAAGTTGGAATCATCTTTATGTTTCTTTCTCCCTTTTTTTTTTTTTTTTTCCTTTTTCTGTAGGTGAAATAGCATCTTGCATATTTTTAAAGGGCTTGAAATGTTGGTGAAGATTATGGGACCCTTGTTGTTGGGCTAAAGGTGAGAGGTGAGGCCTACTTGAAAATTGCATTTCAACAGTGAAGTAGAATACTTTGCGTTCTTAGCATTTTTGATTTCTAAAGCTGTACTTTGAGTCTTGCAATTAATGTTACTGGACATGTCTTACATGACCTTCTTCTGCTCCTTCTTCTTCTCCTTCATCTTCCATTTCCGATTCTTTGTTTTCCTCAATTGTTGCAGGCTTGCAGCTACAAGATTAACTATTCTTCTCTCTCAGCATTCCCTGAATTCTTTGTTATGTAAGTACGTTCCAAAGAAATTTCCGTAATTTCTTTCCTCAAAATCTTTTCCAAGCTCCGAGCCCTATGAAATAAAGATGAATGATTCACCTCAAAAAACCAGAATTTGAAAACTAAAAATCAAGATACAGTTTTTTTTTTAATTATTTTTGAGAGGATCAATCAAGATATAGTTGAAAGTGTTAGAATCCTGAAAATGTATGATTTTGACCAAAATCTTCCTCGATATGATTTGGTTAATATTCTTGATTTACTTTCCTAATTTGTGCGTAGGTTCGAGTAATAAATGTACAAACCTCATTTTCTTCATCAGAGTCCATTGAATTCAATCCTGAAGAAAAGCAGTTGCCATTTCATGCGGAGATGAATAAATTGAAAAGGCAATATGCAGATACGCCACCATCTGCCTAACAGTGAAATTGCTAATAAAGTAAATCCCATTAGTCCTTTTTATGGAAAGGTGATCACTCCCTGCTTCCTGGATTTTGTTATGGACAGCAGTAAAATTCTTAATTATTAGCTCTCTCAAGTGTCTAGATTTTGTTTTTGCCGAATAAATCGTTTGAGCACTACCGTGGAAAAGTGATTTCTTGTCAATCTGTATTTACTCATATTCAGGCATCCAATCACTGAATTTCTTTCAGATTGTAAGGGCATGTCCCATTGTTGTGAAGTGAAAATTGCTCACAATCATTCAATTGAAGGAGCGGAGAATAGCAAAAATGAAGTATATGAAACTGGGTACATGTCCCGATACCTTCTTTACAGAAGAGGCTACCAGGTTTGCTGAACAATCAACAGCTTCTGTGTCATTAACAGTTTCTTATGCACGGTGATTTACTTGAGGTTAGTAAAATGCAGGTCTGTAATCTCAAAAATGTCATGCGACCTTGTCATACAAATCAGCAACATTAGTTATCTTCTGCATAAGGTATGGATTAACGGACGTCCAAAGGGGGAAAAATGATCACCATATGTAAGATGGTTAGACTCTTATTAATTCTGCTGTTTTTAGTTGCAGTTTCTTCTTCTTCCAAAGTGTGGCCTCCTACAAGGGCTATGTATAGATTCCGATGATTCTAGTACTGTTACTCTGGAGCTTCATGAAATTCCTGGAGGGGAGGATGCCTTTGAATTGTGCGCAAAATTTTGTTATGGGATAACAATCAATCTCAGTGCTCATAACTTTGTGCCTGCATTTTGTGCCGCTAAGTACCTTAAGATGACTGAATCGGTGGAGAAGGGAAACTTTGTCCTTAAACTTGAAGCATTCTTCAATTCGTGCATTCTAGAGGGTTGGAAGGATTCTATTTTCACTCTACAAAGCACAGTCAGGTTAATGGAGTGGTCAGAGAATCTTGGAATCATCCGAAGGTGCATTGATTCAATTGTTGAAAAGATCCTTACACCCCCAGCAAAGGTGATCTCAAATGCTTCATTCTCTTTTAACGTCTTTCCAGAGACAAATTCTGATTTCTTGTGAAGTTGAGAGTGTTTCTTAGTTTAAACTATCAATTGTCTGTGTAGGTCACATGGTCCTACACTTACACCAGACCAGGATTCAGAAAAAACCAGCAGCCTGTCCCAAAGGATTGGTGGACAGAGGACGTATCTGACCTTGACATAGATCTCTTCAGATGTATAATAACAGCCATCAGATCAACACATGTGCTGCCGCCACAGCTCATTGGTGAAGCCTTGCATGTCTATGCTTCTCGTTGGTTACCAGACACTACAAAGATCAGACCTCCAGAGAGTTCAGTTTCTCAATCTGAAGACAATGTGAGAAAGAACAGAAAAGTTCTTGACAACATTGTGAATATGATTCCAGCAGATAGAGGGTCAGTTTATGTTGGCTTCTTGCTAAGACTTCTCAGTTTGGCAAATTGCCTGGGAGCATCTACAGTCACAAGGACGGAACTCATAAGAATATCTAGTCTGCAGTTGGAAGAGGCAACAGTGAGTGACTTGCTGTTTCCTTCTCACGCATCATCTGCTCAGCACTCTTACGATATCGACTTGGTAATGCTGGTGTTGGAAAGTTTCTTGGTTTTATGGAGAAGACAAGCACCTACGACTGTGGAGAACACAGAGTTCCCGAGATCAATGAGAAAGATTGGAAATCTTATTGATTCTTATCTCCAAGAGGTTGCCAAGGATCCCAGCATGCCAATCTCAAAACTTGTATCCCTTGCTCAGGCTTTGCCAGATGTTTTCCGACAGGACCATGACGGCCTTTACAAGGCAGTCAATATTTATCTCAAGGTGAGACATTAACAACTTTAATCCACGTGTTATAGAATTTAGAAGCTTAGTACGATGATTCACTATCAATTATATCAAAACCAGAATTGTAATTTCGATAATATGTCCTTACATTTCTGGTCTTCAAAGCATCCATTCATTTGATAAAACAGAGGCATCCTGATCTCAGCAAGGCAGATAAGAAGCAGCTCTGCAGGATTCTAGACTGCCAAAAATTTTCCCCAGAAGTACGTGCCCACGCTGTAAAGAACGAGAGGCTGCCATTGAGAACAGTCGTACGAGTGCTCTTCTATGAACAAGAGGAAGGTGCCAGGGCCGCTGATCACAGGCCAGTGACTCAGGAGCTACTTTCCAGAAGCGAACAGACAACAACAGTGGCGGATGATCTAAGTAAGTTACAATTAAGCCCAGACCAACAGTCCAGTATAGTGGAGGGGATGAGAAGGACCCTGGCATCCGAAATCAGTGCTACGGAAAATCACAAAATGAAAAGACTAGACAAAAAGCCAGAGCCGAAATTGGATAGAAAGGCAGGCAGAGGAGAACTAGAGGAAGTAAAGTTAGAGAAAGGGAGAGAAGCTAGAGAAGAAGGAAGTTCTGGAAGCAAGTTGGAAGCCAAGAAGACAATGCGTGGAAGGGTAGAGAATGGCCGCGATAAAGGTAGGGACAGATAGCCAAATGGATTGAAGATCACCCATTCGTAGCTGCTATTCTTTTGCAGTGCTGTAATTCTGTTCTTTCTGCAAGGAATGTAATATTTCCAAAACCAGTTTATGCATCTTTCCTAGTTATATAGATCACAGAGCTCGTCAAAGGTGGAATCATCATTTTATCTTTTCCATCTTGAGATTTTCACTTATAAAGCATACATAATGAAGGGTCTGAAACATGAGCCATCAGAGATGGAAACGCACTGGTTTTGACTAATTTGATTTCCATGGAGCTTGCTTGGATGACCCTGAAGAGATCGCTGAATGAAGGCCAAAATAGTTCCAGTGAGATGTTCATGCTAAGTCGTATTACGTAGAGATGGATCATTCTCATCCGATTGGTCAACGGGCTCTGGCAGGTGTATTTTTGCCCGATTTTCGTGAAATCAACGTCAAGGCCACATGCCGGTTTGAGATTGGCTTGTTGCCAGACCGGTTGGTACACAGTCGCCGCTGGTTAACTTGGTTGTGTATTAAACCTTAGAATCGTAGGCAATGGGGAAGCTACTTTTAACAATACAGCATGCTTCGTGAGCCAAGGAAGCATTTGCAGAAATTGGAGCTTTTGATACAGGAGTGACGATTGCTGAATCCAACCCCTACATCGCAGTTGTTGGTAGAAGAGTAGTTGAACAAACATTAAATAGAACATCGTTGCATCGACAATATAATCATAAATATACAATGCAAAAATCAAGATTGCATTTTTTATGGATCGAAGTCACTCTCACGTCCAAAATTACCAAAGCAACGTAATGTTTTTTTTTTTTTAAATATTTCTTCACCCATGGTCTCAAAGGATCACAATGGCGAGACCACCACTCTCTGGGGGTCGCAAACACAGGTCAACAAGATGCAACTTATAGTAATAATTAACGGGGTCCGTCTCTGGTTGGCAACGTTGGTTTTGCACGTCGACTTTTTCGAATCGTACCTGCGATAAATCATCTGTTTATAGGCTTGTAGGGCAGCTGGGCTCTTCAAAGCCCAAAAAAAAAAAAAAAACAAAAAAACAATTATTTTAAAGCAAAAAAAAAAAATATCAGAAACCTATTTCCCATTTCCGTTTTTTTTTTAACCCTTCACCCCAACTTTCCTTAAATCTTTTTATCCGACCGGACATTAGGCCCAAACCCCAGTTGTTAGCTATTGATGATGCAACGTTGCCTTTTGTTGTTGTCAATCACAATCACACTTCCTTAACAAGATTCTAAGCCCCAGCCGCTTTGTCTGTCTCTCGCTTCTCCCTTCCTCTCTCTAGACTAAGATACTATTACCCTTTGAGAGAGAAAAACAATAAGGGAGATAGTAATAAAGCAAGAGAAAAAAAAAAAAAAGAAAAGAAAAATTAGAAATAGTGAGGCATGTCTGAGCACAGTGACTCTTCTTCTGTTTTGCCTGCCTTTCTTATCCTCTTTAACTCTCCCTCTCTCTGGTTTCTCTAAAAGGTGAAGTCTTTTTCTTTCTTTTCCACCTCTTTATCCAGTTTGCACCATCCTTTCTTTCTGGATGATGAATTAATCAGAATCCTAGTTTTTGTTTTCTTTGTTTTCCCAACTCTAAATTTGTATAATAAATTTCATTTGATTTTCAAATAAAAAGCCCTGACCTTTTATTTTTTCTGGGGTCTGCTCGATCCATTGTTGGGTGGTTTATGCCTCAACTTTCAGAATTTTGTGGTGGCATTGGAGATGTTGGATCGGAAAGTTTAGGCTGTTAGATCGAAATATTATTCTTTTATCAATTGATGCTTGTACATGTATTGTCTTCTTGCATTTTCGCCCTTCTCTTTGCATGTTTAGATTCATTAATTGATGTTTAGGAATGATTAGTGTGAATTTAATTTTAATAGTTGTTGTCAGTTTATTGATTACATTTAAAATACCTGGCTGTGGCATCTGAATGTGGCGTTCAGGTCCTTTTAAGGGTTTTTAAGAGGTTTTCAAAATTATTCTCAATATGCTAGTGGTCCGTAATTTGTATCCAAGCATGATCAGGCGTATCGATAGTTACTAGCCTTTTGGGGCACTTATGCTTCATTTCTGGATACAGCTATATTGGTTTCTTGTTGAATTTGAGCTCCTTATTTCATATGCCACTTTTTTTGCGGACAAGGGGACAAAAAGTGAATGAAATAATAAGGAATTGTTCTGAACGTGTTGCGTAGGTGCTTTCTTTGTGGCTAAGGAGTCACATGACGAAGAGAATAAAGGAATAATAATTCAGGGGTGTTTTGAGTACAATTAGGAGATCTATTGTTTTATTTCACATTTTTACTTCTGTAGACTACTTGGTAAGACAAGAAGTAGGATTTGTGCTTGTTAGAAGATACCTGCAAAGCTTTGTAAATCTCTTTTATTGTTACATTTTGATGCTAGTGATTGTCTTTTATAATGTTTGTGCTAGTATTACTCGCCGTGTTTGTGGGCTGATTCAAAGTACTGGTTTACACTAAATAAACCAATGATATTTTTTCCATGAGCTTCACAGGTTTATTCTCTTTGCCCCACATGGAGTGACTAGCATAAATTATTAATTGGTTCACAGCCTTCATGATCATAGTTACAGTACAATATGCAATGTATAAAATAGTACAATTCTTCAAGCTTTCTCTTTTGTTTTGGCCGCCTTTGCTCAATCAAGATTAGGGTGGAAATTTTATGGTAGACCAATTTGCATTCTCCTTGTGGCAGGTATGGAATATTTTGATGTCTTTAAAATATCATGGTGCAGTGCCTAGACGGACTGAAGCATTTATGTGCTGCTCTGGTTAACTGTTTTGATACTGATTTTTATAAGCAACCAAAGGGCCTTGAAAATCCAGAAGCTCTTGCGAGGGAAACAGTGTGTATGTTTCTTCTTTTCTTAAGTACTATCAATTCTGGATGTCATGAATATGTGGGAGATTGTTAACATATGCATTGATATGTTTAGCCACCTGTGTTTGGACTGTTTGAGAAACAGCATGTATGTCTTTCACCTGCCATACCATTCCATTTTATTGCTCCAGTATTGGTTTTGATGGGAATGGCTTGCATCTTCTGATATGTTTATCAACATCCCATGAATACTACAGTTATGTGCAGTCATTGCAATCATTTTGCAAAAGGATAGTCCCTGCATCCATCATCCAAGGTAGCCCTATATTATCATTTTTATTTTCTCCAAATGCAGTTAGTGTTAGTGAAATTGAAGCACTCTATGAACTATTTAAGAAGATCAGCAGTGCAGTAATTGATGACGGACTGATCAATAAGGTAACGGAAGTTGTAGCACAGCCCATTCTTTGAGCATTATACAGGAAATTGCATGCAATTTACTTTGTTAAAGACTGCCATTCTTTATAAACAATCTCTCCTCCTCGCCCCCCCCCTGGGGTACGGCTATCCCTTCAGGCTTATTGAAGGTTTTCCATGTATTGGATTGCAGGAAGAGTTTCAGCTAGCATTGTTTAAAACAAATAAAAAGGAGAGCTTATTTGCAGATCGGGTAGTCTTATTGTTTAACCTTGAGTCAAGTCCTTTTTTGGTCTGCTTGCTTTCCCTTGATGCATCTGATTATTGGCACATTGTTTATATCCAATTCTCTAAATTGTGTAGGTGTTTGACTTGTTTGACACAAAGCACAATGGAATGCTGGATTTTGGAGAGTTTGCACGTGCTCTCTCGGTCTTTCATCCCAATGCACCTATTGATGACAAGATTGAATGTAAGTGTACAGGTAAAATAGATTGAGTAGAGTGAGAGTGAGAGAGGGCTGTAACTGCTAATTTACATATCATCTGTGCCTCCAATTCTATGACTTCTGTATATATTTGTTCCGCATATATCTATCTTCTTTTGACACTTCTGTTGTTTGGGCTTTTTTGGGGGTGGGTGGTGTGGGGTGGTTGAGGTCTGGTGGTGTGCAGAAAGGGAAAAAGGCTAGGGGTGCTGCAGCATGATTAATGATTCACTGTAGCAGACATCACCCATTATTGTTCTGGTTTCATAGTAATCCCCTGTATTGATGTTTTCTTGGGATGCCCAACCTTTCAATTGCAGTTTCATTCCAACTGTATGATCTTAAACAACAAGGCTTCATTGAGAGACAGGAGGTATTTGTTTTTCTCTTGTAATTTAAATGAGGAAGACAAAATCGTTTTCTTAGACTGTTTTGAAATTCTATTCATTTTGAAACATTTCTGCACATGAATTTTTAACCTTAGACATTCAGGTGGAAGGTTGCTTGAGCAAGAACTCTGCTAAATTAGTCCATCTGTTTTGGCAACATTTGTTCCATTAGATATTATCGAGTGGAAAGATCATAAATTCTTGGTAGGAATTCCCTGTGCATATTGTTCTCTGAAAATCAACCAGCCAAATTATTCTAGTGGCCGAATTTGTACGTCTGGGAAATTACTATCACTCTTCTTTGAAATCAAATCATTGAAATCAACCTCTTTTTCTGAGAATGTTGCAATCTCTCAAACTTGATGCGCAGGTGAAGCAAATGGTAGTGGCCACCCTTGCTGAATCCGGCATGAATTTGTCAGATGATGTAATAGAGAGTATCATTGATAAGGTGCTTCCTCAAACTTATTGATTGAATTTGCATCCACTGCTGTGGTTGACCTTTACCTCATCTGCGTATCATTTTTACTTACAGTATTTTTTTAGCCAGGTCTTATAGTCAATTCAATTGAACCGTAAACCCGGTTGTGTTTGGTTCAATTACATGAGTTTTCTCCCTTCATTCCACTTCATTTTGAGCTAGCAGTTGCTGAAGCATTTATTCTGCACATGAATATATGTTAAATTTGTGTGTATGACGCTAATAACTTATGTAGGATTCTGGATCTTTTTGTCTTGTTGTGTTTTTCACAGAATTCATGATGGAATGGCATGATTTGAGTTCTTTGGCTCTTTATTTGCACCTTTAGGAGATTGGGGGGCAAATCAATGAGTGGGTTATATTTGCTAATCTGAATATAGTGGGCCTTAAACCATCCATAAACCTTTTAGTTGTATCCAGCTGTTCCATGTCTTCTTCTGTTGTCCGATAGAGTAGCTAGGTTGACAAGTTTGGTGGCATCAATATACTAGAAATGTGTCGAAACAAACAATTAATTGATTATTAGTATCATACAGTAACTTGAAAGGAATGTTGCCATCCTTTTTATCCTAGACCTTCGAGGAAGCCGATACTAAGCACGATGGAAAGATCGATAAGGAGGAATGGCGAAGCCTTGTTTTACGACACCCTTCCCTTTTGAAGAATATGACTCTTCCGTATCTCAAGTGAGTAATGCACAACTGTTGAGTCCAATATCTTTCCCGCGACTCACTGGACATTGTTATCAACAAACATTTCTCGTGTACTTTTTGAACAGAGACATCACCACCACATTCCCCAGTTTTGTGTTTCACTCACAAGTTGATGATACCTGAGTTTCAGATGCACATCAGGTCGAGCAAGTTATACCACATATGAACATCCTTCTCTCTTAAAATGTAATGTGGGATCCGCGCGCGGATGTTTGCAGTCAGGAAGAATGTTACATGGCGAGCCTGGAGTCTCTGCCACTACAAAGCATTGGCTCCTCTTTGCACAGATGAGGTTTTTTTTTTTTTTTGTTAATTCTTTCAGCTCGAGTTTGCATTTGTTTGTTCTTTTGATTGTTATGCTTCTATAGCCGAAAATTATTCGTTTTGACATTTGAAGCCATAGTGACAATGCAGTTCTTGAGGTAGAGACATGCAGGTTACCTTTGTCCATATAGATTCTGCATGGTTGAACAATGTTCAAAGAGATCCAATTTGTGCTCTTCAGTTTTATGTTTATAAGATGATAGAATTATACCCATCAGATTGAAGGAAAGCTGACAAAGACTTTCTAACTTAAGTTCGCGTCTGTCGTGTTCATTTATCTGCAACGTGTAATAAATTTCAAATATGAATTAAACCTGCAGTTTAATTGAAACGTTGGCCGGAACCACTGAGCTAATGCTTAATTGAATATACACAACAATAATAATATAACTTTTTGTTTTTTGTTTTTTGTTTTTTTCTTATTGGGAGTCAATTTATTAAGAGGAGAATCACATCTGGCTCGTTTTAATTCGTTTTCGGGTCTACAGTGCAAAAGTGGAAAATAAAATTTCGGGACTGAATTATCATAGAGACCAATAATAAAATAAAAATTTGAAAATTTTAAATAAAATAAAATAAAAAATTGAAATGAAGAGATACCTAATTTAAGACATTATCGTAAGCATTACATAACCAATCACGTACATTCATCGTGAGCCCTAGAATCGCCAGAGATTAGGGTTTACAGGAGCCAAAAACAATCCCTCATTTCTGTAGACAGCTTCAGAATCGCGCTTCTTTGGAGAGAAGAAAAAAAAAAAAAAACGGAAGGTAAAGTTGGAACATAGAATATGAAAGATTGGATCTTTTTCACAAAGGAGCGAAGGATTCTCGGATTGCAATGCGCGATCGGAGAGGGAAAAGGAAGGAGCCCAAGTAAAAAAGCCCAGTCCATTGAAACCCACCAAACGGCTCACAATTTTCCAAAAGCCCAAGAGGGAAAGTTGGGGGCTTCCAGCCGATCGCAGCTCGCCGGTCTCCGGCCGCTGGCATTCTCCAATCGCCAGTCTTTAGCCTTTACCCTCCTTTTTTGGGGTTTTGGCTTTGTTGCCGTCGGAGTTTCTTTCGTTAGGCTGGAAATGGATAAAGGAAGAAAGGGGTTTTCATTACCCAGCAGCAAAGGGTCGAATTCGTCTCTCAAGTCCACTCATGGTAATTTATATTTCTTTTATTTTCTTTTCCTTTTTTTTTTTTTTTATGGTACATGCGTGCATTGTTGTTATTCCAAATGGCCAAGAAAGAATGGATCTTTCCAGGTTTATCACTTATTCTTGCAGTTGGGGTGCCTTTTTTTTTTTTTTTTTTGAACTTTTTGCTTACTGACTTTTGATGTGGGAGATTGATATTATGTTATTGGACAAAACTTTGGGAAAATGGGGACATCTTGACTGCTTCTTGGCTTTTGTACTATTATTTAATCATTTTTTTAATGGTTTTTTGGTATTTGACACCATTTTGTTTTGAGTTGAAAGTGGTAGAGCCCAGTGGCAGCATGGCTGTTCAACTGCACAAATGCATGCATATTGATAGCTTTCACTTCGTAGTTCATAGTCAAGTTCTGCACCCATTAAGCTTCTGCACTTTTCTTTGTCCAAATTGCCAGTATCTTTCTGCTTTCTTTTTCTTGGAGAACGTTCAATAATAGATATTTCTTTCTACTGTTGTGTTATTGCATCCGTAGTGCTACGTTGGATAGAGCTAGACTCTTGCATTCAGGGCCTCTCAAATATCATCATTGGGTAGCACTTCTGTCTTCATTGCAGATGCATCTGTTTCCTGTCCATTTTTCTTCTATTCCTAATTTTCTACCTTTTCTTCTGAGCAGTCTCATCCTTGGAAACTCATTTCACAGACATGCTGCTTTTTCATTGCCTTTAAATCGTGGTTTTGTAGTACTTACCCTTCAACTTAGCAGGAATTTCTGGGTTGCACAGAACCTCTGGTTGTATGCACTGCTGGTGGTGAAGTAACCACTCTACTCTTGTTGCATTCAATGTTTTTTGACACCGCTTCCACTTGTTCATGATGTTACTTGTTTAGTTGTGATTCATTCATTTTGTTTCTTTGTACATGCAAATTTTAATTATTAAGGTAGCCTGGGCAAGGGGGGAAAAGGAGACAAGAATGCAAGTGGTTTTAAGATGCCTGTGGCAAAAGAACCACAACCACTTGGGCTGAAACTTGAACAGGGTATTTACTTATACCGTCCACTCAAATATCATTAATTTAATTATTTAATTACTAGTTGTCATAACTCTGCTTGCTTGCTAGTTCCCATCTGTCTAAGGTACTTCTGATTTTTTGTAGTGTCTTATATTAAGCTGTCTGCTTCTATTCTTCGATTGCTTTCATTTTCTAATCTTCTGCAGTCTAAATTCAATTTCAAATTCTATGGTGGGGATAAACATAATGGAACTTCAAATTTTCATGATAATCTAAACAGAGCAAGGCTTTTTGGTAGCTCTGTGTTGCACAAAGTTGGATGACTCGGTTGATTATCCTGGGTGACTAATTACACGCAGATACATATTTCTCTTGGAACCAAACCATTCTGTCAGGCTAGGAAATCTTCTTGGTGTGTTAATGGCATTATGAGTTTTTTCCAATTTCAAATCCAACTCAGAACTTCCAAAGGAGGCCGCACTAATCTTACAAGGAATTCAGGAGATCCAACCATTAAGCTTTCTGCGTGAGTAACATATCCACTTATCTAAGTTTAAGAATCTTGAGATGCTGAAATTGTTTGGTTTGTTTCAGGTCATTTGACAAGGGACTGCAGTATGCAAAGACTGGTGCCCGTTATACAAATCCTCATTCAGGGACTGCAGTATGCAAAGACTGGTGCCCGTTATACAAATCCTCAGTCTGTTAGACGGACTTTGGAGTATCCTTGACTTAATATTTCAGAAAAGCTACTCTAACCTCAAGGTTATTGCAGTTTCCATGTATGGCATTTGTTCTAGTTATCATCTGTTGTTGAACTATTAAATCAAATATCAGGACTCTCAAAAAACATGGTGTTTCTGACAGCAAGGTATCAATCCTAACTATGGTCCTTTAGAAGAAACATATGCAGCCCTGTGATTTCACCTTTATGTTTGCAGATATGTGTAATTGCTAATATTTGTCCAGAAACTGTTGATGAAGTTTTTGCATTTTTCCCCTCATTGAAGGTATGATTCATCTGACTTCTTGAGGATAACTGGAAAATGAGAATTCTTTGTGCCTGGCAAATTAAGAATGAGAGTGAATGTTAATTAGTTATAGATCGGCTAATTTTGACTTCTCATTTCGAGCTGCAATGGCCAGATAAGAAACATTAATATATCCTACTTTCCTGGCCTAATATTCGGGCATTCCCATTTCTGAACATGAGAATGCATTCAACCATGTAATTATGATTGTTACTTTGGGCTGCTTTCATCTGTATCTGATGTTGCTTTGTTTACAGATGTGCATAGTTTTCTAGTTACTTCCACCAATGTGTGATTTAGTTTCTACTTTGGCTACTTGTTGCATGCACTGTTGATTGTACTCATTAATTGCTTTATTTGAAGTGACCGTCTGAGTTCAGCCTGCCTCGTACACACTGCAATATATATTCTTGATTACCCATTTACTTGTAAGTTATTGGTCCACACATGTTATTCCTTCCAGTCGAAGACGAGCACACTTGGGGAAACCCCTCAACAGAGTCTTAAGTGAGCTGGCTAAGCTTAAAAAATGGATTGCTCAATTTCTGAGAAGATGGGAACGGCACCAGACTTCATGGCTAGATTGTCCGTTCCAAGACTGAAGAGATGGGAAACAATAACCAGTCTCTTGATACAAACTGGAATGGTTGTGCTTGTATAACCCCACCACCCAGTTGTGACTGTTGCATCTAACTAGATCTATGTTAAATTGTGAGATTTTAGGATATGCTTTGGCGTACATCTGTCATTTATCTTCACGAATGCAATAGCATCAGTAGTGAAGAGCTATAACCTCGAAAGATACCAAGTCATCACAAGCAATAGCTTTGGCTGACGATGCTTATCCATAAGCTATGCTGCTCAATCAAGCTTCCATTATAAGGCATGTCACGCCATCAATTCACCACGTCTACGAAAGCTACACGAAGATGCTGTAACTATAAGTCATGTAAGAAGCTAGATGCTATATAAGATTACTGTAAGTCATGCTAATCTCCAAGTCATCGCGCGATCAATTCATCTCGTTTACGAAAGCGGATACTGTCATTTTTGGTCCTTGTAGCCTTTGCGGCTTCGCTACATCAGTTTCTTCTTATGCACGCTTCCTTTTTTAAAAATTTTTTTCGCCTCAGAGTGTCAAGAAGCAAACCACCACAACGGCCACCCGCTGCCGACGCCACAACAATAGCCGTTGAACTCCTTGTCACGTTAACCTCCCAAAGCTACCCCAACTAGCTGGTTATCTCCAAGAACTGACCCCTTGCTCCAGCCCATTAGACAACAACCCCTTTTACAGCCCAACCGACGGCTTCCACCTCGCGGAATCCGACGACTTTTCTACTGAGTGGAATCCATTCCTTTATGGCTTCTTTTCTTAAGACTCCCGACTATGTACTCACTCATTTCTGCTTTTATGCCATGTGAAATACAATTTCTTCAGGAGAAAACAAGTGGAAGACTGCGTACATTTGTCCTGACTCTCACTCACACCTCATAGATAGCCTGGAACGCCCTTCGAACACCTTGACCAAGTTTAGATGTGGTATACCCTTGATTTCTTTGACTAAGTTCTCCAGAGAGGTTACCAAGTTGCTCATTTTCCATTGCACATTGTAAAGTTTGGTGTGGATTCTGGAGGGGTAACACAATCCATCTGCTTTATAAATCTTTACAAACCCGCATAGCCATGTTACCAATTTATTGAGCAGTTGTCGAGAAATGTTCTTAATGTGTGCAATGACTAGGATCTTACATAATGCTTGGGTAAGCTAGATATAGTATTCTATGTAAAGTTGCCCAATTGATCATGAAAGGACCGAAAGAAAACAGAAAAGGTGGATTCTAAAAGGAAAAGAAAGGTTTCGTTAGTTGAAGAAGGATTTTGCTTTGATGTTCTTTTTATACAGAAAGCAAGACAAGCCAATGCAGCAAAGTAAAAGAGCATGTCTCACCCATGGTACGTCGCCTCTGGCCCGTAAAACCAATGAAGATTACTTTTCTGAAAGTTTTCAAAAGGTTGTAAGAAAATCTTGGTGAATGAATAAAGAAGAGGCACCATCGGCTTCCGAACAGAAAATTGCCTTTCCTATAACAGAGATTTCTGGTAGGCTTTCTGTTTGTTTATGCTCCCATGAGCTTGGCTCAAAGTTTCTACGTTTGGGGTTCTCTGCAACTTCGACAAATGCTTTAACCAACCATTGAAGACCCAAAAGCTTTGATGTGAGAACCATTTTGGGGACATGGTGTGACCGTTCTCATGGGAAAGTCCGTTATAATATCCTTACCACGTAATAAACTTGCGTAGCCATCATAAAGATCTCCATATCAACCATCTAGAATAACAATTTGGCTTCGTTGGGCGATAAGGGTCTAAAATTCGTAAATTACAATCAAGTTCCTTCGCCAACAGAAGCTGAGCATCTAGTCAATATTTCAATGTAGTGATCCTATACAAATCCCCTGACATGCGAAGGGATGCAGGAGTGATAATTAACCCTATAGTCTATAGGCACTTGAATCCACTTGCCCATGGACAATGACCACGTCTCAAAAATTGTAAATCAATTTATATAGAAGTTATAAAATAAGCCGAAAATATATCTCTCAGAATTGCAGAATACCTCTGAATGTATTTAATCTGGCCAATGTTGGAGCTTTTGCACAGCTATACATTTGGTCATTTTGACCTTAACAGTCATAGATTCAAATCAGAAAAACAGCTTCTCTCCAATGTACCAATTTGATCAACACAGGGACATTGGCATTGCCCTTGCACTTGTGGGATATCTCCTATCAAAATTTTCATGAATAAGTTGGGTTGCCATCTTGAGATCATTATTCCGGAGATAACCTTGGATCATTGTGCTATAAGTGCGTTTGCTAGGCAAGCAACCATCCTCTTCCATTTTCCTGAACAACTGGAATGCTTCATCCTGCAATCCTTTCATCCAAAGTCCCTTTATTATTATTGTATATGTGGCGACATTTGGTTTCAAACCCCTTGTAGGGAGGCAATAAAATAGTTCCTTTGCAACTTCAACCTTCTCAGCTTTGCACAAACCTTCAATCATAATAGTATAAATTACAATATCAAGCCTCATACTGCTCTCTAAAATTGCTTGAAATATCTGAAATGCCTCATGAATATGCCCAAGCTTACACAAACCATTTAACAGAACTGAGTAAGTCATGAGGTTTGGAGTTGGTCCAGATTCTTGCATCTCTTTAACGAGCTCCAATGCGTTATGGTGTTTGTCCACGTGACATAAGCCACCAATAATAGAGGTGTATGTGACAACATTGGGAACCAATTTTCTGTTTCGCATTTCCTGAAAAAGCTTCATGGCTTCATCTATCCTTTCACTTTTGCAGTATCCATTTATCAAGGTGCTATAATTTACAACATTTGGTGCGAATCCTCGAGCAACCATCATATGAAATACTTTCAAAGCATTATCCATTTGATTTTGCATGCAATATCCATAAATTAAGGAATTGTAAGTAACAATAGTTGGTTGAATGCCTTTACCTAACATCTTGGAGAACAATGTTGTGGCCTCCTCTACTAGCCTGTTCTTGCAAAGGCGATCTATAATGGTGTTGTGTGCTACCACATCAAGCTCATAACCAATTTCTTCCATCTTCTTGAGAAGCTCAAGTGCAATAGAAGTATCCCCCTCTTTACACAGTCCTTTTACTAAGGTATTGTAAGTAATTAAATCAGGTTGATAGCCTTTCTTCAACATTTCTTCAAAGAACCTCATTGCTTGACCTAATTTACCCTCTCCGACCAGGCCATTGACAAGAGAATTAAAAATCGTAGGGTCTGGTTCGTATCCAAGCTTGAGCATTCTTCCCAAAACGGAGAAACCGAAATTCACCAAATCTAAACAGCAGAAACAATTGATCAATACACTCAAACTATAAATATCATGCTTGACTCCTAATTCCTCAACTTGTTTGTACAAGGAAATCACAGTGGAATAATCTTTCATCCTGGCAACATCAGCTAAAAGTTGCGTAAAATGAACAATTGAAGGCAAAGGCCGCAATTGAACCATCTGATTAAACACACTCAAGGCATCGTTGATGTTACTGTACTTTCCTCTCACAAAATTTTCAAACCCATCTGCCCGCTTCCGCGGAGTATCAGTTCCATTGGAGTTCGAATAAGGCTGTGCATCAGCAACTGTGTAAAGATTAAGTGACCAACCAACAACATCGGTCGTTGCTCTAATATGATGACCAGAAGCAGAAAAAGCATACCTCGACGGCCAAAGACAACCTTTAGAAATCATTTTCTCACTCCCTTCTACACCAGATTCTGCTACCAACATAAGTCGGCCACCATCAAAAACGTTCATCAAGATTTATACCCATATCACAAAACAACGTCAAAAACATCTCAAAAAAAACAAAAAAAAAAAAAACCCCGACTTCCAATAACTAAAAGAAAGAATCTTTAGGGCAGAGAGAGAGATGTCACTCTAAAGTTTTTTTTTTTGGGGGGGGGGGGGTTGAATTATAGGAAGAATTTCGTTTGGCAATTTGAACGAGAAGCAACGGCTGGGCAACACCAAGCCCTTAAACCCCGAAAAATTCTAAACCCTAGTCTTTATTTATGTATTATTTATTATTTGTTCACTTTGTTTTTGTTTTTGTTTTTTTTTTTTTAATTTTTAAAATTATTTTTGTACGCAGTAGAAGTTAATCACTTGGGCTCGGTCCATTGGTTTCCGGTATCAGTACTTCGGACAATCTTCCAACCAAGCCCGCTTTCGAAGTCACCTCTATGGTACATTAGTATAAAATGATACAAAAGAATAAATTTAAAAAAATAATAAAATTGTGTGCATTGAGAATTTAGATTTTTGTATTTAATTTAAAAATTTTAGAAAATATATAAATTATAAAAATAAAATAAGTTATCTCATTACACGACTCACAGTTTTATAAATTTTTAATAAAAAATTTACAAAATTAATTTTTCAACCAATTTCTCAAATTTGAGTAAAATTATATATATATATATATATATATATATATATACTTTTTTTTTTCTTGGAGATAAACAATTTTTTGTTTATTACTTGTTCATCGAGTTAAAAACGTTGATGTGGAGCTTGGTATTAAAAAGCGCAGCCCTTATCAGAGCGAGCCTAGCCATAGTGTTAGAGCTTTGGTATTAGCACCGAAAATAGTGTTATTGATGTATATGAACAGTAGAACTATACAAAAATGTTATTTAATAAAAATTATTAATGATTATATATAAAAAAGATGTATTAATCATAATTAAGAATTATAATTATATATTTATAAATTTATATTGATTTATGACTATTTATGTAGACTTTACATCCAAAAAGTTTTCAAATCGAAGATCATTTATTAGAACCAAGACATTAACAGGAAGAATGAATTTGAGACTTTCCATGAACATTCAGAAATAAAAAAAGGAAGGTGGGAATGGAAGCAGATGGTGCCACCGCCATTTCCGACGCCTCGGTCTCCGGCCCGTTGGCGGCTTCCAGTTCCTGGCTCATATACTTGGTCGTCAGAGATCGTCATCGGGGCCTCGCCGATGGACGGCGAAGATTCCAAGGTCCGGCAGCTGACGTAAAGGCTGATATGACAACAGTGCACTTGGAACCCACCACATTTTAAAATCATAGTAGTTTAATCAAAAGCATTTAAACAATTTCATAATCACACAAAAGTCTGATGGAAATAAGAAAAGTCAATAGAAACATATGGCCTTCCTTTTCATCAGTGGTGTTATCATCAATGAACTTTAGTTCAATAATTCCTACATTTAATATTGTAAATTTCCAATTCAAATCACAGTTAAAATTAATAATTAATAATACTAAACAATGCAGGTATCTTTATTCTTCCTTGAGAGTTTAGTTGGTACCCAAAAAAAAAAAAAAAAGAGAGGAGATAAGGGCATCATTGATGAACTTCAACATAATAATATTAAAATGGTCTGTAAAATTAAGATCATCAATTAAATAAAACTGCATGAAATCTATATTTACTTAGTACTGTAAAACAAAGATTAAAAAATTAAGTAATCTCCAACCTTGGAAGTGTCGTGAAGAACAAGAGGGCAATCTTACGTATTTTTGCAAGATTAAGACAAGGGGGATACCTGTGTCTTTTTATCACCCGCAGTAGATATTTGAGTGCGAAATCTGGTCCACTAAAAATCTGCCTCATTCCACGGCATATTCCTAGCCACAATTTCTGATTTGAACGAGGACTGCCAGTTATCAGTTAACTGTCGAGCTAATCCATGATTTGAGTTTCTTTTTTTAAAAAAATCAAAATTATAATAAAAATAATTATATTCATTTTTATTCATTTGTCATAAATTTATTGGAGTAATTGGAGTTATCAACACTGCTTAATAATTACACACACAAGCAATGCCAACACGGGCATATCCTGCGCGAGCCATGAGGCCTGCACAAATGGTAACATTGCCAAAACAAGATAGCTTTGAACCGGGCCTTGCAACTGTGAACATCTCTTGTTCATGGTACTTGCCTAATCAAACTCTGCTTCTATATAAAGAAAAACCAAGGCACGAATAAACAAAGGGAAAACCGCAATCAGAAATGCAATGTGACGTACCTCCGTCAACGATCTACCTATGGTAGATTGCATACAATTTGAATTATATGGCTAGTACATACGGAGATGCAGTAGGGCTTTCACCTGAAGGGACCGACATCAAAGGAATGCAGCGCCGATCATCCGATAGGTTAGAGGCCTGCCCAGGCTTCCCCTCATGCCAAGTAGGAAGGTTGCCAACACTCTTTGACAAGCTTCTTATATGGCATTCAGGGAGCCAGGCAGAACCTTCCCAGACAAAAAAGAGATGGACACTTCCAAATTAATTACCACATCATTCTCGGTTTTCTCGGTAACCCGAAAGAAAGTGCAAGAAAATTTTATGAAAAGACGTCCGTTTCAACAATATGTTGCTCATGTTTCAGTCATCGATCTAAATAAAGTCGCACAAGTAAAGCTACACTTACAAATTTGAGTAAGTAATTTGAAGGGAGGGGGTGGGTGGCATCATTTAGCTTCTCACTTTCTCTGCAGCTCTGCGTTGTTTGGATTAAGCGCCGAAGAGATACAAGAAGACTGGATTGTATATAGAGCTTGCCAGAGGGGAAGCAGAGATAAGAGTTGTGCAGAAGAAGGCAAGAGGACGTCCGTGGTGGAGAGGATGAGGACATGGCGGATAAAGAAGGCGGCAACAAGATTAAAAAAGCTTATTTCCAAAGAAATAGTTCAACGCAAAGTGCCAAAGCAGCTGCCTGGGTTTTACAGGTAGCTTTTTTTTTTTTCTTGGATTTTTCTCTCCTTGGTAAAGGTGATCACCAGCACATACGCGTAGGTAACTTTTACATCTGTTTCCATTTTTCTACCTTTGTTTGACTGTGCACGCCATTATCGTTATTACACTTTTTTTTTTTTAATTATTATTCTCTAATATAGACAGCAGACTAATATTCGTTATTCTTCTCAACAAACCATATATACAAATGTTTTTAATGAGATTGCAGTAGTATTAAATATATGAACTTTATTAAATATATAACCTTTATTAAGATACAATCTCTTATTATATTATTATAATTTTAAGTATACATTTATAATTCCTAATATTAATTATAATCAAGCATTGAGAGATAAAAAGTATATATATAAAATCAATAATTATAATAATATAATATATAATTTTACGTAACAAAATTAGTCAGGGGTTCAAGTTTGTCCGTCGAGCATGTAAAGATTACAAATAGGACAAACTAATTGCAATTACAATAATCACCTCGCTGTACTGCAATAGGAAAAATTAATTGCAGTTCAAATGAAGGGTGTAATCACTTAATTGAAGTAGATGGGCTACCGGCATTCGATAATGTGGTGACGCGGCCGAAGCCATTTACACAAGACAAAAACCAGGACTGCAAAAACAGGGTTTGTGGCTTTTGGGGTGCACAGTTTTGTATAATGTGGGTATAAACAGGTGACAAACTATTTCAAAAAAATGAAAAAAGGAAAATCCGATTGGCGAAAAGAGACAACTGAATCAGCCTATAATCAGGGGAATCATTTGATCTCGTTATATTCTGAAGTATTTATATGGGTACAATTCTCAGTGATATTGATGTAGAGTGTAATTGCCTCTAGCTACTTTATCCCAAGGCACTTGGGTAACTCCACACTTGGGTTGGATTCGTCATGGCCATTTCGTCAACCCCAAACTCAACTGCGCCAAGTCTAATCCGCAAGAAATGACACCGAGGCTGCAGCCAGGAGAATAAAGAGGCGTCTTTTCATGTCATTTTGTGCTGTAATCTG
Source organism: Bruguiera parviflora (assembly GCA_019804595.1). Lineage (NCBI taxonomy): Eukaryota > Viridiplantae > Streptophyta > Magnoliopsida > Malpighiales > Rhizophoraceae > Bruguiera > Bruguiera parviflora. Next base: position 1,899,013 of record CM034050.1, read on the forward strand.
GACGTTTTTGGAAAGCCGGTGGGGTCTGAATCATATATAGGACATGAAGGGGATCCATTGGCATTTTGGGCATGCAACTGGAGCAAAAGGGAAGCTCTCGACATACAATGGAAGCTCACTTTTGTTCGAGAAAACAAACCCGCAGTGGAATGATCACTTTGACCATTGAGTTCAATCGTGCGATTGCTCACTCGGCTGACACATAGCAAAATGGGAGGCCCTGCCTTGCCTCCTAGGCCCAGGTCAAGCCCAATGCCTCTGCTCCAACTTTTGAATATTATTCCTGTGACAAAGCAAATCTTTCACCCCCGATTTTTAACCTCGCGCGATGACATTAAGTAACTCATTAATCTCAATCAACTCGTACATACAAAAAGATAATAACACACTTACAAAAAATAATTTTAACTTCTATTATTTTTTCTTAAAGTACAAAAAACTATTAAAACTTACAAATATTTCTCTTTTTACACTTATTCTCTTTTTCTGATGTTTCTCTTCTAATTTTCAAGTTTTGAATTTTTTTCAGGTTAGTATCCGTTGGCTAATACCTTATATATTTATAAACTATATAATTTAGCTATTAAGTTAATCATACTCAGTAAGACATTTTTCACTCTTAAAAGTATTACTTACAAATTAGAAAGAATATTGGGTCTACATTTATAAAGAACTCGCTACCTCACATTAGACTTCTTCAATCCTTATTTATTGCCTGCCTACTTTCTCCTTACCTCAAGGAGAACTTGCTAACATATTAGACTCATATAGTTATCTCTTTCTATGATCTCTGCAGATAAAGTTATAAAGACTTAGTAGTTTTACCTCATGTCTCATAAACTTCTCTTTTCATAGTGCATTGACAAAACCTTACCTACATTACTACTTGCCCTTCTGTTACTCAGCATATGTGCTTCCATAGTGTTACTAGCCTAGGCTCTTGCTCATGTGCCAGTTTCTTATAGTGCTAGTCTGGATTCTTGCCCGTGCACCAATTTCCTGTATTACTGGCCTAAACTCCTGCTCGTACACCAGTCTCCTCTATTGTTAGCCCGGACCTCTGCCTATGCACCAGTCTCCTCTGTTGTTAGCCTGGCCCCCACCCCTGTGCTAGTCTCTTGTAGTGCTGGTTCAGACTCCTACCTATACATTAGTCTTCTCTGTTACTATAACTAACTTATGGGACTCCTATTAGCCAACTCATTCCTTGGCTAACCTCTTAAGGGAGGCATGCACAACCCCCTTTAAAGAGTATTAAAGAATCTGATCTTCTGATAAGAAGACACCTTGAAGTGTTTGCATGATCACTTTCTCAATTAGCAGTATGCTCGCTCAATCTGCTGTTAAATTAGTGATCTAACACCCTTCTCCTTTGTATCAATGCCCTAACTCGCTATCCCTGGACTACAACATATGTTTGCTTAGTATCAATGTCAAAACTTGCATCTATCTCTTCCAGCTTATTGTCATACATATGACTCCTGTATTTACCTTATTTCCTTTGACATGCCCCTATCACGCCAACATCATGTCAAGTATTGGTACAAAGTATCACCAATGATTGCATTTCTTTATTTAAAGACTTATGTCTCGGGGTCATTACCTTCTCTCCAAAAAACAACCTATTGGGGTGTGCAGTATACCCGTTTATATGGCTTAAGTTCCCCCTCTTCCTTGACAATGTGGAAGTGACATGAACAAGAGCAATCCATTATATTCTCTCACACCGAATTCATCGACGTTCTTATCGATGTTCTTAGACACACACTGAGCCGATGAAACCGGAGGTTCTTGGCATTCTGCGCCAAGTCAAGGTCTCGTAGCGGGAAGGGTAGGCTCTAATATTACTCGGTCATGGGGTCATTACCTTCTTACCAACAGGTTGCCTTTTGGGGAGAAGGTAATGACCCCGTGACAGAGTGATATCAGAGTTTACCCCTCCCGCTATAGGAACCTTGACTTGGCGCAGAATGCTGAGAATCTCCGGTTTCACCGGCTCGGTGTGTGTCCAAGAACATCAATGAAGACGTCGATGAATTTGGTGTGGAAGAATATAATGAGTTAATTTTTGTTCATCTCACTCCCATATTGTTAAGGAATAGAATGAACTTAAATCATATAAGTGGATATATTGTATATTTCAATAGACTGCCTTTTAGGAAAAAGATAAGAACTTCGTGACACTCAGAGGCTAACACTTTCCATCTATCAACTTATACTTTTTAAGTTAGACATGCAACTGTCAGAAATTTGATGTGTTTCCCTTTTATTGGTTTTGGTTCAAAATTTTTTTGGTTATAGAAATTTATAAATAATTCACCATTAAATTTTAAATTTAATACGATAAATCTTTGTGTGAAGAGAAGTTATCATTGCCGTAATTTTTTTTTATTTTTTATTTTTATGAATATAGTTAAATTAAAATATTAATATATAAATTTTGACTTTTTTTTTTATGATAAACAAGAGAAACAAAAAGACTTTTTGGCCATCGCCTGCTACGATTTGGATCATGCTTTGCCATTGTTATAACTCATTAACTCCTTTTTTTGTTTTTTTGTTCTTTTTAGGCCATTAATTCATTATCCTTTTAAATATTAAGGCAAACAAGGAAATAGAAGGGCTGGCCCAATAGGAATAACAAAAAAACAAGCCAGCCTCAATCCAGGCGCTAAAAGCCCCATGACGGCCTGCGGAAGTAAAGGGCCCGAGCACAGCTCCACAAGCCGAATCGCCAAGCCATCACTAATGTTAGCAAATTGAAAATGTCCAATCTGTATCAGAATTCCAACAGCATGCAAACACCACAGGAAGAAAAGTCTAAATAGAATTCGAAGAACATGTAAAAACCTAGACCATCCGTCAAATCTCATAACTTTTTGAGCACCAGGCTCCACATGCTCATGGAAAAGCTTGGAGGGTCATGCCCATACTGCTGCGTGCTAATAGCTCTCCAAAAGGACGATTCTTTGCAAGAAAGCTGAAACTTTTGGGACAAATTTAATGTCTCACTGTTAATGTAGAAAGGATATCCCCACAAGTTCACATTCCCCTAATGTGCAACAACAAATGGAATCAAGAATATGAATGCCATAACACACAAGGAACATGCAAAAGTCTTGCTCATCTCACTTCACCTCATTACTTGAGCACCAAGACCATAAGTCAAAGGTCGAAACGGGAAATTCTTTTTTCTGACAAAATCACGTTGAAATTATTGTTCTTGGGAGAAAAGAAAAACAAAGTTCCCAACAACTTCAAATTAAGACAAAATCTGCTGGGAAGAAACAATAAATTTAAGGAATCAAGATCCGAATGAGTGCAATCCATGAAAAAAATTTCAAATAAAGGGAAGTGAAACAGAGCAATCCAGAAAGGTAAACTGCATTTGAATGAAATAAGAGAATGGCTATAAAAGACTAAAAAAATGACAATCCATTCCCCTCATTCTCTTGCTGTTTTGGATAATGGATTTGATCTTTAAAATCCATGCTAATACACAAGTAGGCAAATTTTCTATGGAGCATACAAAGGAACTACATTTCTTTTTTGAAGAAAATTCTCAACTTCATAACGCAAGGGTGGAAACACCAAAGAAAGTATGAAGGGTGAAAGCGATGCCCAATGTATGCAAAAGAAGCGCATGGGTTTTTGATGCAGGTATCAATAACAGTGCTTAACTTTATAATGACCTAAAATCGACAGCACTAGACACCAAACTTTATAGTATTTAATTGAATTAAACAAGAAAATTCTTGTGGAAGAGTTACAAGAACAAATGGAAAAGCTAGTGCAGATCGAGATGCAAAGTCAAGAACCAAATTATATCAAGAACGTGAAATCACAAGTTTTTGTGTAACTACCACAGAAGAAAACATGCCACAAATTTAAACAGACAAGGATAATGAATGGGGTAGTCCTGCACCCTTGCACCATATGGAGACAGTACCACCATATTGTGTCCAATGAACAATCTGGACAGCTCCATCGACCAAAAGGAAAAAGAAGATCTGGTTAGCCAGAAAAATAAAGAAAAAAGAAAGAAAAGCGGAAAAATACTTGTACCCAATGCCTTCAGTGACCATTTGCTCCACATGCTTCCTAATCTAATGCAGGTTAGCCCTGAAGCCTGCAAATATATACAACAGTTAGCAGTTATAGAAAAAGAAGTTAGTGGCAACTGGCCAGCCGCCCAGCACATTAGATCCCAATAAATAAAGATTTAACATGAATAGAGTCCACAGAAAAGTAACAGATTCTAAAATTTAAATTAGGGAGAGAAGCTCTACAATCCATTCAACAAAGTGGAAGAACAAGAATATGTGTTTCTCATTTCTGTTATTGAATGTTCAATGCAGGAAAAGAAACACTCCAACCTCACCAAAAGAAAGCTCCTTTTCAGCGCTTACAACAAAAGAGAACCTAGACATATGAGAGCTCGGACTAGATGTGCTTGCGATGCACTTCTCATAAACGTTTTCTTTGAATTTCAGCCCGACATTACTGGACCGGGTTCCTTTATCTTAGCTGCCTACACAGAAGCGCCTGCTTCTTCTCTGCCTGAAGACCGGCGCAAATTTCCATTCAACATTGTCTCGGGTACTTCAATGTCATGCCCCCACGTGTCTGGCATTGCTGGTCTTCTCAAAAACATGCACCCTAATTGTAGTCCTGCTGCAATCAAGTCTGCAATCAAGACCACTGGTATTCCCATCTCCATTCACTAGCCATCCTCCCTGCATTTAACTTGAATGTTTATGATAAACAACATAAAATTAACACTATTGCACGATACTTGTGACCTTCCAGCAAGAACTAGAAGTAATGTCAGGCAAGCAATTGCCACCAGCTTTCTTGATGAGGCAGGCCCCTTCGACTACGGTTCAGGGCATGTATGGCCAAACCGTGCAGCTGACCCCGGCTTGGTCTATGATTTAACTACTAGAGACTACTTGAATTTCTTATGCGCCATCGGCTACAATTCAACACAATTATCATTTTTTTCGGAAGATCATTACGTGTGTCCGCGCAAAAATGCCAGTTTGTTGGACTTCAACTATCCAGCAATTACTGTGCCTAACCTTTCAGGCAAGGTCACATTGACTCGAACCTTAAAGAATGTGGGAGCTCGAGGGTTATATAGGGCTCGCATCAAAGCGCCTGATGGAATATCAGTCAAGATTGAACCAATGAGTCTGAGATTCACAAGGATCAACGAGGAGAAAAGTTTCAGGGTAACGTTGGATGATGCTAATGGGAATGGCCGTGTGGTTAGGACTGGCAGATATGCATCAGTCAAGATTGATCCAATGAGTCTGAGATTCACAAGGATCAACGAGGAGAAAAGTTTCAGGGTAACGCTGGATGATGCTAACGGGAATGGCCGTATGGTTAGGACTGGCAGATATGCCTTCGGAAGGCTCTCATGGTCAGATGGTTCGCACCATGTTAGGAGTCCTATTGTAGTGAGGAAGATCAGAGCTGGAACTTAAGCTCACTTGAGTGAAATGTTCATTATCTGGAAGAAACCGTGGTTACTTAGAACAAGTTCCGCCGAAAGTCTAGCGTTCAATTATTTGTAGATTCAGTCGAGATATATGAGTGGGTCCTCCGTAACAATGTATTTGATGGTGCAAATCGGCAGAACCCGTTCGCGCACGTTTGTAAAGAATCATCCCACTCGAGTGAAAAGCACAAAAACTTGATGGAAGAGTGGTGTCTTTAAGAATTAAAATCAGCGATTCTCTCGATTTTTGTGCATCGATCTGCGATTTATATCGCTGAAAAGAATAACTGTAATAGAATATTCTGTCTTAAAAAAAAAAAGTGTAATTCTTAATGTTAATACATAGTTAGAATGATATAATATATCTATGTTTTTTTTAATGAAAAAAGGTGTTTTTTTTTTTGCCTTTTAGGATCGCGCATTGATCTCTCGCGGCCATTAATGACAAAACGAAGGGCATTCCCCGCTTGTAATTGGATTCCATTTCAAAACTCATGCAACTTTGCCCCCAGCAACGTAATTCCCATCTCCCAAAAGTCCCCGCCAAAGATCCTGTCGATTAGTTTCAACTTGCTGATATTATAGTCAATATATATCGCGGACTTCTTGTTTGATTAGTTCAAATGACAGCAGCTTTCATGGGACTCAAAGAGAACATACATACTCTTAAATAAAAACCAATGTCCTAGGAGTCGAGCACTTGCCTTATAATACTCGAAATCAATTTTTTTTTTTTATTTAATTCACCACGGAGAATCCTTTTAGGCAAATTTGAAGCTATATACATCAAAAGTAATTATCACAATGTCTCATAAAATTCCCACAAAACCGTGTCATTGGATTTGGAAGTAATAGTGACATAGTAAAATTTCATCGTGATAATACGGCGCCTTGTGCGGTGGCCGTAAAAGCTTGGCCATTCCCGGTGCTGCCACTGCTATAATGGTTCCCAATTCTATCTTCTGAGATACAAAGGTTGCATATCTTTATAATCGTCAGAGATGTAATTCAGTGAAATGACGTGTCGTATACAATTCTTTCTGCTCGTAAAATACTTCTTTCTTGTGACAGAAAAGCGAAAAAAATAAAATAAAATTCTAGTCAGCAAGAAGAATGAAGCACGAAGAAAGAGGTTCCAAAAAGTACTTGTACCTATGTCATCCGTGACCATTTGCTCCACAAGCTTCCTAATCCAAGGCAGGTTAGCCCCAACGACTGCGAATGATATAAAAAGGAGAAGAGTTAGAGACAAAGAAATTGGTGCCAATGGCCAGCCGCCCAGCTCATTAGATTCGAATAAATAAAAATTCTACGTCATAAACCTGTGTTTCCTACCAACGGTCCAGCAGAGAAGCCAGAGATAGTATGAAAGTAGTTTGGGACACAAGAGAGACCAGAGAGAATACGAGCAGTGAAGCCACACATGTCATGTTAACTGAAAGCAAAACCGTCAAGACTTACGGATCAAAGGTCTGAAGCTGCCCGGGGCACTTGAGCACGCTGGCTTCAGCATAGGCTTTAAGAGGTTCGTAAAAGGATCACAACCAAGGTAATCAACAAACTCTTCACGCAATGAATTAACCTTCAGTAAGGGTACGATCAAAGCCTGCAATTAGTTGTTTTTTCGAAATAAAACCTAGAAATCTCATGTTGGACGGGAGATATAAAGTCAAAAGGAATAAATTTTCAAAAAGCACGAGACCAAATTCACCAACCTACTGAGCCGGCAACCTTTTCTCGTCGACTTGTTAAATCTCCCCAACGACGTCTATGGTGCATGTATTCCTTCTCTGCCGCAAGAATTCATCAGTTCGTCAAGCAAAAGTGCACCTGCTGGAAGCAATTCGGAGAGAACTATATCAATAAAGCTAACACCGGTAGAAAGCAATAAGAAAACTATGCTTGTCTAACAACTGGAAACAAAACTATGCTTTTGAAATACTGGTTCATCAGTTAACGTAAATATTAGTCATGGCACCATCCTAAAGTAACTAAGCAAAAATAGAAAGAACTAAGAGTTCTACGCTAGCTTTACTTTCTCTCAGTTTTCTCTTCTCTCTGGTAAGATTCAACTAGACAATAGAAAAGGTTCTGTCAAGGTTGATTTATCTATCAAAATCCAAAAAAAAAAAAAAAAAAAAATCAGATGCATTCTTGAGACTAGGCTGCCGAAAGAAACCATGGATATTGGGAGATGCGTGCATTTACAATACATGCCGTTCAAGAAACTGAGAAGACGAATCATGGATAGATGCCATTAAGTAAGGAAGCATCTCTAAAGATAACGATGCAATTATTCAAGAAACAGGATGTCATCAAGAAACAAACCAACAAACGCATTCAAGAAAGATAATCTTGAGAAAGGAAAACCCAATCAAGCAACGTACAAAAACAACAATTCAAACGTCTAGCAATTCGATTTTGGGATGACCAAGCAAGCAACAAGATATATATATGCGGAGACAATCAAAGCAAAGGACTTGCCGATCGATCAGATTGAGATTCAGGGGGGGAAAGAAGCCGTCGCACTTTGCGCCTCCCCGTCGGTTCGCGCTTTCTTTCCTGGGTTTGAAAAATTACTAGGGAATAAATATACACGGGGCTTTATGCTACTTAATACCATGTCGGTCGATATAAACGACGTCGGTTTCATTGGGCCTCGGCTGTTTCACCCCAATTTTCTCTTTGCCAGCATAAACGATATATATATATATATATATATATATATTATTTATTTATTTATTTTTTTTTTTTCTGGATTTGATCATATAAGCGAGAATTTTTTGGATTGCCTTGTGACATTTATAGGTTGTTTGATTTCGTAAAAAATTGTGAAATTCAATTCAATTCAATTCTTTTGTTTTCTTTGTTTGGTGTCCCCAGACTTAAAATTTAAGAATTTAGGTGAATTATCACACTTTGAAAAAATACACCATTGATAGAATTGATAATAATGAGTAAAATAAATGAGATTAAAGTCGATCCATTTATATACCTTAAATTTTTGTCAACGAATAATATATTTATTAAAGAGTAAGCTCATTTATTTGATAATAATATAATTAGGCATATAGTAGATCCAACTAATCGATATATACTATTTGAATTTTATATCTCTTATATATTAATATCATCAAAATTAAGAAAAAATTTTAAATTTTTCTATATATAAATTTATAAATTAAAAATAATAAAATATAACAAAATAAAATTTTATAAATAAATTAATAGATATCTGATTATAATAAAATATGAATTTTATTGATTAAAAGAAAAAACAATATTTATTCTTTAAAAAATTAAATTTACTTTAAAAAATAATTTAAAAATTATTTTTAAATTTCTTCTTATAAAAAAGAAATAAAAAAAATAAACTACTTTCTAATTTCTTATAATCAATTTGATTCAATTAACTTTTTTCTAAATTTAAATTAATTGCAAAACCAAATTCAGTTTATACATAGATTTTAAATTTTACTAATTTTTTTTTTTTAATTTCGCGTTGACTCAAACGTAATCAAATTAAATTATGCTGGCGGAGAATTGCAGTGGGCGTTGGGTAGGGCAAATCATGCGTAGGTCATCGGCGCCACTCCTGATGGATACTCTCATTCCTTGCAAGGGTTCCAGCATTGACTTTTATCTTAATCGTGACCGTCCATTGGCCAATTCATCGCCTCATTTCAATTCTAGGGCCAGCCATGAAAACACGGCCACATCAGCGATGGTGATTTACAAAAATAGACCTTCTTGACTCAAATATGATTGGAGAAAAGATCGATTGACGGACATCTTAGAGACAAGTTGGGGTTGGGCTAAAATTATAAAAAATATATATATATATATATATATATATATTGCTCTGCTTACTTTCGTTATAATATTGACTCGGGATGATGAATCTATTTAGAAGGAAAAAAACCCAACAAAAAAAAAATAAAAAGCAATGTTGAGAGGAAATGGGAATCGGTGGACAATACAACTGATGTCTACAATTATTTTTTCTTGGTTTACCCAAAAAATACACAATTAAGCACAATCAAATAGTGTCTCACTTCGAATCCCACTTAGACCCAATTGCTGCGAAAACTTGATCATGGCAGACTGAGTTTTGGGGGCAGGGGTGATCAAGTCCTACTTGGGACAAGTTCAGCTTCTGGAGGCAGATGGTTTAATTGTGGTGTGCTGTATAATCCACTATCGAATAACGCTCGGAAGCCGAACTTGTCAAACATTGAATATAATATTAATGACCTTGAAAGTCAACTTAATTGATTGCGATTTAGCAGTCAGAATTCCCACATAAAAGTTTGATCTTGTTACATGTGTTGCATCGATCCACAAGGTAGCAAACAATTAGAATTATGGGCGTTATCAGTTGTCTTCTCTTTCTGCTGTATCTTTTGTCATCTTTGCAGGGTCCAACATTGGCTATCAAAAAGGCAAGACTGCACCTCCTCAGTTTCTCACTTTGCCTCCTTTTTTTTTTTTTTTTGTTTCCCATTCATGCAAGAGATATTGCTGCCTGACTGGGAGCAAGGCCTCTTCTCTATTCATCTTTTCTTGAAATGCATGCAAATATGTTGGTCCACACGAGAAAGAGCACCATGACCAAAAGAGATAACAATCCTGCTTTCTTTTTTTTTCTCTCTTTTGGTTCAAGTAGGCTTTACTAATGTTACGCTACATATGCTGTTCAGTCTTATGTGGTGTACCTGGGAACAAGCTCGCAGATTTCCAAACCTTCGACCACGGACGCCAATAGAATGACTGAATCCCACCACGAGCTATTGGGTTCTTGCATGAAAAGGTGATGATTTAATTTATAATTCAATCCCATTGAATGAGACCCGTTCTATTGCTAATCCGTAATCATGGTGGAGAAACAGCAAGAACAAGGCAAAAGAAGCAATATTTTATTCCTACACGAGTTACATCAATGGCTTTGCCGCAACTCTTGAAGACGAAGAAGTGGATGAAGTCTCAAGTATGGAAACACAACCATGGCTTATAATGTCAAATTTCAGTAATTCCTTACCCGGTTTATACAAAAAAAATTAGTTTAATTGTTTGCGATTTCTGTTCACAATACTGGTGTTTAGTGCACCCGGAGGTTGTATCAGTTTTTCCAAATGAAGGGAACGAACTACACACCACAAGGTCATGGGGGTTTCTTGGACTAGAAGAAAGCAACGGGAAAATTCCAACAGATTCTCTGTGGCAGAAAGCCAGATTTGGTGAGGACGTAATTATTGGAAACCTTGACACTGGTAATTTTCCTCCCCTTTCCGGACTTCCGTTTGATCATTTCGGTTTTGACCTTATGGCGCGTTGACATATGCTTGAGCATTTCGCCATTGACTTTGCCGTGGCTGATGGATGGATGCTAGGCGTGTGGCCGGAATCAGAAAGTTTCAACGACGAGGGGATGGGACCCATTCCATCGAGGTGGAAAGGTTACTGCGAGACAAATGACGGAGTTAAATGCAACAGGTTACATTTTCTCGGCTTCCTGCGGCAGAAAAAAAATACCCCTCCAAATAGTAGTATGCCACATCTAGATGTTACTCCGATGAAAAAAAAATATATATATTTGATCTAAAATAAAACTCTTACAATTTTATTTGGTGGGTCGATCGGCATCGCTACATGGTGAATTAAAGTTCAATAAAAAAATATTTCTTTATTTCCCTTTTTTTTTTTTTTGAGTTTTATAAAATAGTACTTTGCAAGAATATTCGAATCAGACAGCATTATTTCCAAGTTACTACTAGCTCAGGAAACTGAAACATAGTAGAAATGAAAGAGAATGTTCTTGCCGACAGGAAGCTGATTGGAGCAAGGTATTTCAACAAGGGCTATGAAGCTGCCCTAGGTCGTCCACTTAATTCATCCTTCAACACAGCACGAGATACTGATGGTCATGGCACCCACACCCTCTCAACAGCCGGCGGTCGCTTCGTTTCCGGCGCAAACTTACTTGGTTCCGCCAATGGAACAGCAAAAGGCGGGTCACCGGGCGCACGGGTTGCTTCATACAAGGTTTGCTGGCCAGACTGCTATGATGCTGATATATTGGCCGCTTTTGATGCTGCAATTCACGATGGGGTTGACATCTTGTCCGTTTCGCTTGGAGACACAAGACATCGTCCTTACTTCAGACGAGGCATTTCGGTTGGATCATTTCATGCTGTTAAAAATGGGATTCCTGTAGTTTGCTCGGCAGGAAACAGGGGACCAGCAAAAGAAACACTTACAAATGAAGCTCCATGGATTCTAACTGTAGGAGCCAGCACAATTGATAGGGACTTTCCATCTGATATCATCCTTGGAAATAACAAGAGATTTAAGGTTTGTGTTTGGTGGATAATCCAGTGAGCTGATTCCATTTTTTAGCATTTGAGCCTATCCGAGGTTTACATTCTAGGAAATTCTATTGAACAGGGTCGGAGCTTTAATACCAATACATTACCAGCTAAGATGTATCATCCATTGATCTATTCAGTGGATGCCAAAGCTGCCAATGCTT